>CM052336.1:695209-1295209 GCA_028455595.1 Lasioglossum vierecki | reverse complement strand
CGAATTCCGCCGGCCACCTAAGACGATTATCGCTCGAAGGTAAGCTCTCACAATTAGAATCAACGCATTCATTCGTTGCCGAGTGGCGGAGAGAACGGTGGCCCGGGCTCGCGAGACAAAAAGAGAGAGAGAGAGAGAGAGAGAGAGAGAGAGAGCGAGAGCGAGAGAGAGAGAGAGAGAGAGAGAGTGGGGGCCTCGGGATCGTCTCCCGTGGGAAACCGTTCCTTTCGCTGCAGTAAGGACAGAGAGAAATAAAATAGTGAAAAAAGAGGCATGGCGGTTACGGTGGGTGGGATGGGCAGAGGGAGGACGAAGAAGGATGGGAGGATGAGGTGAGGGGAGCACAGGAGCTGGGAGGACAAAATCAAATAGAAGGAAGAGGGGATAAATAGCTGGAGGAGGTGGAGGAGAGGAATCGGAGGTGGATCGAGGTAAAAAGCTCGGCGACGAACGCGGCCGCGGTGCCTCCTGAAGAGAGATCACCTTTGTCGGCAGCCTTGCTAATTAGTTTACTAACTTATCGACTCGACCGTTCCGTATCTGTACACTACCACGAAATCCCACGGGGTCGGAGCATTGACAGTGGCTGTCACCATATGGTTGAGGTGTTGCGAAGCAAAATAAACCTCGAAATCGTTCGATTCCCCAGCGATGGAAAGAGAAGGAGGGAAAGAGAGAGAGAGAGAGAGAGAGAGAGAGCGAGAGTGAGTGAGAAGCAGAGGCGAAGAGAAGTTCGCTACAACCCATCTGCTCGATTCGGGCCCCGATAGTCGCGTTCCTGGAGACAAATTAAGTTCTTGCTACTCGCGTGTTCCCTCGACGATCGTTCCTACCTGCTTGATATCCGGCAGAGTCTGGAATCGAGCATTATCAGCTTCGGCAAAGTAATTGGGTGATTAAGAACGAAAGCCGATTGACATGGGAAACGTCTACTACTAGCTGGAAACATCGACAGTGATAAGAATAATATTGAAAATTTTCCAAAGGAAGCTGCTCAATCCTTTCATTGACATTTCCTTCTTTTCGATCCATCCACTTGAATGGCGTCACTCTTCAAGATAGAAGTAGCTCCTGGCTCACCTTTTCCCTCTTTTTTTAAAACCATCAGTTCTATTGTCAGCCATTCGGAACTTATTTCCGCGTAAGTTACTTCGCTTTTACAACCGGGAACAACGTTTCCACGGCATAGTTGGATATTCAGCAGCATGCGAGCCATTATTCCCTTTATTCGCAGCCCTTACTTGATTCGCGCGACGAATTAAAAAGCAGGAAGAAGACGAGAAAGGGCGAAAGTAACGGGCTGCCGTCCTGCCGGCGAGGTGGAGCGGGCGCGTCGAAGCGAACCGATGAAATTCAGACGAGGGATAATTTTTTAACGTTATTACTCGGCCGGCCGTCCTGCGAATCGGTTCCCTCTTCTACCCTTTCCTCCTCACCCCTTCGTTGATTGGCAATTTCGCGTCTTGAATTTTTATCCAGCTCGTCGGAATCGGAGGGGATGTGTATGAGAGAGAGAGAGAGAGAGAGAGAGAGGGAGAGAGAGAGCTCCGGCAACCCCTTCGTTTTTAAATTATCCGCGAGATTAATCAAGGCGTCATTTTTCACGTCCAATTTGCAATAAAAAGAAACCGTGCCGCCACGACAGACCAAAGAGCAGAAAGAGGGAAAGAGACGGAGGGTGAAACCGGGGAGGAGAGCAACAGAGCACCGTTGGAAAAGTAAACCTTATTCTTAATTGATATATTTTGAATTAATTAATCCTTCCGGCCGGATGATCCGATGGCGACTCTGAGGGCCGCACCCTTTTTCTTAATTAGCACCGACCGTAAATTTCTTTCAATGGACACTTTTTTCTTCGATTATTAGCGCATACATTTTCCAACCCCTTCGCGGAGCAACCCCTTTCGCCCCCGATGTTCAACATCTGCTGACAGAGGAATTTACTTTGGATTCCACGGTGTCTTATAAACTTGTGAAATTGGGATACAATTTTCTCTCTCCAGGAACGTGACTGTAAGGAGCGGCACACTAAATTTAGCCAATATTCACTAGTCAAACCTTGGCCAAATTTTGCTAACCGTCCTTTCGTTCAAGTATAAATATTCTTATCCATGAAATTCAATATTAACTCGTGAATGCACCATCGAATAATATACCACGGCTACATTCAAAAATTTTATAATTATGTCATGTCCATCAATTTAAATATAGAGAGATTTAAATACCGAAAAGAAGAATTGATTTCCATTTACCAATTCCATAAAAATGAATATGGAACATTTCAGGTTCATAATTAAAAGCTCGCTTGGACATCAATCTATAAATCTGCTTTTTACATCAATTATCTCCGGATAAAAATGTTCAATCAATAAATAATGCACAATCTTACCCGATCGTTTTTCAAAGAGTTACGAGCGGCAGGAGAGGGTTGAACTGCGATTCCCGGGGGTGTTCGAGGGAGGACGCAGCCGCTTAATAAGAAAGTTGTCCGATGGACCGAAGATCGAGGGACTGGGGCGTTGAAGCGGAGTAATTAAAAAATATACGGCGATAAAATAATATTGGCTACAAATTGCACGGCAGGGTGGGCGATCCTTCGCCCTTTTATATAAGATATAAAATTTTATTCGTCCTTGCTCGCCGCTTTTCAACCCCTTCGCTTCTTTATGTCCGCAGTGGTTCTTCTGACCATCTGCTTTTTATATCTATTTATGCACCTTGGGAAAAAAAGAAAATACTACTGGAAAAAAACATTGTGTACCATTGCAAACCCAATTTTGACGATGCAGGCTCTGGTTCGAACCAATTTAACCTGTGCTTCCAATTCTAATTTTTCTTGCAGGAATATGTACACCGATTTAACGTCAACACTTTGTACACGTTGTAAGAGTGATGGAAATTTTCTTAAAAAATTAGTGTCGACTACGATCCAGTAGCAAACACTTTTTACAAAGTAAATGAACGAAATAAAAATCCTATTAACGGTTCCCAGAACACATATTTTCTTCTGTCAAAATATGAATTCCCAAACAATAGCCAAGAAGTGCAGGCTACTGCAAAATTGCATCTTCCAAGGACCAGTAGCCGCACGAACGACCGACACTGTGGAGAATAAATCTTCACGGGCCTTTTCTTGGTCGCTATCTTTTTTCCGGTCGGCTATCAATGCGAAACTGGACCTGTCTCTGTTCCGCTTTGCCACCCTGTATACACGGTCCCGGCGCTGTAGCTCGACAGCGCGCATAGCCGCGGGGTGTCCGCTCGTTTCCATTCTGGGAAGGCGACGGAAACGTTATGCAAATGGGTTTTTACGGGGAGAACTTTCGTCGGCGACGAACAGAGGAACAGGAGAGGATGCCGGGGTTGGTGCGAGAGCCGAATCAGTCCGTCTAGCCTTTTCCCTCCGCCCCTAGAGCCGTGCCTCGGGATCGGCCAAGAGGCCGGATCATTTTTACCGAAATTAAATCGAAAATTAGACTCGCATTAAAATGCGCTCTCGATAGGACTCGCTGGAATCGCCGGTGGCTCAGCAAACGGTAGACCAGAGTGAGCGGAACAAGAGAGAGGGAGGGAGAGAGAGAGGGAGAGAGCGATCTGGTCGATGGAGAGGGTTGGAAGAGGACAAGAGGACTCGAGCAAAGAGCGGGGTAGGATTGAAGCGAGAGAGACGGCCGAAAGAGGGGGTTTAAACCGAAGGAATTTCTTGCTCATGCAAATCAGAGATTCGCAGGCGGGGCGCCGGGGGTGGACGCGGGGATTGTACGAGTTAATCAGGATCCGCTCGCGCGGAAGACACCGGAGTCAGAGAGGAAGCGGGAATCGGCACAGGCCCAGTTGAAAACCACTGAGAAATAAGAGTCCGACGAGGCCTGCCAGCTAGAGAAAGGGATAAAATGAAAAAAGTTCGCCCGGCGAACAATCGTGTATAAATCAGGGGTGGTTAATAGGTAAGAACAAAGGGTTAGAGCACAGCAGCCGCGCCACCGCTGCGCCGCCTCCGTCGAAAGACGAGGACCGGAGGGATGCGCTCTCGGCGGGGTTGGACCCGTGCACCGGCTCCAATTTACGATTCATTTCGCCGAAACGGCCGCCACCGTCGGCGCGCCTTATATCGCCATTTTGCCGATCTGAATAATTAATTTTAATAACGAATTCCCAGGCTTGACGCCCTCCGTCGAACTCCTCCTGCCGCCCTTCGAGCCTGCCTGCCTCTTACCATCACCCGCAAATCCACAGGCCGCGTTACGCGCGCGTTCGTTTTCCAACGATGGGGGAATGTCTTGGACGTTTGACAGAAAGCCTCTATTCTGCGATACATTTTTAATCGGCGAGACGCCGGTAATTTGTTTCCCTGATTCTTTTCGCCAGACGAGTTTACTTTTCTTATTCGCGAATCGAGGTTTGCGGTAGGAATGCGTCCGATGCAGGGGAGGACCTGCCGAAAATCGGAACGGTTTGTGTAACGAGATTGCATTGGGAAAATTCGTCGACAATCAGAAAAATATATATATAGTTACAGAAGAATTCGTACTGGTCAATCCAAAGTATGAATATCAAAGTATGATTCATTAATACCTACATACAGTATAATTTAATCTTTCTCCGCTACGTGGATCGAAATCGTTTCCGTATGAAGAACGGTGCTTCCCATTCTCGTCCATCTCGAACAGATTAGTTAATTAATAATTGTAGTTAATCGCATCGAAAGCTGAATCGATCTTCGGCGTGAGTAGAAGAGTGATCCGACTGGAATTATTGATTATCGCGACGCGAATGACGAATCGAGCCGCGATGTAGGGGTTGATCGCTTCGAAATTCTTGTTTGCTACCGATTATGGATCGTCCGTGTTACCTCATGACTGCTAACTGATTGGTGTATTTTAAATGGCTTGAGAGTTATCGATTACACGCGCAACACTGTTGTATCTTTCACTTGATCGTGGTCTATACTATTCCGAACTCGCGTTAGCAGCTTTGTGTTAATTCTACCTATTCATTTCGCGTGTTTATAATGTAGTATCCAAAAAGGATGAAAACTAACTTTATTTTAATGGTTTCGTTACACGTCTTTACAGCTGTCTAACCGTGTTCCGTCTGAATGTGCTGTCATCGGTGGTATGCCATAGAATAATGATTTGATATAGAATATTAGAATATTCCTACAATTGTATGTTTACAGTAGTTTGTAAACTATCCGTTCTCTCCACACTTGTATCTCGCTGGACGATAGTTAAAATAGTAGCGGAGGAATCAGTTATCCGACGAGATCGAAGACTGAAGGCGACCGGAACGGCTAACGGTACGCAAAAGACATAAGTGTCACTCTTATTTATCGGCAATTAGACCCATTAAATTCTCGTGTCATCGAGCAAACGGGAACAGAGTGCGTCGAACAGCTCCTTCAAGCAACATTACACCGCAGCATGCACAATACATCAGAAAACCCGTCATTTACATCGCTTAATTGACAGTCTGCCCGATAGCATCGTGAATACGAAGAGTCCCGCCAGTTGTTCCAAGGAGACCGGTGTCGTTTCGTTCGTCGTCGGTGATCGATGAATATTTGATCGATCCCGGGTTTCAGCTCTCTCTTTCTCTCTCGTTATTCCTCGCTTCTCAGTTTCGGATAGCATATCGTATCGAGTCGATCCGTCGCCAAAAGGTAAATATCGAAAAGCGATTTCGACGCGTGACACCGCGAATAGCAAACGACGTGTGTCGCGACAGCGAAATAAATCGGCCTGAGCAGAACCAATGATAAGATCAACCTCGAAAAAATGGAATACGACGGAGATAGGGATCTGCCGCGAGAGGCTCTCGATTACACTCGGCGAGGAGATATCTCGGAGCCATCCGTGATTTACAAAGCAATAAAAGAATCAGAAAAATTCGACACCGAAGAGAGAACGCCGCGCGCCACACCATAGATTCGTGCCGGTGACTTCGACGGGATTAATACGGCTGTAAGTTCGATCGCGGGACGGTTTATTGGAATTCTTAGGTCAGATTTATGCACGCGAGAGCCTTCCGATATGGGACGGCAATTTTAATAAACCTGTCGTTTTAATTTCTCAGGGAAAATTCACTTCGTATGAATTTTTTCGTTTCGACAGCTTGTGTATCGAACGAGCTGTCTAGACGGTTAACGATGCTTTTGGGCCAATAAACTCTATATTCCCGATGGTTACCGATAACTGTGAAAAACGATATTTCTAGTTTGTTCTTTATCGAGGGAAATAGCTGGAGGTTATTCTGTTCATAAAAATCGAAAGGATTTTATACATTCATGGCAGAATTAATTAAAAAAAAAATTTCTCGATTGAAAATGTAATAAAAATTAAACTTGTTTGCAAATTAATTTAACTCAACGTTTCGATCCCTGTATGGATCTTTTTCAAGAGATACATTTTTGCGTCTGAATTATTTTGTTTAATTATTTCTCACGTATCCTAAAAGAGACGAGTGAAAATATTGTTTGAATTTTTCTACTAAAAGATATTGTTTGGGAAGCAGCTGTGTGTGCAGAATTAACGTAGACTCTGGGGGATGTTTCTACGAGGTGTGCAGATCGTGCGGAGATGTTCGAGCAACGATTAGCACGGAAGGACATCGATGATTTAGCGAAGTAGATCTGGCGATCGAGCTGGGACGTCGAAGAAAAGGAACGAAAGAGAACCCGGGAACGGTTCTCGGAGCGTTCGGTACCTGATGCGACGGTACGAACGAGTATGGTAGTGGTGGCCCAGTGATATACAACGCTATCACCCTCGTATTTACTGCAGTGTCAAACCAGGGCGACAACTTGGTTACAAATTAGTGCTTTGCATCTCGCGCCTGGCCACGTCCCGCTCTTACACCGTACACCGTCGCCTATACGTGTACATTTATACACGCGCTACGTATACATTGTACACGTGTATGTGTATCTACATCGGTGGCCCTTCCAGCGGGCTATACGAGTCTCGTATGTTTATGTTCCTGGCAGCTGCGCCACAGAACCTTGCCAATATTGGTTCTCAATTTAATGATCAGCCAGTTGCGTGCGCCCTACCTGCCCTCTTCTCGCGAATTCCGAATCGTAAAATTCTTCTTCCGACCAGTTCGATCGGTTCGCAGCCTATGCTTGCACCTCTGCCTCATTAAAATCCATAAAACAGTTTTACCGGCCGTATTACCTTCCCCGAGTCTCCCCTTTTACAACGAATCAATCAAACGCGATGTTTTTACGCGGAAGCACCTGTTCCCGAACATTACAAAAAGTCATAATTTTTTTCTCGAACAAGTACCACTAGCTTCACAGGTCCCTTTACAATGCTAAAAACTTTCGAGCGATGTTAGAAAGATATTACCGACATCGGTGTATCAGTTTCAACAGAATAAATTTTTTGTGTGGCTCCTGTGTCACGCAATCGATAAATTTTTTGTTTAAATCCAATTTCTGCCGTTTACACCTGCAAGATGAAAATTGTATACCTTGGTTTCAGCTTGGAACATGAGATTCTCGAATGTTCAGGATGGCACGTTCGGGAAAGGTTGATGCGGAGATCGAAGAAAGCTTGTGCGTTCCCCGTGGATCAAGATATATCGGTGCTCAGATTCGTAGACCGAGATCGTGGCATCGATCGGTCGATAGGGCGAACTGAGAACCGCTTGCCAGTAGAAGAGGCGATATATCAGCCGTGGGTCAACAATGTGTAAGCGGTATCGTTCCCGAACCCCCAGGTCGAGCGACCCAAGTTCGCTCTCGGTGACACTTCTGGAGTTTCTGCTCTTTGGACGGTGCACACCGGAGATATATGTTATTGGCTATTCGTGTGAGTACACGTGTGTACACGATACAGCCGAGACCCCGGTGGACGTGTCTTGTATGTTCGGTTACCGAAGCTTTCAGAGTTATAGTCGGGAACCTCGAAAGATGCCTCGTGAACGGCCCCGTCTTCGATGCTACTTTACTCCTGCGAGTGGCCCCGAGGAACCATACATGTTAAATTAACGTCGAAACTTTCTTGTAAATATCCCACTCCTTTCTTCTTACCCCCCTCCAAACCGAACATTGCTTCCATTATTTTCACATCGTCCGCTGGCTTCCGTTTCGTTGACAACGTTCGTAGTAATTATACCACTTGGACTTCTCCTGGCCTCTCATAACCAGGTTGTTTTGTTAATAATCCATAAAATCCAGTCTACTCATCGCACACGTGCTCTCTAACTTGTTGCACCCGCTAAAAATCGCGAGGATCCTTTGAAAAATGCAGAAGTGCAGTTCGAACGGGCATCGAACCTCACAACGGAGTAAAGGGGAGCGCATAATCGCGATCTCGTACAGAATTAATTGCACAAACGTTCGAAAGCGGTGCATAAGGCAAACTGCTCAATAAATAGCATCGATATGAGAGTGCAGCGGGCACAGTTCGAAGCGGGCCGGCGTTAATGAGGAAAAAAAAGCATATCGCTTCCACACAGGGGGTTGCGTGAGGGTTGAAGGGGGTGCGGAGGGGTGGCGGAGTTTTTCACCGGTGAAACGTAGAAAATTGCGGGAGCGAGTATCGAACCGGTCCATCGTGCCGTGAATCGACAAATTACTTTTCATTGCCGCGATGTAATCACAGATTCAGGTGTCGCCCTCATTACTGGTTGCCCCGGCAAGCCACCCCCGTTTGGTGGGGGGTGGTATGAAAGAGGGGCGCGGGTGGTGCGCGGAGGGGTGTACAAGGACGTAACAGGAAAGGGGCGGTTGGGGTGTTCGAGGGTGAACGGTGGAAGCAACAAATTGAGGTTTTGAAAAAAAAGCACTCGGGGCCGCCGTGCCGCTTTGCCACAGGGAAACCCATTGATTTCCCCCATTCAGCCGGCGCGATAATTAAATGCATTTTATACAGTTCTTGGTGCGGTCCCCGGGCATAACGGCGAGTAATTAATAGACGTTTAAAATTTTTAATAACGGCGCTTTTATGCGTGCCGTTTCCCGAGCCTCCCCAGTAATTATAGCCGGTGAATGGATCTGTTGCATTTGACTTTTAATGCCGGTGGATCAAGCGGGTTACACTGTGCCACTCTCTCGCGAGAGAGAGAGAGTGAGAGAGAGAGAGAGAGAGAGAGCGAGCAACTCCGCGCGCGAGGCAAACTTGCTCGCGCGCTACACTTATCTGCCGGTGCTAATGACGGGAAAATTTTTCGTAATATAGCTTTTCTGCGGGCTTGTAACGCTTCTCTGCTTCTCTTCTCTCTCTCCCTCGGTCTCGTTCCTTCTTTTTTCGGCCTGTCGAAGGAAAAGCAAACAGGAAGAAAAAGACGGCCGGAAGTCCCTCCGCGTGCTAACGAGCGGCTTCAACTTGTTCAACGCTTTGCTTCCTCCTCCCTTTATTTCTACGATTTCGCCATTTCTACCCGTTTCTTTTTTTTCTTTTTCAACGTGTTTCCTTTTCGTTGCTTTCTTCTTTTACGCTTGATATATTCAACCGACTTCTGTCGTTCGGCTATTATGTTGTAACATGCCTCGTGTGGATCGTGTTTTAGCGACGACGTGTGTGAATCGGCCGAGGCGGGCGTGCGTGAGTCCCGGGGCCGGTTGATAAGGATTAATTGGAGACGCGTTAACGAGCCGGCGTTGACGATATTTCACCAGCGCGTTGATGAAAACCGATCCCATTCGCGGAAGAGTTTACATAAAATCTTCACGCGACCGTTGCGATAAATCAGTGCTTCTTTCGACACTCGAGAAAAACGCCCGACGAAGCGGCGCGCGTCATTAAAATTAATGATCGCGTGATCGGCGGACGCGTTCAGGCTTCATCTCGCGACGCAACCCGGTCAAACTCGTGCCAGTTGAATCAATGGACACCTGTTTCACGGCGACGCACCACCTCCAGCACCCCTGGATCCTTTAATTAATTAATTGGGACGCGCGCAAGTCAAATTAGAACTCGCGCAGAGGCTTGGCCCAGAGATGCTCGCGGAAGATTCTAGGATAATACTAAATTCCCTTTCGTTCCATTCTTTGACACTAGACCTGCCGTGCCTTCAAAGTAACTTCAAATAACTCTTAAGTTATTTGTTGCACGAATAAATTTTCCAATCTAATGCTGTGTGGCTTCCAAGGGAACATTTATACAGCCTGTATGCGTCATTGTACAGATGACAACTAACTCTGGAATTGTTAGGGATTTTTCTTCGGAGAAACCGAGCCGTATCATAAGGACCTATAATTCCATGGAACCACGTCTATATCCGTCGAAAATGTTGCAGATCAAATTACTGGCACGCTGGGGTCCGCTGGGGCCCGGAATCGCGGCGGCTATCGAGGAATCGTTTCCACGTCTCTAAACCTCGGCCGGTTTAATTGGTCGTCGATTTATCGTTATGTAGGCAGATGAAACTGACGATAATACCGAGCGACAACTTGCGGGATCGTCGCGTCGTATGTTAATGCGCGATTAATTATATAACCGCGATTTTATGGGAAACATGATTCCGGGGAATCCGACGGAATGCTCTCGGCTGGAAAACCTAACCACTCCTAGCAATTCCGAGGGGAACGTGGGCGATCGATTCTGCAGTTAATTCCGAAGGAATTTTTCGCCAATTAATAACAACGATTTAGTACTGCCATAAGTGCTTGCCTGGTCGCATATTAATAGTATGCACACTGTACAATGTAAGCGCAATGAAAAATAAATAGATTAATAAATGAACTAGTAACAGAAAATATTACTTTAATTACAAACATTTAATTTTCATGTCTCACGGGTTTTGTTTGGCCGATTTTTGGCCTGATATCGTTCCGTTCGATAAAACGCTTCGGCTAAACCAGACCGATGATCGGTTCTGTAATAAGAGAAAGGCGAAATCCCGGTCGGAGTTATTAAGTAAAATATTGAATTACGACAAGGAGGAACAGCGAACGTGGAAAAAGGCGGAGTGCGATATAAGAACGATATGGGGTGCCGGGATGATATCGAGTGGATCTTCTGTCTTGATATAGACCACCATGAGCGAGCTGGTCCCAACCAGTAGACCTTAAATCGTCCTCGCACCGGGAGGGCAAACCAGTGCCCCTCGGTACCACCTAAAATATCCTCGACCTAAGGTATCCCGATCGAACGTGTCCACCACCTCTGCTCACCGTACCCTACAAAATCGACATTCCCCACCATTAAATCACTCAGAACGCTAGGTGTGGTGTGACAACGAAGCTGTGACTTCCGGGAACGATGGACTTAAATTTACCGTCTTTTCAAGCCGACATCTAATCCTTTTCGTGGGCGGCCCTCGCTCAGAATATCTGAAAAATCGTTCCTGAATCGTTATGACTCTTTCGCCAGCAATTATCAAACCTTCGAGCATGTCTGCAAGTGTAAAAGAAGTAATAGGTCGATTGATTAACGTATTCGTAGATCCTAGTTTTGATCCCAGCTCTTCATCCTCGACAGCTCGTCCCACGAAGACATCAGAAAAGATAAAGAAATCGGTTTCGTGCGGGCGTGAACGCGATCTCGTTGGAAATCGTCTACTCTTCGCTCGAGTGTCCCCCTTCAGCCTTCTGTTTCGAACGGGAGAGCTCCAATTTGTCGTCGACGTGGTCGTTGCATGCTCGCTGATCCTTTTTCGTTTCTTTTCCGCTGGTTTCCTTCGAGTTCACGCAAGCCGGCCGCCTGACAAATAAGCCCACCATGCAGCCGCGGAACAGGCGAACCAACAAATAGCTTCGCGGCCAGGTGTCAGAATCAAGATTATGACAGCGCGTCGGATATAAATTTGAAATTTAAGAGAATTCTACCTTTGCCCGGGGTGCTACGGTCAACGTGCAACCCGCTCGAACCCCCTGGTACCTCGGAAACCCTCACTATTCCCCACCGGTACCCTAACCGAACGCCGGTTCCACGTAAATCACGGTGATATGCGGGTTCGCCCAAAATTCCCGGCTAATCTCGAAATCAAACAGCAAGGAAAGACATAAAAATGCTTTATCGCCGGAGACCGAGATGCACCTAAGTCGCCCACCCCCTACTCCGCACCTCACGGCTCCGATCGCCTTGTTCGGAGACCGGACAACGATCCGGCACCACCATTTTGTCTCGGACCGATGACATCGAATTTCCTCTTGCCGTTTTAATCGGTTCCTAATAAATGAAACGAGTTTTATACATTTCAATTTTTCGTAGTAAACACACCATTTCGTTAAGATATTATGAATTTTTATTTATCGGCACAAAGGTTCGATCATTTTCTACAAACCAAATAGCTATTTTTGTAAGAATACCATTTCGAAGCCGAGAACAATATCCAATTTAATAAGAATTACGGGAATCAGAGGCAGTTTGCTCATGTCCCGGATTAGCGGGATCGATGCGCTGCACTTTCTCCGCTAATCCGAGGCAGCATTGTGTCTGGTCAGTCACGGGGAAGAGGATTTCGGTGGTCCACTGTGGTTTTTTTCGGAAACAGTGATCGCTGGGTACATCTCAGTTTGCATTTAAAGGACTTCATCTATAAATACGTTGATTAATGGCCGCGTCGCCTCTTATTTCATGCGTCCTCTCTCCTCCGTTGGGCTTTGCCACGAGTGAGAATACGGTTGCCAGGCAATTTAAGACGCATCGAAAAACGCAACGGTCAGTTCGGGGGGCAGAATTTATGCTCGTCCGCCAATGCATCGCCACCGCTTCGGTCGGTCGTCAATAACCACCGTCCACCGCCGATACGATACACCTTCGGGCCCCTCTCTCTCTCTCTTTCTCCTCGGCCTCCGAATATCCGATTGCAATTATTTCTTCTTGTTTGCATACTTCCCTCGAATCCATCCCAACTACCCGTTCGTTCCCAGAAGTTATTGATATTCGCGCAATCGGCGGAACAGTGATACCGAGATGGTATCGATTCACGAAACCGGCGCGGCGTAAAACACTTTGTCACGATGACTCGGCTTAACGAATAATCATCACGCCATTCTACTCTCCGTTATTGAAGATTCCAGTCGGCCGACAACCCAAGATCTTTGCTCCGAATCCCAGGCTGTTTTATCGACGCGTACAAATTCGTGCATCGATAGACAACCCTTTTTATCTCGAAAATTTGAAGGGTCATTTGTCTGTGGAAAAAGCGAGGGGATGGGGGAGGGGCGGATTATGGTCAGCTGCAATTCAGGTGGCCGGGGTCCGACGATCGGGGTCCGTTGAAAATTTCGAAAACGCAGTGATCGATACGCCGCGTCGTAGGGCCGTGCATAGACAGCGAAACAAATGCCGCCGCCTCGCATTTAATTACAGGAGTATTTTATCGGGAACGGAGCCATTGGTCGCCCATTCATCCGTCGTTGTTCACGTCCGGGTGCGTCTGGTATTTCGAGGGCAGCACAAACGTTTGCCGGGGTCTCTCTCTCCGATGCCGATGTCTGCCGGTGTGTATGCTGCCGAGCCCCGGCATAGGGCCGACGGTCCTCGAATATTTATGGGGGCCAAAGTCAAATTAGTGGCGTACGGCGTGCACCTTTTGATTAAGTATCTGTTAACTAAAGGTAATACTTAATAAAGTAACGCTGATTTAGTGTGGGCCAGGGACGCGCGGCATCGGCCGATCGTTCGTTTTCCCATTCAAAATAAAAATTTGATATTTATGGGCACCGTTCGGGACCCATATGACCGTTCGGCCCGCAACCAAGCCGATCTGCCGATGGGATTCGAAGGGTTCGCCGCGTGAGCGAAATGCGTGTGTTCCGCTCGCCTTGAACATCGAATCTGTCGCCTTCGGTTCTGCGTTCCTCGAATTCCATCCTCGGCGCAGCCACTCGTCGATACTCGATTCGATCGGGCTCCGAAACGAGCCCACCTTTCAATGAAATCCACGGTTTTATCATTTTCACTTGCGTCAACGACGCCGAACGCGTTCCCAGCATTCCCTGGCCAAATCTCTGGTCTCGTTCGGTGCTCGATCACTTGGATTAGGGGGGTCAAACCTTTGCATATCATACGTCAACTTTTTTCATATTCTAACCGATTGAAAAGCAGAATAGGGGTAGGATCTGCTTCGCTGACTCAAATGTTGCAAAGAACCTCTTGGCCGAGGTGACAGCCGTTAAAAAGGGATCTTGTTTGAGAATAATTAGTTTGCAGGCCAGCCCACTAATTGTATTGTGGCCAGGGTGACTTAGAACGTGATCCGGTTATTAAAAATGTTCACGCGCAGAGTAACAGCCCCTCTCGGATCGAAAACAAACGACGTTTCAAGGTGGTTCCGGAGACGGTCCCACTCGGCCCGGTTATTATATACTCGGCCACGGAAATTATGGCCAAAGCAAAGGCGGTCGGCTCGCGCGGTTCGGTAAACACTAAACACTCGTAAGCGTATAGATTGAAACGCAATCTGTATTCGCGCGAGCACGGGGTTACCTTGACTTGCGGTAAAGAGAGGGAAACGGATGGAAAGGCCACGGTAACTCGTTACGCCACCAAGAGAAGAAGGGAGATTCCGGGGTTTGCGCGACCGAGAAAGGGTAGTCCTGCACTGCCCGAACAGCCCCGAGGCCCCCCACTAATTGATTCGTGCTACGGCAGCCCCTGCTGCCATAACCTTTCGCTGTGCCCTTTACTTTCCCGACCACTACCCCTTTCCTGAGTAATCTTAAGACACCGCGTGCATCCTACCATTTTTTGCATAAACAATTTTCTCACCACTTATATCACTCTCCATAAATCTGAAATGAAGTGTCGTTAACCCTTAGCATTTCTGAAATCTTTTTCTTTTTATTCTAACTCGAAAATTAAACATGTCTTCCGACCTAGAATGTTTTCATTCCCTATGATTTTTAAAAATTTCACGAATAATTCATTAAATACCGATATATTTAATAAAGCAATATTTCGAATAATGATACAGCAAGTTTTAGTGGGGCCTTTTAGAGTTACCATTCAACAAGACTTCAGACAAATTGTAGTCTCTTTTAGGATCAATTAAAAGTTCCATTCCCGTTGAATTTATATATTTGAGGAATTTGTCCGTTGTTTGACGTGTGGGTGTTAAGAACGTCAATTAAAATCCGAGACGGACCGAAGCGAACGGAGTGGAGAGCATTAACGATTCCTCGAAAATGGTCGCTTGCATGGAAGGTTATGGTTCACAGGCAGCGCACGCGAGGAAAAGGCCAAGTTCATTGAATAAGGAACGTTTACAACGTATCTGGCGGCAATAATGTAGCGTATAGTATAAGCTCATGCGAGATATTTAGTCGGATATCGTGGCGCCACACCACCCAGGGGACCCTCTCATTATTTGCTGCCAGGATGAACCTTTATTAGCAGTTATCCTGTTCGGTCTCGAATCTATACGTTCGCATATCCATAAATTCGTGTTTACGGTGACCGTATCTTATGCAAATGAGACGATTTAATCCGTCGGATATTTCAGAGCATTTTTAATAACCCTCCCACCCTCGTTTTTGCTCGTCTACTACTCCGAGACCCTTTTCGGACCAATCAATTAATGACGATTCATCGTCTCGCATCTTCGGCATCCGAGGAGTCTTTGCTCCCCGAGGGTCCTGTTATTGTGCAAATACCTGACATTTTCTTTTATTAAATACTGTACTAAATAATATATAATTTGTGTCTCCGGTATTATAATTAATTAAGACATTAAAAATTGCTCGTGTTCATTTCTCAAGTACAGCGAACATACGAGGCAAACAAACACGTTGTCACCTTGTCGGGCGACCAGGGTAGCAAAACCGTGGTGAAGATTAGACGTTTCTACTGGAAATCGCGGCAGGAATCATTGCGTAGGGGAAATCGGCCCGGATAGAGCAGCAATTTCGCTGGATGTTTCGAGCCGGCAAAGTGCGATAATAAGCCCGCGGGCAGTCGGTGAGAATTTGCAATTCGCTCCGCTCAAATTGAATACTCCGTAGGCAGAATCTGGACTCACCGCCGAGGGTTAACCTAAGATCAGCGATCCGTGATATAGTTGGACTTTGTAGCCGTCTGTATAAACGGTCGTTTACTTCGTTCCACGATGTATGTCGTTTCTGGGCGTCTCGAACAATGGAACGTCGAACGGCGAATTCGACAAACCCTCACCGTCACGATTCCATCAGAATTTCCTTCGGGACAGAAATCACCACATCGCTTCATATTGATTCACCAATTTAAAAATTATTTAAAAATTATACAACTACGAGGAACGAAGGATACGCGATTAGTCGCGATTTAAGCAGTGCAAATGCACTTAGGGCGGCGAACGGTTTGCCCTCTATTTCCTGCGGGATAAATTCTCGGCGCTGATATAGGATCCCATGATCAAACAGTTAGAGTTGCCGGGCGCTTATAGAAAAGCTCGTTAAACGCTGAATACTTAACCGTTCGCGTCGTCCGCGCACTTAAGCTCGCACACAAGCGTTCCAACATCCTCGAACGAGCCACGTTAACTGAAGATATGACCGCATTCCCTATCAGAGAATCTTCGGGAGCCTTTTTTACGTCGGCATTCCTCTGCCGCGCCGGCACGTGCTCAGACGCCCCTTACGCGGTATGAAACACGCCGCGGGAAACTCGCGGCAGCGGATTTTGTAACGTGCCACGCAGAAATAATTAAAGGATTATTTCAAGTGCTCGCTGACAGGCCCGCCAACTTTGAATACACGCGAATCGGCAACCCCGAACGATAAATTTCCACCGGTGAAAACGTGACGAAATCGACTGCAGCTGCTGGGCAGGGCTACTGCAATTTGGCAGCTGATCAGTGACCAAGATTTAATGCTGACACCGTGTACTGTGACCAGGAACGTGCGTTCGCGATTATTGTCTGGGGACTGTACATTGTGGCAAGCATTCTTGCCGACTTTATTTTCAGAATTTCTTACACTCATATGGAAAATCATGTACAGCAAAGTATTTTTTCTGATGTAAGGAAACGTTGTGCATCCCTTAGAAACTACCCTTTGCATCTATATACCCTATTTCCAAAGGGCCGCTGTAAAAAAAAACGATAAAAATAAAGGTCATACGTGTAAACGATGGCGCGACGATAAATTAATCCAGCCACCGTTCTCCGTGCCCGTGGTACACCAAATTCGCAAGCTGTTCTCGCAGCTCCACAACCCCGCAACCCTCCCCCCGCGGCAGCCGTGCAACCACTTATCCATGATTTATTGAAATTACATCTCGACACGCGAAAAAAGGAACGTTTTCCCGTGGCATTATCTTCCGTTCTTCCCGTCTGAGCACGAACGACACTCCTCCGTATCCGTGACAGGACAATATAACTATCATCTCGTCGAAGATTAACGATCTTTTCAGGTGTGCCGAAGAGGGCTGCTGTACAGATCGGCTCTCTCGTACGTCTCTCTTTACCCTCGCGCCTTTTGTGCACGCGTTATTTCACGATTAGAGACGGCTGTTAGTCTAGCCGGAAACTTTCGACGTCTTTTGTTTCCTATGGTCGGCCCGATGATCTCTCTGTTAGCGACAAATTGAACTCTGACCGGCTCTTATGTTCCCAGATCGCCTACGAATAATCGGCCATTAATTACATCGTCTTCGTACAGGTCTATTCTTCTTAGCCGTCGATTTTATACCTCTTTGTTTCTGTTTTCGAACATGCCTCCACTGAATTCTCAAATAATTACACCTTTATAAGTCTCGATTGCGAGCAATTAAAATCCGCAGTGTTGAATATATATAAAATCAGACTTTGATAAAAGAAATCATTCTGTCACCTGAATAATCACTTACACATCTTCGATTTGTTCTTTGGCTGATCTTCCGAAAATGTTACAAAGAGGAACAAGAATTTCGGGAAGTGTGTATCTCGGCGGAGATTAATTAATGAGCATTTCTGAGTCGGATAGTATCGGTGATACTAAGAAACGGGTCGGTTAGATTATTTTGAGGGAATAATAAAAGGGAGTATCGTGCACGAGAAGGCTCGGTTAACCAACTCGGCGCCAATTAGATCCCGAGAACATCAGCTCGCGTCGGTTTTGTCGTCGATGGAACGATATGTAAACAACTTCTCGGTAAAAATCCAGCTTCGATCGCGATATTGGAATTCCCGGGGTTTAACGCTGTCTGGAATTAACACACGATAGCGGCTCGTTAACGTTCGTGATCACGGCAGGTACGCCGACGCGTCGCCTCGCCTCGCGTCGCGACGTCGTTTCTACACATATACACGATTCCCACACAGAAAAGCCTAGTGTTGCCAGTACCCGATATCCCGACGAAGAAAACTGGTAATGGGGTGCGTGCTGCCACCGCATCGCGGGATCGAACTGGTTTATCGATAAAGGGAAATCATAGCTTGCGGACTTTACACGAGAACCGGAGCGAACCGAACGGGCCAAATGAATAAGTAACTATGGGTCTCTGTGGCTGTGGTTACGCGTGTTTCCACGGGGAATCTCGCCACGTTGATTGGCTAACTTGCGCCGCGAGGAGAACCAAAATGACCTAGATGACGCGTCGTTATTCGAAATTTTATTTTGGTTCAAGTGAGAAATAAGTGTTTAAGGGATTAGACCCGTTTTACGTTTACGAAAAAATAAAACAAATTATAAATTGGTCTATTATCCAGCGCTTATATGGGACTATTGAAAAGCCTCATTTTTGCATTATCGAGAAATAAGAAGGCGCAATTCTGAAAACGAGTCTACCGCCTTAAATCGTACAAGAAGGTGAAAATTGAAATAAATTCCTGCACCCCGATGCCCGCCCTCGACATCTCTACTAACTAGTGCAACCCTTAATCCGAAGACACAGGGCTGGTTGCGTCGAGTCGATAAAATTGTAGGTTCGGTGAGAGGCAGGTGCGAGGCGTTTGGCGTTTCTCGCGTGGACATTGAAGCGTGACAGGGTGTAACGCATCAAATCCTGCTGGCGAGGCGGCAGTTGCACCGGATCGCCGTAATTCTCCGCGAGAAGGAATCGCGGTGAAACCCTTTTCGTCGAGCTGCCACTTCACCGCGCACACACAGAGACAAACATCGCTACACAGTGTTGGGAAGCGTCGCGCGAGCTCGGATGCACATGCACACATGGATACGTATAGAAGAAGGGAGAACCGTGTGCACACGGACTTTGTCCACATGCGCGTAGGATACGGCACGGCACGCCATACTTTGACAGACACAAAAACATCGGAGAGCCTTGATAAATTGCCCAGGAGAAAAAGCATCGGCCACTCGAGGCTGTTCGGTGGCGCGAGAGGGGCCGAAAGGAACAGAAAGAAATGGGAGCGGAGAGAAGAGGAGAGGCGTTAAGGACAGGATACATCACGGACTGGTTCCGGTATTGTTCGCGTTAATAGCGGCCGAGATACAACGGGACTCCAACGGATCCACCCTCGCGACGTAAATACGTGCGTTCGAATGAGCGATGCTTCGATTATCCCGATCTGGAGAGCGTCAATTTGACGGAAACGAGAAACAGGAAGCGTCTGCCGCAAGGGGACGGACAAAGTAGCCGGCTGAGTAGCTCGGATGCGACCAGAAACTCTTTCCCTTTCTTCATTCCAATCCCGACGCTATTTTCGTCTGTCTGTTCGATCTAATTTTCACCTGGCTAAATAAACAAGAATATTAAAGGATCCGTGTGTCGAGACTGAATCCTCTGAATGGCTGAATCTTTTGCATAGTTAGTGAAAACAGGGGTTTCCGTCGATACGTTCATTTTTTGGACATTGTCGTAGGCTGGTAGCAGCCAGTGGGCGTCACCGATAGGGAGCACAGCTTCCTCGATGTAATTTATATATTTTCTTTCGACCGATATTTGTCATCAAAGAGTGGCCATTAGTAGGAGAGCGTACCAAAAGAAAGATCTTCGGGAGACACAGCGGGAGGCATTAGACCATGGCTCCCATTAGCTCAACCGGGTTTTTCTTTCAGAAAGAAATTAATGGCTGATCTTCGCGCTGTTTGCGCTGCCGTTCACTCGGTATACAACCGATTCTCGCAATCCTTCAATAACAGCACCATCAATTAGACACTTCTCTCTCGAGCGAATTAATTTTACTACCCTGCAGTCGCCACTCCTCAAACCTGCAGCAAAAAGCTGATCACTCGCCTGTGAATCAATATGCACAATAAAGATGTTTTGCATCAATTAGACGAACTGGAAGAAACGTAAAAATGTATTTCTCCGCTTGATAATCGTGACGAATAGACTGTGGACTTTTATGGTACAATTTCAAGGTCTGAAGTAATAATTCCAAGGTACAATTTGTCAAAGTCGTTCCATAAGATAGAAAAAAATTGTAGAATATTGATTGAAGCGTCCTCAGAAAAATTGCCCGATCTCGGTTGTTAAAGGAGAACAAAGTTCGCCTAACAGCCGGATCAATCATGTAGATACGTACATCGCAGGTTCGTAAAACCGGATCAATGGAATTGACTCTTCGAGCAAAGGCAACGCGTCCGCGACGATAATACGCTTAACCGCATTGTGCGAGCCATTTATGTATTTGCCGGAGTGTAGAACGTATTTTTAGTGTGCCGGACGGGACTTTTATTAAACGATCAATCAGGCCACGTTACGACAAGAAACGTCGCGTTATAAACCGTTACCGTTAAGCGTCTCCTACCTTGAAGCTATAGTGGCTGATAGTCGTTCGCACTCGCAGTTGGGAACCACGTGAGTGGCACGTGACTAAGAGGATGTAGCAATTATATCTTGACTCTATCCTCTACCCTGGTCTTCGTTCCCTCTCGCTGCTCTCTATCGATCTCTGTCCTTCTTTCTGTCGAGCACAATCGCCTGGTTCTTCTCAGCCCTCTCATTCTGCCTCAGCATCTCCCTCGAACGCCGGCCGCCTTCGTAACGCAACAATTAACGTGGCTTCGTGATATCAAAAATGACCCTTCCCCGAATCCGAAAACCGGCGGCTGCCCGTCAAAGGCGGCTGCAATAAATTCTTATTGCCGTTCATCGGGGTATTTACGGTTCCCCGAACGCCGACGCGCCACACTCCCTTATTATTTTATCGTCTGATTTCATCTATCGATACTCCTGTCGTGTGCCTCGCTCACCAAGAATTTCTGATGTTATTGTTTTACCAGGAATCCTCTCTCGACAGACCTTGAAACACCGGGATCGCGAACGGTGAACCGAACCAGAGTACTAGACCTATAGGATTGACACAGCGTTTGCCCAAGTTTCTTTATAAATAAAATTCGCGAATGCTTGATCAAGTATTTCTGTCTGAATTCGTATGACTTTAATACCAGCAAAATCCAGCGAAAGTAGAGAAAGAAGGGAAGCGAACGGGAAAGAAGGGATTGGATGGGGGCAGGTGTAGGTGGTCCCCGGTGTTTCCTGCATCCGCGGGGCTCCTGAATCGGAGGCTTGCATTTATACGGTAGCCGAACGACGTAGTCCAGGAAATCTAATTGTCGGTCTTCGACGTAGCCGGCAAATTACAAAAATAAACACATTGGCGGAGAGTAGATAGGAAGCAAAAGTGGGGAGAGAGTCCGGGCGAAGGGTTGCAAAAGCGGAGGGAAAGGGACAACGAAGAAGAAGGAAGGAAGGAATGAGAGGGTAGGTAGAAACGGTTGAATCGAGAGAGGATCGCTCTCCTCCACACTGCTGCTGGGTATAGTTCATCCTTCTCTTTTTTTCTCTGTTTCCCTGTTCGCCTCTCTTCTACGGGGAATGGAAATACTAATTTTGCGGAATACGGTGGCCGGACTGCGGTAAGCGGCCGTTGGGAAGACGGTGGTGTGGGTCGTGATTACCTGGGGATAATTATAGTCGACGTGCGCACGGGTTATAGAAGGGGGTGGCTCTGACCGTACCACGTCAGACGTGCGTTTACGTGTGCGTAAGGCTATCACGTGCTTGATGGAGATCCGAGGCGAAGTCATCTCTCGACACGGCGCTCCTGCTGATGCTGCTGCGATCTCTGATCACCGTTTGACTTCGCCCGCTACTTACTTTCCAACTTTTCTTCCAAAGGGATCCGCGAACACCTTCGTCCGGATCAAATATCCCACGGGAATAATCATTGTAATCACTGTACCTCGGGTACCGGCGGCTTCCGTGGAATTTTTTTTTCATTCGAAAATTAAGCTGATGATTTATCATAGATATCTTTGGCGTTGTGTTGCCGGTGAACACATTATTATAAGCAATGGCAAATATTTATTAAATACACAACAGTTAATGGTAGACTCTTCATCAATTTTTTGAAGACATTCGACGTAAAATTCCGACCTTGATCTGAATGTAGCTCCAATGGTACACCATGGCGACTTCTTACTTCCGTTAAAAATGTGATAATATTCTTTCCAACCTCTAGTACCTGGCTGGGTCTTAATTTAATTTAATACATCAAATATTATCGCGGGACAATTGATTTGTGGGCTTCCTTTGCTTTGTTTCCGATGCAAGGGATCGCTTCGAATTAGGAATAAATTTGCTTCTTCTTGAAATGCTTAAGATTTCAAAACAAAAAGACACATCAATGTTCTTGGACTCTTCTAATCCTTCGACTGTTTGAAATCATTGCTAATCGTGCTCGTGATCGATGCATAAAGTCCGCTAACGACGAGGAGAGAATCGAGTTGCCTAATTATCTAACAAAAAAAATCGTTGTCCGAGGAGGTTAAAGAACAGATCGGCGACCTTCGAGCGGATTCGATACAGCGTATCCGTCGGTGACCGCGAAGGACAGTCGGCCGGAAGATCGGCACAAAGCCGGGGCCGCAAATGAGGCTGGAAAACGGCGAAAGGGGTCATGAATTCGCGCGGTTCAATTCGTGTCTTTGTCTCTTCGATGAAGGGCGCCGCGGCAGATATCTCTCGGGGTATATACGCGCGCGGTTTGAGGTGGAGGCACTAAATCAAGGCCCCGCATGCTTTGGATGGCGTCTAACAAATGAGCCAATGACAACCAGCCCGGCCCTGGCTCTCGGCTCCTCTCGTTCTCCCGGTGGTTCCATCTCGCTCGAACCCGCACGAACAAAACGATAATATATTCCAGCGTGCTAGCAAGAGAGAGAACGACGACAGAAAGAGAAAGAGAGAGAGAGAGAGAGAGGCGAACGGGATCTGGACGGATCGAGCGGATACTATACGCTCGGCTCAGCTCGGCGCGTTTCGAGGCCCACGATCATCGAGCCCGAAGGAGAAATCAGCCGATGATGCTGGCAATGGTGGTGATGGTGGTGGTGGTGGAGGGTTTTAAGGCCCTCGCAGGGATGGAGGAGGGGCTAGTCTTTTACACGTCACCGGGAACTAATACCTCCAAGCACGCTAATGACGGCCAATAATTTAAAATATGAATTTGTATAAATCACCGGTAATCGTTAATTTCTCGGAATGTTAGATCGGCTCCGGTCCATCAGCCGCGGCCAGGACAACACCGGCCCCATCGTCTTTGAGGTCCTCGCGGAGGTCATTTGTGCCGGGGCCCTAGATTAATTGGATTAATTAGGCATTACCGTGCCCCGGGGCACAGCGATGCATTAGCCGGATACGAAAGGGGGGAACCCGTGTATGGGCACACGTATACAAGGATCTTCTTCTCTTTTTTTTGTCTCTCTTTCTCTTTCTTTCGATCTTTCTTTCGTTCGTTGTTTCGTTCTTTCGCTTTGCGACTTGATCTTGCTCTTTCACTCGGCGACCTTCCTACGGGGAGAGATCATCTTAGGGGATTCGCGGGATCTTTGATTTTGGAACAAACTGATTTCATCTTTCGTCACAGGACGACGCTGACGGATCGCCGGTGATTTTTCAGCATGGACTGGGAATCGGCCGGCTTTGAATTTTGGCGCGGGCAAGCCTTTGACGCGGGCTCTTGTCTCGAGGGATTATGTCACGCGTCGAACAGATTCTCTCTCGACAATTCTTTCTTTCGATTTGTTAGGGCCTCTATTGTCTAGAGCTGCGACAATTAATGTTGTGTAATGTGTTCGTTGTCGGGGACACTGTGACAAATCTGAATCGTGTTGTGTTGGAATTTGTCTCAGGCGGTTTAGAAATGTATGGAGAAATTTTTCGGGTAATTAAAATCGTTGATGATATAATACCATGGGAAATATTGTGGAAGGAAATACAATATTTGGGGAGTAGAAAAATTACGTTTCTGCACAAATAAAATGAAATGTCCTTGAGCACTGGATCCTCTCAGCCTCTCAAAACTGTGCAACGTTACATTACGAACACTAGCTACCGCGTTCTCATTGAGTCGATAGCTATTACGAACTGCGACAGATCGTCTGTCGAACCCGCGTATCGGTGAACTCTTTCGAAGGGGTCCTCGAGTGGCCAGTTGCATGGTCAAAAGTCATTACTGGCGAACGAAATTTGACATGGTTTTTACTTTTATTGCGCGACCGTTCGCCTATAATTATTTCCACATCTATCACTCGAGAGCTTGGCAATGACCAGCCGCGGTCGTGGCTCGAAGATTGAAGATCGGCTCGGTAGAAAAAAATGAGACGCGAAACCGGGGTCTTTCGAGCAATAGCGCCGAAGAAGAAGAAGAAGAAGAAGAAGATGAAGAGGTGGCGGAGGCGGAGGATGAGGATGAAGGAGGACGAAGACGAAGGAGTAACGAGGATCGAGAAGAGTGAACGAGGGAGGAGAGGGGAGCGCGTCTATATGGGCATTCGTCGTCGACTGAATGCCAGTCGGTTTCCTCTTGTTCGACGAGAACACGAAAGGCTTCGATGACGTATGGTTCGTGGAAGAAGGAGAAATAAAGAGCGTGAAGGGAGGAACGAACGTACCTGTGATTGTCCTCGCTCGGGATTCAGAAAAAAAAGTGTCATTGTGCTCTCGGGCCGAACGAATGGTCATTTGGCCCGAGACCGGCTGACATTTCTTCGTGTTCTATGAGCTTCCCCTTCTCCGTACACCCCCGCGCGCCGTCAATTGATGAACCCTTGACAGTCGTTAACGATTCGAGGCCACAGGTCTTGTTTCAGGGCGTAATCCCTCCCTATTAATATCCCCAACGTGAATTCATTCAAGTGTCTGTCAATAATCTGTCTGGCCAACGCCAGATACAACAAGCCCCGGACCGGCAGGATTATTCTGCTTTTTTAATAAATCATCCCTCGAATGGGACATTCTCAAAGATCGTTTTATCGCCGCGTTAATGCGACCGGGACATTCCTCATGGTCTCAGAGGGATACGTCTCGAGATGTTCTTTGAAAGAATGCTCTTCGGAAAGTTGTTGACTACAAAGAGCAGCCATTAAATTGACATTTATTTTAATAGGTATAGGCTCTTTGATAATTCTTCTCGGTGGACGTCTCTTCGAACCGTCTTCGTTCTAAAGGATCTTTCCTATTTCAGAAATTGATTTATCTGTGATGTAATACTTTATGTAATAGATTCGGGCTAACTCTGACAAATGAGAATGTTCACCTTCTATAGCGCAATTTTTCTTGAAGCTACGTTTCTTCAAATAATTCACGTTACCCAGAACAAATTTCCAACAGTACCGTAATCTGAGCGTGACAGGATTCGAACAATAGGATGAAAATATTCCCGGCTCGTATCCTCGATAAATGCCGTCGCGAAAGTGTCCTCTGAATATTCCGCGTTTCCGCGGAATCCGCGCGAGCCTGCCTATCTATAGCGGAGCGGTCTGATATATTTCTGAAGCTTGGCGAGCGGCCACCATTATGCACATGATAATTAGAATGCGTTAGCGCGTGTCTCAATATATCCGCACGTGCTATACGCGCGCCATGTGAGTTGGACTAAGCCAACCGGTCGGCCGCTCCTTCTCTGGATTGGTGCCACAGTGCCGTGGGTGGTAACCACTTCGTTCTCATGAATACAGACGCTTCTGTCGATTATCGATGTACTGTCGATGATTTACTGATTACTCAACCTCTCGATATCCCAGAAAAAATCTGCATCGCATTTAAACACCCACTGCTTCGGGGGCGATTAATTTCTACAATAGTTTTCGAGAAGTCAGGCTGTCCAAGTAGAAGTTTTTTTGAAGAAGTACAGTGTATCATCAGGGCAAGTTAATACACCGCAAAATTTTACTTTCCACTGTCTGACGCACTCGCGAAAGTTGCAACAGCACAAAACCCGGCAATAACGTCATGCAGAGTATTAATTCGCGTTTTTTGCGTCAATTACGAACCGGCGCGGCGATGGTCACGCATATGTGAAGACGACGAAGACGACGACGACGGGGGCCCTGTAAATCGATAAAAACACTGTTCTCACGGGGTTCTTGCTGGAGAGTATCCGCGAGGAGGATAGTCGGATATCGGGGCGCACAGGAAATCGTTGAAACTCTGTCTGATGATCAGGACAAGCAGGCTTACGTGGTTTTTTTCGTGTCGGTGGTAGCTCGCGGGCGGACGCAAGTGCGTGCCATCTGCAGTCGCCGGCGTAATTCTCGCGAGTTTTAATATCGTGTTTCGGTATCGAGTGCCTCGAAGTCGACTCGACTCTGTGAGAAAAGGAGAAGGAGAGAGGGAGGTGTTGCTCATAGGTAAAAGAAGGCTGGCCGAAGAAGACGAAGAAAAGGCATCAGCGAACAACCAGCCAGCAGCAGATCTCTCAGGAAGACTCGGCTTCGGAATCATCCGGGCAGACAGCGATATCTTGTTTCCTTAATAAACGGAAACGGAACGTAATCGTATTATTTGTTTCTACCTTTAAGAATACTACCCCCTCGTTCTAAATACGCGCGACACGAAGCGAAAGCGAGACTGGGGGACGAGACGAGAGACGGAATTCGAGGATCCGACGAGATGAACACGAGGAAAGAGAACGGAGGGAATATTTAAGAAGGTATTAAACCTCCCTCTCCCCCTCCGGCAACCCCCGTCGCGTGGATAAGAAAGCATTAACGTTGTACTTTATTCGCGAGTGCTCGATGAGTTCTGAAATATGGAAAGTATCGCGAGATTCCGGTTTCAGGTAACAAAGTTCTTGCCCGTGCCCCCTTTTCCTGCTCGCGGATGTCGATTCCTGCGAATAAGACGAGCTCTCTCTCTCTCTCTCTCTCTCTCTCTCTCTCTCTTTGTCCTCCCTTTCTCCTTCTTACTCCCTTTAAACCGGACGAGAAGCGACCGGTAATATTTCACCGAACTTCGCCCGCGAATATTCATGTCCCGGTAGATTTAAGCACTGAAATATGTTTAATGAATTCGTAACCGAATAAATATACGCTGACCGTATTTCTCGGGCTTAACGAGACCCCTCCGTTTATGTTTGATCGACTTTTATTCGTAAATAAGCGAGACGATTTAGGACAACAAAGAATGCGAATCGAAAGTTCTTCGCATTCCCCTATCTTTCCGTGAAATTAATACTGGAATAACTGGAATGCAAAAATGAATTTTTATAATTGCTGAGGAACTTCAGTTTCTGGAGTCCCAATCACTATCGTATTACAACTCCCGACACGGTTAAGGTGGGTCACGAGTGACCCGGTGTCGTTCAACGACTGAAACTGCCTCTCATTCACAGATCCTTCTTCTATTGAGCAAATAAACACGTGCGTGATTGCCAGGACATAAACGCAGAGCTGTATCTGCCGTGGCATTCTCATTGAGAATCCTAGTGAGAGTAAAACGACCCGAGGTCATTGAATGGAGTCAGGTGTTGGACCACGAACCTGAAGGGAAACGCATTAACAGGTGTTGTGTGCAGGGTAATAGTCGATATATCATTCACCGAACCTACCTGAACACGCGTTCACGTTTCTTCGAACGAGGGAAAGCGTGCTCGATTTTTCCCGAGTGTTTCGACGATACAATGACAGAGTCGAAATCGTCGGCTTTGGGAACAGCTGGCTGATGGACGCGCAGGTTTCTATCCTGCTGAAACCTTTCCAGTAATATTCGAAACTGTGATGAATCCGTAATTTCTCTCCGATGAAAGTGGGAAAGATATTCGATTCTAAAGCTGATTGTTGAAACATTTTTCTTCGAGCAATGACTTTTCAGATAATTTGTAGGTCGGCTGATGATCATTTCTGGATCAATATAATACATTGGTATCGGTTTAATATGTGATAAAAATTAATTTTTAGCTATTCACCCACAAATATTCCCGGCGTTAGACGTCGCAAAGTGCATAAGGGATGCATTCGCTCGTATTTCCGGTGCGGCTAACTACACCGTCCAAGGGTCATAGTTTCCCACAGCGTCGAGGGGCCCGATTAACAAGTATCTGTCGGGCAACACGGGGATCGCAGTTGTAGTAACGTTCGCAATACCCCTTTCGCTATCTCGTGCAAATAACTTCTACATTACGTATCGTGTGTCGAGGAGGTAACGGCCGTGCGACCGAAGTCACCGAATCGGGGCCCAACGAGTTAACGATTACAAATCGGCTGGCCGATCGGTACCTATTCCCGGATTAATAGAGCGATAAATAATCGAAAAGCTGATTACCAGAAGCACCGACCCGCGGCTTGTACAGTTCCGTCGACAACGTGAAACCCCTGTACAACAGAGAGAGAGAGAGAGAGAGAGTGAGAGAGAGAAAAAGAGAGAGAGGGGGAGAGAGCTCATCGGAAAAGAAACGAAAGAGACGCGACCGAACGTTGAAGAAAGGAGAACCGAAAAGGAAGGAGTTGAAAAAGGAAAAACAGGACGAGGTGTATTGGTACGACGATTCCTTAACGGCAAATGAATCCTTGCACCCGCGATACACCAAGAGCTGGTCTTAAGTTATACCCGGAGGAACGTAAACCCGTAAACGTGCCCGAGGCCAACATATTACGCGCATTAATTCGTCGTGCTTGACGTGGAAGGCGATTCGTAATACGCGCATGGGAAGAGGGACACCAAGAGCAACCAGAAGAAGGCCCTCGATGCATAACAGGCCTGCAAACAGCGACAGAAGCTACCCTGGAACCTACATGGCGATCCTAGGTTATAATGAGATCGGTAGGGACCGGCCGATACCTCTGCCTGCTCGGTAATTATTAATTTTGAAGCCAGTAAATATTCTGCGCGAGCCTGCCTCGAGGAAATTTGCAAGGTTGCTGTAAGATGGATGAGGATGCAGTCCCAGAACAGAGAGAGAGAGAGAGAGAGAGAGAGAGAGAGAGAGAGGTCCTCAACTGGTCTTTGAAATTGGTTGTCGAAGAACGATAGGACAATTGTTTGTATTAGCTTAATTAATTCTTTCTTTGTATTTGTTTCACATATTTTGTACTGCTTCAATAAAAAAAGGTAAAAAATAGCATTGACTAAATTCTTGTGATTTTTTTATTGGGTGAAATTACACCCATCCGTTTTTGTTTAATTTTGGTTTTTCCATCATAGAATAAAATGTCGTAACACTTATTCTCTAAATGGTAAAAATTTGAATTCATTAATAAATATGAAATCTGAGATCTAATGATGACTAATCTAGTACGTATTTCTGTAGTTCCGTGTGGAGGGTCTCGATGGAATATTTTTCGCCGCCGTGAAAGATCCGAGGCGAGCAGAATCACGTTGCAAGACGCTTCCACCGACTCGTCGGAGATCGACGCAGACTGTATCGAAGACGTAATGGAGATTATAAGGCCACAAATGATCGAATCGCGTAGGTACACCAATTACTCGTGGAGGGCGGTCCGATTCGCTCTGGCCTCCCTTGACGGACCACCCGTTGGTCGTCGTTACGAACGCAGCACATCGCTCGGATACATCTCTGATCGGTAAGCTCTGATCTTTCCTTTCTAACCAATCTTCCGAATATAACTAGTCCCGGTCCAATGAGAAAACCGTGACTATCGATTTCCGGTTAGAAACAACGGGAACGTTCCCTTTTCCGACACATGTCACCTCGAACGGGGTGGGTACGTGTGACAAAAATCAGGTGTGTCGTCCAGCTACATTTTCCACATATCGAATATCATGTACGACAGAGGTGTATATGAATAATATTCCCCACATAATCTGCCCATTAATATTACAAAATCTCACCCTCATTTTCCAGCTGCATTTTTCTTGTCTCTTGAATTAATTAATCGCCAGTCGGTATTACCGTACTTTATACAAGACTCTCTTTCAAAATTCAACTAAACGTGGGATTCGCTGAGATATTCGAACATTTTCAACGAAACAGATATATTAATATTTGAACACAGTTTATTAAATATGTTTGCGTTATTGAAACTTTGATGGGAGTTCAAACATAAATTATAACCACACTCCTCATCCTTCCATATAATTAGAATACGTAATTTCAATATGTATCGTAGCTTCGAATACTATTCAAAGTGTATCGATAATTTTTTTTTAAATCGTTGACTGTGCGTGCCAATACTTTTTGGTGGCACTGTACCCGTTCGGTGATATATGCTTGATATACGTTTTCGAGGCGGGGGTGTAACAAAGACTATTCACAGTCCGATTTAAACAAAGACGGCGTCGTCCCGCGGCGTCACGGAGCTACCCGAATGAACGCCGCGCCGGCAGACCGTGGACGTTCGTAATACCATGGAATTAATCTATGCTCGCGTTGGTAATAATAAGGAAATGTTTCAATCTCGATGATGTATAGCGCTCGGTGCTCGCTTGTTCGCAGTGGGAAAAGGGTCTCTTCGTTGTTTGGAACGGCCGCGAAGCGATCAATCTCGTCAACGAGTCGAGCCCGGGGATTGGGATCAGGAATCCCAATCCCTTCAGGACGCAGATCCCTATCTACGACATCGGGAACAATAAAATCCACAAAATCAAATGGTACCGATTGTCCTGGTGATTAGAGAAATAGAACCTCCATCGCGCACGGTGATTTATGGCGCGTAATTGCCTTCGTTGCGCAAAACCCCGTGTGAAACGACGAGGTGTACAGGCGACAGATACTACAGAACACTCGGTATCACAATGGGGGATAGTCTTCGTCATATACACGTGAACCCTCAAGAATTCGAATTGTTCTTCCCGATATCTTCCATCTGATTGCGACATCGAGAATCCTGTAAAATTATCATCTGTCGTTCATTTTCTCTTCTGCTTACTGTACAAGTATACATTTATGACAAAATAGATTATGAAATATCATATTATTTATGACTTGTTGATTAAGAGAAGAAATAATCGGGGGAGTACGATTTGCACGGCGATGGTGGAGGGACAAGCATTCCCTCGGACGGACAATAAAATCGGTCGGCAGTTCTCGTCCAACGTCCACGACGGGATTTCTGATTTATCCGGATAAGTTAGCGGAGCGTCATCCCCTCGACATCCCTCCCTCGCTGGCGATACCCCCCGTCGGTGTTACGGTGTCCTGCTTCGACTTTGATAACCATACGATAGTTGCTTTCTGCCGGTTGGGGTTGGAAAACGGAGACGCGCGCGCGAGCACCACGACTCGGCTCGGCGGTTTATCTTCGATTACGAACGTCTTGGCTCTCGGTTTCTTGGCTCCAGATTTATGGCGAGCGATTTGTCGGTAGCGCCCAGATTAGAATTAGTTTGCGGAGCCTCGGGTCCGCGTTTGTTTGCGATCCGACACTGTGTGTGTGTGTGTTTATGTGTACGTCGGCCCCCGTGCCGCTGGGAGATCGAGATCTGCGAAGAAGAGAAGAGACGTAACCCTTGCTCGCTCGTGATCCTGGCACCAGTTGATCGAAACCACGGGAAATGAAAATCGTGCCCGGCCAACCGGCGCGACTATGAGGAAACTTGGCTCTAATCGCCGCGAGATCGCCGCTCGCCGATAACCTTTTTCTAACTAATCGGCGTCCCCGATTCATTAGCTGCTTCGCTCGGACCTTAAACGCCTCGCTCTGATGTATAATGGACGCTCGGGGCCAACGATTATAACGCTGGCAACCCTTAAATAACACTGGAGCTACGTGAACATTTGTCTATCGCGATCTGAAGTTGCGCTAACCATTAAATAACACCACGCTTCGATCGCCTATCACTTGAAAGAGTTTTTACAATTTACTAGAAAATTTCATGTGTTCGATAATTTTATTGGAATGAGATCTGGCTTTAACATTGTTACGTGATGATTTTAAAAAATTTGAAAACGGCCGCAAGGGTCGCCGAAGATTGTCAAGAGCCGCGATAGCGTCTGTACACGCACGCACCACCCTCTCCGTGGTGGTTCGGTAGTTTGCACCCTTCTTCCCGGCAATATTAATATCTCTAATCATTCACCAACCCCTTCGCACCCTTATCAAGGGACACCATAGACGTTGCCTTGATACGTGTTATTCAGATTTATCCCATTTGCCTTTGGGACCGTATTTATCCGTAGAACAAACCAAGTACACGGCCCGATAAAGCGTTTGTTTCGCGACCGGGATTAATGCTAAGCCGCAAATGAAGGGCTCCAAGAATTTTTTGTCTCCGACGAGTCTCTAAACAACCCTCTCGGGGTTTTCGCTATACTTTCGTCGACTCAGCCTGATATCAATGGCGGTCGTTTGTACGGCTAACCCTTGGTTTCATAAACAAGAGATAAACATCCGAAAAATTAGAAATACTCTCATAATCAACCCCTCGGCGCTCTGTGAACTTGACATTCATTTTTTTTTAGGAGAATTAATGTGTTCCAGCATCCTCAGTGTATTTTTCAAAAGCAGAAAAATCTGTTTCTTGAAAAATTGCTGTTTAAATGAAAAAATTGTTCTTGATACCCTCCGCACGATACCCACCCTGCAGCAATTAGTTGAACATAAAATAAGGGTTGAATGACTCGTGTCTCGTCAACGATCTTTTAGCCGGTCGTGGATGTTGATAAGATTCAGTCGGAAGACGTGGGATCATTCACGCGGTATTAAAAGGGCGCCAAAGACATATAGCCGGGGTGGGTGGATGGAGATGAGAAACGGGGTGGGTAGGAGATGCTCGTATTTAGCCACCCTCCACACCTTTGGCCAGTTTCGTCTGGTTATTAATGAACCCGCTGATAGGAAGTGTCCGTCTCCCAGCGAAGAATCGCCTCTCGGAGCAACGCTGTCACGTATTCGGCTTCTATTTCCCTTAGCTAACGCTCTCTATATGCAAATACGTCCGACCGGTCCCTCCGCGTGTCCTCTTTCGCGTGTCTCCTTCGCGTATGTATGGAAATGCGTATTATCGGGCCAGCTCGGGCCCGTGTGTGTCAGTGCATCTTTACAAGGATCCGGCGCCGGGTGTATGAGTATATGAGTGCACGAGACCTGACTCTTTATAAATAGCGACTTTGATATGCAGTCGCGCCTTAACCGGGGGATGAAGCTAACCCTGTGTGTAGCTCCGCGCCCCATCAACGGCAAAGCCTGGCCGCGTTAAAAATTAAAGGGTCCACGCGTCGTCGTTACCATCCGGATCGCCGATCCTACACCAGAAAGGATTTTCCCTGATTCTCTACAGCAGTGAATATTCTTTCATGCATTGTGCAATTTATGGCAGCCTAACTGCGCTGGCGAAACATGCGAAAAATTATTAGTATTCTTACAAGTTGACTTGATTATGCGGTGTGAGCACAATAAAACACTGTAACAGACGAGAAACCGAGGCTAATATTTTATAGATTTTATTATTGTACACGTCCTCGTTAAAATCAAAATGGGACAGTTGGACTCTTTCCGTTGTCAATCTAAAATTGGACAACACAAATTTTCGATTATACAACGTTCGGTCACATAAATATTTAACCTAGACGCACCGTGATTTACATACTTGACCGCTGCCTGTCAAATGCCTAGTATCATACTATAATTTAAACAAATGTATCGGAGAGCTCGGAAGCCATTTTCCTGAATACGAATCAGAAAACGGGTGAAACTCCGCAGCGAACGATGTATTTGACTAGGCAAAAGGAAGGAAACTGTTATCTGTTTCAGTTGTTTCGTTGAAGAGGTCGACAGGTGCGGCTCGCGCCACCCAGCTGCCGCCGCCGTTCCAATATCATTCATATGACTCCACGCTTCTGGCAGCCATTGTTTCTCCGGCGTTTCTGCATCGAAGAGATATTTTATTTCGTTTTAATAAACCGCTTGTAATGAAATTTCTGATTGCGGTTCCGAAGAGAAACTCCTTCGGGTCCGTGCTGCTTTTAAGAAACTTCCATTTATCAAGACAGTTAACAACATTCTAGTAGAACATTACGGAGGAACTCGTTTGTAGTCGAGTGACATCATCATCGATTTGCACGAGTGTCAACCTGTTTGAAGGACGATACCAGGACACCGGCAGCGACCCGGTAGGGCGACCCTGGTTGATAAAGGGCCACTCACCAATCATAGTACTGGTTAGAGGTGCACTCGGTCAGAGGTGTACGTTTTAGACGCGTTGGCTCTATTAGAGTCGCCATAAGTTACAATTAAGTCGGTTTTGGGGTGCGCCCTTCCCAGATGTAGGTGTCGACGTGTTTCAGGGGTGTGAGGAAACTCCAGTATGGCGAAATCGGGAGGCGCGCGCCGGGCCCTGACGAAGAAGGCCGGTAGTGGATATCTCGGGAGAGGCTTGTGGGTCTATACTGATTTAGAGTTAGTCTAATTTCGGCGTCGCAACACCTAATGTCATGCCGTCTATAACGCATAAATAATTACCACTTAGCTCCTTTGTCGTTACGAGACCCCGGAGCTTCCCCTCGGACCGGCGACGCTCCTTTGTCCGGTGCGGATCGTTTACGACTGCAAGATTTATCGACTGGTAATGTCTGGCTTGCCGGAATCATTAATGATCGATAATTCATGGTCGCCAGAAGACGCTTCTGTTTTTCGGAGAAACAATGACCACGATCGAAATAGAAATCGCCGTTCGGCAACGCATCTGCGCGCTACCGATCATCCGCAAACAAATTCTCCACTTGCCAACCAAGCTTTTCATTCAGGACTTCATGTTCATTTTTATCTCGACGATATCTACCTCTAGTTAAGATAATTACGGTTGTTATTTAGGAGGAACAAACTTTTACATTCTACATTCTTCGAAGATCGTTGAACACGACGAAAAAGTTTAATTAATCGACAGTTTCACCGCCGAGATCGGTACGGATCGGTATAAATCGTTCGGTTCCCCGGTCCCCCCGGTCTCCGTTTCCCCGTGGCTCCGGATCCGTAAGATAAATTAAGAGGGATCAAGGCGAATCGGGGATCGATGCCGAGGAAAACACGTTGACGTCCTGCTGTTTTACAACGGCCACGTCTTAACACGTCCCCGGAGCCGGGTCCCAGGCTGTCCATTAAAAGTATTTACTGCATATTATTACCTTCACTTACCCGATCGTTTACGATCGACGATAATAAAATAATTATAACTCGGTGTCGTAAAACGTTTACGGGGAACCGAGAGAGGCGAACTGCTTCGCGCGGTGTGTGTACCCCCCTGTTCGAGTGAGTCGGACATCGCGTTCTCCACCTGAGCTGGTTTTCCGGCTCCACTCCGCGCTGTACTCGCTCATAGGCGAGACGAGAATCGTGGCCGGGCTGTAAAGATAACGAAATGCCGGGCTATCTTAACGTCCACTTGGATTTTTCACTCGACGAACGATTATATTCCCGGGGAACAAGGCGGTCCGTCGATACCATCGGATCGAACTGGCTGGCCGGGGCTTTACGTCGAAAAACTTATCGAATGGCCGCGACGTCACTCGATTCTCGACCGTAAAACGGGCCGCTACACGCGATTCTAAATCTCGTTCTATCTTGACGTTGATTCGAGCTTCGAGAACGAAAGAGGACGATACACAATACCCGCACAGACTCATACATACTGCCTGGAGCTGCTTGCCAGACGACTGTGACGACTGTCTACGTTCCACCTAGTCGGACCGAGCTGATACCAATTGGTAAGTGATTTATTCGAATGGATCATTTTAATTAACAGCATCGTCTCGTAAAAATTGCAACATTCAATTTATTGCAGTATTATTACTGTTTCAACGACGCGACGCTTGGTCTGGCGTTCCAAGTGCGGAAGATTTACAACCTATTTTCATGGTGAGAACGCGAACAAACAAAGACAGCGCGGTCTTAACTAGCTACCAACAAGTTAATAATATAATTTCACATTTTTTGTTTAGTCAAAAAAATGATTTATGTCCGCGTTTTTCTTGTTTCAACCCACTGTGCGTCGATGAGTATAGCTTATACATCTTTCGAGAATATGACGTCACGCGGTTCGTTATCTTTGCCGAGGGCAAAATTATCTGCGCCGGGTCTATTAGTATACATGGTCTAAGGATTTACCGAAGAAGGGTATAATCGGTAAAGAATTTATCTAGAGATTGAATAGAAATTAATGGGGAAAGTTCCTCTGGGTTATCAATTAACAATGGGCTGTATTAAATAGGAATGATGTATGGATCCGTAAGAGGTGCTCTGACTTTTTCTCGCGGAAGCTTCGATGGCTGTTCGATGCACGGAACCGGCGTCGAGAACCCCTGCGGGTCTATTCACAATCACGGATTTGATTTAGCGATGGAGAGGCAATATAATGTCTCTAACGAGAGTGTAGCATAAGGATAAAGGTAGGAAGCCGGTCTAAGAGGGGAGTAGACGGGGGTCTAGTGGAAGGAGGACGACGCATAATACCATAATGCCAAACCAACACAGTCCCGGCTCGTCAGTATCTTTGATTAGAGGCTCCATCCTCCTGATTTGCTTCTAATAAACCCATGAAACCGGCCCAGGAGATCAAGACCACGGTGCCGAAACGTCCGATCACGTGATTCCTGCGCGAGCACTATGTCCACCGGGACTGGAGGAGGGTGAGCATATTTTTATCGATAAAACTCCGAATGTCGTTTCGGGAATTATTAGGAACACGAAATTACGGGGCGATTCCAGATAACTTTGTGCTTCGCATATCGAAGCCACCGGATGGTCACAAAGATCCCGAAGATCGTTGTAAGGTTGAAATCGTGTTGTGCTTTCTCTGATAATTGACCAGTTATTATGCTCGCTATTCGAGCTAAAGTACTCGAGGAACGGAAGCGGTCATTTTAATTGGCTGTTGGGCAGACCGGCGGGCCGGCTTGTCATCGGCAAAATCGTGTCCCGACGATCTTACTAACTTGCCAAATCGTGTCAGAAACCATGCGTAATTATGTAAATTCGTTCGGCAATGCATATATGCAACGCTTCATACTTCCGACTCTTCATTTTATTCTGAATTTTATTTATACGAGTTTTTCCCTTATAATACTTGACTTGTTAATTATTTATTTCGTCCACTGCAATCTGTTGTATAATTTGACAATGTATAACTTGACACATGAAAGAAATGATTAAACTGCTGAAGTAACATTTCAAGTAAACGATTATTGTTCTCTGAAGTATGGCTAAAAAAGTCTTCGGGAACGGGATTGAACGAGGGCTGGGGAAATATTAAGTTTGAATGGTTGGAAGGTGAATTATGTTGATCGCGTTGGTCGATACGGGGCGAACGGAATATCGGGCCTGGAAAGTTGTCGGTGTGCAAACTTACGGGCGCAATTTCGTGGCTTGGGAAGTTCCAATAGCATGGCGCGCGTTTTTTTCCTGGCGCGGCGGCGCTTCGAATCTGAATCCTTGGAAAGCGAATGAGCCTCTTTCGAGAAGGGAAACGAAGGAGAGTGGGTTGACGGCTGCTCGAAGGCAGCATTATATACACTGAGAATACCTCCCGCTGGCTGCAGAAATCACTGGCGGGACTTAATAAGCGTGGAAAGAGCCGAAGAGATAGAAGATAGCTAGCTGGATGATGCGAAAACTTTGCTATATTAGCCTTTAGCTTTGGCGATCCGTAGAGCTTTTGCCGCGCGTCGAGCAGATCCGAGCCGAGCCGGTCCGCGAAAACTTGCTTGGATACGGACACGCGTACCGTACCGACATATTCTCCAAGCTTATATCGAACTAACTTTCGCGAAAATATGTTTTCCCAAGAGTTCCAACACCAAGAAACGAAATATCGCCGACGGATGACCGCATCCGGATATCAAACAATCGCGGACGAACTCGCGTCCACTGCACCCGTTTGTTTTTCTCAATTAAAAACTCCGAAAATCACAAAATATATTCAGTGTTTGTTTGTATCATTAACATTTCAGGTCTCTGAAGTGTGTTTGATTTAATACAGCGGAGCCGGATTTAATTTCCGAGGCTCGGTAGGTGTTTCTATTCGGACAAAGGAGACAATATTCGGGTGTGCAAGGTTTTGAAAACTCCTTCCGTTTGATCGTGAATGAAATTTCCGAGTCTCCTCGCTTTTACAAATCCACGAATCCCACGCGGCTCGCATTTAAGAGGTCGCGGCAGGGAAAGAAGGGAGGAGGATCTTGACTCTCGAGCTAGACTTTATCAGACGTCTTTTTTTTCTCTTTCTTTCTTTCCCTCTTTTCCTTCTCTCTTCCATTCTTTTCGTTCCGTCGGTGGCGAAGAGAGTTAATGAACGGCGGAGCACTCTTGCTTTCGCTGTTTGATGCAGTAACGTTTTGGCCCACGCGTCACCATAACTACCTCGTGCACGCACACGTGTCCCACAACGCGTAATCCGAGTGCCAAGCGGACGAGATGCTTTTTCTACCTTTTCGACACCAATCGTAAGCCTGATAATCTTTCCTCGAATCATCAAAAAAAAATGTCGGAAATTCGTCGTACCTCGTAAATTTCCTTTAGGCCAAACCTTGACCTCTCTGTATTCGATAAATTTCTAGCAATTTCTCTTCTCTTAAAATTGTTAAGTGAAGAAACAACGATTCTTGTTTTGCATAAAGATACCCGCAGTTTATTGATAAATCAGTTACCACCTCAAACGTTGATTGTCCAATGCGAAAAAGGAACGAGGGAAAGGGGCCACGTGCGGTTATCAAGAGCAGTGTGCGTTATGAATGTTTAAGATCGGTGCAACAAGTACAACTGGTATCGGAATGACGTTATGATCTCACGATGACATCACTGGGTAGCCGGGAGAGTTTCTGCTTGCAACAGCGCGGCGAGCGTGTGTACGGCCAACGCTCCAGACAGGATATTGTCGCGGCAGTCATTCACTAATTGATTCACCGTTTTATTTTACGCCGTGCCTCTCAAAGAGCGCGCGGTTCTCAATATCTGATTGACAGTCATCGGCAGGGAACATCTGCCCCGGCCATGCTATCTCTGATTACATTACAGTTCGGTAGCCCAGCGTGTGCACACACGCGGGTAATTATAACTCGTCACGCAGATGACCCTCCGATGCAAATTTTTCAACCACCGGATTGATAGATACGTTATCTGCTCGCTGGCTGCGCTCATCGCGAGACAATCTTCTGTCACGGTTGCTTCGACTCTTATCTTTTAGACGGCAGACCGGCGATAACACAGCCGCGATATTTAGAAGTTTCGTCTACGAGATGCTGAAGAATTTGCACATGTCCGTGCATTATCTTTCTGTCGCCGCAGAGACCGAGGACAACCAATGTAAACCTGTTCTTATTTTCAAATAATTAGTACTGAATTCGATATTATCCGACCCCTGATCGATTAAAACTTTTTATCATGGTCTCCCGTCTAAAATCGCATCTGCTGATGCGTCGGTATAGAAGAATCAATATATTTGAGAATCGCAGAAAATTTTTGAAATGTTTTCATTAAACTTTTCTATGTATCTCCAAAGTATTTTTATTATTTACTTAATGCTTTAAACCAGATGAAATTTTTTATTCAAAAGATTGATTCAATGATTAGCAGACCTTTAATATCTGGATCACACAATATTTCCAAAGTATTGAATCTCGAGAAAGTCAGAATTCTGTGAACGATAGATTGTCGATGGTTTGACGAAGATCGGTAATTTTTGTTGTCAGCGTTGAGAAGATCGGGATTCCGGAATTTCCGAAGAGATGAGAACCGTTTCCACGACGACGGTGGCATTAATTCATAGAGTTCATAATCTATTAGTTACGTTAGCGGAGGAGCGTTAACGAGTGTAATGGCATCACACGCCATCTACGTGTCATTTAATTCCGACACCCTCGCACCATCGATGATCTCATAGCCGCGGCCGGCTTGACTTCGCTTAATTGTTTGTTATCATTACCGAGCGCGTGCTATTGAAATTAATGTTGATCTGTCTCGGTTAACATGTGCGCTCCCATAAAACCTGCTTCCGGCGCGTTGGCCCGTCTCTCTCGCTTGATGGAATTAAGCCGGGCATACGCCTCGCGTCGACGGTTTCTTCCCCTGACAATAACCAGTTTTTCGACAAGCCTTCGCCGCTGTAAGAGCGTCAATGGCGCTCTTACTTTTCATATGTATGCTGTTCCTTTTCGCTTCTTTTTGTTTCCTCAGGGCCCCGGACAATCTCAATTCACACCGCATTAGGTCTTGTTATCCTGTTAAGCGGGTAACATTCGGGTTCGGCCCTCGAATTGCTGTATCAAAAAGTTCAGAAAAATAATTGAATCATCTGCCCTCTAAAAAGCGGCCGCGATGGCCCGTATCTCATCGAACTTAATATTTAAGCGTGAAAAAGTCAGGCTTCAATTCTACTTAGCCTGTCATCCTCCGTCGTTTTAAGAAAATCTAATACTTACCACCACGTTCCAAATAAAAATGTCCTTACGCGGTTGAATCGTTTCAGTTCAACCTGCACGATACTTTCAGTAGTTCATTAAGATATTAAACACCTTTAGTAATTATTATTGTTTATTATAAACGGGCTGAAGCCCTATTTTACATATCAGAAAGATACAGACTACTCGTATAAGTATAATGACAAAGAAGGGACATGCACAGAAAGGAAAATTTTGATAGTGGTACAATCGATATGGTATTATCATATAATCCTGCGTAGTTGCATTTGCAATTTTAGTAATGAATTATTGAAAAAATCAATACGATTATAAATAGTGATAAATATGATTATTAATTACATTAAAAATAAAGCTCTGATCAGATGCTATTCTTCTTTGCAGATAATGGTTCTAGGTTCATCGTAGTTATGATTGGGGAGTAATCATGATCAGAGAATGACATTGGATTATTGAGCATATATGAACAAAACCTGAGAAATTTATGCTGCCCTCTCTTCGAGCATGATTTCGCACTTAGAGTTTTTCGGAGACCATATAGCTAGTAATTTATTGAATATTTTAATAGTGCAACAAATATTTTAAATAATGGTATAAGAATTATTGAAGACGCCTCTCTCTCACTCTCTCTCTCTCTCTCTCTCTCTCTCTCCTTCTCCCTCTCCGAGTCATCACTCGAGTGCAGGGTGCTCGTAAATAAACTATTAGTATCAGAGGCAATAAATATTTTGATCGCGCAGCCAGGCATTCCGCAGGGCCTCTACCGGAAATCCAATGCCCGCGAATGCTCTGTTATTTAACACGCTCAGCAAAATGGAATTAAGAGTCAATTAGGGATTCTTCATTAAATCTCCGTATATAATTACTGGATCATTAGGATCATTAATGAAAGCAACTGGGTGTGATATCCGAAGAGAACAGGAGGCTGCTGATTATTAAAGGCGCAGCAGAACACGAGCTGCAAACCGACATCCTGATAGACGTTTTCGAAAGCGTTTGATATCTTCCGTTAATCCCTCCTGACCAGGTAAAAATCGATCTCGTGTTTCTTCTACCTATCTTCACGGTTAATTGCACCGTGTTGTGCGTGAAAGAATGTTCTCGGACTGAGCTTCTAACTTAAACACTGACCGGTCGATCGTAGAGAGAACTTCCTCTCATTGATGGATGATAAACGAGCCTAATCTAACGTGATCAGCCGGCGTATAATGTGGTCACTGACCCTCGTTGCGTGATTGTTGGATCGACGGACAAGTGTCCAATACAGCTTCCATCGAACGTTTATTGCTAATCGAAGCAGCGATCCTCGAATCCACTTAATCGCAATATTTCACAGAAATTCCAAGAAAACTTGCAGATAAAAATGTTTGCGATTCTTCTTAGTTACATTTCTATATCCATCTATTCGTCTTTCAAAATTGAAAGAACATTTTAAAGAAACCCACGCATCGAAAGGTAGAAAATAAAAATTTTGGTTAGATCCCAGGAACAGTGTATAAAGTTGGCACTGGAATGCCATAATCATCCACGCGTCGGCGAACCCTATATCGTAACAAGGAAACTCGTTGGACAGGACTTGCCGAACACGGGAACGCGTTGCTTTTACAACTAGATAGCTCGGCGAAGATCAGAAAATTGTTCGGCGATATCGATTCCGAAAGAGGTTCGAGAGCATCATCCCACTCGCACTCCTTAATGAACATGGTGGCTGCGATGCACTTTCGTTCCGAGCCACTAAAACCGGCTATCGGACAGATCCGCGACGTACATACTCGTTGATCGCAGTTTATTACGAATCGGGCACGGTCCAGATACGGCCGATCGAAGCTACGTGCGCCGGTCGATCGACGATATTATTACAGATTGCCTGAACGGCCTGTGAAATTCATGATGAGCCGTTTAATGGCTTTAGACAACCGCGAAAATCATCCATTATGCTAGGGACAACGGCAGCGACGCGACGCACACTCCCTTGATCAACTTACCGAGTCTCCTCGAACAATGCAATTTTTCTATCCCACATCCATCCGGAATCTTATCTTACATATCTAGTTACTCGGAGTTTACGAAACTCCACCTTCGTCCATAAAATTGTCTGAATATCTGGTTGGATGAAAACTATGGAAAAATATACAGAGTCAAGTCTTGTAAATCGTATAGTTCTACTATTTCAATCGATTCTTCCAGTATTAACCTGGCAGTCCGTGAAGACTTTGAAAAAATTAAAAAATGCGGAAACCGATGAAAGGATTAGATGGATGTCTCGAAAAGTTGTCTGTTTTGCACGCGAGCATCGTGGTTGTTTTTCGACCGGTGTTTCTCCGCGTGGATTCATCTCGCACTGCGTATAATTAGACTGAGTTATCGACGCCAGATTCGGGGACAATGGCTGTATAAATATTCTCGTCGGGAGCGGTCCGCGTACGTGGGCAGATGCGTCTCGCGGATACAGGGTGGTCCTGACTAAATGCAACGTGGATCAGAACAAGGCCGGCTCGTAACGAGTGCGTCGCGAAACGCCTGTTACAGCCGCGGTTGATGCACGACGATCTGTCGCGTTTTTGACGGGAGTCGTTACTTGCCACTTTTGCAGCCATCGCCGAATTCCCCCCTTTGTGTGCCGTTCGGAGGAATTTGTTGCGCTGATCGTCGCTCTCCTATTATCCTTCGCGCCATTAACCAGCCGATTTTTGCGACACCGTGTCAAACAACCCGTCATTTTCACCGAAAACATTATCGTCTTTCTCTCCGTTTTCTATCGAGCCTACAGAGTATAATATTATTTATTTATTCCGTGGTGAGCTTGGGAAAATATCGTTTTGCCAAGGTCGTCTAAAATCTTAAAAAATTTCACAAAATAAGTTGCGATTTAATACAGTTTAATTCCATTTTCATTTTTTCATTGATCTAGAAAATTTTGTTTGCGGAATGGTGCTTTGTTATCAGTACTCCTTCACCGGTTGTAGATTATATATTGCGCTGGGACCGGAAACGGGCGCCGGTAATTATGAAATAAATGTAACAGGTCGTTCGATAGTAAAAAGCTAATGAGAATAGGTGCGTGCGAATGCCGAGAGACAACGCCCCAATTAACATAACGCGTCCTGCGGAGACATTTATTTATTTATATTCGTCTCCTGAGAGAGACGCGGGGGCGGGGGCACACACCGACCGAGTTTTATTTATGGTCTATCAAGTTAATTAATAACGGTCCGTCCACTCTTCTGGCGTGTCGGACTCGTCGCGTGGAAAAATTAATTCGGTCATTAACGTATCGTATCCGGAACAGTGTACGATTCGTGCCCCTCTGCTCCCCGGAGACGACCGGGAAATATGAGTTCGGGCCCCTTGGGTGTTTTGCGAAGTATCGATTAATCAAATGGGTGGGGGAGGTTGCTGATGTCACCCATCTCTATCAGCCACGCTCTTTTTAATCACGAAATGGAATTTTTCGAAACGAGGCGACTAACGCGACACTAAAACGTTCTAATTACATCCCGTTATCGGATTCCGAGCATGTTTCGATGGAACTCATTGGAAGTCTTCATTGACACTCTTCCAGACAAAAAACATAAGCATCGAGTTAGAATATTTGAACAGCTGTAGAAGATTAACGTGAAACATTATTCATTATGCTAGAACAAAACTCGAGGGAACTCTGCCTTGAAGAAACGCGATAAAATCGACGACTGCGGCAAGAGCATTAAAGGAATGGTGCCAAATGGATTTTCAGATTTTTCAATATAGGTTGCGGCTGTCACGAGGCGGTAACACGTAAATTGAGAACGTCGATCCAAGGTTCCGAGCAATATTTCACGACGCGGCGCGGTGTGGCTTGTTCGTGGCCCCGCGACCTCAAGGAAACACGCTAGGGTTCGGGTCATTAAGAGGCCGCGAGGACTTTTGTTTTATAGAGGACCAGCATTTTAAAAGAGATGGTATCCTTCTACACGCCTGTGTCTGGAGGGAAAGGCCGAATTCAAACGGCCGTCTGAAATGGTCCTTCTTTACCGAGAAGCAGCCCGATCGTGTTACACCGGTCTTTCGGATCTGTACGATGGTAATTATCCATTCTCCTCGACTATGGAGACACTTTGGATCGTGTTACACTTGTTGGTTTATGCAATTAGTGGACATCATTTTTTACGCACCATAGGGGAATCCATCTTTTTTTACTTTCTCCCTCTCCCTCTCTCTCTCTCTTTCCGATCCCTCTGGTGTTCACGCGGGAATCTAACAAGCAGATGTTGTCGAATTGATGTACCGCGTTTCGAAACCATGTTAATGGAACTGTAAAACGCCCTTGGACAACCTAGACCATTCTTCTCCTGATCTAGCCAATGCTAGGCATCCATAGATGAATTTTGATAGTCATCATTGCAGCTCTGAATTCGTGTCGATATTTTTCGTGTAATTAAATTATTATTTGGAACGTGTAGGAAAGATTGTTTGATTTAGCGTGGCAAGTAAAGAAAATGGTGTTTTTTCAATGGGGAAAAATTGTAAAATGGAAGCTTACGCTGCAATCCGTCAACGAAACGTGTCCCTCTCCATTCGCGAATAAGAGTAACGATTTTTTTTCCAGCCGCGAGATCGAGTTATTTCGGAGTAACGTTCAAACCAACCATAGAAATGTCGCACCTTCGGTCTTAACAACATGATAGAGTGCGAGCGACAGCCAACTTTATCATTCCCGAGCGTGGTGGGTGCGTTAACTGCAGTGCACGCTAGTATTTTGCTGGCCCTATTAATAGATACGTCTGTGTCTATGTAACTGCGGTATTACGGATATTAATAGCCCATAAATTCAACGCTATTTCCACAGGTAAAAGTTGCACCGCGAAAACTCTCCAACGATATTTCCCTGTTCCAAGGAAACCACCTCTCTTGTGCCTCTTTTTCCATTTCTCACGAACAACCACTTCGATCCCAGACACGAGAAGGCAATTATCATTAATCTATACAACGATCCGACAAAACTTCACTGTTAAACGGCTATTTGATGAAGTTCCCGCCGCACGAACCGGGCTAACAATTGATTTCCTTAGTCATAAATAAATCTGAATGCTTCTTGCTTCGAGGTACCTCGTGGGAAAATTGTTTTCTATTTTTCCACGTAAAAATTGGTTCGTTGCGGTCGTACCGAATATCAATAATCAATTAGTTCTGGTTTTCTGCGATTATGCTAACACACGACAAAAGATCAATTCAACCGAGACCACCGAAAATCGAGTTCAACGATCTGAATAATCCATATTTCCGTAATAACATCAAGCAAAGAAAATTCAAACCCGGTTTATTACCCCGAGTTACCAAAAATCCCAGGAGCGCAGAGGTTCGTGGGATGCCGAGTCCCGAAAAGCGCGCAGAAAATGCGGGCTGCCCAGGAAAAGAACGCGAACAGGCGGCCGCCGTGCCGCGAGGAAGAAAAGCAAGAAAGACCGCTCGCAAGCAAGCGCACCAAGCGAACGAGTCTGAGAGAGCGAGAGTGAGTGAGAGAGTGAGTGAGAAAGAGAGAGAGAGACAGAAAAAGAGAGAGGTAGCAAGCAAAAAGGAACAGACTCGTGGAAGAGAGCGAGCTAGCTGGTCGCGACTCGGTCTCGCGGGGAGGCGAGGAATACAGGCTGAAAAGCTGAAATCACGCTGGCCGGAGCGAGAGACTCGGTCGACGCCGTTGCAGTCGCGTTGCTTGTAGCGCGCGTTGCAACGAACAGAAAGAGAAGAAGCGCGGGCGGATTCTGGTGGGGAGAGAGACCGTGTCCCGAGCTACCACGCGGCGTCTATGGGCCCTTTGATCTTCGCCGCTCTTCGCTTCTGCCTCGCTCTATCGACACTTCATACTTCTACGGCTGATCGCAGCCATAAAACATTATACCGGGGCTCCGCAGAGAGCCAAGCCGCGAGACCTTTCTCCGACGGTGCCCCATTGTGTCCGTTGGCGCAGTCTCTCTCGTCGCGATGCACCGCTTCCTCTTCTTCTTCGTCCTCCTCCTTCTTTCTCCCGTTTTTTTGTTTTTCTCCAGGTCTCCCTGCCCTCCGCCGTAATAACAAAACGCGGTGTAATAATTAAAACTCGAACCGTACACCGAAACCGACGCCCCCGCGGACCGTCTGAGTCTTGAGAAACGTCTGAACGCTTCGACGAATGCGACCCTCCACGATTTTTGCTTCGATGAGGCGCTTTCAGTCATCCTGATCAAGATTCACGTGTTTCACATATTAACCCTCAACCGTTTTATCAATGGTGAAAAAATAAAAACACATTTTACCGGTGTGTCGATTTGACACCGAGGGACAAATTTAGTTTGCGAAACGAGGAACGGACCAGGGTTAATGTTCAAGCTGCCTCAACAAACTCTGTAGGTTACATTGCAATTTTCCGAACAGGACAAATTGGATTTCTAATTGAGCCATAAGTAATACGCGAGTGATCTAATAGAACTAGGCGGGTGGCGACTAGTTGGATAAACGTGCTCGGTTAGAATTTGTCAGCGCGATTCTCGAAGAGTCGAGCGAAATTTGCACATAATAGGAACGGCGCCAATGAGAGGCCGTTCACAATTTGAAGGGGAAATTAAGGACTCCGGGTAGCTCCTCGCAGACCGAACCGACCGTTTGACATTCCAGTCGTTGTTATTATCGGCAGACCGGCGGATCTGGAGGGACTCTGATGAGTCAGAGCTACCGAGCCGTTCTGCTAATTTTTCAATTTATTCCTCCAATTACGCCGGGTACGCGATACGCCGACAATTGGCCGTTATTAGTTTCGAAACGCGACGCTCTCCGGGCCGGGGTTTCCGTCCTCGGAACGAATTCGCGCGCTGATAGACTAGTATGACATCTTCTTTTCATGAAATTCCTTTTGCTTAACCTAGCCACTGCACCCTGTTAGCCTTCGAATACCTAAACAATGGAGCGCCGCCGTCCGCGATCTTCCTCCCTGATTTTCTGGAAATTAGTCTAGCCGCTCGTGATTCGCTAATCAGATCCTAAAAGACAACAAACACTTTTACCTAATGTTGACAATCTTCGATACCTCGTACCGATTAATAAAAGAGGGATTTTTATAATTCGAAGCAGATCCTTTCGTTTAGCTATCGTTCTATAATTAATAGACTAGATTCGAATAAATTAAATATATTTTTCTCTTCTTAGTGACTTGATGAAGTTCTACGAAATACATTGATACTCGTAAATTCTTAAAATTGTTTGAAATTACATCCACCACACAATTTTTCCTATAAATAATTTCCGTCAAATCCGTAATCAAATGATTACCATTTCTTCGTCTTGAACAGTTGTCATAGAAGAACATGGGGAAAATGAATATTGGTGACAAGAGAACAGAATAGAATACGATTTTACCGAGGATCGATTGAGGAAAGGGTGTGTAGTGGGTGCAGACTAATTTCAGGGTGCAATTTCGCAAAATCCGGTGGCGACGGAGAAATACAAAGAAATTCGTAGCGGGTCAAAGACCCGGGGGACTGACGAGCCTCGGAGGCGTCTCTAGCCGTAATCGCATAAATCAGAGCAAAAGAGGAAGAGAAGAGCGACGGTTAAGAAAGAAGAACGAAGACGGCAGACAACAGACAGACAGACAGAGAGTTCGCTCGGGCAGGTACAGTATACCTGGTGGGTTCAAGAAAACATTGACACGACACGAGGCAACGCATCCGTCCCGCCGATGACACAGCGGCGCACGTGCACTCCGAGTAGTCGGGCATAAATAATACAAGACGCGGACAAAGATGCCGCCCCCTTGACCATTTGTTTAAATTAAAATTATCCCCGGAGCCGAGGGAAGTGCGTCTCCTCGCATGTCCACACGCTGGCTCTTTTATTATAATTGTTAATGGACGGTTGCACGGGTCCTGGACACCTATTCCAGCCACGGATATCTTTTCCTCCGCTCGCCCGCCGTTCCAATTCTTTGATAACTCGTCGTGACGTTTACATCACTTTATAAAAATCACAAGAGCGGATCTACTCGAATATCTAGCCATTCTTTCTACAATACATACATAGTGTACACCGAAAGCAATAAATTCGTATCTTTACAATCTCAATAATCGTCAACCAAAAACATTCGAATCCTTGGAACCCGCTGTAACACTTTAAACGAGCTACACGTCTACGGAAGCTGCCTAAAAATGTTTCTACAGGTAGTATTTCCCAAGAAGCATCTACCTAGCAATTTAGCTACCGTCACGGCAGTCCTCCCAAAACATCCGGAGGGAGCCCGTAAAGAGTGAAATCGAATGAAAACTGGATGCCAGCCGGAGTAGTTCGATCACAAATCATAAAATGCGTCGAATCGCGTGTTCTCGTATCAGAGGATTAAATCGGGTGTGGAGCTCATCGGGTCCTCGTTGTTAAGCTCGAGCAGGATCGCTCGTTGTGGGACTTTTATTGGCCGAGAAGACGGGCTTGGGGAATCGAGGGGCCCGATGACACAGAGATGAGCCGGGCCGAGTCCGTGGGTTCTGGGGCCGCAGCATCGGGTAGCAGGGATGAAATAGAATCATCAGGTATGCCGTGGGCATGACCTTAAATCGGCTCCCCGATACCAATCTCTATCGATAGCCTGGTTGAAAGAGTCAACTGGATCCTGGAGACACGACGATTCCTTCGGGACTTTACGACCGCCATTTCAGACGTCCTGTCGATTTCATCCGCGGCTAATTGAACGTTTTCTCACAGGGTATCCAAACAGGGCTGAGGAGGACGAGGGGGGTCAGCGAGAAAAATAAGCCTCGCGCGCCTGTGTGCCTCGCTCGCGATCTGCCTCGCCGATCTGGTATGCGCGCGCGCGCGGAGATACTAACTAATTTTCCAATTAGCAGCGAGACCTAACGCGCTTGTGTAAAATCGAACTCCGAACGAGCCGGCTAGCCCGCTTCCATTCCCGTATAGCAACGCTATCTTACGGCTGACAATGAGCACATGTTCTTACCAGGCGCGTGTTAGAATTTCTCTATCTAATGATGGCCGATTAGAAGCGAGATGCTATCGGCGCTACCTTCGTTCGACTGAACCCGTTCTCTGCTACAGATGCGCCACTCTTTGAATTCTAGTTTCGAACGCGGTGTAATAAACCGTTTGATATAATTAAAAAAAGAACAGGAGAAAAGTCAACGACACCCGCTGGTTAATTTATTCTGACCTTCCTCGCACTCTGGTTATTTTATGAAGTGTCCGTGCTGGCTTAGGATTACATTGACGAGCGTTTCCGATGGCGTAGCCGTACTCTTAACGTGCGACAAATAATTAACTCTAAGTCTACCGAGCACTAAAAGTGTAATAATTGCGGAATAAAGTATATTTAAATAAGGATATGGTGACTTTTATAGTTTCGTTTATTTTAGAGTTTGAATCATGTTCGCAGACTGGTTTTCGAGAGGGGGGCAGCTTTGGATTGTTAGAGAGACACGAAAGAGACATTACGGGTGAAGGAGAAAGAGGAGAATGAAGGAGAACCGAGGAGAACTGGAATTTGGTAATGATTGTACCGTATTGACTGGTTACACAGCATTCTTAAGAATATAGTCCTCCCGCATGCGGCAAATTTAATTCCGCCGATGGCGCATTCTCTCGCACGGCATGCGGGTCAGCACAAAGACCAAAAATTTACGCCAAAGTGATGCTAAGGCTGGCAATCGCTTAACGCGCCTGCTACTGCATCCCATCGGGAAACGATGACGCTCATACCGTGCACAGTACCAAACCATTTCTAAGAATTCTGCCAGAAGATCGGGTTCGTGGTTGCAACATAAAATCCAGACTTTAACAATGCAAATGTAGGACGAACTCAATTCAAATTCAATTCAAAAGAATAATCACTTTCAACGCTTAATTTTATTGCTGCTGATAATAACCAAATTTTACTGTAACTCATTATTTTGTATTTTTTTTTTTAATTATCTTGCCACAGCAAGTAAGTGTTTCTTAACGTTGGTTTAATATGTATTTCCACAGCTGTGTCACAAATTCTCTTTTTGTTTCTAGTTTTTTTTATAAACGTATTAATTTTTCAGACGCAAAAATGTATCTCTTGAAAATGATCCATGTAGGGATCAAAACGTTGAGTTAAATTAATTTGCAAACTTGTGAAATCACAAGTTAATTTTTATTGCTTCTGAGTGTTGCACGTGCCTAGATGCAGTAATCGCGGCACACGGAGAGTCTTAATTTTATATCCACTTGAATAGCTACTGATATATTTCCAGATTCGTGTAAACGTTGTAACAGGAAAAGAATCGGTCGTGTTTAACGCGACGTTATCAAGCTTCAGCCATCGATACCGTTGCCAGTAAATCAGCCAATCACGCAATATAATAATTTCCTTGAGCCCCTACGTGTTTCTTCCAATTCAGTGGTAGAATTAGAATCGCTAAAAATATTTGATGAACGCGAGGAACGAGATGTGCAAATGCCTGGCATATGGGTGTTGAAAAGGCATCAATAATTCACCTGTCGCACGATGCTCGCGTCTCCTGGCGATCGCGCGCGGGAATCGCCAGTCGTCTCGGGCCGGTTTCTTTCGCGTTAATTGGAAAAACCATAAAAAAGGACAAGGCACCGGCCGAGCATAACTCTCGAAGCGTGTTGTGCCCGGTGATGCATCGGGACGCGATAAAGCCGCATGGAAATGAACGCGTCCGACCTCGCAGCGAATGGTCCGAGAACAGACATTCGACGAGCGAATTAACAGGGGATCCGCGACGATTCGATTGCTCGTTTACCGAGACGATCACATGCTTGTAAAATGCGAAACTCGTTTTCTACGAGGTTCGCGGCTCTACGCGCAATTTACCCCGGCCCCACGTCTGGCCCCTCTCCACCACCTCTTCTCGCGCGCGCTCTCTCTCTCACTCACTCTTTGGCTGTGTCTCTCTCTTTTGTAGGCCCCTCTCGTGCCCCGTCGTTTCCAACCGCGGTAAAGCACTTTACACCGGGGTCCCGGCGTCGCTTTTATCGAATTCTGATCTCCTCCCGGCTCTTCTGTCCTTCACCGCCGCCTGAATGTGATCCGACTGATAGGCAAACACGATGCCAGATGTTGGACCGAGGCAATTTGCGCAACGATCGATTTATGACGGTCATATACGTGCACGATGCCCGCTGCTTTTCCTGTTTAATGGAGCTCCAATAAAGTCGTTCCTGGACGCGGTGATCGCGGATTACAAGAGGTCTCCGCAGGGGCTGTATGCTCGGCTGCCAAGCTAGCTGCTAGCTGTATGCCCGACTATGCCTCCTCTTCATGAAATTTCGAGAGACCGGACCAGCCAGATCCACCACCGATAAACACGGATCGAGCCTCTTGTTTATGAAAATTGATTTTCTGAAATCCTCGCCTAACCGATATCCTCTCGATGTCCCTGTCGCTTCTTCTGGACCTCGAAGACGATTTTTAGAGGAGACACTTCTATCTTCTTATCGACCTTCACCGATCTTTTATCGACTCGACGATCACAGCGCACCAAAGCCAACTAATTTCGAGGTTCGTGTGTCCAAGAAAAATCGTGTGGTTTCTCTTCGAAAGAGGTTTCTGCAATTGTTTAACGCTTTCGATCGAATTCCCAGCAACAATGTCCTAGAATTATTTCAGAAGAAAATCGACGCGGAAGAGGGAGGGACTGCAGCAACGATCTATCAGGTGAGAAAGGCTCCCCCATGTTTCATCGGCGAGCTTTCACGCAATCTTCGGGGTGGAGGGGTTCGGGCCGAGCAATTCCGAGGAAATGATAGATCGTCGAAATCCCGATTCCATCGATGCCACGCCGGAAATCCGTCAATGTCGACGGGCCCACGGTAGTTTCCGTGGGCTCTCGGTGTTTGACACGGATACCCTCCGAACACCCCTCCCTCTCTCCCTTTCTCTCTCACTTTCTCTCTCTTTCTACTGAACCGTTCTCGGGGCTCACCTTCTTTCGGGACTTTGTCTTAGATGCTGCGAGAAGATACGAGCTGGAAGGTGTAATGGATCGCCACACGACCAGCCGCCCCAACCCCCGTAAGGAACACCGGCAGAGATCGGTTAGATTACAGAGAAGCGGGGCATAATGTCCAAACAGTTGCTCGTCAACAACCGTCTAACGGTCCTACAAAACGTCTACCATTGCCGATCGCCGTGGCCCGACAGTCGAATTCCTCGAACGCTACACCATCGAGAGCTGAAATCTTCACGGGGCTGCCATAGATACCGTTACAGGAGGTGCCGAGGGGACCTTCGTGACAACTACCGATCTGTTTCTGGTGATCTAGACGTGGATCCCGAGGGGTACCCTCCCGTATTAATCCTTCGTTTAATTGCTCCGCCGTTTGACATAAAATATACCTCCGCATAGCTGGGAAAATATTCGTGATTTTAAATCCATATTTCGACAGTGTTGTGGCGCTGTCAGGTGCATCTAATATTTTTCTGAGATATCGGTAGGGATTGCGGACGACTCGATAACGAATCCAGGCTGACCAGGGTAGCGAGGACACGCTAGCATCGCGGAGTTGAATTATCCCACGGTCGAGGCTGGCTGGATATTCGATTTCGGTAGCTGGGTTGCGTCCGTACTGTGCTCGTCGGAGGAAAACGATGGACGTGGATCCGCGGAAAGACGTGCCAGCGCCGTGGGTGTGTGCGAAAGGGGACAAAGAGATCCGCGAGTCCACTGTAAGGACAAGGAAAGAGCGACAGAAGGAGGCGGCTTGTCTCCTCGAAAGGAAGAAGGACAGCCAGTATCTCTCGGTCGCGAACGTGGAGGGGAGAAGGATAGCGGGATGAAGAGAGGACGGGAGGACACAGAGGGAACTTGTTATGCTTTGAGAGATATGGCGGAGGCCTGCGGAATACATAATTTTGTAAAGACAAAAATGCTGTGGTCGTGCCTCGGCGGAGTCGCATTTTTCCTTGTTTCACGAAATGTTCAGCCTCGGATGCCTCTACCCTCCCTCCTGCTCGTTCTCTCGCTCTCTTCTCTCTTGCTCTCTTCTGTACTCGTTCTCTCCCGCCCCCTCTTTTCCGTTTGTGGCCTGCTCCTTGTCCAAGCTGTTCTCTGCGCATCATCCCTCTCTCGTTCCTCTAGTAATGCGCCGCGGAATGAGAAACGTTTTGTAAAAAATGTATCCGCATCTTCGCTACGCCGGCTACGCTTCCATCGCGGGGCAACATGTTGCCACGGACTGTGCGTGTTCCGCGGAACACGCCGAGATGAATTCTGATGGCTCCTCCTTCACTGTCGATCTCCGTCTGGATCCGATCTGTGGCGGGCTTGTTACAGATCGCACGATTCGTGTGGTTGTTGCGGCTTCGATTCCGCTGCGAATATGGTGTCGGTTGGGCCTGCGGACGGTCCGCCATTTTATTCGCGATGTAACCTCGTCAAGTCGTAGGATTTATTCTTTATTGATTTTGTTGGGTCCTCTTCGTGGCGAGTACTTAGTTATATCTGTTAAGAGGGTACCGAAGAAGGAAACGGAATAGTTTCAGATTGCCATAAGGATATCCCAAGGTAGGACCCGTGTCAGCAGCCATGATCTAAGAGGAACAGATTTCCCGGGCAATAATTTCTGAACGAAAGGTATATCGCCGCGGCCATAAAGAACGACAAACTATTGTCTCGGGGACAAAATGTGGCCAATAAGTGGTAGGCCACGTGAATAGGCGAAACGCAGAGCTAACGGTCCTTCCGAGGGAAAAATTTCCATAAACTCTTCTCGGTCGTTTTCGTGGTGATCTCTTATACATCGTAGTCCCTTCTTCGTCGACCTGCTGCCTGCCCGTCATCGTCCCTTCTCGCTTTCACGCATAGTTGAGATCCCTAACTGATTTTAGTGGTTTTCCTTTGACTTTTTGACGTCTTACAAGGGCCGACAGCCATTCAAATGCTTCTAGAACCGCGTGGCCCGGTCTGTCGCCGCTATAACTAACCTGGGTTAACTCGACAAGGTAAATTCTCCTCTTTCCTCACCGCTACCTTTTGTTTCTACCCTGATCGGTTCTTTTAGAAAATTAAAATCTTTCGAATAATTTAAAATTCGCGTTCGTATACCCTGAATTCCAAGGGAATTTGAGCACAGGAAAGGGCACGACTGCAGGCTCGATTCGAAACGTCCAAAATCCTTCAAAGGGATAACTACGAAACGACGATCCCCTCGAACTAGGATCCAACTTTTGCAGGTCAAAACTAGCCGGCTCACGTGACCCAGTTTCATCCTGGATTTGACTCTGTACCCTGGCTGGATGATCCAAGAGTTCATCCCGTGTTTCTTTGAAGAAGGACCTAAAGGTCCTGGTCCTTGTGGTTCACGGATACTCTCGCGAACCTCTCACAACCCGTGGACTCCTCGGCATTCTGGCACGTATAGCAGTTTTCAAGATGGGTATTTGATAGGATGCGGACACGTAGGCTACGTATACGCGGCGACTCCGTAGATTAGGATGATATAATTACGACATTAACATAAGTCACCGGGCAGGTACGACCGCGGAATAGTAATCGTGTCGAACACGTGTGCGCGTCATCGTTGTTTCGTTTTACTGTAGTTCGTTTGCCGGGGGATACACCGCGCGCGCTCGTTTCTTCTTCTTCTCCTTCTTCGAACAGGGTTCACGTGCGCATGAGGACTCCGGTGATATCCTTCTCCTAAATACCGAGATATTTATCGTCACTGACGCACCGTCGCATCGGCCTGCTTTCCGAATTCTCTTTAATCTGTCTAGCTGTGGCGACGTGTATTGTTTCGTGATTACACCGGCAGTGAACTTGCAGGCAACGAATCAATTCGGAGTACTACGGAGTTCATGGACTTTGAGAACGATCCGAAACAAAATGAACCAATTCCGCCGCTGCACGATAAAAAATATATTGATGACCTTGAAATCAGGCTAAATATAATTTTCAAGCTTTTTCGAGGTATACAATCTCCTGTTGTTAATTCTGTGCTGACTCCATTGTTCATCAAGTACCTTTATCATCCTCTATTTTTCGCGAACAAACATCTAAACACTGCGATTAATTGGCAATTTCACAGAATAATCGGCGGTAATTATTATCACAAATAGCGCACGATCGCGGACATATTGCAGTACAATTGAGGGAGCATTTCGGTCGGAAACGTTGCATCGTGCATTGGTCAGCCGGTGACCCGTTTGAAACGGGTCCCCGTGAAATTCGTGATCCCGCGTTCGGGGGCGGTTTCGTACAAAGAAAAATCCGTTCCGCAACAATCAACAAGCCCAAAATAAAAAAGGAGAGAGAGAGAAAGAGAGAGAGAGAGAGAGATAGTGAGAGAGGTTGGGGAGGGAAAGGGTGGGATGAGGGGAGAGGGGTGAAAGGCAGAAAACGGAAAGCGAAAAAGAAGAGAGAAAAAAGGGGTGGAACGGAATCAGCAGGCTGACGGAGCACGCCGTTTGGAAAGTTGGTGAACTGATGAAGCAGTCAGGCGATCATAAAAGGTAGGCAAGTTGAGCGTTGGCTGATGAAGAAATAAAAGTGTACCCCCGCCTTGCCTCGCCGTCCTCCCCGGTCCTCTCAACCGGTCGGAAGGTAGAGAAAGCACAGAGATAGGGTTGCGGAGGCAGGCAGATTTCGCCTGGTCTCTCTCTTTCTCCTGGTCTGTTCGGTTCACCGGTCTTTCTCTCTCCTTTTCTGGGTTTATCCGAGTCACCGATCGCGTAGATTCCGAGAAGCAACCGAAACAATATCATAACTCGTCGGCCCCGGGAGCCCAACACCGTAAATAGAAATGCCTGATACCGCGAGGACTCGTTGCCTCACTGCTTCAGTATTCCTCCCGCGCAAACGGGGCTCCACGATAATTATGATGCGCCTTGGAGTCCTGGCCGATCGGTTTTTGATGTCCCTTGCTCGCCGGCGCGGCAACCGAAACGACCTCACCGGGTACCGGTTCGGCCTGATTCGTGATTGAAATCCGTGATCGATCTCGACCGGCTTTCCAGTCTCCTGGAATCCTGTAATCTTCATCCTGGAATTCCTAAATGTCCTGGTAATCCTTGATCGTTTCACCTGTGTCGGTAGGAGTGGGGAGCTATCGGTGATGTTCGAGATCAGACTGTTTGCGAGAATGCTATTGGCGAGTTGTCGTTCTGTTCTCTGTTGCGCGAAGGAAATTCAATTTATATTCAAGTCCTTCCGATCACGTGGGCTTCTTTCACGATTATTAGGCTACCAGGTGAAGGCAAATTAGGGTATCTGTCAACCTGCCGACGCTCAATGACTTTTCGCTGAATCAGATTACACTCGGTGCCAAATCTCTGAGATTGTTGCCGATGATGATCTCGAGATTTATCGTTATCGTTTCATTGAAACATACAATATTTTTTGTAAACTGTCAAGTTGACGAAGCTTGGCTTTTGAAAAGTTTCTAAAAACAGGGCTAGAGTTGTTTAAAAAGAAGAAAATACGAGATGTTGCGGCGTGTAAAGATTCGTAAAAGGGGGATGAAGTCGTCTAGAAGGGAACTAGATCGTCCCCGGTTGATTCCTCGTTGTTCCATTGACGATTTTATCCATTCTCCACGGAGGCTGACATCTTTTGACATTCGCCACGGATAGCAGCGGTTGGCTACCATCGCATCGGCTCGCTGGAACCAAAGAATAGACACTAGAGCCACGGGCTGCGCTCGCTTAATCCGCGAATCGAAGCTTTCATGCATAATTCATGGCCGTGCCTCCACCTCCTGGGTCTGCACCGCCGCCGTGCGCGGCGTCTTTTGAATCGGAAACTTTTGGAATTCCCTCCCGACGGGAAATTTATCGCGCTTACGGCATTTACGTCACCCAGAAAACTCCGCGTTTTGTACCTACGCGGCCGCCGGAACGCCCGGAAACTCGCGATCCATTTTTTCCTTAATGCTGTATCCACCTGTGAAAGCGATCACCACGTTCAAAAGGTCCAACAGAAAATTTGATCTTTGATTCATTACGCGTCAACTTGATAAAAATCTACAGAAATAACGAAGCTATATTCTCCCATAGCTTAAATTGCCAAACTGTCAGTCTGTTATAGCCGAGGATAATGAACCGGGAAGGGTCATTATTAATATTTCAGAATTTATTGACTGGCACGAAAGGCAGCGTTAGTCACGGAAAGCCGAATGATTCGATCTTATTTCCGACGACCCAACATCAGTATCGTTCGTTCAGACTGATGCGGGTGTCCGAAAGTGGTTGCCCTCTCCCTGCCATGGCCGGTGTCAATTTCAATTGCCGGTTGAAAAGATTGATACGGGTGATCCTGGGCGTAAGCGTCGTTCAACCATGGGAGCACGTCTCCCATAAATGCAGAAAGAGAAGTTCGTGTTCCGGGGACAACACCGGACGAAGTTTATGACCGCGTTTTCGGTGGCCGCTTTCGGGGAACGATGATTTGGATAATTCTTGCCGGACGCTAGATTTCGGGGACCGATTAAGCGGAACGACTGATGAAGTGACTTGGAAAGCTAGCGAGTCTGGCTGGAAGGTACAATGTACTTAATAAGGATGATGACAGTCGCGAGAGCTGTCTTCTTAAGAACCAGCTATCCTCTTTTTCGAAGAATCCAATTTTTAGAAGACACGAGAAATATTGAATTGAAATCGAGCCTCCGATAGCGCAGATTATCCTTCGAATAAAGTTCATATCCTTACACATAGTGCTCGCGACCATTACGTGGCAAATTAAGTGCAACCGCATCTTGTTGACGACTGTTACCAAAAATACGAAATAAATACTATAGTAAATCATAGTGTACACTCTTCGGTTTCTCTATCCGATATCGACGATATCTCCACCGGTTCTACACTCCAGTTTTTCGACTCTCCTTCACGAATCCAACATCCGCTTACCAGCATCAGAATCATAATGTTATAGAGTCTGGATCTTTCAGTATCCTCAAGACACGAGAATAATGAAAAATAATGTTACCGAATCTAGATATTTTAGATGTTTGATAGGGTGGCTAGCGGAGGATCGTCGATCGAGAGAGGATGGTGGTCGAACGATAGTTAGAGCGTCGCGCAGGGACCACCTGAGCCATAATTCAAGAAAGGGGGAGGCGAGTGAGACCACGGTGCAGTGCGTCACCCATTGTCCAAAGGCGGGTGTGGTTTGTCGTTGTTGGAGCAACGCGTAGGATGATCTACCTGGGCCATTCCTTGCCCCCAGGCCGACTGCACTCGTCTCTCTAATGCTAATATCGTCTCCGAAATTGTACGAAGGCGAGACATGTTTGCCCGGTGAATTTTGCGACCATAAATCCATTAGCCACGCTCCGCGAGGGGCCCTCGCTGCCACAATAGGTACGCCGGCGATTGTCGCTGGCGTTTTCTGGACAATTCTACTCGCCAGCCAGCCTTTTATACTCCGGCGAAATTGATTGGGGAAATATCTCGTTGCGGAAACATCTTCCTCGCGAGATCATCTCCTAAAAAATTACCCTTGAACGATTTGGGTCACCGGAAACATCGAATAGAACTAATCAGATTCCTGATTCTTTTCTAATGGAAGACATAGTTGGAAAAGAAATTAACTTAGACGAGCAATGAATTTTCCGTCAAGATTTATTTCAGGAAAATAGAGACTTCGCGACTCGCGCTGTAAAATAATAAGCAGTCGAAAAGGTTAAACGCGATAAGTATTCTTTCACAGATGAAAATATCATCGGACGTTCTCTTAATTAATTATTGACGCAACACTGACAGCTACTTTTACGGCTATGAAATCGCGAAACAGATAGGTTCGATAGGATTGATAGCCTCGCTGGTCTTCCACTCATTGCGTAATCACCGCGACAATGATTTAGGATGACTATAACGTTAAATGTCGTCGCCTTCAGCTTACGGATTGTTTCGCATCGCGGGAGATTAATGAGCCTGCGTTGTCATTAATCCCTGTTAAGTCTTTTCCAGAAAATCTCGTGCCCCGCGGTGGAGAGAGAAAGAGAGAGAGAGAGAGAAAACGAGACTTTAAGCTTCTTTCGATGCCGTGGTTGTCGAGACCAACGAGATTTTCAGACACTCGTCTTCATCGAGGATAGCAATGAAAATATTTTTATTAATTTTAGGAAAGCACAATTTTGTCCTGAATTTTCTCAACTCGAGAACCAGCTAAATTTTGAAACAAAGACTGGCCAAAGCGACTGGGCAGGGCCAAAGAAAAGAAACTAACAAAAAATCCCATTTCTCAAATCTCAGGTTCAGGATCAGACGGAGCTAATCCAATTTCAACGAGCACTACGACCAGATAATCAGCGCTGCCAGAGAGCAGATTCGAAACTACTAGAAAGAAAAATACACGAGCGTGTTTCTGAGCAGTGTCGTTGGTGGTATCTGATCGTTCGATCTCGCTCGTCGAACGTGATTGCGCTGCCTTATGACTTTCTTTCCCTTTTTCGTGGCCGAAGCTTTGTCCGGGGCATCGATATTCGGCGTCGCGCGCCTCCCGAAGGACTTATGGCCGCCGTGGAAAGGTAATGGACTCCAATAAAGCATCGATACCCGGTCGTCCCTGTATCGGGAGATCCGTGGGACGCGTAAGGACTCAATACAACCGTGGACAGGGGGGCAGGTCCTCGGCAGGCCATCTCGTAAAATAAATCGGTGACATCCCGCAAGGCTGGTCAGGCGATTTGTGTGACGGACAAGCGTCGGGAACCGCGCTCCCAGCTTCGTATATGAAGACGTCACCTCTACCAGCCTCTGCCACAGCTTGGTAGAGAAGGAGTGAGAGAGGAGAGCCTCCTCGTATCGGCAGAATCATTTGTCAGGAGCTTCACGTCGCGCGGCTGGAGGTCTCTCTACTTGCGATCGACTCGCTGATTGACTTATTGTGAGGATCGCGGACAGTCGCCTGTCGACGTGCCGGATCATGTCAGCCGCTACCGGATCTTGATGGCGAATTATACTCGCGAGCCATTGTGAGATGCCTGTGGCGAAACTATGGCACCCCCCAATTTCTATCGAAAGCAAAAATTGTAGTCACTCCCTGTTTTGTTCAACGTTTATCATCCGCTAAATTAATTTTAGATGATTAATTCTAATTTAGAAACCGCGCTTCGTCCCGAGTCTATCGAAGGACTCGTCATCAAGGATAATTCTGAGAGACTCTGCCTTGTACATAAACCTTCTTCATCGTGAAGAAGGTTCCTAATCAGTTTATGGCTGATTTCAATGATATTTCATGAAAAATGCAAGGCGATGTGTTGATTGGGCATTGCCGAACGTTGAACATTTCCATACTCCAGTAAACGGTCTCTTGTGATCGCGACATTCCCGACAGGGGGTACCACAGCCCGAGAAGTGAAATGTTTGCACAGTGCCCTAATTTAAAATGGTCAAGGATTCTGGACCCGAGAACGGAAGTATTTGAACTTGAAATGGAAATCTGAATGCTTCGGACCCCGTGGCACGAGGCACTGTTCCATATTTTTCAAGAAAATGCGACAGATTTATGGTGTCGTGGAGAGATCGTCGTGTCCGAGTACGTCCGAGAAAGTGTTGAAACGGTGTGAAAGGTGGGATGAGCAGGCAATTTCCTGGTACCCTGTGCCGGAAGACGGTCCCTGGGCAAACCCTAATTACCGGGAGCAATTAGAAAATTGCGTCAGACCCGGGTATAGTCGCGATTCATCATCGTACCCTTCGAACAATCGACCAGAGTGTTCCTCGTCCCTATTGTTCGTCGATATTCACCGGTGGGTTATTGCTCCGGTTTTCGACTCTCGAGTTTACCTGTCCAGGTAGAGAGAAGGATAGAAATCGTTTTGGAATTGCGAAAGCATCGCTCTGGCCCCCGGAAGGCTTCCCTCCGGAACGCCGCGCCGGGGGTGTAACTTTCGCCCCGGGGTAAGAAAAATTGCTGAGCATATTTCACCAGTGGTTCCCGGCGGGGCACCTGACTGCGCGACGGCTAGAAACGTTGCTCGTCTCGGCTTCGAGAAAATAGATCGACGATCGAAGCCATTATTTAGAGAGGCGACCGGACCGGCCGAAAGCCGGTGGACGGATTATGCCGGTTGATCTCCGGGACTAAATTGCATCGCGTCTGCTACGCTCCGGGATTAATGGACTACGTTATCTGGGAAAGGAACCGCTCGATAGACAAACGCGCCGCATTTATTTATCACGAATTAGACGGCAGAAGTACCGCGATTCCGACTCGACCATTTTTCTCCGCCATTTTTCTGCGATACCGTTCTACTACCGGACACGATATTCAACACGACTCTCTCGATGCAGCATCGTTTTCGAGACACTTTAGCTGTCTCTTTTATTGAAATTGTCAGCTATTAAAAATAACTTTTTTTTAAGGAAATGATTTTATATTTTGCTAGGTACAACAACAACGTTTCACTTAGCGTCTGACTGCAGCCAAGAAAGTTTCATTTGCCATCCGAAAGCATTCAATAAGGGCTGCCTGGCATCGAGAATTGTCAGTGTAGGGCTAGGGTCTGGTTGAAAAATTCCAAAGGCTGAGGATCGGTAGGCCACAGCTACCGTCACCACCCACGCAATATTTCTCCCTTCGACATGGTCCTTGGTGGCGTCTTACCCGTCGATTTTCAATCCCAAGGCAGCGAAGAAGGGCTCCGACGTTGTCCGGGGCCCGCAAGAAAAATTGATACGTGGGCCCCTAATGGCCCAACAAAAACGGACCCAACAGGGACGCGACAACAAAAGCGTATGCATATTATGAATGAATGGACCGGGCGAAGGAGGAACGGATCCCAGAAATATATTGCCTCGGTGCACCCACTCTCTCTGTCTCTCCGTTTCTCTTTTCCTCTCTGTTGCATGCGTGGTCACTGATGCCATTCCCGAGGGTGTTCGAGGGGGATGACGGGAAAAGGGGAAGGTGAAGAGGGTGCGCAGAAGCGCCGCGAGAAAAGAAACTCGCGACAGAAAGAAGGAGTCGAAAGAAAAACAACGGTGCAGTATACGGTAGAGAGTAGAAGAGCGAGAGAAAGAAGAAGAAGCAAGAGCAAGAGAGAAAGGGAGAGGAAAGAAAGAGGATCGAAAGAAAAAGGAGAATGAAGTTGCGAAGCTCGCGCGAGTTCTCTTTCCCCTCAACCCCCTGTCCCCTTATTCCCTCTGCCCCACACCCCCGCTTTTATCTGGCTTTGTGACGAGGAGCAGGCGAGGCCCCGCACGACAGAAAATTAGTAAAATCCGGCGGGTAGCGCGTGGAACTGTCTGTCCTGATGCTCGGCGTCGGATTTATAAGGAGCGAAGCCACGATTTATGCCGCGGCCCCTGTTATTTATCGATTTCGATGGTGCACGCGATATCGCCGCACGGATATCGATACGTTCCTGCCTCGAACGGCATGCCTGGCCTCTCGGTCCTTCTTCTTCCCTCCCGGGACTCCACCTCATCTTCGCCTCCTTTACTACTACTCCTTCCCTCCCTTCACGCTTCTTTATTTCTTCCTTGCTTTCCTTTCGCGCCAGCCGTGAAAAATGGCACGGCGAATTTTCTTTGCGATCAGCGACCCTTGGTAACCGAGTAATTTCTAGCCTTTTCGGATATCATACCCCGCTCGGCCTGTCTCAATTTTAGCATCGGACACGTTCCGGAATTCTTTGAAAATTTCAAAATCTTATTCCGTCAACACGCGCGAAACAAAAGTCACTTGTAGAATGAAAATTGTTCGCAAACTGTAGCTCGAACGTAAAAATTGTTCACGCGATTGCCGACGCCGGGATTTGAAATCCTCAATCCGCAATCGGCGGGCTTTCACGCGCAGAGATCGTGCACAAATGTTCCAATCAATGAAATCCTCTTTCCCGAGGCAACGGCCAAGTAAGTAATATCAGCCCCGACTAAGAAGGGTTGAGTTCTCCCCAGAGATTAAAACAGTGCGATACGAGTGTCGACAGGCTTACCGTGCTGAAATCATCCGTTCACTTTTTCTCTACGATAGATTAATACCGTAAACGGAAAGGGGGTGTAGGCGAACGTAACAGGAGGAGGGTGTGAGAGGTTCTGAAAGACGAAAGATCAAGCCGATTACCCCGCAGAGCGGGCGTAGCGTTAGGGTTGGCGAGGCGGTTTGCCGTGCAATTATTAATTCCAGGAAATCGATAAGCTCAAAGAGGTTCCTCCCGATGCCGTGCTTGTAATTATTGCCGACAGAGTGGTAGGAAGAAGAGAGCAAGGAGCAAGAGGCAGCCCTCAAAGCACAATGCCACCCTCTAATCACGCATCGACTTATCGGCAACGAGGAGGCGGGGGTGGGCTCGTGTTTTACCTGCACCTTGAGACACCAATAGTTCTTACGGTGCTCCGGCTAATAGCCCTTTCGGCGAGAGAGCTCAAACTACAGGAAGCACTTTCTTCTTCGGTTCTCGCCTGTTTTCAGGCTCTAACGAGCGCGGTGTCGATTTGAATATCTTTTGGACCACTTTCGAACGACGAAAAAGACTTTAGCTGAGCCTCTAGCCGTTTCATTAGAATAATAACACGGTTAATGATTGCAGAAAATTAGTAAATTCCAGAAAAAAACGAATTCGTTGCGCCTTACACATCATCGATCAATGGAGCATAATGTAAAACTTGAGGAATTGCTGACCTACCCCTGATTCCAGATATCTATTAAAATTCGCCGTCGAGACCACGCAACAGCCTTAATTAACGAATCGACCGTCTCGTGGTTCCGAAAACCGTCGCCGCTAAATCTCTGGTTTATTATCCGGAACGTTTAGCTTTTTACGAAGTCTGGGATCGTTCGATGGCTGCTTGCCAGCCTGCTGCCGCGCGATTAATGCGTATTTATGTGCGTTTTCCGGTGAACAGAGACGTATCTTCCTCTCGCAGTTGTAGAAACCCGTACGAAAAATTCGTCCATAACATTTCGAAAATCCAAAGAGACCGAGAGGAACGAGAGGAACGAGAGGAAAACGAGGACAAGGCTAGAAATATATATATTTTTTTGTATTTTCGCGCGAGAGAGTGAAGAAATTGCAGGCTACCGGAAGCGTGGTGATAGCAAGAGGACGATATCGGTACGACCTCTAGGAACGAGCCTCTGACCACGGTGGGCCCTGCTCGCCACGGCTGTGGCATCGTGTGCCCTATAAGAAGTGATCGTTACTGCACGCCGCCCTATAATCTACACGGGCTAATGACGTCCATTACGTTACTGCGCGCCTCGGACCGCTCGCGTCGTCCGCTCGCTTGGCCACGGTCCCGATACGCGACTCTGTTCTGTGTATTCTCGTGCCGGTACCACCGCAAAGAACACACGGAACACACGAAGGATTCCGCGGCTCTAGACCAGTTTCTCAGGGCGCAAGGCCACGGGCACCGCGGTTCCCAGAATCATTTCAATTTTCCGACGATCCTGCATGCCGCCCTCTATCGATCCTCTCCTCCACAGAGACTGAAAACGCTCGGTAAATCGATTTCATCCGTCTTGGTACGATCACAACTAAACTGCGGATGCTCATGGCACAATTATCAGCATGTAATTAGAAATCATTCTCGAAGCTAATCTTTTCGGTACAGAAACGTTCGAGAAAGTTGAAACTCACTTTACGATTTAGTCTCGAGAAGCTTATCACATAATTAACCGGGTTATACGAAATAGGTTTCAGATGTCGAAGCTCCGAGGGGTAGTTGCTTTATCGGAAACTATATTCTTGAAATATTAAAGCTGAAGGATCGAGTTTTGGTCACAAAAAGTCGTTTTCCAGGCCAGTGTGCAGCGGCGGCACCTTTGTGCAGCCATAATGGGAGCCGCTGAACTTAATGCTTCGACACAAAACAGCTCGTTTTAATTCATCCGAATGTCTCGCGTGGCACGCACTCAAGCTTGCTCTAGGATCTTCACGGTTCTTTGAACCATGTTCGATGAGAAATCGACGATGGATATATTTTAATCATCCAGGCGAATTTATCGCAAAAGATGCTTCCGAATAGAAATGTCAGGTGGTCAACAGGTGAAAGGTTGCGGGGCGCTCGAAATCGTAGCGTTTTAAGGAGCAGAAGATTTTACAGCTTGCATGAACGGATGAAGGGGTGGAGGATAGAGTCGTCGCGAAATTTGAATGTTGATGGCGGCAGTGTCCGGTCGATCATCGAAAACCGAGGACCAGGCACTCGCGTTCCTGGCTTATCAAAATGACAGACTGGTCTCTGAATTGATCGTCGGCTAACTTAATGGTTCGACGGAGGTCTTCCTCTTTCTACCTGGCTCCGCATCTCTTCCACGCCCCGGTACGTCGTCCCCCGACAGCCATAACTCGGTCGAGCGAAACAGAGGAGCGCGCGCGAGCGGAATCTGTGTGTGGCCGAGCGCAGGCATGTATAAATACGCGAGGAGAGCCGCGTATAACAAGTTATGGCAGATAAATTTATAGCATCTCCAGTGAAACGCCATTACTTTAAATGCACCCCTCTCCGGGGCCGAGTGCGCTATCCTCCGCGATCCTTCTTTCGCCTCTCTCCTCTCGCTTCTTGCCCCTCTCACTCTCCTTCTCCCCCTCCTCCTCTCTCTCACTCTCTCTCGCAGAGTCCTGCCGCCCGTCCGCGGTATCAGCTTTTACGATTTTTAAATAGCCCGCGCCTGCGAATGCCTTCGACGTTGCAGGAACCGCGCCTTTTGTCCGGTCTCGATCTACGGATTTCAATGATCTCTCCTGGATCCCTTCGCAGCCGGCCGGCCCCGTGATTTTACGGCCGGTGCTTCGATGCTTCGCCTGGATCTCTCTCCGAAGCAGCTATTTCACTGTCAGCGATTTTTTGCAACGTTGTAAAAACGTAACGACACGCTCGTCTTTGTTACAGATGCCTGCGTCGGGGGCCCGTTGTTTTATAATTATTGCCTCACGGAGGCGGAAGCGCATGATCCAAGGCCCCTCGATCCCTAAGGCGCCGCCGCTTCGATCGATGCGATCATCCTCGGTCTAGTTGCACCTCCCAGCTTCTCTCCTCTGGTGCGCTCTCACAGTCGAATAATCGATTCATCGCGATCCTGGTGCATCGGGGAAAAAAAATGTGAAAAATCGTCGAGCAAGGGTGCAGAACGGCATCGACGCGTCTCCGAGTCCCACCCCTCGCTCTCGCGAGACGATCAAAGTTCAACCTCCATAATCTGGCCTAATCATGGCCCGGTGCCCCGAGTCGCTAACTTCTGTGACGTGTGCCAAGTCGTGCCGGGGATTCAAGAACGCCGGTGGAGAGAACAGGGGCTGGACGGGAGGGTGATGGTGCAGGGAGGACCGACGGGGGTATCAGTATCGCTGCGAGTAGGTTGCCAGCCGGGAATAAACCGTTTATCCCATATTATAATTAGTTAAATTCTTCGGGACGTGGAGGTGTCTTTACACGTCAGTCAGCCCACTTCGCTTCCAGGCTCATCCACCCCCGTCCCCGTCATTCCTTCAGCCCTCTTCCTCCTCGATCCACCTCATCCACACCCTCCGCCCTCCGCCTTTCCTCATCCACCATGGATCTCCTCGTTCTCTCCTCCCCCAACGGCACGATCATCTCCAGCGCAGACGAGCCAGCCGTTCCGACTTAACTCGTTCGCCCGACCAGGTCGAGAGGGAGATACGTAAGATATTAAACTATCTGAAAATTAGTTAAATCTTGTTTAAAAGTTCGCCGGTGAAGTATTTGCAGCCGGAGAGAATCGACACCAGCTGCTGCAATGCGGCGATCCGAAGCGGTTCTAGTCGCGGGATCCGCGGATATTGCCACCGCCATCTTTTTTTTCACCGAGAAAAACACCCTACCGAGCCAATATCGAAATCATTTTCCAATTAACTGTCTGCCCTGCAGCAACTGTTTCCTTGATAATTCTTATCTTTTACACCCTTCAGAGAGGGTAGTTTTATTGTTGGCGCAATCTTTCATATTTTCAAAATAAAAATCCAGCTGGAGCCTGTTAAAGGTATCAGAAAACGTGTAAGCGTATTTACATTGCCGTGCAACTTGCTTAATGGGTCTCCAGCCGATAAGGCTAACGAGTCAGGCCAGTCTTGAACTTTCACAAAATAGATTTCGCTTCCTGCGAAGGTGTAGCACCGTTTTATCCGCGCGTTGTTACTCAAACCCGCGCCGAGACGTCCGAATAATGACTGTCAGCCATTTGTTTTCTGAGTCAGCGACATGTCCATAATCCTGCAACCGATAAGCTGTGTATAATTTTGTTTAATACAACGATTTCTTACGATCCTTTAATAAATCATGCTCTTGATATGCATTTATGCTAAACTGGTTCGGTTTGCCCCGCACCGATTACACGTGGTGTGCGTGAATATGGCTATTAACACGCAATTAATAACAAACCTCAGCGATTTGTCCAGTATAGCTCATTCATTTCTTTCTTGAATTAAATAAATCGAATCTTGCCACTTTTAGCGATCTAATGCTTCGAGAGATTTATCCCGGACAATTTCGCGTATGTAAATTCGCGTTCGCCGATTTTCCACGCGATCCAAGCGGCCCTGATAAAAGAATATAAATCCGTTAATCGGCGGTCGCTCGTCGAAATTGCGAATCCGCAATAAAATCGACGGCGAGGAGAGCGTGTGGAAGAAAAAACGAGGAATCGGCTCCGGGGGCGTGATAATTTATTCCAAGGCTGAAAATCGAACAGTCAGGTCGCCGTTGAAATCGGAACGGAACGGGGCGATGAGGATGAAGAGGACGAGGACGAGGACGAGGAGGAGGAGGAGGAGGAGGAGGAGGAGGAGGAGGAGGAGGATGTGGAGGATGAGGATGAGCCGAGGCACGCGTGTAATCGAGAACGTCCAATTCCGAACGAGAGATTAACACGGTATTATTATTCTGACAGGATTTTAATTTCGTCCGCGGTCAAGCGATCCAACCTCGCCCGTGAGAAGCTTCCCCCTGCACGGTTTTCTGTAGAAGTGACGCAGGAGGCTATAGCAACGGCAAACCTGGTGGGTGTATCGATATTGACGAGGGTGCAATCCAGTGACGTTCCAGACCCAGGGACCAGGCCAGCAGAACACCCCTGCGTTCTTCGGGGTCTCAGCAGGGGACGGTCACAAATTATATCTGCCGGACGTGATGCTAATCTGGAGAAAGTTTGGAAAAGCAGACGTGATTGATTCTAATTTATACGAACCGTACCCGGAATCCGGACTAGTTTCCTGCATTCTTTAACATCTGGTTCACGTCTCCCCTGCAGACGATCTCCGTTCGATAAGAATGTTGGAAACTTAGTTTCAGCCATTGAGCTGTCGTTTGAGACCTAATAGGCAAAACATCCCCTAAAATGTTCTTTCAAACTGACCACAAAATGCTGACAATGGAGAAACATATAGTCTTCTGCATGCTGATGCAAGTTTGAAAAATTATTCTGCACTCTTACCGATTCTGATTTTAGAATGAATTTCTGTGCAAGGTGCTGCCAGCAGGATCGATTCCATCGTGTCCCTAATCCCTTCGGGCCTGTATCGGAAGATCAGCAATCGTTTGGCGCGAAACGCGTGAATCGATCGGATTTTCAGGTCCGCTAGATGAGAACCTGTCCTCCGGTGGTTCGTTTTCCTTTTCTCGCGCCGGCATCGACACATTCTCCCCCACACATTCAAAATTCATGGTACACGTACGCAGGATGGACGAGAATGTGTGCAAGGGGGAAGCCAACGCGGGCACACACGTTCAGAAAAGTAGTCCGACAATGGCAAGTTACCTGTTGAACATACGGACAGGTGACACCCCACGTCCTTTATACGGCGTATCCGTTGCGTCGTATTTTATCGGTCGGAAAGTTTGATTTCTCGTCGAGGCTGGCCCACAATAAAATACTTCGGCCCGGCTCCCACGCCGATCAGCAGTCAAGTGAGGCCGGATTACTTTCATAAATTTTCCCCTGGCTCCGACCCCGGGGGAACCCGTCGATCGACGAATCAAACCCACGAAATAATCCTCGAGGGTTCCGTCGTTCTTGTCTCTAAAATCCTAAAGGATCCACGTACAGACGCAACGAAAGAGCAAACATTCTTCTTCCGTTTTTTTTTTTTTATTTAGAACAAGAGAAATCATTCAGGAAATCCAGCTTCCGTTCTAGGTAACTCAATTTCTTATATCGCAAGTTATTCCAGCGTAATTCAATTTCCTGTCGGAGTTTCAAGTATATTATGATTGTTATAGATCCGCTCAAAGTTGTGACACATTTTCAGATATACTCTTTTGCTTTTTGTAGTGAATCTCTATATATAATAAGATATTACATCAAATGATAAAATTGAATATTAAGTGCATTGTCTAGCCTATCGGCAGCAATCTCGTTCCACAAAAACAAAAAAGCATTCATAGCCTCAGGAAGCAAAATCCAGCTGACATACAGCACCCCGAAGGTTCGAGGACCAACGGGCAGTATCCTGCGGCGCGATGGTGATTAATAAACGGGCATAAGTGGCAAAAAACTATGTCGGTAACATGGAGTTCGGGGCCAGGTACGAATCCCACGTGTCACAGATCTCGGATCGATTCCGTCATCGATAGTTTCCGAAGGCTGTCCTTGAGAGTCGGTCCGATCCTTCCACCACAGGACCGATCGAAGGCCGATACACGTAGACAGAGATGCGTGCGTACGTGTGTGCAGGGGAGAGCCGAAAAATCGAATGCGTTCATCCGGCAGGCATTCCAATGAGACAAACAGGCCGCAAGGAAGAAAGAAAGGAGGCTAGATGATGAAAAAAGGACGCCGGAACGAGAAGATGTAGACGGATGGCGTGATACACGGTCTCTCGCGGCATGGCAGCCTTATTTCTCTGGTATATCTCTTTCTCTTTTTCTCCCTCCCTCTGTCTCTCTCTCTCTCTCTCTCTGTCTCTGTCTCTTTGGTCTCTAGCCTGAAACGCTACCAGAGAAGCTACGGTAGCGGGTTTCGCTCTCTGGGCTGCTGGCAGGGCGTAGCCTGCAGGCCCCGATCATTACCGACATTGTCCGCTAATGGATATTTATGAATGCACCAATCAACGCCACCACTACCGGGCTTCAATGCAATCAGAATCGATTATATAGATTCCGGCCGCGGACGCAACCTTCGATCGTCCTTGCCAGACTCCGCAAGACGCGCCGAGGTGCGGCGTGGGCGGTCTCTCTTTCTCTCGAAAGCTTCGGGGAATTAGGAATCAGTAGGAAATTGTCGGGACTGCAATTGCTGCAGTCCGAACACTTTCTTCGAAGGGCGGCCGTCGCCTCCTATCCTGATCTTCTCTGTCCGCGGTAGTCTTTTGTTCGACAAAGTCTAATACTCAATGTACACCTAAACCGGGTTAGGGCCACATTAGATTTTCCCAGACTTTTTTTTTCAATACACGCAAATAAAAAACTCCCATTTTCTATTTAAAACATAACTGTTTATTGGCAGATGTCATAAATGTTAAGATTGAATTGAAAGTAATGATGTCTCTGGCGCTATTAGTCATTCGAGGTTCAGCTACGTACTTCCGTGGTGTAAACGGATCAAATCAACAGTGTAGTGATAAGAGCGATAACACAGCAATCGACGGCCAGAGAAAAATCGGAATTTCCTCGAAGGTGTTGACGCCTTTCTGCCTTGGTTCCGAGAAGACGTTCCGTTTTGATCTCGCCGCCTACGTCTCCGTTCCCTAGTTGTGCTGTTTCCGTTTCCCCGATGCTTGGAGAAACAAAGGGCGATCGGTTTCGCTAATCAGCCTCCGTTCAGCTCATGATTGCACGTGTAACGTAATCGCGACATTTGAAAAAAGTCACGAATAAGCGTTTCGCAGTTCGGCACGCGGTGAATATGCCGTCACGGGCCGTAACACGCCGTGACCACGGCGTGTATAATATCGCGTGTAGCTTGGCCGCATTGTATGTTTACGAGTCGGCCCCGGAGGGCCGAAAGAGCAGCCGCCACCACGAACAGAGAGGTGTCGACCAACACGTGTCCGTATCGACGAGGATGTATCGACGACAGCCTCTCCCTTCGGCTATCCGCGTGTGGTCGTTGTTCCAGCTCTTCCTTTTTCCCTCTTCGTGTTCCCCTGGATTCCTTTTACTTTCGACGCGTACCAGAGAAATACTTCGACCGATGCCTATCTGCCACCTTCAGCTTCGAGATCGGTGATTAAATTCGACCTGGAAAACATCGTTGCGATCGCCGCTTAGCAAAGACTCTGTAAACTCGAAAAATCGGGGTAATTTCAGCTACGTGACAGAAATTACTCTCTTTCATTCCTTTAGACCGGCAAAATCTAAAGAGGCTGCACGATGGCTACATGAAACGATCTCCCGTAATCGTGAAGAATGACCGAGGATAATCAGGAGAAGTGCTATAAATCAATATGAAAAAATAATGAGAGAAACTAGGTCGAGAAAAGTGTCCATGAAAGTTTTACGAACTTTGAAAGGTCAAGGAGGACGATGATGGCTGGAAGAGCTTTAGGTGATCCTGCAAGCTTGAGAAAAATCTTCATGATCTCCTGAATTGTCTGTGAACTCTGAAGAAAATCTACGAGCACTCTCGATTATAAATCGACGTTGCAAAAGAGATTTGTATGTCTCCCAGGGAATACGAAGCCTCATCGGCGACTCGTCTACACTTTTCGTATTAACGTCTCACTCGCCGATAAAAAGCTAAACAATTCCGTAGGAATGTTTTCCTGATCGGAACGAGGAGCCGTAACCGCGCGGTTCGCTGAAAAACGCCGGACGCCGGGCTGGATTTTCCAGCTAAGATGGGCCGCACTCATATGCCTGCATGTAACGATCGTTTCATGGGAAATAACGTATAAAATGAATTGGCTATAAAGCCGGTAGCTGCGTGGCTCGACGGAGGAGAGTTATTCGTACCCCGGTTCTTGCGTGTAACTCGTGTACCCTATAACTTGACACCCTAGCCGCATCGGGCAACCATAACGCGCGTATATCAGTATAATCCATCTGAAATCCGGATCCAATTTCTCTGGGGCGTCACAGTAAATTCGGCATTATGAATTTCACAAGCAAAAGAGCACCATGCTCGTCGACTGGTTAGTTTTTCGACGAAAGAGAAGAGCCTGCTGGCTTCTTCGGGGGATCGGGCGCGAGCGAGACCGGCATCGTCGTCGTTCGAGATGAATTCTATTCTAGCGCGTAACACGGACACTAAAACTTTATTCCCCCCCAAGCTACGGGAGCTTGATGTCCCTTCTCGTAACTCGCGAGTATCGAAGATAAGGACGCGAGCGAATAATCCGGCCGGAATCGCCCGACCATAGAAATTTTAAACGTTCCGTTAGACCCCGGCTTCGCGGAATACGCTCGTCATATTAAACGATAATAACCGAGGGAACAGCCCGGATACGATCCGGCAAGGTCCTCGATTCACGCGAAATATTTGGAACTTGCAAATTGTCTCGATACGCGCGCTGGAAAACGCAGAGTCTCTGTTTCTCTGGACATTTTTTCGCCTTGTTTCAACTCGATCAATTATCGAGAGTTCCTGATCCTTCGGAGAATGCAAAACGCATTTCATTCAAAATTTATGCAAATTTCTATTTCACCCGCTACATAAATAGTAAAATAACTACGAAATTTCTTTCATCTTTTGAGAGGTACAAATTCATGTCAAAAGTAAAGTAATGTGGCACATTCTATGTATAGGTCGCGCTGCAAATCAGTTAATTTGCAAAATTCAAGTCTAATTTTTTGAGAACATATTTTCAAGATGTTAATTTGTTTATTTAAACATATATTGCAGCATATGTTGAATGTATGATAAATTATGAATTATGCTGCATATATAGAGTAAATATGGGCCAAATTATATCGTGTTTGGTCTTGTTTTAATCAGAATAATGCCAAATACAAGTCAGTGGAAGTCTCATAACAAAAATAATGAAAAATAAAGCATTTTGAATTGGCATTACATTGTGAGAACACGAGAGCCTTTAAACTGTGAAGAGGTAGACGCGCAGCCACAGCTCAGAAAACCTAGGAAGATTGCGATTCCTGTCCACTCGAAAGAACCGCCCCCTGAACAAGAATCAAGGGATTACTGTAGAGACTTTTGTATTAACGATGAAGCTCATTCAGATTTCAGTACACGAGTCGTAGCATGTGAGTTCAGAGGGAGAGAGAGAAAAAGGTTTCGGAGGAAGATCGTGGATCGGCTTATGTCTGACAATGGTAGTCAGAGCCGAAACGGTAGCAATGGTCCATTGAATCGAGCAGTTTCCGATTCCTTTCACCGTGCATTGAACTTTGGTCCGGCGAGGGCAAGCAGGTTCCTGGTTTCCTTCGGATACGGTGTCGGTCGCCAATGACGACGCTGGATCGGCGGATTCTGAGGCAGTGGCATCATCAGAATGAAGAACGACTCGGAGGTGTCCACCTAACGTTACTAATGATCCCGTGGGCTCCGTAGAATACATATGGAGCGGCCAGTCTGAATTAAAATCGCTCTGGCTATAGCGACCTACCCTTCTCTTCTCCTATGATTAATGGAGAGTTCACACTCAGAATGCACACACAGGATAATTAAGGGGATATATTCTGGCCACCGAGTCCGCGTGTAGTTTGAAGGATGTAACGGGTGACGGGATCGTCAGGCCTTGCTCTCTCTCTCTTAGCCTGCAACCCTCTTATTACACCTAAAACACTTAAAACTCGTCACCATTTCCTGAATCTCTTCTCAATTTGAAAATTTCCTTCGTCTATCTTGATACTCCCGATATTGAAAAATTGTTTTCTAGGATATAAGGAATTTTTAGGTATTTCGTTTTGTAGCGATTCTTTGATTACGGGTGTGATTGATCGATAGAGAGTGAAAGATTTGAAAATGCCACCCGGTATACGGGGTTTGGGCGGCAAGCTTTAAGATCTGCCGCATCACGCCGCGGTGGAAGGGCGGCCTAATCATTAATTCAAGGCTTAGGTGTAAACAAACGATGATTTGATAACGTCCAGAGACGCAGGGGCGTCTCTAACGGCTACCAGCGAACGCAGAAAGGGCGGACGGAATCTTCTCTTGATCCATCCACGCACGATGCGTACACGCCGAGGCGGGACAGGGGTTCCGACCTGTAAGTACAGGTGCTGCATTTGCTCGTTAATTATGTATACGACTCGCGAGAATTACGCTCGATTAATTTTCCCTGATGCGCGTTCTCGAGGCTGCGCGGATTCTTCTTCGCAAATGGTATCCGTGTTCCTGTCCTCCGCGTCTAAAACGTCTCACTTCGTCCGGTCGCCCGATTTTCGCTGAAATCGAGGCCTGGGAATTCGAAGAGTTACTTAAATATTGGGAATAGAATTTTCTAAATCACAAGAATAATTGATTAAATAGTCACACAAAATGACGGTAGTTAGTCAGTCAAGTTGATGTGCACGGTTCAATTCAATCTGTGGTGTCATTCCATAGTTCTCGGAACTTGCAACACGTGCGAAGTTCGAAAGAGCACTTCTAAGAACTTCGAAACAAACACCTGTGTAATTAGTTCGGTATATGTATGGGTATGTAATATTAATTAAAATGTGCATGGAATGCTACGACACATTGGAATGAATTTTACTCAAACTTCCAAATTCCTCTACGAATTATTTTCCATGAAAAAATATAAATAATAAATGAAAGGAGGGTAAGGCGATGGGAACGCTCGCGGGGGTCTAATCTGTGACAAATTGTTAAAAAAAGGTAAAGGTTTGATGTAGAGGGGGTTGCATACGACGTCGTTGAACCCAGCAGCATGGTTTCAGGGCACAAGCGAGAGGGGTTGGCCCGAGGGGGTGATACGAGCCACAGTTACAGAAGGCGGGGGTGGTGGGAGATCAGGATGGCGATGGGTCGGGTTAGTGGTGGTGTGTACAGGAGCGAGAAGAGCGCCATTCTTTTGTAAGAAGCTCACATAAATTGCGACACCCAAGAGTTAAAAGCAGTCTTAAATTACGTGCCGTCGACTCCTTGATGAATTGAGTGCTCCCACCGCCGTTCTATCCTCCTCCACCTCCTCCTCCTCCCCCTCCTCCTCCTCCTCCTCCTTCCATCTGCTTTCCCCGTAGCCTCTTCTTCTCTAGCTTTCTTCGCCTAGCGATATTATACATTGTTTTTACGTTCCCCTTTATACCCCGTCGGAGGCTTCGCAACCCTAGCTCCGGCTAGGTAACTGGAGCAACTGGTCGTAATGAACAGCTCCTTTATAGTTTTCAAGCCTTCACCCGGTCGAGGATGCGTCCGTGAGATCCTCTTCGTCACTATACACCCAGTCCTCGGCCACTTTCCTTTAAAATGGACCAGCGCTACCCCGCCCGTAGATTGGACCGGCAAAAGTAACTCAGGTGTTCTAATTAATTAAGCGTTTTATTGTCGCTTTTACAGACCCGCTTCCCGGATACCAACGAACCTCGCGTCTTTATCGAGGAAATCAACTTGGCTCCACCCTGCTATGTAAAACGCGATCTTCCTAAATTTCTTTCGACCCTTAAACGAACAGTTGCGATCTCCTTCAGCTCTTTAAACTAACAATCATTCCTCGAGCAACAAGCAGGCACATATTAATTAATAAGATAAAAATTCTGCCAACGATTCGATTCCACCAATACAAGTATCTTTGGAATTAATTTTAGCGGCGCAAGGTTCGATCAATTTCTACAACTCTAGCAATGTTTGAACCTTGCGCTGCTAAAATTAATTTCAATTATCTTAATATTACGATCGACATAAAATTACTTATAAATACAAGTATCATTAGTAAACATCGCGGGTCCTAACTAGGGCCTCTAACAAGCCCCCGTTCTCCGAAAGGGGTCCGATTGAACTAGTTTCCAGGGGCGGTGTCATCGTGTCCCGAACCCGTGGCCGGAGCGCGTATAAATTAGCCGAAAAATCGCGTAAACAAGTTGTATCGCGGTCTGAATCGTGGCCACCAATCACCACGGGTTCTCTTGTCCCGCCGACAGTCTCCTTCACCGTGGCACAACTCCACCCCCCTCAGGTCGACCACACCGTACCCCACCGTGTTCTCTGGTTCCCGTGGTTCCACGGCCTTGCCTCCTTTTGTTTTTTAATATCGCCGTGTATTTTATATTTCTGAAATCCTATCTGATCCTACGCGACTGATTTATATGCACGATGATACACGCGTGCCGGCACTACCAACGAGGGGGCCTCGAGAAAGCAGCCATCATATCTGGGGGAATCATCGGGCAGCGCAAACAGAAAATAACTGGGTTACCTTTAGTTTTATTTGGCACAGGTTACGTCGGATTCGTGGACAAACGGGCAGAGAGGGAACGAGAGAACGAAGAGAGGGAACAAGAGAGAAGAGAGGCGGCGGAAGAGGAAAGGAAAAAGGTTGGTGGCAAGAATGGTGAACGAGGATCCGGCCGAGGGGACATGGAGGGAGGACGGGTGGGGGAGGGGAGGAGGGCAGATACGTTATTGTTCTTGGAATGATTCCAAATAAAGATTTCACCGGTACAGTGTGTAGGAACCTGAATAATAAAATTCCGACGATGGGCCAGCGCGCAGCGCTAACCTCCATTTAGCTCTGCTGCCGGTTGCCGAGCACGGGTGTAAAGGCTGCCTCCTCGTAACAAATTGTCCTGTTTGCTTTTACCTCGCGCGTCGGCTTTTCGGCCATCAGAAAGCGAAACGATCCCCTGAACGCTGATGGAATTAGCTCCCTCCGCCAGCGACAAAGTCGCGGCGATCCCTTATCTCGGTAATTGACGGGATTACGCCAACTTGCGGATTTTACGTAGATCTTCAGGAACTAGTAGACCCGCTCGTCTTTATGATCCTCGGCCGCGTCTACGCCGAGCGAAAATCTCGGAATCTGCCCTGTAACCTGTTCTGCCTCCGTGAAACCGATAAATCAATCCCCTACAACAATCCTTGTTCTACACACAGTTTTTTTTGCGGAATTCTAACAGTGCTTACAAATTTGCGAATTAGTTGTCCAGTTTCTTCGGTTGGCTGCGAAATTAATCAGTGGATGCAGGGTTTTGATTTAAATACGGGATGGAGTCTGGAAATTAATTAGGAAAAATTGCAGTTGATTTTAAAGAGTATAAAGAAGAAATTTTATACATGCAATTAATAGTGTAGGATTGATCGGTAAGTTTTAATTGGAGTAGCACAGAGTCTAGATCCCGATTAGTTTTTCCAAGTATTTTCCCGTGATCTTGGTCACGAATTCTGGCCGGCCCGGCAGCGTTCGGCATTAACCGCGATTATCATATTTTCGTTGGGGACCTGGCATCATAAATTTGATCTCGTTATCTCGTTTACGGACTGCAGCCGTGCAATGGAGCGGGATGAACTAACGACGGAGACGTGGGTCACTGTGGAAGGAGTCGGCTGAAAGAAGTGACGAAGGAATGGCGTGCTGAAACGAACAGGCTTCTTCAAACGAGAAGATTCCTGATGTTCTCGCCGTTTATATTGTGTTTAACAAGTCCACCGCTGGCTTCCAGGAAAATCAAACTTTTTCATCAACGTTATCCGCGCCTGCAGCAACGCCAATTAATTTGTATGCAGAACCGTTCCGGAAATAAAGCAGTACATACCCACAGAAATTACTATAATCCTCTAGTCCCAGCTAATAAATTATTATTCCTGCGTATCTGTGCAAGTGTACCGAATGCGAATATTTAACGAAATTGATACTGTATATTATTAATCTTATCGTATAGACCTGTAGCTTATTAAGTCTACAACGTTTACAGTTTAATCGATGCTCGTGTTTCTATTTTCGTGGCTTATAAAATTGTTGAAGGATGAAAAGGGTTGGTTTTGGTTCGCGTGGTGTTAGGATAAGTTGCCGAACATCTTGATAGGTTTCCGTGAAAGCAGTTACAACGCAGGGCGATCTTTATCGCCAGAAAGTTCGCGCTTCTTTCGATTCGGCCAATTTCGCCGAGCTCGGTTCGCGCGCGCATAACTGTGCATAAGCAAAATTTATGCCAGGCGATTTGATTACCGCGATATAAACTTGATGCGGACCTGGACGACAAGACGGGGACATACATCACGCGCACGGTTCGAGCCTGGTCTCTGTACCCTGGTACCATTCCTGGTAAACCAACGACGCCCCGCGTTCCGTTCTTCCTTCTTTTGTTTCACGACCGCCGCTATCCTTTCTTCTTTGCCGATTCGTCGCCATTTTTTTCGTGATCCGAGTCACCATTCCTTTCGCGTGCGTGACGACTGCTTAATATCGTCCACGTTCAATCAAACAGTCAGCTTTTTTCTACTTTATCATACTGATAACAGTACGAATTTAGAATTCATAAAACGTAACAAAGAAATTGTTTCATAAAAATTACAATTTGCTGATTAACGATTCAACACGTTAGGGACTGAACACCGAGCGACATTCAGAAGCTGGTAGATTACTTATTAGTACACCTAGTGGATTGAACGCGGGCACGTTTGCCAGACAAGCTCGCGCGCCAAAGATAAGTTTAGAATAACTTGTTTTATGAATTGTCTTGTCACTCAAATCATAATGAAAATCATTTCCTCGAAGAGCCGACGAAAATTAAGTCGCAGCGTAGAATATAGATACTTAATTGATGATCCGTGTCTGGGTGTCTGAGGTGATGAATACTGCACTTTCGAAACTGTAAAACTCTAATTTATCGACTCTCGAGTGCCTGAAAATATCACCGAGAATTCGAGAGCCTCTCCCAAAGTAAACAACAATCTTGAACATCAAACTTAGAGGATTCCACAACGAATTCTATTGAAAGACATTGTTAAGGTTCATAATAGATCTTTGAAGCTCGTGAAACTCACAGAGCCGTATTCTTTCCAGATAAAATTCTGTGCGGAAGTAATGGTTCTCTTGGGATATAAACTAAACGCTTTTTCAAAAGTCGGTGTTCAACTTGTGCCACGGCAAGCTAAGAAATATATTCAGACAGCAAAGACAAGGTGCTCCGGCAATCTAAGCTGTAATTTAGGAATTTATCAGCTCTCTGGTTAATCATAAGCTTCATTTTTAATTGACTTTCATCGGTGGAGGAAAGTGGGATATTTACTAGCAAAAGTAAAATGTTTAATTTGGTAGTTCGTTAATTTCCTTGTATAATAGAGACACCTCAATCTTGAAAAAAATAAATATATTTTCCTGGTAAGGAGGAGACGTATCGTGTGTTTGACTTAATTCCACAGATCGAAGGGGTTCATTGTGTCGTGGTCGCTGGTAAAATCAAAGGTTCAAGAGGTGAATCAAGAGGTTCAATTTATAGTTATTGTTGCTAATTCACCTGCATGTTGATCCGGCGACGTGTATTATTCGCGAGGATACCGAACGTCGTCGAAGGGGGCCTAAATCACCAGCGTCGCTTGACTCACCTTCGTCACACCCATGGCGGCACCCAGGAATAATAGCGGCCCGGGGCCGGAAGTCCCCTCACCTTGTCGGACCAGTTCGTTCCGAAGAATCGACGGTTTCGACGTGTTTGTGTTGACTGCGCCTCGGTGCACGCCGCATTCGATTTCATATACGGAACCCCTGCACTAATGATGCCTACACGCGGACGAAAGAAGAGGCGACCGTTCGTGGGCGAACGGATCATCTAATACTGTCCTCGGGTCCTCGCCACCGCGTGGACGAGGGGCGGCATACAAAAGTCCAATATTTATAACTTATTGTCTGGAATTTGGTGGCATAATCAACTCGAACTGCTCGCCTCCAATTTGACATGAAACTTGCGCGCCACTCTAGGCCACATTGTTAATGATTTTTCAAAAGGTTTCTTACATTTTGTCATTTATCAAACAAAAGTATTTCTACAAAATTGACGATAATCTAGCGCTAAGGATTAATACGTAATTAAAGTGTAAAGTTGGAGTTGACCGGTAAAGAATGTTTGTCGAACGAAAAATCTTTGATGAATCCGTGCTTCCTTTGACGCAAGGGAATGTTCTAAAAAATGTAGTGTCAAAGGGTAGTAAAGTGAAGGTAAGCTTAATTAGGGAGGGATATTGTTTCCCGTCGCTACGAACGCGGTGAATAGCGTTTAATTATTAAGGCAGGGTTACGCGGAGCAAGTTTCGAGTTCGCGAATCGTCAATTGCAAGGCTTATTGTCGTGCCGGTTGATTTAAAAATCGACAAATGGTTGTTCAGATGGCATAAAAGCGACGGTAAGGTAGAGGTACTCGCGAAAGGACAACGATTACAGGATTCCCGTGGTCAGAGAGCATTCGATCCTCGATGCTGTAGGTACTGGGGACTATAAATCATAATTAGGCTGCAAGCGGTAGCCGCGAAGTGGCTGCAGGCCCATTAGCAGCAACAATGCAGCCAACCAGCTTAAGACGTCGTTGTTGCCAGAAGAAGAGTAAGTTAGCCGGCCATTCAGACGCAGATCGTATCGAGACTATAGAACAGGACATTCGCAAAGAAAGAATAATGAGTGTGCAATTCACAATGGGTCATTTGGAAATGTTCCTCCGATGGCGATCAACGGGGAAACAGGGTGTCCTTGCGCGTCGATAAATGAATTGCTTGTACCACGGTGTCAAGCTAATATCTACTATCAATTATCGAAATCCATTTACCTCTTCTCTGCTCGCGGATTCAATAATAGATATATTCCTCATCTTACTAGCCTCAGTCTATTAATAAAAAAGAATTATTCAGCCTCAGACGAGCCTGACCGAGTTAAATGCTCGAAACTGTTTCATCCATTCGTTTCGACTTTCGTTAATTGCCACAAAGAGAGAAAATCAAGTATCTATACACTGCATGAACATAGTGACGATGCAGAAGCTGCCGTTCATCACGCTACTGGTTTCTAAGGGCACGAGAAGTAACGGTGAGCACTGGAGGGGATGATCCACTCGTCATTGTAAATGATTGGATTTAGTCGAAAACCGATTAGACTAATTTCTACGTCTCCTTAGTGTCTCATTTCCCATGATTTTCTTTGTCGATCGTGAAACATTCTAGATTGAAGGATGACAACGCTTAAACGATTTTTACGAAGATTCATTCGGTGCTAATTGGAGCAAACCTAGGCCACAAATTGACCAGAAAATTTTCAATTTCGACAAACCGGATAATCGTCGATTTAACGGCCGATGGTTCTCGTTGGTATCTCGTTCGTAGACGCCACCAAACCTGAGAGCCTACCTGGAAACAATGATTAGGCACTATTAGACTTTGTGGATGCAGAGGATCTTGTAGCGGCGAACAGACATGTATCGGTGATTCACCGGTTTTTTAAGATTCAGTGGCCCTCGTCGTTACGGAATCGAAGGTCGAAATAATTGAGACAGTCCGACGATTTCCACTTGTAATTTCGGCTGCGGAGAATTTCGGACCACCTATGGTGACGGCCCCCGCGCGCTCAATGGGTTCCCTTGTGATCGAAGACACCCAGGCCGTGTTATAAAATCTGAAGATTCATCTTCGTCTACTTGACTCAAGTATTGACGGGCCCTGATCTTCGGCCGAAGCCTCTGGACAGTTTCCGTCCGCCGTAAAGAACACAATGAAAAGTCCAAAAGCCACAAACAAGTTTTCCTGAATTCCTAATGTGGCTCCGAAATGATATATATTTTACGCAAATCAACTTGAAACATTGTGAGACTTTCCTGTAGAATTCCCATTACACTGTCCAACAGTAAAAATGTTATCATATAACTGTTTCAACACATTTTTCAACTTTAAACAATTATTGTGATGTTATTACAATAGATATTGAATTGTTCTTTGGAGCAAAAGATTCTGTAGAGTTTCCTGAATACAGTGATATCCGATTATTAATACATTATGAATGTTTAAACATATTTAAACAATCATTATGTATTACTATTCTACATCACTGGATTCGGGAAAGTCTAGAGAATCTTTTGCTGCAAAGAACAATACAATAACTTTTATAATAACATTACAATAATTGTTTAAAGTTGAAAAATAGTTTTTTTTTTAAGATCTAGCGTTTATTTGGCGGTATCAATTTCGAGTTCGCACTCTCGAGCGATAGAAAGCGCAGCGCGGTGGTGCAGTTGCATCGACGGGAACGGTTTCTCTGTCAAATGACGAATGAGCAGAAGTCATGACGAATTATTGTACGCGGTATGTCATGCATCAACCTGCCAGCGTTCGCGGCCAAGGAATAACGAAGATCCGAACGAACGAGTGTCTTAAATTTCATACCAACACCTACTTGAGAAACGGTGCACGGACGATGCCGGCCGTTGTCGTGTACGTTCGACGTATCTGATCGTTGAATGAACGCGCAGTCGATGATTCCAATCTGCTGTCAATGGTAGCCAGCCTTCGGCCGAACGGCCATTTACCAGCCGGCGGGATGCGAACACCACTTAATCATATTTCGAGCAAGTATGCGGTGCCGTTCGACCTCGGTCGCGGTCGTGCCGATTTTTGGATCCACGCTGACCGAAAAGTCTGCACTCGAAAATTCCATCAACGTTTAATATTAGTAAACATCTGAGTTATGTAAAAGAAATAAGTTTTCGTCTCAGTAGTATGTTCGAGACAGGCCACAGGGCTTGTGGAACGGATCAGGACTTTTCTAAAGAGAGCAGTTCAGTTCAGGAAGCTGTAGAACGGCTCAATGAATCGTGGAAAGGAGGCGTTCCTGACAAATTTTTCGGATATCGTCGATTTATCAAATGGCCACGATTCCCGTAGCCGAGGTGTCAAGACAGGTTGACGTCGCCGTCGTCGGAAAGGGGTTCGCGTTTCAACGACAACGACGTCGGGGTAGACGTCGACGACCATTAGTCGCCGGACGATATAACCTCTGATGTATTCCGATGTTGACGGAAAACCTGTAAAACGGCCTCACGCCGGCTTACCGGAGATCTATTAGCGACCGTTATAAATGGTCCGACGTCTCCGTCGATGTCACCGGTGTCGCTGAAAGGAAATTGACTACTCATCCCCCTGTGTACCTCCGACTCCCACGTTTCTCCGGCCGCCTACTCGAATCCTAGAATTAAAATCATTCACGGCGAATTCCCAGGAAAACACGTAACTCGTTTCTGCCGAAGAACCTGGCAGAATCACCGAGAAACTCATGCCAGATATTTTAGAACCAAAAACCACTATTTTCACCTGACTGTTCAGCATTTAGTAGCTAATATTTCATTTTGTGCTTTAACGTGAACACTGTTTAAAGAATATTGCTAGGTGTGTGAGAAACATTAGAGGGGTGTACAACATGACCAGTTCATCGGACAAATAATTAATAATTGCCTGAAATTATTCGGATCGCTTGAATGCAGGTTGAAGGAGCGGGATTCGTGTCGACGCAGAATGGAGTGCGGTGCATCTCGCCGAGGGAGCTTTTAAGATTCCAGTAGCCGGTGGCGAGCCAATAACGCTGGCGTTAAAATATGGTAATCGAGTCGCGGGATCGGCATATCGACGACTTGACAAACGATGCGACGCCCGAAGCATCAGACCACCAACAGATCTCGCGCGCGCGAGAGCGAGCGAGCGTGTGCTCTCCTCTCCGCTCCTCTCCTCGAGCGGGGCCGCTCTCGCTCGGCCGGCTCTCAATAATTTGTTATGTACGTGACTCGAAGCTGACTGCTATCCTGGCATTCTGCCATTCCTACGTCCTGCCTGGCCGAGTCCTGACACCTGGTCGCCTGAACTACGATCAGCAGGATCCTTACAGGAAAACGGTCCCCTGATGCGATAATTGCGATCTTCCTCGATAATCGTTCGCGCTTCTGATCGTCCCATCCTTTTGCTCCTTTTTCTAATTTCATCCTCCTTCTCTGGAAAATCGTTTTCAATTAATATGGAAACCTGATTTCTTCATTTCAGAATAGGAATGATACTATTAACCAGTGGGAAGTTATCCTTAGCTACTGGCAGTCTCTTAATACGATCCTAAACGACTGTGCTTTATCAAGAAGAAGCTGAAGCAAGTTCTTCTACGTTGCAATATCTAAAGAAACGATTAGACCATGGTGTTAAGATGAAGATTTCTACTGTACTCGGTTTTAATTTCTAGGCCATGAACGAAACACAATTCAGAATCGATAAATTATCGATGTTTAAGAACTTCGAAGCAATCACTGGTGGACAATGGATTAACATTATAACGATTGCAAGCTGAAAAGACTTGAGGACATTCGTGTCTTTCGCAAAGAAGGAGATAAAAAGGTGAAAATTAAAACGTTTCTCGTCCTTTTTAATGGCGTATCCCTTGCAGTGATTGCAGTAGAAATACTTAAATTGAAAGGATTACGTTTTGATGATACCAGTTCGCAATTATGCCAAAGATGCTTTTAATTTACATCGAAAAGAAATGTATTATCCTCTATCTTACTACTGCGCTGATTATTTTCACGAAATAATTTTCTACAGCAGAATTTTGAAATGGTTAGACCCTTTTCCCTGTTGATCTGCAATTTTGCGAAATTTTCGCCGAGCAAATTGCGAATGCGCGAACGTGTCGTAATAGGAGACACATCTGTTGGTTGGACCAGCAGAATTAGAAGCAACTGCACAACGGTTTGCAATGTTTCGTTTCGCATGCTCTGTCAAGATTGATCCGGGATCTCTTCTGATGGGGTCTCTCCGCAAATCCCCGAAGCTTCCGCCAACTGACCGCATCAATCCTATTACAAGACGGGCCTATCTCAGCACGGATTCGCAATCGGTCGATTGACTTTGATCTGATACGCTCCGAAAGTCCGGCGCTTGTCACTTGGCTCGCGAATCGCCTGCCTTCGTCGAAGTCGGAGCCGGTTTACTCGTCTGATTCGTGGCTAGAACAATCCACTGGCTGGCTAGAAAGTTAAACAAAGGTTTGATCAAGTCCAAGACATTTCTTAAACTCTTTAGCCTCCAAATAAAATGTGCAGACCTCTCTGAATAAATTGAAATGAATACATTATTTTCCATTGTAAAATTTGAAGATAGTGGGATATTTTTCTGAACGAGTTACCTTGATGGAATTTACTCCAGGAACTATTGCGAGCATCTCGCCGGGGATATTCGTCGAATGCGGGTGTTTAGACGGCGGTTTTGACGAGCGTCAGAAAACAATGACCGAAATTAATAAGAAACTAGTTGGTGAGCCTCAGACAGGCCGCGTTGCCATCTAAACTTGCGGAGGGTTTTAGCAAACGGGCGATTTCTGTCAGCGTGACGGTAATATTCTTACACCACGGTCAAACATTAAAATACAGGGACGAATGTATCAGGCTAAAATACAAGGCGCACGGCGCACGTTGCTAAATTACGTGCGAGCATTTAGCAGTGTACCAATAATAGACAGCCTCTCTTTCCTCCCTCTCTCTCTCTCTTTTCCTCTCCCTCTCTTTTACACTTACCTTCTCTCTCTCTCTCTCTCTCTCTCTCTGGACGTGCCTCGGCACCGGGGGACCCCGAACGCTACTTTCGTCGGACCGTTTTATAGCGTTGTATATCTTGAAACGCTTCATTACTGCTTACTCGACAACATAACAAACATTCGGGCGAGGTTTAACATCAACTGCCGCGATTTTACTGTGCCCTCGTGGATTTGTAAAGTAACGAAGGATTCTTCGGCGCGGACCACGTGGACGGACGTTGATGGAAAATTCTCGGGGCCGTTTTATACGGGGCCTCTCTAATAGTCGACGAGCACAATTCGCGCCGCGTTAAATCTCCCTGAGAAACGCCCATTAAAAAGACGAGATATCCGATCGTTACTACCGCTAAATCGAAGTTCGTTGACTTCGGAACTACCCTGCAGGAAAATCAAGACCCTTACTTCCATATTTTCACTCCGGAGAAATTATTGGACCGGCACCGGCCAAATTGGTCTAGCTGAAACCTGCGAGACGAAACAATCTTGAGAATAGCGAGCAGAGTCGCAAGAGAAAAACGTATCTATAACATCCTCGCCGTGACAATATTTTCGAGTACATCTGGCAATGTCGGGAGATCGTACGAACATATAGAGAAGCACAGTAAGTCTCTTCTTGAATAAATTGAAGATTACGGCGCACAGGTTCGATCCTATGAAACTAACTAAGCTGTTTTACAAATTCACATAACTTTTATTTCGACGTTTCGGTCTAGTTTAATACCATTTTCAAGAATATATAATTACGGTTGCTTAGTGACAAATTAATTAATCGTTATTATAACTACTTGCTTGCTACATGCCGGCTATTCTTGAATATATTATTTCCAAACAAAACACAATGAGCCACATATACTTTCGAAGAATTTGCCAGTCTGACTCGTTCCAGGCGACTAAAAATCGAGCGAGAAGATATACAGGTTCGTTAAATCGTACGCAGCTGTACGAAGAGGTGCAGATTTTTAAAATCATAGTGCTGATTTCAGAAACATGACGGAGCGTGGCCGGTGTAAAGGGATCGGTGTCCGGCGTGGATAAATGGAATACGTGTCCTGTAATTGCGTACTTGACCGTCGCGGACGTTTGAACGGTGCGCAACATGGTACAACGTGGTGCAACGGCGTCGAATTAGAATGCGCCGGTGCCAAGAACACCTCAGGACTTGGGAAAGGATCGAAGGAAAGGGAAACCGAGAGGGTGGTCAAGGCGGTAGACAAGACTCCGAAGAGCCTCCGCGGAGGACGTCTCTCCGTAATGACGGAGCATAAATAACTCGGACGTTTACGTGCGCATTGATTTAAGCAAACTAATGATTTCACTTTGACCGGTCGGCTGTGCAACCTCACAGGAACCACGGTCATATTGACGTTTATATCCGGCCATGTAATTTACATGTCTATGGACGACAATTATTGCACGGGTGGCTTCGCACGTTATTAGCTGCCATCTTGCCGAATCGGCCACTGTCCGAAATTATTGCCTTCTTAATAAGCATTTTGTCTGCTGGCACTGTCTGCCATTAATTTACGGTCCCGGCCGTTTAATCCGTGGTTGTCACTGTGAAAAAGCGACATCGGCCACTCACAATTTCATTACCGATGTAAAAATAAGCGCCCGAGGTTGGTTATTCTTTTCTTACGAGGTCTGTTAACCCACATATGTATACGGCCATAATTATGAAAAAGTGGTCTGTGTAAAAATTTAAGAAGAATGAGTGTATCGGTTACTCCACATTACATTATTCTAACCTAAATATTCTCAAAAATGAACCGCCAGATAGTACTTGTTATTTAATATCCTTTTCCCTTAAATATCTCGAAACAAGAAATACATGACTTAGACGATTCTTCTAATTATGGACACATATAAAATAATTCTGACAACAATTTTCAACCAGTTCTGCAACTTAACTTTTACTGCAACGACTGACAGATTTAGATTTAAATTCCTCGAAATTTTCAATCAACCTTTAAATCAATATTTCAATCAACGAACGAAACTTTGAATAGTAACCGTGGTAGCCAAAGTTTGATTTCCCTTTTACAAGAATCGAAGGAGATCTGGAATATTCGCAGCGCGCCATTATGTAAATTGACACGACGTCGTTTCGACTATAGCCGTGCAGAGCGCTATGATGCTTAATCACGAATCGAGGAAAAGCAGAGGCGGAATCAGAAACGCTGTGCCGGGCGTAGAGCATTAAATCGAGGCTGTATTAGCGCAGAAGTCGAAAGATATTTCACGGTTGGCTAAACCCAGACGAGCATTTGACCGGACATTTTGTCTCGGGCATTGTCTAGCCCCCGGTGTCGAGATTCCGAGCGGTCGAATGTCGGCATTTTCGCGATTTTCTAACTTGACGACGCGGAAATCCGCGACGCTGAAGGCTGCTGACTCTCTCTCTTCATACACATTCGCTACGTTCGCTGCGCCGCCCGATAAGTCTGAAGGGGCTGAGCTCGAGGAGATGACATTGACGGGCTAAGCGCGGGAGTTAAGGCTCGGAGCTTAACTCATCCGTCAGTACGCGATACACGTACTCGGGCACTGTTTGTCTAAGTTGATATTCTCGCAGCTCCGAGACACAACCGGGCTTGAATCCCGAAATTCCTTCGATACTTCTTTTAATCTGCTGTCGAGCTGTTTCTCTCCTGACAACGAGCGATTAGCCCCGCTGCTGTTTCCTTCCTATTTTCGAGCCTCCAGCAAATTCAAAACAGCTCCGAGATCTATTATTATTTTCATGTCGCTCTAAACGCGAAGATAATCATTTGCGGAACGCCTGGAAAATTCGTAATGCGATTGAAAATTTGACTAAATAAAAGAAAATGTTATTGCCAAAAAATTCTGTAACTTTTCATTCCGATTTTCTCAGGTGATTTTATAAAAATTTTGGAAAGATTGAAATAGATTTTTAATAAATTTTTAATGTTCGAATTTCTTTTCTGTTGATATTGTATATTTATCTTTTATTTTATTTTCGGTTGTAGTTGGTTCAACTGCAGCATGTTGTACGACTGTTGTTGGGAAGATTGCGTGGAAATTTTGGTGAATCAAGTGTGTCGGTGGTGATTCGGATTGTATATGATTATTCTAATGGGACAGTTAATCACGTATCTCCGATCTCATCCGTCCTTCCTTCAAAGGAGCGATACCATTACGTTCCACGGGGTTTCCGATCGGTCGACCTAGATGCATGGTAACACCCTGCATGTCCATACGCTTTTAATGGCATAGTGCATTCTTATCGAGGCTGCTCCGTGATATGAATATTCTATAATGGCTGAATATAGGTTGTGAGTCGTTTCCACGTTGGATACAGGTGCGTTTTCACTTCACCTGTGACATATGCAGAAGCTCCTTCAAGAAAAGTCAATCATCCACCGCGGCTAATTCCGTGCAGTTCACACTGTGATTTCGATCCTTCGTCCGACGTAACTACATCTTCATACATTAAGTACCTTACAATTTCACAATGTATTAAAACCGATACTTTTATAGAATTTAATTACGAAATTTAATTTGAAGTAATGTTCACCTCCGACGTGGAACAATCGTGAAATAAAAGTTTCGACAAAATTCTCGGTGGAATTTTCCAATACAATTTTGTGGAATCTAAACTTTAATATTGCAGAATGACATTTCGAAATTTCATTCTAAAGAGGTGCATGTTCATCGATACAATTCATTAGAAGAGATGTATTCACCTTCAACGTGGGATATTCGTGAAATAAAAATCACAGAAAAGTCTCGGCGCAATTTTCCGGCAGCTGCGACACTGTCATCGTTTTCCCGAGTCGAAGAGCGAGGGGGCACGTCACGTCACGGGCGTTGATTCCGACGAAATAAGCACCGGGGCCTGGCGGCACTGCACTTCGACGATTTTAGACGAGCATATAAGAAAGATGCGCGGCCCGTTCACACTTTCATCCCCGGGTCAGACAAAGCTCGCAGACTTCGGGTACTCTCTCCCTGCCTCCCCGAACAACATAGCGCAGACGTCGACGGCTCGTAGTAAGGCGGGCAAGGGATATTTCGGGCATGAAAGCCAAGAACGTGTAAACGAAGTCGCCCCCGCCCGACGTCGGGCGTCGCTGCGCGGCGTGCCTGCTTACCGGCGCATAAATCAGAATTATTACGAAGCTATTAGCGTGCCGTGGTAACAGCGGTACGTGTCCTTCGTGCTTAGGGGAGGTGCTGCGCTCGCCTAACCACCCCCTGTCTACGTTCCCGCCATCGGCCGCGGCTATAGCCAATTATTAATCGCCGCCGCAACGATCGTCTTGATTCGCCAAACGAATCAGACAGAAAAACGATCGTTTCTTTTCTTACTGTTACGTGCAGACCATTAAAACTTTCTCATTTCTTGCTCGACAGAATTTCTTTTCGCGCGGACGCCTCGTATCCCGGTGATTATGCCGGTTTCAACCCTTATCGACGAGGAAATTATTTCGCGGATGTTTGCGTTGTTAATCAACGAGTTCAGATTGAAAAATAGCTCTGAAATGTTTAAAGAAGTTATTTGTAAAATGACTAGCTTATGAAATAAATATCTTTTTTAGCATTATCTTCTAATCAATATTTTGCAGCTATAAACGTTCTGTAATCAATATTTTTCTGCATATAAGGAGTCCTATAAAACATATCCTTCAAAATAATCTACAATTAAAAAGAAATAAGTTCCGCAAGTTGAAAGAGAATACAATTTTTGCTAATAAAGTAAATAAGAATAATATTTTAATGAATTTTCTCGATTTTATTATATAATAGAGATTTGCATACTCAAAAATAGTGAGAGCTTTCACTGAAACATTTGTAGAACGCATCTTTGTCCGTCACAACTACTTGCAGAATTTTTGCTGACTGTACTTGTGAAAATTGAATTATGTTTGCAAAGAAGGATTGCTGAAATTTTTCTGTCTGAAACGGTTCTAAAAGATCGCGTAGAAATAAATGTGAAAATGTGATAATCGTATGGAAACGACGATTACGAGGGTAGGTTTGTTCGGAGGTTTGGAGTTGGAGGGGAATGTTCCGCGGTTTCGGGTTGAATCGTGCGAATGGGTCTCGATAGAAATCATCGAAGCAAAGTGTTCGGCCGATCGCGTTGAATTAATCGTCAGCGAAACGGGCCGATCCCTCCGACCATTATTCAATTTCTATCAGACTGAGGAGTCCATTTTCGCGAATCGGTGGTGAACGGAACCGAACGTGGGCACGCGATCACTATCCTCCAAGCATGAATTACGCATAGAGCGGATGCTCAATCACACTGGAACACGCTAACGACATGCAAGATGACGTTCGCCGTGCGTGACTTCCAGCATTCATTCCGTGCGGTGTCATTACACGTAGAAACAGTTGTCTCTATGCATTAATACATTCCCTGACGATTCAACGCGATCGCTTTTGTCAACGAGAAAATTTCACCGGAACCGGGACACCCTTGCCTTTCTGATGCTGGCTTTGCTTCTTAGTCGAAGCTCCGTTTACTTCGGCCTGACAAAAGATCAGCCAAAACTCTTAACAAGTCACATGAATCACATTCTCGTTTCTCTGATTGCGATCCTGAAAACGAGTCTACCTCCTTGAATGCAGATTTTTTTTTAAATAAGATGCAACAGTTTGGTTTGTTAGCTGACGGTACGTTTGGGTAGTTCAGAGTTTTCAGAATTTTTGGAGATATGTTGGGACTGTTTCAGGTTAGGCAAAATAGTGTGATGAAGTTAGGAATAGGCTTGTCAGGGGCGGCTCCGATTGATGACGATCGGAAAGCATCTTTTCCAGGAGTCATTAAAGGAGGACGGATGCGACGCGTTCTCGCAGACGCTGTGGATGTCTCAGCGCGGTAGTTAGTCATCGGCTGGCAATTTATCACCAGTCACGAGATTCCGTCGGTCTAAGCCTCACTTACTATGCGCGCGATCAGCGTGGCTGTGCAGTCACGATGCCGATTACATATAATTACGAACAGATTAATTAATTACACCGGCAGGGACCACCTGAACCCCTCGTTGATGCACAGATCCGGTGGCAGTTGGTCCTGATAACGCTCAAAAAGTAAAACATTCGAATCTTCTTTCTACAGCAATTAGTCCTATAATTAAAACTTACCAACACCCTTCTTTATCTTCTTTACCGTGTAATATTGATCGTGTACACGATCGATATCCACGCTTTTTAGTTGCTAACACTTTTAAATAGCCACGTATAAATAACTTCCACGGTTCTAAAATCGCTCGGCGATATAATGAATCTGAATTATACAGTCGCGGACTGATTACCGCGACAAATTGGAATAAAATCGTCGTATGCACAACATTCTCAGCTTTACAATGAGGTGCAAGCTCAGTATGCTGGGGCAACTTGTTGCTTTCCGCCCGAGTCACCTTATATATCAAATTAACAAAAAAACAGAACTGCACGGGCCGACTAAACGATAGGACAGTTGTAACGTACGATTCACCACGGCGGAAAGGCGCGATTCTAACAACCGTTAAAACAATTACTCCGCTGAACAATTTTCCAAAAGAACCGCTAACAATCAACACGTTGGTCTCGCGTCGTTTATCCCGGATTTTACGAAACTGATTAACTCGACGAAATGAAAGCTAGAAAACATTGATGGAATTAATTTCTAGAAGGGGTATTGTTAAACTTACAGGGTGTCTATTTTTCAAAAATAGAGAAGTAATGGTTTCTATTACATCATCGACACTGCCAATTTGCAGATTGAAAACGGAGCAACGATTGCGCAAAAACGGTTGCGGGGTGTAACAAAAAAAAGAAGATGGCATTGATTTATGGTTGTTGGTGTCTCGCGTTCTCGCTGGCGTTCGTCGCGGGATACGTCTTAATATTTTGGTGGCACGTCGAAGCCAATTGCCTTGACAGCTGCTCGCAGCTGTAATGAAACAACGCGGCGCGGTCCGCCGTGGAAATAAATACCGCGAGGATGCCGCGTATCTCTCGATTACCACTGAAAATCCCTCCATAGATCCTCGGACCGCCTTGTCCCGCGGATGCATAACACGGTTCGCAGTGCAGTAAAGTAGCGTGGGTGACATGCTGCATGATGGACCGAGAAGCAGGTGCAGCCTTCGCTTTTACTCCTCGCAGCCACCTCCGCGACCCTTACGTACCGCATTTATGCGGCCACTGGCGTAGCATGTCGGCGTTTGTCGCTTTGATGCCTGCTGCTCCTTTATGGACAACCGTATCTTTCGGGACGCGGCTATCCTAACTCTTTGCTGTTCAATGGGTTCCAACTCAGTCCAACCCTGGGTCTCTCTCTCTCTCTCTCTTACTCTCTCCCTCTCTCGGCCGCGCACGAGCGCACTGTTCGCTTCTCTTTTTACATTCCGCCAATTCTATTTACTTGGTCGACCGTCCCCTTACATTGTGTACTTTGCTACCGCACCACCTCGCGTTCATATTGCTGCCATCAATGATGACCAGCTCGCGGGTATTATTAATTATTCATTTTTTAAATGAGTTTTAATTGTTAAATTTTGTCACTTGACCATCTTCCACTTTCACACAAATTCCCAATCACGGACAATGGGAAATTCGTATTTTCTTGTATGGCTAGTTTAAAGCTTTAATATTGACTAGAAGCGAATCAAATTATATTTAATTGAAAAAGAACTGCGCTACATTCATATTTGTTAGATTTTGTTTAAAATCTTAATCGGGAGTGTGTTTCGTTAAAATGCAGGAATGGGTTGATCTGAAATAAAGTCCCATTAGTTTTGGGCGAAAATGGAATCGAAACGAAACGAGTAAACGCGCACAACTTCCGATTAGGATGCCAGTGCAAGGACCAGGGAGCGGATCGCGGTGGCTAAAAATCGTGTCTGGACAAAGTTTCCTCAATTAGAGGCGCAGCGGCGAAAGTGTCGGGTTTTACGATGATATTATTTACAGTTAAACGGCGGCCCATGAATTCCCCGTTTTCCATTTACGTCACAATTCCGTGTCGGCTCATTAAAGTGTTAAACTACGAACGGCCGGTGATCTATAACACGGTGTCTCTGTCTCTCTCTCTCTCTCTCTCTCTTCCTCTCGTGTCGGATGTGGCCCGGGTTTAAAGAACGACGCGATTTAAAAGACACGACGAAAGGGGTGACGAAAGAAGAAGAACTCTTGAACGACGTGGCGTGTAAGCGTACTGGAAGCTGGGTCCAGGAAAAATTCTTTCTCGTGAAACGACCGGGCCGAGATCTTCCTCGCGAAAGTACCTCTTCGAATCTACGCGCTCAATGAGACGTGGAGAACGAGATGGAGGCAAAGTCGGGTGCCGGGTGGTCCGTTTCGAGATTTATGAACGGCCCGTTCTGGAACATTCGAAGGAAACAGCGCGAAAACTCGGAATGGATTTCGTGCACCCCGGTCCGAGGAAGAATGTCCGACTGGTTTTTGGAATGGGCCGGACTATTTGCGCGACGGTACGGCCCCGACACTGTTTCTTGTATATTTAGACGAATTCTTCGTAGCTCCACCGGCAACATTGTACCGAGGCTCCCATGTCCCGACACGATCATCCTTTTAATGATTCGAGACCAGACTGATGAACGCCAGGGATTTCTGCAAAATTCAACGAAAGTTATTGCCCCCGTCGTTCTGCACCAACCGACTACATATATTGTAACGAAACTGCGATTTTGCGCGCTCGAGTGTCGCGCATATTTTTGGGCAAACGGAGGAATTGAAAGATCCGTTGAATTTACAACTTCCTGCTTGGTATCCATTCGCAGAAATTACACTGTCCAACAACAAAAATGTTTCCCTCTCTATTACTGTTGGGTGGATCTTATAGAGTTTTTCGCGCTGATTCCGAATCTGGCCTTAATTTTTCTCCTACACGCACAGTTTTTTATTTTAAAAAATATGTATTTTTTTAAATTCAAATTTCTCAAAAACTGTGCTTGTAGGAGAAAAATTTTGGCTCGATTCGAAATCGGCGCGAAAAACTCTATAACGTCCACCCAACAGTTATATGGAAACATGAAAAAAGTTAAAATTTGTTGTACAGTGTTATTGATACGGGAGATTGCAATCTAATTCGTCTCATTTTGTCGAATATATATTTCTTAATATATTCTTAATATACGAATAATTTTTCAATACCCGTTCATGTTTACGTGTAGGCGTGCCACCGTAGCCGAATTCTAATGAAATTAAGAAATTAATGATTGTTTTATAGAATATTAGCTGGCATCGATTCCCACTATAAGATTACATGAATTATGTATTCAATTAGAGCATTATTGCGTTGAATGCGAGGTATGCACTTTCATTTCTAATTCTCTCTTTATGCTTGTTGGCAATGCAAATCTGTCCATGAAGCATGACGATCGACGCATGTATATTCTTAAATAGGAAGCGGAATCCATGAAGTGTCTTCTGCAAACAATTTTTAATTGAACTATTCATTGTCCTGCGGATGTATCTATTACATTGTTCTCGACGGGGGGTCAGAGCAGACCCAGGGATCGCTGTGGAGGGGTAAAGACAGCTCCTGATCGCGTGAAGAAAATCCTAGCGGCGTTCTCTGCTTCTCGGCGCGAGTCTTTTATTCCGGGAAGTCTTTTAAAGCGGCCGAGAGGAGAGCCGAGTCTCTAGAACCGTTTCGATGGTCCATGACAGTTCGCGGAAACTAAATAGATCACGCGGAAGGGTAATTACAAGCGTCTCCCGTGAAAAGGAAGGAGCTCCGGCCGAGCGGGACGGTGAAATTAAAAAAAAAACGAACACGGCCGACCCGCCGAGAAGGAGAAAGAGAGGGAAAACAAGAAACGATGTAAAAAGCGGCGGAAAAAGAAAGATTAGAAAAGCTCGAGCTCGAGTAACGTTGGCTCTGCAGCTTCTTTGATCCTCCCAATGCGTTATGCCCGCCGATGATTTAAGGACGCACTTCACCGGGGATGCGCGAGCGCGTTGCCGCGCGCGTGAACTCACGCAACCGGCCACTAACATCATGTTTAATTTGATTTATCGACGCTATTACGCGCGATGAAAAATAGCTGAAATAGGTTACGGGTTTTCGGGTACAAGCGCCGTCGCGGGGAGATCGTTGACAAGCCGAAAGCGGCGAAACCGTTCGGGGACTTCCGCCTTCGGGCTCAGCGCGCCGCGCTGTTAATTTAATTCCCCGGGAAATGATGAATACCATGAGTTATGCGATCGGTAATTAATGTGCGTAATTAGCCTGACTCTATTCCGCCGGCCGTGGCCCGATCGTAGGCCAGATGAGCCGTGAGTCAAGCAGCACGCCCTCCAGAGAGCCACCACGCAATTAGATCAACGCTTTGCGACACTTTTCGCGAGACCAACTCTTTCACAATCTCCCACGATTTTCATATTTTACTCTGTTCACTTGTTTTCTTTTTAAAGTAAACTTCCTGAAAGTTTCGGCTCTCGAGGATTCGCAGGGAGCAGCGAAACGTCCAGACAGAAGCATGCAATAACGGAAATTTGACAAACGTATCAATTACACGTTCGTTTCAATGCGGAAGGCACCCGTAATTAGACCATGAAGCAACAAAGATCGTGTTCACGACAATTAAAATATCTTGCCGACCATTCTGTCCCGCTCGATCGGTTCGGCGCAGCTCGAGACGCATCGGACGTGCCTCGGGCGCAATAATCTTGGTGATCCCGGGTCAAGCATTTACAAAACATTCGCTTCGAGTTCGGGTTTCATTCCGGAGTGCAGAAACTCTGCTGAAAACAACCCGGTAACAGAAATATACGACTCCTTCTTGGATCTACATATTTCCATGGAATCACTTTTATCTTTTACAAGTCTGAAAATCTACTCTATGATTTGTCCAGAGCGCTTATTCCATTTCTTGGTTCGTTATTTCAAGCAGAACTAAAGACAAAAGAAATATACATATACATGTAATATGAATTTGATATTATGGTGAAAGTTATTGTTCGGAGAGAATAAATATTTTATTAGGTCAGAGATAGTTGGTCTCCCTGTTACCCTAGACAGTACCGATGTCGCAATGTTGTTCGGAGGGCGGCTGGTACAATGTTTTAGATCTCGAAAAATGGAAAGAACGTGACGCAAGCTCGTCGCAATTTTCCGATGAAACGGTCCCCTATTGTTCGAGGCTGGTTTGCGTATCGTTCAAAGGCAAATCGCGGTTAATTTCCATGAAGAACGGGGGCCACGACGTGGCCGGGGGGCGAATTTGTAAGCGTGCATCATGCGACTCGGTCGAGCCCTCTCTTCACCGACGCGGCAAAGGTGTAGCGGGCGAAAGGTAATGGTCCCGGTAATATCGGTGCTGTGTGTGGGGCCTGGGCTGCACTACTAGTAATTGATTGGTCATACCCCCCGTACCATTACTCGTTCAAACTTTGCCTCTCGGTTCCCCAGCCTTCCGTGACCCCCTTTTTGCCGCCTCGAGCCTCGAGGTTCACCGATTTTTCGAAAACAACGCCTTCCTACCCTTTGTCTAGTCCGTTTCAGCCTTATCATGCTCGCTAAGCCACACAGAGTACTCCAGAACATGATCAAAAAATGGACCAAACATCGTTCTATGCTGTGTATCTAGATTTGATCAGGTCAGGAGGATGATCAACGTGGGTCCCATGGAAATCACCGACACAAATTTCCCCGACACGGTTTTCACCCACTCTAGATTTGACCGACAACTGCTTTGGCCGGTAACACCTTTAACCGATAACGATTTGTCCGACGATGAATCTAAAACTGTTGTCGGTGAAAACCGAGTCGGGGAAATTTGTGGCGGCGATTTCCATAGGACTCGTTCAACGCATCCTAAAGGACAGTTAGAAAAATGTAGCCGGAATACTAAAGTTATTCTTATTCTATAATACACATTGCATAATACACCATTTGAAGATCCTCTCGCGTAGAATTCAGAGACCTTCAAAGAGGCAGAACTGTCAGCTCGCCTATAGCAAGTGCGACCAATTTCTGATATTCTAGTATTCGCAACTGCAAATCTCGACAGTCGAAAACTAGTAAATCGCGTAGATTCCTTGGCCGGTCAAGCGACGGGGCCGTCTTTTAACTGGCCGTGGTAATTTTATTATCGCCGTTGGTATATTGTCCCGAGTTTATCGTCGCTAAGGCTTCCCTTATAATTAGAGGAATTTATCGTTCCTGCCGAAAATAAGGTTATAGTCGCGTTTCGAATTTACTCGGATCGTAAAGTGTTACATTATGTGATCTCAAAGCAAGGGTGCGCTCATGCACGCCGTCTATTTCGAACTTTCGGCGCCGTTGCGAATCCATCCGCGCGAACTCTCACCGCGGCCAGGCAGAAATATTGTTTCACCCGAAAGCGTTCGAATCGGCGAAGTTTATCGGCTGCGATGAAAACCGGTATCCTACAACAAGGCTGCTGCACTTCGCATTATAAATATATTCGGCTGCGCTTCGCGGTTTTGGGAAACGCAGATTGTTTCGTGGCCGATCGCCTAGCAGCTAAGTCCTGGCTGGCGAAACACTCTGGCAACCACTAATTTTTGCTCACCGACAGCTGCTAGTCGACTAGGTTAGATCACAGTGGACTGCTAGGATCTAGGGGAGAAAACTCTTATGTATGACCCTGGCCCATTTTAGTTCGCTTATGAAGGACTTATGTTAGATGGCACCACGATCGCAGCATATCACGTGATTGGACGTGACTGATGTTCCAATCTTTGGCACTACTGGGCTCTACTGTTTGCACATGACGTTCTTCATGTATTTGACTATAACCTCAAAAATCACTGTCAATTGTGAATCACAGTATCTCATTGTTGTAGCTACGATTTTTCAATTTATGGTTGACATTTTTATATGTGTTTTATATAGAGTTTACTCCCCCTGGGTAGGATTGCTGTGGGCTTTGGATTTTTGGATCATGGTTCCAAAACTTTTCTTGCCGATTGCTTCTGAAAAGTAGGAAGGGCTTGCGAGAATAGGGAACGTTTCGTTAAGATTTTTCTGTCGGCGTGCAGTCGCAGTTGCACAGCTGCAACACCTGTTCGACGGTCGAAGGTGAATTCTCGCTGTACTCGAAAACGGCCACAGAATGAACGGCGATCCCCCACGCGGCGGTCCCGCGAAACCACATTACCGATTGTACGCGATAATTATAGAATAAATAAATTCACGTCGTGTTGGAATGCGTATAATATATCTACGTCTGCCAAATGGTACCGAGATACAGTCGTATATCACCGGGCGAGTTATAGGCCCCTCCCGGTAACTCATTGGACAGTATACGTAGTTTCTAGCGATGCGTTTGGCTCGTATCCACTGTTTCTCTATGGCGCGTATCGCGCGTCGTTCGAGAATCGATGGCATTTTAAAGAGACCAGAACTCTTGCGGATCGAAAGTCTAGACGGATTCGAGACGCTCGAGCCGGACTCCATTGTGCTATATACCATCCAGACCTGTTCGAGGATATCCACACAGTTCCTCGAAAAATGACTGCAGCTTTCTGTAGAATTATAGACTCGATGCATCACGGAATTCTTTGATTCACCGATCATCAATGACTATTCCGCGCAGAAAGGTCAAGGCGTGTGCGCAGCCGATGAAGCTCCTCTCCGTATAGCCATACATCTTGCCGGCGCAGGGTTCGCGGTAATATAGAAATTCAATCGTTCAGGCAATTATGCGTTGCGGCTGTTATTATGGTTTCTCTGTGTCCGCCGGCCGGCCTATTCTTCGGCCTCGTCCGCAGCGTATATATAATATTTTATTGGCTTTGTTTACGACTCGCTGGTGTTCCTTTACTGTCTCTCGGCCGGCTCTCCTAGACGCCTACATTCGGCCCGCGCGTTTTCCCATCAGCTCCTTCGTGGAATCGCAAAATTCGCTCTCGTTAAACGCTCTCCCAGACTACAGAGTAACGACAAAAATGTAAATGAACGTTATATGAATCACGGTGTCGCCTGGAACCGTCCAGCCCACTGGTTTTATTCCTTCTCTGCATTGTTATGCTTCCCCGAAAATGGTTCCTTTATTTATTTAATTGTACAAAGCGAAGATGCAAGTAATATTTTCCAAGTATTTCAAGTGTAAACTTTTCTTCGGCACTCGGCGAGGGGTGAACTTTCATTAGCCAGTAACTCCCCGGTTAATTACGATTCTCTCGGTTGATCACTTGGCGACGCACCCTGCCAAGGAAGCTGTCGATGTATTTTTGATGGCAGCAAACTCCGACAGATTGCCGGAAGCGAGCCTCGCCCCCTCGCGGAACAATTTTTCCGTCAAAGGGAATGGCGAATGAAATAACGTTTGCGATCTTATCTCGTCAGGTATTTTGTCCATGCCCCCTCCGCATCAAAGGTTACGACCAAACCCCGGCTGACGATCCGACGTACAAGTATCCGGACCCACTGTATCCGTGTTCGTGGCGTCTGTGTTTGTATTGCACGCGGATGGACGTGCGCGCATCGAAGATCTGTGTATCGTGCGTGGGGTACGAGCATCTCGACGTAGACGTTCACAATAGCTTCTGTTTAGAGTACTTATGACCGAAGGGGGTCGAGGGGCTGCCGGGTAACCCAAGTCAGCCATCTTATATCAAATAAATCATCGCAGACACGTCAGAGATATCATTGAGCCGGTTGACGTAGAGCACCGTCCTGCCGGTGCAACGGGTGTCGCGAGAGTATCGGACGCGAGCACCGTATCCGTTTCTCTTATCGGCGAACGCACCACCGCTAATTAATCGTCGTCAGACCGGCCGTGTGATAATGGCCGACCACTGTGATAATTGATCGCCAATAAATCTCGCTTCAATGCGAGCCCCGATTGATTAAGCGATAATCTACCGCGAGATCGCTGATCTCGGAATATCATAAGCGAATCCGACAGTGAATAGGCCTCCTTAATTGTTAATTAAATGTGTGAGATCGTTAGCACCCCGATTATTCTCGTAGCAGACTTGGAATCGAAATGAATCGCATCATTTCTCTAATTCTTTTTGTTCATCAATTTTGTTCATCAATTCCTAAGAAAATCGAACTTCAACTTGAAGCCTCTCGTATGAACAATTCAAAATTTTTTAAGGTGTTTATACTGATCGACAGGGGCTAAACAAAGGGTCCAGGGTGCAAATAAATTTTATATAAAAGGTGGCTAAATGGAAAAGCGAGGGAGAGACGAGTCCGAGAGGCACCACAGGGTATATTTAGCAGCGTAGAGTTACGATAGGTGGATAGTATTCCGTATCAATCAGATGCCGGGGGCCACATTGTCTTACGCGTCAGGCGAATAAAGGGGCGCCTGGGCCCAGTGCTTGAGGCCCCGCGTAGCCAGCAGCTCCGGACCACCCGGACTGAGCCTATACACCCGACAGGGATCGTATTGACTCCGCGCGAGAGTCTGTCGAATCTCAGCCGCGTCCTTCACTCGAGTGGCTTACGTTGCATCTTGCTGCATTCGAACCTTGCCGAATTCGAAAAGAAACGAAAACGATTATTCAGCTCTTTCAGATTCCATCGCGTTCGAAATTTCTTCACCCATACTCTCGAGAAGCTACGAATGCTCAGGACACAACAAATCAACCTGGAGTCTATTCCAGAGTCCAGAGATCCTAAATCCTAGAGACTCGAACGCCCAGAGGTCCTAGGATCTACAGAGATCCTTGCACTCAAACATCCTAGGGATCCAGAGGTCTCAGCGTCGAGAGATCCAATCCTCCAGAGAACCTGCACTTTAAGAATCTAATAATTCCGAGATCCTTGGAAACGGAAGTCCCGGAGAAGATCAGGCCCCGCTCACACCGGGGATAAGAATGGCCGGTCAAAAGTTCCTCGTCGACAGACGCAGACAGTCCGGTGATCGAAGAGAGAAGGGACGGGCTGAGTACACAGTAGCAGACTCCTCATATAATGCGATATAATCACCTGGCATGACTACACACTATCTGATCCGCACGCACATCGAAGCGGACCAGTGGGCCCCGTGCGTGTACGGAAATCAGTAGTCGGGCCGCGTTTCACTTCGAGCCGATCATTACTCACTGCTCCTGATATTACTTCAATTCAATCAGTGTCTTGCCAGCGGCTGGCCCTGCGAGTCCGTGTGCGCCACGTTCTCTCGACGACATCCACATATCCACATATCCGTCGAGCGAGCGCGCACCTATGGCCACGCGTAGGCCAACGTGGCCAGGTGATGAATGGCTTCGGCCGGCCCTGGAATGCGGTCCCGCGCATCGATGTTATTGGCTGATTTTTTGGTCGATCCCGTGGGCAGAAACAACCGCGGGAACATCTTATCTCGAATACCTGCCTAGCTTAGCTACCCCAAGCGATTATGAGTGTGGCCTCGGTGGCCAATCGGTAGGGCCCAATTTTTTCAGAATTTTTCGACAGAGCCAGTTGTTGATCGATCTCGCCTCAGTTGCAGGTAATAACGCAACAGGAGGTGTTCCCGGATGACCATCAACGTCCTTGCCACCAGCAGCAGAACCAAGACAGCCCTTCCCGCGATTTAACATTTTAATTTCCCAGAAAGTCCTCGAAACCTGCCCGAAGATCCAATCACTCGGCCCGGCTTTCCATCAGGCCGGTCCCAGAAAAACCGCACGTAAACACGCCGTTGCATTTCTGTAAAATAAGAGGATCGTCCTTCCCCGATGGGAGATCGTGCTGTCCGTCGAGTGGGTAATTCCAAATTGGTAATCACGCGATGGCGCCAACCTTTCGCAGTCCGTCAGCAATCTCGAGTTTTGTTGTTCCCTTGGACAACTCCTCTCCCCTCGTCCTCCCTTTCCGTTTCCCTTTTCTTGCTCGGTGGCCTCTGTCCTCCTTCAATGGAGCACGTTCATCCTCGTCCGGAATAGTCCTGGTCTGGGTTGCATGTGGGATGATTGTGTCCAGGGATGCTCTCCTGCGCCGCGCGTCAGAGGTTTGTCTTTGTGATGACCGACGCAATGTGCAGGGACGCGACCGGCTACTGGGATACGCGTTGAATTATCTACTACGATGGTCCCTTCAACTCGTGCCACGGGTAGCCACGTACACGATGCTCTATCCGCCTACTTCTTCCCCGGTAACTTTTCTTCTTCATCTTCTCTCCCGCGGAAGAACAAAGTGTGACAAGACGCGACGCCAACAGTGAAAACGTCCTTGGGGATCCTCCTAGACCCGGCGCAATCTTGCACCTCGTTGCAACTTTGCCAACCGCAACGCTTAAACGCTTCCTTTGGATTAATCGACCCCGCCCCCGTCGCCCCTGCTACTTTCCAAGATATTGACGGACCCAAAGACCCAATTTTACCTACCGAAAACCTATCATGTAATAGGATTTTCAATAATTGTGCTGTACCAAAAGAAAGCATAGAAATTTTATTCACGGTGACTTGTTAGTTCACAATGAAAAATTCTGTTGCTATTGAAGGTTCAAACTGCATTCCTCTGTGTTGAAATTATTTTGATCTTCGCTAGAAGGTACGAAACGATTTGTGAAATGAATCAGGCGTTCTGCGATCTGCGGTTGAGGAGGAGCGACGTATGGAGCGTTCTCCCAAACAAGTGGCTACATCGTCGATTCGACGGGAAAGATGAAACCGATTGATATCAAGGCCCAGCTCACGAAGGTTAGACTCTAGAAATTACGAGGTCACGAGCTAATCCTTCCGCGTGCATCTAATGTAAGTCGTCGGCCAGCGATACAGTCCCGGCCGGTTTCGCGTCGCAAACAGATTGCACCGTGCTCTCGGACAACGATAATCACCGTTCCCTCTGTCAGAGACAGATAGGGGTAATCGGTAGAACTGAAACGGACCGTGTGAAATTTTCGATCAAATCGGCTATTTTCGAGCAACCGTGCCACGCTCATCGTCACGCTCAATCTAACAGTCTGCTCATTCCTTGATCCGCGTACGAGTCCATCAAAAATCAATATCGAATCAACTGACCACTATCCTCTGTCATAATCGTACATTACATCAACCTTCGCCCCGTAATATTTCTGTTATATCAATTCAGATGGTCTACGGTCCTCAAAGGCAATTTAGTCTTCAATCACTGAGCTGCATTTTAGAATTGTAAAATTTCTAACGGATGACTGAGATTTGTTGACTTTCATAATTACTGCAGATTGCTTACCTTCCCATTTCTCTTTTCGTCTTTCAGCTTCAGCCAGAATTTTCCCAATTTTTACTTTTCCCTTTCTGCGCAACCTGGACCCATAACCAATTGTTAGTTCTTTAAATAAATGTGTACGCAGAGTTGAATATACAAGTAGTGATATATTTGATTATATGTACATGTGTTATGCGTAACATTCGGACAGAGACTACTACAAACGTGTTGTGCGCGTTCTCATGAAAAACCCACGACAGAAGGGGCGCGCTGCGATCACATCCATACACATAGAAAACCCCTACAATGATAAAGATGATAACGAGTCGGGAAACTCAGGGTTTTCGTTCTCGGTTTCCGGTGTTTCTCGCGGAAAATGCCGATTCCCACTGTTCTCGGTATATCGCCGGAGGATCCTCCGGGTTCCTTTGGTCGCCTGGGCCCGTGAATTGAGCACGAAACGAATGACAACGGCAGATTGTTCCTGTCATTCCGTACCGGTGCGGCGACGTCTCGCAACGATCATCCGGGATCCCGGTGAATAGGCGACGCAATTTTCCTGGACGTCTTCCGAAGCTCCGGCTCCGCACTCTTCGGAGAAAACTCCGTGAGATCTCCCGGCAGCGCACGTCCGACCCGGCGTATAATTGAATTTTAATTTTGTAATTTCTCCGGGCGCGGGTCGGTGCCAATCTCTCTGAATATCGGACCTGTCTTGACCACGCTCTCGCTTCTTTACAAGTCGTTTCGCACGCTAGTCTTTCCTCCGGCCCGCAGGAAAAACAATGGCTTCGTTCCTTCGCCGTGGAGGAGGCAATTTCCTGATAATCGAATGTGTCTGTCGAATCAGAGACGAGATTTAGTTTAATTCCCGTTGTAAAATGTTTTGGTTCCAAGCGTAAAACGCAAATCAACCAAGTACTCGTGCAATAAACGAGTCAAGGATTTTCTGTGTAATTCTTTTCGAGGGATGAACCAGGACTAATGTTCGAGACCAATTGCCTAAGATTCCAACGATACAGTGGTTTGTAAATTCTTTCCCATGGTTCGACGTTTTTACATTGGCTTTCCTGCGACTTTACTTAACCAATCATGAGTTGAATGAAAACCAGCGGCGCAGGGAAACCGAGGTTATCCCTCGCGATGTCCGGGGGAACGTCATCAGGCAAACCTTATAATTTTGATCATTTGACCGCTTATAATCTCTGCCGGCCGCGGTCCTTACCGCAGGATTTATTGTCCGGTCACTGGGATCGCAGAAAACTTGCGAACATGAATGTCGATGTGAAACGGCGAATGGAGAATCCTCGATCTGGCTTCTTACTATTGATGAAAGATGTTGAAATGTTTCGGAATAAAATTGACAAGCCTCGTACCTCGCGATAGATAATTTAATGAAATTTTCAATCCTCAAGAAAACGGAACAGTACCGAAAATTTCATCATCTTTTAGCATTCTCCTTGTTCTGAATTTGGGAAGAAGTCGAACGTGGGAAACGGCGCGAATCACGCGTCCCGTGTGTACGTTCCTTAAGCCAGAGAACCAGTCCCCGTGCAGTGTATCATATTTATGTTACTCGCGTTCAATAATTATTCATCCCGGCGTACAGATTTGCGCAGATAAATTCAAGGTCGATCCCCGGCTCTCGCAGAAGCCGCGCGCCCCAGGGACTCTCCTGGCCGGCGAGCAAACAAATATCATAATTCGCATTGTTCTCGTCTCTTTTTCCCGGTCGCGATTGAATATAACGAAATGCAAATACGAGGGACGGTGTGGGGGTAGACGTTGAAAGCGACTCGAGAGCAACTCTGTGTACGGTAGAGAGAAGGGTAGGGGAAGAGGAAGAGACGGGGGTAGAAAGTATTTCGTCAGAGCTTCGCTTCTGTCAAAGTCCTAACCCCCCCTCGGACTGGCGAAAATCGTTCAGGAATTTAATAATTAACGAAGTGCCCCGGAGCCACTTGTGTTTTTGTTCCCGCTGGCCCGATGTTTCATCGATTCGACGGGGCGCCGCGCCGTCTAAAATCAAATATCTTGACGTACACGAATCCGCACGAAAAATTCTTTCATTTCATTCCGCGCGAGTCTCCAGATTTGCAAGAAATTACGCCAACTTTCTGAACGGTATTTAATAGTAGATTATTTATTGACGAGTTTCATTAATGGTAGAAAAACATCTCAGGCACCAATAGTCAATAGTGAGTCGTTGCAAATTGGTCGACATAGATTATAGTTGTATTTTTAAGGGTAAGACGCCGGAAATTCGCAAAATTGCGAAATTCGGGGTTTCGGGCACTCGGGCTGTCCGCGGATTTTAATCAAGTCTCGATCCGACGGCTGGTTCCACGACGGAATAAACTGAGATCCGCGAGATGGTGCCGGGGCACCACAGGGGTTCGACACGTACAACAAACCGGCGTGAGACCTCGTACCCCGTACCCCCGTAGCCTATAGGTTTATATGCGGTCGGTCGGCAGCGAGTCCATGGCCCCCCACCTTTTTCTCTCACAGTGCCTCCGGGCCCCAGGGGCCTGGGCCGGGGCTGGGGCCCCATAGCTGGCGCCTGCTCACTCTTCTCGCGCGTACACCTCTTGGAATCACCGATTTTATGGGCCACCTTCGACGTTTAATGAAGGAACTTTACGAGGCGGGATTTTGTTTTAAAGAGTGTATCGGCCTCGTCGATAATTTTCGTATAACGACGAGCCACTCTCCTGTCCCGACGGTCCCGATGCACGTTCTCGATGGAATGGGCGATTCTCTGCCCCCCATCTTGTTTCTCCTTTTCGTATCAACTAGTCGAGAGTCGGACTCTCGCCCGAACCTCGAATATCAACGGCTCCGGATTGCTGGTTTCTTTCGTCTTTTCGGATCTTTATCGTGAGCTGCAGTCTGTGAGATTTACATTACATCGATCTTCAGGGTTTCATAAATTTTTCTAGTTTCCTTTCCAAGTTAACTTCGGAATTTAACCGAAACGTCGAAATAAAAGTTATATAAATTTGTAAAACAGCTTAGGTAGTTTCATAGGATCGAACCTGTGTGCTGTAATAACAAAATAGTAACTTCGGAATGTCTGACAACGACAGACTGAATCTACTGCAACGTGAAATTGATTAGACAAACTTTACCCAAGCATATATTGTGTGAAAAATTCCTCTGAATTTACACAAATAGAGCAAGGTCATTTTTCTAAGCTAAAACATTTCAATTGCTTTTTAGTGCTCGACTGGTTTACTGTTAATCTCCGCACGAACAGTGCAAACGACCGAATTCTGAAAATATCATCTAAGACAGTGTACTACCGGTAAATTAATATAATTTTCCGTGGTAAAAGTCGAGCAGATCCGTTTACGTGTTCGGTTCGAGCCTAATCAATTACTCGGCTCCGTGCTAGGTCGCGAGGAATCACCGGGACACGATCAGTCGCATTGGTTTTCGACTTCGGGTCGAGGCCGCGCACAGTGTATCGATTACCGCGATATATCTCGTCACGCGTTAGTTAGCCGTGCTGGTAACGACCAAGGCAACTCGAGCACAATGTAAGAGAGTAGGAGAGTAAATGGGCAAGAGAGAGTGAGAGAGAGAGAGAGAGGGAGCAGGAGAGTCAGCCTCGGTTGTCTACACGCTCACGCACGCGTCGCGTTCATGTTGCTTAAACCACCTTAAACCACCTTCGACCACCTCTTCGACCGGCGTCCGAGGCAGTGATGGATCGAGCCGAGTTATCACCACCTCCGGAACACCTGCACCCGAACAGGACAGACAGAAGGGGTTGGAGAGGGTTTGAAAAGGGAGGTGGTATCGCGCGAGAAGTCAACGGGGGCAGTTACCCTCGGGTATCTCGGTATAAAAAGTTAGGCGACTTCGATCCGATCGCCTTCCCTCAAAATTTCTTCAACAAAATAGAGTTACTTCTTTCTTCTTGTTCGAAAAGGAATAAAAATCATTTCCACTGATTCTCGAAATCGTCACTCAACTATATTCTCTCAAATTTTCCACGCATCGGCACCTTCAAGGAGCGAGAAATCGCAGATTTTCCGATTAACCAATGGTATGAGGAAAGTTAAGGAAGCGAAAAGAAGCGGTCGGGCAATCAATGGTTTGCGGCAAATTAACTTCGGAAATTTGACCAATTAATTACCGGAGGAACGCAATTAAAACCGGGGCTCGGTTCGGAACGCGATCGCTTGTGCAGGCAGCTTAAGGATCGTCCTCGAAATTCTTCCGAGGACGTGGCCGTTGGTTTGCCGTTAAAATATCGATGCAGGAATATATTTACTGCCGCGTACACCGTGTAAGTTTACCAGGAACACGATTCACCGCGCCCCCGTGGATACCCATGCGCCAATACGATGAATATGCAGCAAAGAATCGTGTATTAAATATCAGCAGCCGCCGGGGACGACGACGTACTAGCAACCGTGGAGGTTGCGCACACCACCACCAACACACCAGCATCGTTCTGCTCGACCGGGGGCACAGTTTATTTTGTTCACCGGTATATATCCTTTAAAACAAGACAATTTGTTTGCACGCTCGATACCACCGGGGCCCGGGCATCAGCGGGTGGGATATCCAACCTAGTCTCTCGTTTAATCTCACTTACAACACCCTCTTTCTGTCTCCGCCGGAAACCCCCTAACACCCCCGCTAAATCTATTCATATTGTCACAATAGAGCCTCCGGTTTTTATTCCCGTCGCTAAGCTCGATAGTGTTAAGCTGGATTCGAGCTGGATATCAGCCGGTTCCTACCTCCGCGAAAAATAATCTTCTGAGAGCGCCGGTACACTTTGTTTAACTATAAAATCACCTCAAGAATATTTTTTCAGCAACACCTCTACGCAATCCACTGTGCGTCAATGTAATCATCGTTTTATGACGATAAGTTCTTGAAACATTTTTATTAAGTGTTCTCTTTATCTTTAATTTTCAGACAGACAAATTAAGCAGTGTTTTCGTCGATTGCATTAGATCATCCATCGTTCAATGATGAAACGCCGAAGAATATACGAGGCATAGCGAGCGCGACGGGTGATTAGGGGTGAGGAAAGTTTAGTGCATCGTAAATGCATAGATTGCGACATTCGCGCGTATTAATAGCGTTGGCAATGAGCATAGATCAAAGGCCAGTTGTTCAAACAAACATGGCGACCACCGGGGCGCATTGTATTTATGGAAGCCATGAAAAAACAAACCTATGACCCCATCAAGTATCATTTCGAGTGTAGATATCTCGAGTATCAAATTACTGGCGAAGCATTTTCCACTCAATCACAGTTGGGAAACGGTTTTCCACGTAAATTCACTCTATAATCCGTTATTTCTGTGCAATATCGGTTGCCACACTGGGAAAATAAGGGAAACAGGAAAAGTGTGTGTGTGTGTGTGTGTGAGAGAGAGAGAGAGAGAGAGAGAGGACGATGCACATTGAGGTGGAAAACGACAGTGCGAATAATGATATCGTACGGGAAAGCAGAACGGTAACCAAGCCTAGTAAATTTGTCACTGGGATCGTGCGAGTTTCTTTCGGGCTGCCCTCGTACCCCGGCCAACGATTGATTTACACGAGGTGGCCGCAGGAACACGTATTTATGGAGCTAATTTGTATGCGCGCGGAAGATAATTAAAAATATGGTGGCTGGGTCAAGGCTTTGAGAAAAACCGGCCTGGTCAGCGGAGAAAAAACCTTCCAGGAAAATGACGTAGAGTCGCCGCCAGATCGAAAGCTGCGAGCGGGAAAATGAATTTAAAAGAGGATGCCGGAATCCAAACAACTCATTTGCCAGCAAGGTAAATATCTCCGAACAGTTCTAAACAAATTCTGACCGCTTCCACCGAGAAGTTTTGCAATCATTTTTAACTCTTACTTTCAGCGTGGTCGATGACAGGAAATGATGTAAAGCAAACTTAAAATGATTAATCAAGGAATTTGATAGTTGACATAGCAATCAAGTTTGGTGAAAGATAGTGGCGATGAAAATTTATGTCCTGGAAGTTCGAACAGTTTTGTGAGAGAACAAGGGAATCAAGGAAAGGAAGACACTGTATATATTTGTGGAGGATAGCTATGCACGAAAGATTCAAGCTCCAACCCCTAAACGCAGAATGGAAGAACATAAACTCTCCGGGGAAAGGAAATTAGAATTGAATAGTTGATGAATTTTAGGAGGGAATTTTAACTGCCGATGCGGCTGAATGGTTAATTTCAGGCAGGGGAATTTTCCACCCTGTTGCGGGATGCTTCGAAACGTTCAATTTTTCCTGATGAGCGAGTTATTGTTTACTCTTGTCAAAACCAAATTGCAATACTGGAAAAATCATCGAAAATTATTCCGTATAATTTCCGAGTACTGTATTAACAAAGCGCTCTCAATTTTTGGCTCGCGGACAATCAATTTGTGGAGGGAGGGGGCATGTTCATTAAAAATTCCGGCCGGCGTTTACGTGTAATGTGCACGGGGAATAAAATACGGCCACGAACGGAATGATTAAAAACAACAAAAAGAGAGAACAGATAAGCGAAACACGAGCATATGTGTCATTATTGTATGCGCGCACCGGTGTTCCCTGCGTGCACGGGAAAGCTTAAAGGGCGAGGAAGAGGTAGACAAAGGGCTGTCGGGGAGGAAGGGAGGAAGAGAAAGAGTGAAAGAAAGAGTGCAGCTCGAAAGAAAGCATGTGCGAAGAATAGAGAAAGAGTGCACGTGCTCGACAGAGACAGCAAGAAATAAAAGGAGGTAGGGGTTGTGAGTTATGAGTGAACCTTCAGGTAATATCTCGGTGCCACGCAATTTTTAATATCGACGGGTGTTTTCTCACCTCCGGCGCGGCATTATACGACGCGTTTTTCAAATTTAAAGGTCGCGGCTGCTCGAGCCTTACCTATCTATCCGATATGCTAATTTCGCGAATATCCAGGCGACCGGGAACCCCCGACCCGATAATTCCCCCCTCGTGGGATCTCGCGCAACAGAAACAATAGACCGGCGTCGTACCGTGAGCGACACTTGCTCTTTCGACATGATTATTCCGCGGAAAATTCGCTCGTTCTTATTTCTTCGCGTTCCATACACTTGAACAAACAGAATGCAACATCTAAAAACACTGCGAAACTTCCAACGATCTTGTATTAAAATATGGGTCCCATGGAAATCATCGACACAGTTTTCACCGACTCTAGATTTGACCGACAACGAATATAAAATCTGGAGTCGGTTAAATATTGGCGGTGAAAACTGTGTCCGGAAAATCTGTGTCGGTAATTTCCATGGGATCCTTAAAATATATGGTCTTCTGCGAATTTCTTAAAACATTCTCTCGAAGACATCACAATCGTAAAACGAACGATCGAACATTTAATCGAAAGTCATAAAAATGGTTTTCCATTTCCAGTCTTCACTGAAGTTTCTTTTTGAGGAATGCATTTCCTGTTACATAAAACACTCGATTATATATACAATACAAGCTTTTCATACCTTCACCGTGTAAAAACTCGATTAATTGCCACACTTATATTCATTTATTTTATCTATTAGCGATATTTCAACATTCTTCTCTGGAATTAATCAGACAGCCGAAGACTTACAATAAGGGGAAAGTAGCTGACTCCACACTGGCTGTTAGATTGAATCTAACTCGTGACTGGCAGATTGTTAGAAAAATCAGAAAGACATCAACATTGTCTGTCCATCTGAAAATCGCCTGTCTTAGGTGGCCGGATTGTGACCAGCAAGCAAATAAGCGTGTCTAATAATTTTCCACAAAATCGCCTTCGCGATGCAGCAATAACGAAGCAGGAAGTCGTGAAAAACGTAATTTTCACACGTCCGACGTTCGGAGAGCGCGACCGAACTTCTGTTCGGCCGTAATTGTTTAACTTTTTTGCGGTCTGGTTGTTTATTCTTTTTTCCTATTTTTTTACCATCGTTATTGTTTTTATTCGGTAACCGCCCGTGTAACACCTTGCAGCAGCTTCGGTCGCGGGGGTATCAATGTCTCTCCTTGAACTTTACAACCGTCGGTGGTTGTAACTCAACCAGTTTGCCCACCGATTCGTGTCGGTTGCCCACATTTGCACATTTCGCGTCGCGCCGCTCCGCTCCACACCGCTCCTCTCCGTTCCTCTACGCTTCGAAGCGGAGGTGCGAGGTTATTGCACGGATTTGTCGTCGGCGCAGAGTGCCGCGTGATCGACGCTGTTCACGATCGCGGAAAATCGACTAAACTTGGCCAAAAGAGAGAGAGAGAGAGAGAGAGTGTGGTCGCACGATCCAGCACCCCGTGGAAATCGCTGGGACGCGATCATTTTCACGGGTGAAAGTACCCGGGCCGGTGCATCGGGTCCTGTAATTGATGATGCAAAGACGCATCGGAATTTTGCCGCAGGAACGGCATGCAATTCGAATTAGTTAAACGCAATAAATCTGCAGAAATATCGGCGAACCTCCACGCTCCTGGAAATCCTCGAACTTCGTCCGATTTTACACCGGAAAAGGTCCTACCCGCTCCATTCGATTTAAACATAATTTTGGGAGAGACTTCCCTATTAAAATATTTTCATTAATGCTGCTTTTCTTCGTAAAACAAAACTATATGAATATATATTTATATATTAAACAGTAACACGAGTATTAATCGACAGGAAACAGTGTGTGATTTGATGGATCTCTGTCTGGAAGCCGGCAAAATTTGCACAAGAAATATTTATCATTCGGCGTGGCCGGTGATAAATGAGTGGTAGTAAATCAGTAGTTGGTTTGTCGGTCGAATAATTGGCGAGGTAATCAAAGGGGGCCCCCGAACGTGAAGAAGTTGCAATTAAAACAATCCACTCCGCGTGGGAAATGAAAAGTCCGGTCTCGGTAGAGAGTATATATCGGAGTCGGCGCTCGGATCACGATGAAATAAAAACGGCAAAGACAAGGATTTTAATATGCTCCCGTGAACATTACATACGTACGTACCTACGTAGGTACCGTGGAGGGGAAAATTTCTTCGTCGGACGTGAAATCAAATACACATCTATATTTTAATACAACCGAGCAGAAGTTACACAGCCGTGTTCGCCGCGCGCGCATACCTCTCGTCGCTTACTTACGTGAACACACATAAATATGTAATTTCGACGGCTGGTCTGTTTCAGACTACGTCCGCCAATGCGCATTCGTGCATGTATCAGGGAGTACGCGAGCAAGTACGTAATATTTGCCTTAGCTCAATCCACACCCGGCTCCTAATTACTTACTGCCCGGCTTCCACGCCACGATGGATCGCTGGTCGCCGTATATGCGATGTATTACGACCACGCTGCTACTTTATTATAGACATTGTGCATAGGCGCGAAGACGTGAATCACAGGCGTAACAATTCCACGTTTAACATTGCACTTTCTTTCGGACTTATTTCGCGCCCGGGGAAACTCCTGTCCCGAACTGCTGACGATCAACCGTTTTACGCCTCCCTGCTTCATTTCCGTCACGATAGTTACGTCAAAAATATACAACCCGTGGCACAATGTTTCCGATCGGAGCCATTGATACCGGTTTTAGAGAAAACATTTACAATTTATAAGTAGAAAATTAAAAATTTTCAAGTTAAAAAAACGTTGAGAACGATCAGGATCGCTGGAGCATTCCGATCGATAATAACCACGGAAGACGGAAGCGAGTAATTAGTGGCGGGACGGTAGACAGCGTCGGGGCTAGAAATAATTGGGAACAAAAATTTGGCTTGGCCAACGAAGGAAAAATGCGAAACACCCAGGGCAATCGGGAGTAAAATCTGGCCTGGCTGGTTGTTAAAGACAGGACTATGTAACAACACGCGTCGAGGCCAGGATCCACGGACGATATGATACTGTCACGGACACGGAGACGAGAGCATACAGGTGCACACAGGTGCACACGTATGTATTCATCGAGCAGAAGCCGCAGCCACCCTCGACGTATCTATCTATTAAACATCGGCTCTCGGTTTTCTTTTCCTCCCTGGCGGAGCCGGTCTCTCGACGGCCGCTCTCCCGCATTATCGATATTAAAGGAAGATACCCGTCTGAAGCGTACCTGACCGTGTCGCGTCGAGAGGATTAATTAACTCGAGCGCGCGACATCGAGAGCGGAAACCGGGCTTTTGTTTTCCCTCTCGGTCTCGCTCTGTTCGGCTGCGCTCGTCCTCTCTCTATCCAGCTGCCGAGGATCTCTGTGTTTCCGTTTCCGGCACACGCGAAATTCACCCGTGATTTTCACGACACAGCACGGCACGGCACGGCCAGGCTCCACTCCGCTTCGCTCTGTTCGGGATCCACGCTCCGGCTCGATTGCAGGGACCGCACGCGTGCAAACGGCTCGACGAATAAACCCGAATTGATACAGAGGGACTACTCTCCTTTTCCCACCCCCTCTCGGACTCAAAATCGCACGGCAGAAACTCGAAGCAATTATGTTCGCAATCTGTAGGGTACGAATTGATTCTGGCATCTTTAGGAATCGTTGATTGATTCTTGTGGAGTTTCCCGAGATTTCGGGTTCTCGCACAAGCCTGCTAGGAAGTGGAGTTTATTATGCGAAATAACGCCCACCCATTTTTAACGGGGGGAAATGTCAAACCCGCAGTCTACTAATTGTTCGATGAACGAGACGTGAATGAATATCGCACAACTTCCGGTAAGAGAGGAGGATGATGGCCATTTCGATTCGAAAAAGTCGAAGTAACAGATCAATTCGAAAACGTCAGTGTCACTCGTTTCCTCGCCGCGTCGCGTCGCCGACGCGCATAAAGAGCTCCGGCAAGCAGAAAACGTCGGTTAATTAGTTTTTCTCGGCGATGGGAAGTTCCGGGCGTCAATTAGCAGGAGAGTCGCGTGTACAGGCGGGCTGTCGTCGTCGTCGACGTCGGACAGGAAGAATTGAAGTGTCATCGAAGCTGGTATTAGACGGGGCGAGGGCGAGTCCGTGGAGCATTGTTTCTCGAAGAACAAAAACCTGAACCGATCGCGGTAATGAGACAGCGATGACGATTTAAATCGAGCCACTGTGCAGCTACGAGATCGAAGAGAGAGAAAGAGAGAGAGAGAGAGAGAAGACTGCACGGAGGGGTGGGAAAATCGTGGAACGAAGGCAGCAGGGCGAGTCAAAGAGTACAAGAGCGGATGGAAATACTGGCGGCATTATCCTTTAATCAAATATATTACCGAGAATTTATCGCGACCGGTGAATTAATTAAATGCCGAAGGCCCCGAAGCGGAGTGGCCGCATGAAATTTAACATTCAATAAAATAAATCGCCATCCACCCTGTGGACCCCGGCACACCTCGGACCTACCCCCGAACAACGATCTCCTACGCCTGTTATTAACGCAGTCGCGTAAATTATTGCGCCGCCCCGATTTACGGGGTGAACACTGACGCAACGGGTTATCCTCCCCCTCGAAGAGAACCAAGATAGACTTCACCCTCCGTGCTCTATACATTTCGCTCCAGCACCCCCTGTGTGTGTTCCATAGTCCTTTTTACTCTATGCTGCCGTCCAGCTTTGAGTGAATCTTTAATTATCACATTCATTGTTCCGTAACACTCGATCTAAAAAATATTTTTGGTCCAACAAATATTTTTCCCTGGTCATATGGATGTACTTCCACCGGAATTGATAAAGACGTGTCAAGTGAATTTGTGTGATTCCTAAAAGAAAGAGATCCGTTCTTATTTGTACAGGTTGCAATGGACGACTTCCCCGACGGGCTTCGGCTGTCAGCTCCTGCAGGTTTCGCGTGTAGGCAGCTCCTATTGTCGGTCAAGTTTACAGTTGACACGCTAGAAAAAGGGAGGTTGAGCGCATTTTTAGACGTACAGTGCATCGGCACGCAACAATCACCGCTATTTTCGTTCTGTGTTCCCCGACAGCAGAGAAACACATAAAGAAACCGTTTCACTGCTGGAGGTTGTATCAAGCTGCAGTATTCATAACTCACTGGTATTTCTTTCGAGAACACCTATCACCAACAACTGTGTCTCCAAGCACGAACATCACAATTTCCTTCAATTTACAAACAATATTTATGACCCACCGTATGCAACTCATTTTTCACGAATTAAGAGGATGTCTTTGATACTTGTAAGAATGGATGTAATAAAAATTATGATTCTTTTCGTTCTTAATATCTACAAGAGGTTGAAATGCATAAAATCCGTTGTCTAGTGATCATTCGATAAAATGTTAAAAGGGGAATTTTTTGAAAATATTGTGAAACTCGCTCGCGACAATTTTCTCAATTTTGTCAGTGATGTCTTCGAGACTTGTGCAATAGGGATTTTGAGGAGCAACGCAAGATTGTTGGATGGATCGTTGATGGAAATGTTTAACAAGAGCGAAATGCAGACAAGTTTCAACGGGAGTCGAACGATTAACGCGCGATCAAACAAAGTTTTCTTCGCGTGAGGCCGCTTCGAATTTGCATACGCGACCGGGGCACCCGCAGTATTATGACGTCACAGCTGCCCCGACGATCGCGTGCACGCACTCGTCAAAGGGTTGAAGCATGGTTCGGCTGGTTGCCGGTGACGGTCAATAAGTCCTCAGACTCGTTCCACATTGAGAAATCGATCGAAAGTAGAGCTTAAGAAGGTCGTGCTGACCCCTTGCGAACCACCTTACACGTTTAACCTTTACGATAATCCCCAGCGATCGTTTGTTTGCAATCTCTGTTAACCATTGATTCACGTGCCACCCAAATGCATAAGTTAGCCGCATCGATCGTGCCCATTGACGAGACCTGGCGATACACGACCGTGCATTAACCATCGATCCTTTAAACACACGGTTCAGAAAATACGGAGAAACCGCAAATCGCAAGTTTTCACCGGGAAAATTCGAGAAGATCTATTTTTAAAGCATGGATAATTAAAATTTTATTAATTAATTGACAAAATTTCAATAAATTACAGATCCTAAATGTGTGTAGAATCTAATATCTCTCAAGTTCTTTTCACTAATTTTACTTGTCACCTCAGACTAAAAACTACGTTACACTAACTGTAAGACTAATGTAAAAAAAATGGTTAAAGTTGAAATAAACCTCTAATAAGTTTCAGTGACTCATTAAAAAAAAAAAGAATCTGTAGAGAGCAAAAATTGTAACGAGAAAACTAAACTCTAGGAGTTTAGCGTGAACATTGATCTAGCAGAAGATGTTTAGTAGTGCTCGGCTGGCTGATGTTTAAAACATCGTCGGAACAACGCGGGTGATCGATTAATTAACGAATTTTTGTAATACAACATCCGTGGCGTTGTCGAAACCACAAAGTTCCGCATGCAAATCGCGAAGCTGCCGTAACACGTGAATCGTGCAAAATAATAAACGGTGGAACGCCGCGTGAGGCTATCGTTTCAGCCTGATAACGGGAGCAACGTTTGCAGTTTACTTTTTCAATTACATACCGGAAGACGAATTTACATAGAACAAGTTCCCTGACTTCGACTTCGATTGCCCGGATATTTATGTTGCAGCAGGAATAATTTGCAAACTTTGCATCAATGTTTGCGGTGTTGGGAACAAACGATTGTTTCCATTCTTGGATCAAATTTGTCTTCCATCGAATTTGTAATGTATACCAAGTAAAATAGATGATGAGTTTGTTTACGAAAGAGAGTTTTTTTCAAATTGTTTGGCGTAGGCAATTGCTTCGGTAATTGTTTCAGAGGGATCATCGATTAAGGAGGGTGTGACGATCGCGAGCGGAATAACCGCAACCCTCGGAGAGTTTAAAACTCCGGCTGCGTAGAATAATTCGTGCAGTAAAGTGAGAACCGCTGGCTGGTGGATGAATTTAGTGCCGCGAGGTTGGCATTAATATAAAGGGGGCTGATAATGATCTTAAATTATCGATCCAATTGTTTATACGCCGGCGCAATTCTATTTAATGCTGCGAGCCTCGCCGTGCCGCTTACCGCCTTGCTATTCTACCTGCAGCTAACACCTTTTCTCCTCGTTCCACGCGTTAATGTGCAACCATGGATATTAAATTTATCCTGCCAACCACCGATTTCGGCGCTAACCGAATCGCTGACCTAATTGGCAACACGGTTCCCGGTGTCGAATTACCTCTCGAACCGATACCGGTCGTCCCGGATGCTCAGTATCTTCCCAGGCGACTTCCGGTTTCGCCGGACAATCCTTTCATCACAAATCTTACAGCAAACATTCTATATAATTATTTAGGTAGCTCAGAGTTGATTGTTCCTATACATTTGGTTATTTACGAAGAAGTGGAACTTCTCTCTTTACTTCAATTAGAAATAGGAATAACATTTCGAAGTGGAAATTAATGTATCTAAAAGTGAAGAAATATTATGTACTATATCAAGAATGATACTAAGAGTTAAAAATTAGGTCATTCCAGCGGACATTTTAGAAGTCCGATCGAGGATTCAGAAGTCGAGGCGACCACAAAAAGGAGGATCGTTGAAATAGATAATTAATAAAGGAGCAAGGGAAAGCTTTCTGGCTGGTCCAATCTATGAAATGAAGATTGACACTCCAATCATCATACTGCCATCATTATACGCGAGTAATGGCGGCTTGAAAGTCATAGATGACGCAAATAGAAAAAAGAACTCGATCCGATGTTCAGAGACACGCTTGATGAGAATGAATGTTTCAATATCTCGAATTTCTAGGATGGAATCGCAATGTCTTGTGAATCAGTCGATATTAAGCTGATCGATGTATTCGGTGCACTTCGGATTACCGTAAATAAAACGGGTGTGCATTGAGAGTGCATCGACGCTCTCATGCATTACCGCTTTCACCGGGCTATCCGAATGAATCAAGCTTGCATCGTTAGTAATTGCAATTAATCGTTGCGATAGATGAAGCCGCCGAGTTCGGCCTCTATAATAAAATCAGTCGCGAAAAAAAGAACTCGCTTCCGTGTCGGTTACATAAAAACATTGTACTTTTACCTGATGTGTTGGTGCATTGTTTCGGGAAAATCGGGTTGTGTCAGTTTTCCAATTGTTTTCCGACTTACGAGAGAAGGTTCGTAGATTTTTCCACGTTGATAACTGAACTGATGAATTTCAAAATTCTAGGAAAATATCAGTATATTATTTTTCATCTATGTAAGCTTTGTGTACAGGTCGGTGAGCCATATATGCTCGAGAGCGGGCAGGACTAGACAGTTTAGAAAAGTAAACAGATAGATATACAGAGTGACAGTGAAACACACATTAATTGAGAATTGACATTGATAATTCGTGAGTAAACGAACAAATAAATTTAATTGTTGATTCTCTATATTTTTAGGTTAGTACAACACGTGTATAATTAGTACAATTAATAATAAACCTCTTTATATTTTTAGACGAATCAACCTTGTGTTTTTGCTTAAGAAAGGAACCACCATATTATATCTATTAAAATTATTTTCGGAAGAAATAACATTCTGCTTGATTTCTGTTTGTTGCAATCGATATTAAAATTTTATCGATGACATTTGGGACGGAAATTGAAATGAATTGATCTATAGTAAAATTTAACGAGACGAGAGTCGCGTGTATGACGTACCGTGTTGTCGATCTTGTAAACGGAAACGAACGAGCGGCGTGTGCAACTGGCAAATTGCTGTGTCGGGGAATGTCGTCGGTCAGGTATTAATTGGAAACGCATTAGGGGTAATGATCAATGAATAGATTGTGATCTGAGCGTCGTTAATGCGGACCTAACAATTTAATGAGAGGCGTCTGCCGGCCGGCCATTATTTGACGAGTCCTTTCCCGGTAACGTGACTGGTCGATTTTTTTAAAAGCTGTCTTCTGGCTGCGCGCTCGAACCGATGCTCGATCAGTCGAATGGAAAACGCTACCTGTTTCGAACAACCGGTAACGGAAACACGTTCCGATGATCTATTATTTCCGGGGTGTGGGGGCGAAGTACAGGAACGAACGGCCGAGAAAAATCGAAATAGTAGAACTGGTTGTTTCCTCGAATCGCGCCAAGGATTTCTGGCGACCGCCTCTACCGCGACCACTACTTTTGCACATGTTTTTCATGTTACGCTAGACTAACCAACGGTCCCTGATACGAACGCCGTCGAGATTTATTTCTCCTGATACCGTCTCCTAATTATCGTACTAACTTCTCGAGGCTGAGCCGAGGCTTAGCCACCGCCCAGGAGTATCGGAGTCCTTACGCGAATCGATCGGCGAATAAAAACTTCACCGCGACGCATTTATGCCTCTACCTATCGTGCTGCACGCTTAAAAATTATTGCTCGACCGATAAACCGCTGCCTCGTACCCCGGCCAACTAAGAAATACGAATATTCCACTGTTCAATCCCTCGGAACCCATCAACGACCCCTGCGAATCGGTACGAGACCCATTTGATACCACGATTGCACCACACCTTGCATACGGGGTCAACAATTTTTTTCAAAAACGCTACACATACATTCTCCCTTAAGGTGATATCTCCTTTGCGCGTCTAAACGCAGTGTTTTGTTATCCGAGCGTCCTTTATACTCGATTCGTCATACTTCGTCGGAACTCCGCCGAGATGTGAGCCACTGCGTCTAAACAGTCTAAGAAACGCTGCATCGCACCTTTGCATCGTGCAGTCTCCGTTCGACACGCAAAAAGCAATTATTATATTCATGTGGTTTTGTTTGAAAAATTCGGGTGTATTTCTTATAGCTTCATTTATAAAGATTGTTTCTTTACTTGACCAGCTCGCTGACGACGTTCGTTTACGTAAGATCGCGATTTAGCGATATATTTTCAGCGAAGAGTGTAAGAATGTTAATTCTGTATGCACGATTCAAGAGAAAGATTATTTTTGCAATTAATCTAATCAACTTTAGAAATGATCCATCATTTTTAATCAGGTCTCAGGAAAGCATAAGCTAGTGCGGTAACACCTTGAACAGTGTTGCAGTTCTTATTTTACATACCACGACGTTTTCTAGAGTTGCAGCTCGAAGAAAGTACTTAAACGATTACACGATTGTACAAACATATAAATGGCACAATTATTCAATGTCCGGTAGCTTCACTGTCCCCAATGTTGATACACCTGTGCTCTTACACTGTGTGTCTACATCGTCTGCTAAGGCCAGCTCGCTAAAAATCATAAAAATCCGCAACAACCACAAGGCTGATGCAAAGACGGCTATCACAGGATCCTAAACACAGTCGGGCGATCTCTAGATCGGTTCCATCAAGAGATCTCGGTCTGTTGGGTAGTCAGAATAGTCGTAATTAGAGGGACATCGGTTTCTCGATCAGCAGATGCAATAGACCTGGATTGATTCCGGTGATCCAGGTGTATCTAGAAACGAGCTTGTTCGACGGGAGTGGGGGAGAAAGAGCAAATGGGGGTGCATAGTCGGGATATCGTAGCCGGCTTACGGTTGTGTCCTCTTAAATTTGGAGTACGCGGGGCTAAATCGATGCCAAGCGAATTCCCCGCGCTGTATTGAGTAGTTTATTGCTTTCATGCATTTGCATGCTAAGTAGTCGCGTGCTTACGAGTAATACCAGCGTCCCTGATACCATACACCCCCGGGTAAGAATGGCCTATCTAGCCTTCGGTCTTCGATATTGCGGCCGGTGGGACACTTATAAATTGAGATTTTATCAGACCGTAAGTCGGGGATTACGAACGGACCGACGGAAACGTTATATGCGCCCGAGCGGACCTCGCCTCGTGTCTATATATCACCGCTCCTTTTCCGCCTTTTTGCAAACGTGGCCGCGACGCCATCTGCGCATTCGTCGCCGGGGTACACTCTCTCCCTCCCTCTCTCTCTCTCTCTCTCTCTCTCTCGATCGCTGTTTCTCACTCCGTCGGGTTAAGAAACACCCTGGCGGGGATAAAACTGAAAAATGGCGTTCTTCTAACGACACACGCTCGAACAGAGCTGACCGTAATAATATATTTCAGGAGATTAGCCCGTGTGTTTCGCCCGGCAGTCACATTTAACGCGCCACGAGGACATCGATCGGTTTCGCGACTAGGACCTCTCGAGGGCTTTATCAACACCTTCGGCCACCATCGAGCTACACCTACTTAATGTCCCGCTCGATACAATAAGCCCTCATAATTGAGGACTACTAATGTCGGACCTAAGACGACTGACGTGGACTAGCCGCGAGCGATCGCAACCCCGATTTTCGAAAGAGAGCCTTGCTTCGATCGCAATCCTGGCGATTTGGTTACTGGAAAATTATGGAACCAGGCCTGGGGAAATAAGGGCGGCTTGCAGGACCGCTTACAGTTCTTACATCTTTCGAAAATCATTCCGAATGGTTTTCAGCTTTCTGACGATCCAAAAGGTTGGAATTCTGTTTTGTTTCTTTTTAGGATATTATTGGCTGGTAAGATGTTAATGGGGTTTTCTATAATTCGCGAACGGCCCGATTACGTCACGCGAGGTTTAGGAAAGCGGCGATCAAGCCATTTTATTTTCACACCGTGGTAATTTAGTTATTTCGAGCGGCGCGGCGGTTCGGCCGTTAACGTTCCCCCGTTCCCATCGGATGAAAGAAGCAGAAAGTCGGAGGGTAACCGGGGGATGTCGCGGAAGCACGAAAACACTGGGTTTACATCCATCATTGTTTCTACGTTGAAGACTGATAGGCCGCCATTATCTGCGAACTCGTTACGATCCCCTATTGATAAAGGTACCGATTATACCGTGGGGTTAATCCCACCTCCGATTCGGAAATTGGAATTTCTGGCTCTGCCAGCGAAACGTCAGGTGTCTTCGAGAACCCTTCTTTTCAGCGGGGATCGTCTTACAATGGATCTTCTCGATCCGGCCCCTCTTATTCGGTCTTCACCTTTCCACGAGTTCGTCGAATGTATTCTTTAAACTTACAATTAGTTTTAGCATTCCTCGGTAATAATGTTTCGGATTTTATGAATTTCATTGTAAAGACACTATAAAAACGACTAAAATTAATGTTTATTTATTTCTGTATCACAGAATTATCCGTAGTAAGCGAGAAAGGGCCCTCTCATCCAGGATTAGCGGTAGAGCAGGGATCGTAACGCGATTATAAGGAAGAGAATACTATAGCAGCCACAGTTCATGAGTATTTGATTTCTCGGAAGCTCGAGAAGCGCCGCGTCCGTTCAACGGGAATTGCAAGAAAGTCCACGCAGCGTTGAAGATTCGAAACGAACGATTACATGACAGGAAATTACAGTGCCTCCGATCGCGTCTGGGTGCACGCAACCCTTCGGGAATATAAAGGGGAGACCCTTGCGGAGCGTGGTCCCGACAGTTTCGGACACGAGGTGATTGGATTCTCTTCTTTGCGGTTTAGTTTCACCTTTGTTTCGACAATGCGATTCTCCCTTGAAATCGTGTGTTCTCAGGGTCGTTTTAAATCGTGCTGGAAGGAACCGAACGCGACGATTGCCGAGCTGTCAACTAAAAGAATTTCATCTCGAATTCATTTTTCGAGTACCAAGCAAGTCTGCAGTAATATTTAACAGTTCTCACGGCTTCATAAAAATTGTTGGAACTCCGCTTACCAAGGGATAGTCATTGAGAGAAACGACAGCGTCGTCTGTCCCCGAAGCAAGACAGAACGGTCTTCACAATGTCATTCACTGGCAACGCGAACGGTATCGCGTCGCATGAAAGCGGAAGGGAACGTTTAGAAAAAAGAAGTTCGTTGCTCGCGCACTTTGTATCCTGTTTCGTTAGCGAACAAGGGGGCGAGTATCGGACAGAAGAAACTTAGCGTTACTTACAGATTATAAAGACACCTGGTGTACAGGAAGTTCTTCGGAACGAGTGTTGCATTAATTTTTATTTCTGAAGCAAGAACGATGGCCTCCACTTTCCCTCGGAAAAGAAAACGGCAATTCTTCCGCCACTAATGGCGACACCGCGGAAAGTGAATTCTTACTGTTGCGGAAACTTCCGCTGCGAGCGACCGCTCCACCCCGAAAATTATTACCGCAATTTCTTTGACAATTTTCAACGTTTTACTACGAACAGTTTGTCATCAGATGAATCTCTATTGATGTTTTTTCAATGTTTACCGTAACATTTTACACCGATTCTGTTTTGTTTTCTCTTTCTATTAACCTTGTATCTGTACCACAGTAACCTTTGTACCGGCGTAGAAACAACATGTGCTTATACATATATTTCTGTCTCTAACTTTTTTCATAAAGCAGGGGGGGGTTGGTAATTTAATTATTGTTATTTTGAAGTCTGTATTTAAATCCGTTTTTCAGCACATTAATACCGAAAATTCTTTTAAAATTTACAGACGCAGTTGTTTCCTCTTTCTTGAAAAGGATCCATATTAGGATCGAAATGTAGAAAGTTTAATCAAATTAGCAAAATTGCTTTAATTTATTTTCCGATCGAACCTTTGCGCTGAGATCATCAATACACCTTGTTATAAACAACCTCACGATCGATAAAAAAACAAACACATTTTACTACGATCCATAGGAAAATTTTAACTTTGCGTGAAAATTGCCGAAAGTTTCATCATTTAAACGAGCACACCGAAATACAGAATATCGACGGACGCGAACATACAAGTATAAAATCGCATCGACGGTGGTCGACGAAATTGCGAGCCCGTTGGTAGCACGCGGAGAGGGAGTGGATGCCGAGCGTTGCAACTGCACACCGTGCAACAGATGAGTCGGTATCGGGCGGATCCCGGGCGGCCAGAAAATCGGCAGGCATTCTTCCGTAATTTTTGCAGCCGGGTCGCGACAAAACGGGGGAATTCATAACATTTCTCTCGTGTAAGTGGTAAGAAGTCAAGTCAATGAGGGTTGAAGTGGCGGCTGCACCGACGGAAGTGCCTCCGCCCCCTCCCGCCCCTTCGGCCCTGGATGGCTGCGTGCAACCCGAACCGCACACATCCTCGAAAATTCTCGCACACTCTGAAGAAACACACGTATATGTATTACCTTAGCCCGCCCCCTCGTCACGCTGTTTTTCCTCTTCTTTTTTTCCTTCATTTTCGATTACGCATGAGCGACCGCGTAAAAATTAGAAAGGAATCCACGAGAATGAGCGCTCGGATTAAAAGCCGCGGCGCGCTCGAGTATTTTCCCTCAATTCCCCAGCCCCTACGCTTATCCGGCACCCCTTCTGGCCTTCTCCGTCGCCTGCAGCCCCCCTGGACCCCCTTTTCGCCCTCTCCTCTCCTGTCTTGCACTCTCTCTCTCCCTCTCTCTCTTTCTCTCTCTCTTTCCCGTCGGCACAAGGCGATAAAATGGGCCACTATGCGGCACGAAAAATTTTACAATCAAGCCCAGACAAGCTAGTCCTGCCGCAGTGGTGCATAGTCTGCACCGTTGGTTCGCACCGTGGCTGTGCACAGGGGCACAGGGGGGTGTACGTAGATGGCGGAGAGCCACTCACTCCACCGCACACGCCTCGGATATAATAAGTCACGTGACATTAATATTTGAAAGCAGTCGGTACGTGGATTGCATTCGGAGCGGCCGCCGTTTCTGCCTCGCAATATTCCTTCCTTCCTTCCTTCCTTCCTTCCTTTCGTCTATTTCTTCGCGGGAATCCCGCCCTCGTTCTATTCTACTCGCCCCTCTTTCCCTCTCACTTGCTCTTTCTCCCTTCGCTTCGGCACTCGTCAAGCCGCGCCACTTTCGCCATCCGGACCACCTCTCTCCCTGTGGAACAACTGCAATTCCTCCTGCCGCCTTTCGAATGCAGGATCAGATCCTTCCGACAGGAGTTGATTCGATCTGCCGGTGACACCTGGCTGACGGTGACTAGCCGAATTCGAAGATGCTGCGCTGTGTGTTAAGGGTTCGATAGAATCAACGTAACAATGTACTCCGTCCGAAATATTCTATTCAACTGTCCAACATCGGAAAGAACATGGCAATGTTTCGAGAAATCCCCGATACGAAGATCACTCCGGTGAAACTCGGCGCACGTGACTGCGTCTCCGTCATTTTATTGGAAGCCTTATTCGCGGAGATCCATCTCGGAACCCGAGGGGGTTCGTTTGCGTGGAACGCGAGGAAGACGGCAGCGACGCAGCCCGCGTTTCTGGACTCTTAAAAAATCCCATAAAAGCCGTAGCCGGCTCGAAAGCCCTCGGTCGATCGGTATGCTCGCGACTAAAACGTTTTAAAAAATTGAGCCCGTGGAACGCTCGCGTGCGGGAGAGAGAGAGAGAAAGGAAGAACGGGGGAGAGAGAGAGAGAGAGAGAGTAGGAGACCGCGCGTATTTTCCGCGCGCCTCGTTCCGCGGTACATTTCCACCGAGGGGCTGGTGCGGGGGTGGTTGCCGGGGTGTGGCCTTAGAAATGGAATACCCCACTTTATGTTTTATGCGATAGATCAGCTGGCGGGCTGTCATACGGAGCTTCGCGTCTCGGGGATAAAGTAAGATAGACGGATACCTTCGTGTATGCGGATACGCCGCGGATAAATTCAACCTTACGTCCCGCGGCTTTGCGTTTTACCTATACCTCTACCCCCTCCGAACCTCTCCGCGTCCCTTCTCCACCTTGTCTAGCGTCTACCGGGTATATACAATGTGTCCCCGAAATCGTGGCCGATGTAAAAAAAATAACGCAACTCGAAGAGACGTTCGAATCCAGAAAATGTGTTGGGTCACTTCAACTTGAATTCGTTCGAATGCCTCTGACTTTTTCTATCGCGTCGGAAGCTCCGAAATCAGCCAATAAGCTCCCCAGACCATGCTCGAGGAGAATCCGAGCGGAAACAATCTCATTCGAACCCCCGTAGACAGCGGCAATTGTTCGAAGCTCTCGGCGTCTCTCAGTCCGGTCATCTTCTTCGGGGGGCGGCACCAGGTATTTTCATTAAACCCCACAAATCGTGGATTTCAGGAAGCAGTTCGTGGGTGGAAGGCACCGTTCGTTTAACGAAATATCATCGCGTATCGCGCAAATGAGTTTCCCTCGCCCCCTTGGAGAGAGAGACCGGGAGCACGAAAAATCTCCGGTTTGACCCACGCGCGGTTGTTCCGCATAAAATGTATAGCTTAAGTAAATATCGGGGAAAGGACCGGCGGGAAGGGTATGGAAGAACCGGGCCATGGTGTGGCACAGGGGCTTGTGCGTGAGGCAATGGGTGGGCGGGAGGGTTTGGAAGGGGTACGAGACGGAGGGATCGTGGAAATCGTGAAAAATACCGCGGCAGTCTCGAGTATCCTTTCGAGTACGATTAGCGTACTCGTAGCAGCGTTCCGCCGTTATCAATTCTCCGGAGAACGCCAATAAAAGAGACAAAGGTAAGCGTCAGAGGGAGAGAGCCGACATGGTAGGGAAGCCACCGAGGCTCTTCCGCATCCGCGTACATACATACATACGTCATATTCGGGGTGGGTTTTTGCCTCGATCGCCGTTCTCTGGAAAAGAGCGAGAGCCTGGGGAAACCAGGGGAAAAACCGAGACGCTGGCTTGCCGAGACCCGTGTGCCCCCTATGTTTTATGCATCCGAGAGTTGAAGAGGGCTGGAGGGAACTTCTCCAAGGTCGATTCCTTCGAGGTACCGGCCCGTTTTCGAAGGAGACTTTGTTGCCAGGTCTGGGCCAGCTCGTTTATTTACAATAATCTCTCTCTCGAATCGGTGACGAGCGGGTCAAAAATCGTTAGTGCTTTATCACGAGATAATTACTCGGTGGCCCGGTGTTTACGTCTTGTAAATCGCTGTTCCGCGGAATCGTCGATCGTTAATACGCAGCTCAGTCTTAGGGGCCATCGGAGATGATTTTTAACACGAAAAACCGCGATCGTTTTTGTTCGTTAGCCCGTGCCTTTCGATCTGGCTAAATTATAGACTCTTGATTACCTCGGACCGAAGGCGCGAGGGGTTGCGAAGGGCGGGGACCAGCAAGAAAGTCCTCCCGAGACCGATCGACTCCTTTCGAATCCAGTCTACTGCCTCGTTAGAGACCCACCGAATGAAGTAGTCTTTTGTAAACGTTAGCCTACACCGACGGGCCAACTTATTGGTTGTTAATTGCACTCTTCTTTCCCCCTCTACGCCCGTCCATGCTCGTATAGTCGCGACATACCAATAAGTGGCGTCTCGAATTTTAATCGATGCAATTATTACGCTGCTAGCCAGTAAATCGATTCGTGATTTTATGGATTTTCTTCTGGATACCATCGCGGGAAATAATACGCTTGCGCAACTCGCCTTTCACATTTCATTACGTTCTGTAATTAGCTCGCCGCTCGCATCTTAATGCGTTTCAACGACACATTTAAAAGCATATAAGATATAGCGTAAAGTGATATCGTATCTCTTTAAACATCTAATTCATTGCAGCCCATCGAAATACAATTTAAGAGACATAGACAACTGAGTAGAAACATTCATTTAGAGAAATGTGCAACGAGCTGGAGTTGTGCACTTTTCACGTATTAAACGTCACAGTGCTACGTCATTAATCTTGCGCATCTCGCACCAACATCTTCGAAATCCATATAAAATTCAACCACAGTTTCAGAGTACTTTAACAGAACAGAAAATTGGAAAGTAACAATTTCTGTACTTCGGTCAGGTTTGTCAGGTGATCGCGAAGCAACTTTCGAGCAGAATAACCCATAGAACGGTTTTTCAGGGCATTCTACCATAGGATAGAAGGCAGCATCGTTTCAGAGGAGTGAGCCGCCTCTACGGGAAGCTTTTTTGGCAGCGACGGGTGATAATTATTGTCTCTCGTAAGTTCAAACGGGTCGGGACACCTGATCTATAGATCCAGATTATTAGACGCGTGCAGCTCGGCATTCAGGTCGAGCACCTGCCTCACCTGTTGCCGCAAAACATTATCTCCCCGGCAACGTTCCGCGGCACTCAGCGCAGTCATCTCTCACCGATAAATGACGGAAACTATTTCGTGGCGTTCTCTCTCCTCTCTTTCCCGTCCCCTCGATGCCCCGACCGTTTTTCTACCTGCAGAATTTGCTCGAACGACACTCTCCTATGCAATGTATGACGTTGGGTTAATTCTTGAGTCGACGGTGCACGGCGCACAGCAAAAAAGTTCACTAATTATAGTGCCCGGCCAATAAACCCGCGCAATTTCAACAAATTTTCCGAGGAAAAATTCAACGGAGACGCGGAATCCAAACGTGCTCCAGACCCGAAAGCATCTACTACAATCGAATGGTTCTTACGCAAACGAAATTTAATTTGAAAAAATACCGAAAATTGGATAGAACGAAGATGCTTAAAAATTTTTTATGTTCTTAATTGTTTCGTTATTGAAGCCCTGATACTCGTAATTTCTGTGAGAAATTGAAGAATAAACATTTTTCTGGATAAATGCTGCAACAAATTTTGTCAATTGGGGATGTTTTTCTATAAATTTTGGAGGGTTGACGCAGCCCTTGGCGATTATTTAAACAATTTTCGTTGTGACGAATGATGTCGTTGTGTAGCGGACTGTCTAAGGAACACGTCCGAGAAAGAAATTTCTGGAAACGATTGTTCGTTTGGCCAGAAAAGGAAAGAGTACGTGGGAGTATCGGTAGTTATCGCGGCGTCCGTTGCTGGCCATCGGGGCGCCAGTTGTCAGTAGCATTGTCCCGGTGCGGCACTGCAACACCTTCCTTCTCCCTTCCTGCTGGTTATAAAAAAGAAACTGCACGATTTTACAATGCGTTTATTCCCTAACTACCGGCCGAGCCATTCCATTATACCATTCGATGTCGGGCAAAACAAAAGAACGGTTGATATAGCATCGCGGAAGTTAATTACGTAATTAACTAGGTAATTGACGAACGTGTGAAAGTCATCGATCGCTATCAACACGATCAATGGGGAAATCGAGCCTCTAAAACAGCCTATACGCGTTACGATTCATAAAGTAGAAATGTTTAACGCTGGAACCAGCAGACCCATCAAAATCATAGGTTCCAAATTTTAGATTTCTTTGGACATACATCATGAAAATTGCGCCAAGCTTTATAGTCTTGTAATGTGCAATATTTGCGGATTATTCGAGTTACGATACTATACATCGGTGAAGAAGACGACAGTGAAGAAGACAACAATGAAAAAGACGACAGCGAAGAAGACGACAATGAAGAGGATGACTACGAGATATGATTACATCAAGTAAATTATACAGTATTCATTATGTAATAACAATTAATAATATGGGTTTGGAATTAAGTAAAATATCATTATTGATTTGAATTCAGCACCTCAAAATCTATAAAACGGTATCATTTTCGTATCGATTTTCGTCCGCGTTTTTGTTGTTTCAAACCACTGTGCGCCGTCGCATATTACTACATTAGGAAATGTCCGCTAGATAAGTACAGTTCCAAGAATCGGAAACGATACGAAGAAGAATCTGATGAGACCACTCGACCCAGACGCATCATGCACGTAATGATCGACCGGTCTAATGACGGTCAGATTAATATAGAACCGGCAAGAGAGAATCGATGGAGAGTAGTCTTCGGATGGCAAAAAACGCCGATAGGCACAGCTCCGACGTGAGGACCAAATTGATTGATGATTAGGAGCCGATAATTAAAAGCGGCGACCGGATCCTGCCGCTTCCTTTCTTGGAGAGTTGCTCGGGAATCAGGATTTTTCAGAAACCAGTCTCGTGAAATTCTAGGTTCTACTTCAACCCGGATCCGAATCAATATATTTATTCGACAGACATTCTTGTACGAGGAATTATATCGATTTAATATCCATAAAATGAAAAGAATCATATGCGATGGAATTATTCTAGTTTCGGAAGAAATGTTTAATCTTCAAGTTAAAAAAGCTCCGACTGAAAGGGGTTAATTTGAAACAATTTTTAAGTGGTCAAGGGACAAAGCCCCTTCAAAGTGTTCTTACGATTCCGTTCGAAGTCGATCGAGCGAAACGGTGACTATTAAATATCCGCAATTAGTTTTTTCTCGTTCGAACTGACGAAAAGTACCCCGTTAAATACGAGGGCGGGTCGTGTGCGGTGCGGCCAACGGTTTCTCGTATCCCTTTTAATGGCCAGAAATTAGAGGATGTATGGGACCAATGGTTCGCGGACCGCACGATTATTAGAAACGCGAAGGGTCCAGTCGAACAGTCTCCTAATGGATATATAATTGTCATCATCGTTCGAGAGGCTCATCAGCGATCGGCTCTCCTCGTTCATCTAAACAGGGCCATAGGGGAGAAAAAAAGGGACGAACGATGCCCGAAGTTGCACATTACAATATGGCGGGGAGGCCGGCTTAATCTCCGATTCGCCTGTAAAATATCCCGCAAGATTGGAATACTAATTTCCTTGAGAACAGAACACTCAAAGATTACCCTATTGCTCGGCCATTCCCCGTGATTTATGGCGCGAGATGCGCTCTTCGAGTTTCCCGCGAAAAACGCGAGCGAGCACTTCAGCCCTTTCCACAAACATTCTTATTTACCATAATTCCCATTTACGAGCAAAGATCCTGAGTGTTCTGGGTGGTAAGCGTTCCTCGATACCCAAGCTATTTTGTCAACTACAAGATTACGTTAACGAAAATATATCATTTTATTTAAAAAAACATCGATGACCTTGAAATCTCATTAAAATATGGCCTTGAAAATGTTTTCCCTTACACCGTTACATATGACCCTTCAAACAGTGTAACTTTGTCCTACGTAGTTTTTTTGTACAACGAAAAGTAATGGAGATATTTAGGTGTTCTGTTTCTGCGGTCTCACCCTGTATATTAGCCTAAAATGTTTTCATGAAAATCCTTCTATACGGCCGGCAGTGGACACACGCCATCCCATAAACTAGAATTAACAAGAAAAGATACTTCTGTACATAAATTAAATTCTGTATTAATTGGATAGATGTACAAAAAAACATTGACCGAAGCTCGGAGAAAATTGTCTAAATTCCATCCGGACAAAACGCGAAGAGCAGACACAGTAAATTTCTGTTTTAGTGAATTAGGCCACCTATTAGCGCACAGCCGGGGCGGTACAGCGATCCGGTAGATCGCGATCCATATAAATCCTGCAAGAAGAAAAAGGCGATCAGAAGCGCGCGGCGGGTTCGCTTAGAATTGAATTATCTGAAATAGAAATTCCCGTGGAACAAGTTTACCGCGTGACAAGCGGCATATAAACTACGTCCACTTCGGATTGGCCGGCGATTTCTGACTCCATTAGGGGGCCCGGTGCGTTTTAATAATAATTTATGAAAACCGTTTATCGTTTTAATAAACATCGGCCGGCTAAAGAGACGACCGTAACAGAGTGTCTCTTCCGTCGTCGTCGCGTTGCGTTAGTAAGACGGAGCAGTGGCCGGTTGCTCAAATAAATTTGTTCCGGCCACGAGTACGCATAAATTATTGTGAAAAATTTAATTTACAACCGGCCGGGCCGACCCTTTGCCGCCAGACGGCTCCGGTACTGTCATTACGGGGGGCCGGTATCGTATTTTAATACGGGCTGGTTCATCGACCAGTTTCACTCTTATCGTGTCGAACGATCGAGCTTTAATTGGTCGATTCGTCATCCACGACGAATTTGATTATCAACGTCAACCGAGAAACTTATCGTGCCCGGCCACCGCACGCGAATGACTCACACTTCGAACCGTATCAAACCCCTCGAAACCTGCCCGATAGACAATCGCTAGCTTCTGAATTTCTGCGGAAATTTTTACAAGTAAAAAAAATTCCTCGAAGGAATCAAAAAATTGTGGAAGATATCTCGCATTACAGCAAAGTGTTTAAGCACAGTAAACGCTACGAACATTATCATAAATCCCGTGCAACGGTATTTTAATTTCCTTTTTATCCGTCAGCTATTCAATGAACCCTTCCTATATCATTTCCTTTGCGAAACGGCCTCTGATAAAACTATGCTCTCGCAAATGTCTACATTCTACTAATTACAATTGCAAACGCATGAGAATATTCGGGATAGAAGTAGAAACTTTCACTAGTTAGACTCGCGCGTCTTGCCTCGTTTGCGTCTTATCTGTGAATCTCTCCAAGAACAAGAGCAACTGTGTTGCCTAATTCTTCAATTTTCTAACGTTTGCTCCGCTGATGCACGACCGTTGAAAGTTGAACAGTTGTGCAGATTATAGCTGAACGTTTTACCGTGAAAGAGAGAATATGATAGATGGTGGTCGTATATGATAATCGTTCAAAGAATTCGTAGCTCTAAAACAATCCGTTACGAAACTGATAGCAATAATTTTCGACAGGGAATTTCGAGGGCGTTTACGAGGCCGGCTAATGCCGATTTAATGAAATTATAATTCCACGGGCACAGAAGATTGTCAAATGATCGGCCATTAGGTGCGCATCTGCGCGCCGGCCTGATGTCAATATAATAGTGCGATTCTTCGAATAGTGAATTTTAGAAGCTCATGAAAATTACACGTGCCCTCACGTAAAAGTACGATTTGCGTATTATATCTGCGCGGCAACGAGTTAACGACGATTATTATTTGTTATACGTAAATCCGCCGGTTACGGTTTCACAACGACTGTAAATTAACGCTATACAGGGGGGAAACTGTAAATTAACATTCGGGAAAAGGTTGCAAAAATATATTACACGCCGTTCTCGCCCAGGCAACGCTCATTCGGAAACGCATGAAAGTATCGGTCAAAGCTGCGGACGAAATAAATTTATCCATCGCGAACACGTAATATTTGCCGCGAGCATCCCCTAAAATTCGACGATCGACAGCAATAATTGCTTTAATTAGCGTGTCTGCATGACAACTAGAGCCGAATTGCTCTTTTCTACGCGACGATACGCGCTCTGCAGACACAGTTCATAAACCGCGGATTTATCATCGCGAAATGTTCTCGCCGCGTAAAACATTTCCATGTATTAATATCGAATATTCGAGGGAGATAAAGGCTGGCGGAGCTGCGCGTTGCTTTAAAATGCAGTCCTAGCGGGAGTAAAAAAAATTAACTGTTTGTAAACATGCTCGCTCGCCGACGAAAAGACTCGGCCCAATTTATTTCGGACCATTGTCGATCAATTCGCGACTTCGCACAAGAAAATAAATCAATTCCGACACTGTCACAAACGAACTAATTTTTCGGTAAGTGCAAAGTTTCTTTTTCTTCGAGCACAGTCTTCCAAGAATAGATTTCATTTATTAATGAACGAATAAAACAAATATACATGAATGAATCAGTGGAAATAAAAATGTAAATAATTTTTCACAGCGGAAACAGCGCCGTTCCCGATCGAGCCCGCGTTTCAATCATCGCGACGCGACATTTAAGGCCGCGTTCACTCGTTTTTCGACACGATCGTAAATTTCTCCGATTTTTTCCAACCGCAGAGGAAGGGTTGGCGAGGTACGTCGTCTAGCTACTACGTGCCTACGCCATACGTAGCGTTTTTTTCTGCGCCTGCTATCGGTTGATATGCAAATGGCCGCCGGTCCATGGACGAAAACAGATAAAATATTTTATTCGTGGACTGCCCGAGAACCAGACCACCGAAACACGGCATTGTTAATCAATTTTTGATGAACCACGACAAGCTGCCGACGCATAAATATTTGTTGGTTGTTCGTCGTGAAAGTGCGAAACGATAACGAGTTGAAGAATGGCTGTGGGACTGCTGTACTGCTTCGCCAATTCACGTTTGTTTCATTGTTGCTTGACTGTTTCTGTTCATGTAATATCTTCGTTCAATTATTTCGCTGAAGATTTTGTGGTAGGACTCATTCGATGAAATAGAAAAATTCAGAAGTGTATCAAAAAATCCATCGACTAGAGAGTGTTTCCAAATAATTGAAAAAAGAATTGACGTCACAGCGGGTGTTTTCGACGTGCAAGTTAGGTCCGCAGACAAATATCCAGTGCATCCCTCGAAAAATAAATTGAAACCGAGACGCCGCGTTTGCTTCATTGTTCAGTACCAGCGGGAGATATCATAGCTCGGCATCGTAAAGCTCGGTGACTATTTTTGTTATCCGAGAATCCCGCGGAACAACGATGATCGCGGAAAGTCGTGAGCCAGTAAAATCCAAAGCTAGCCGCGCCCCGTTTTTTATTAGAGAGTCCTTGCGCCTCGACCAAGGAGATCCGTAATAAAGTTACGAACTTATTTCCAGTTGATTATCGTAAAAGTTTGGGGGAGGCACACGGGCGCGATGTATCTCTGGAGGCAATCAGTTAAAGAATGCTACTTTGATAGCGTTCGGGGGTTGGCTCGGGAAATTTTATGTATCTCGGCTTGGAGACTGGTCCACGCTAGAAAAAAAAAAGAAAGGAAAACTCGTGTCCTCGTGGATGAAGATGCGTCACGGTAAAGAAATTGCCCCCGAGGTAACTTACGGGAGCGAAACTGTGCTCTGAACACCGTTGAAAAACCGTGACGAATGTGTACAAATTAGCATTCTATAATTAAATTCTACGCCTGTGTCGTTTATTGAATGTAACGAACAGGTGCGGGCGTCAGGTGAAAACCGCGGTTCCCCGTGGAATCACGGTGCCTCGGAATTGAATTTCAAAAATCTGGGGGAGGGGTGGAGCTGTGTGTTGCAGGTGGCTTGATCTTTCTTTTTTAATTACCGCGATCCATTTATTCGTACAAGTATTTCCATTAAGATCGACCCGCGCCGGGAGAGGATAGAAAGCAAAGACGCGCGCGGGCAGCTCTTGACAGACTGAATAAATAACATCCTCTCTTGGGCGTTTCCGTTCGCCGACTTTCGAAATAAATCATTAGACCGCGCTCATGCAAATTCACGTTTTTCCACGGAAATTCCAAGAAACCCGGTGGAATTTCGTTTTGCCAACCGGAGAAATATCGAGCTCCGCAACCGATTCTCTGGTTTCACGGTCATTATTGCAACCAACGTATAAATGCTTAGATATTTGCATGCTAATCTGTGGATCATCGCGAGAATGGTAAATATAGCAGTCTCTATAGTCCTGTCTGAATAACCAAATTTAAATTTGAGAATAGTATAAGAGTGATAATTTGATCAAGTTTGATGACGTTTGGAAAGGTTTGACTGAATTCCATTGTCATATAAAAATGAAGAAATCTTCCTCACTAATTTCAGACAACTTTGACACGCTACAAAATGTAAATGTATAAATACTCGCTACAACTGTTTAAAGTTGCCAGTGAACAAACAATTATAATGTTTGACGAAGTTTACACTTGTACAACCTTGTATTACCTGATGCGGATTCTAGACCGTAGGTAGAGTGGCTTCAACAGCTCCCGAGAAGCGTGCGTTGGCACAAACCGAGGTTTCGGAGCTGGGAGCGTGAACGAACGAGGTTCCAGGGTGTCGAGGACTCCCTTCTCCAACCGAAACCGTTACGGTGGACGATAATATCGATCGGACTCGATAACCTGCAACAGGTGAAATCGTCCCCCGCCTGAGTTCCGCGGAGCGTGGCCGATTGAGCAACCGATCAGCTGCGCCCGAGAAACCGGTAGATAGGTATCTGCGCGGAAGCGTCGTTATCTCCGTCGAGGGAAAAGATCTCGTGTTCTAGAGAGACGACGGAAGAGTAAGGGAGACGGAGAACCAGGTGAGCCCTCTTCCACCCGTAATACGTTTATAATGATAAGTTGTCATTACGCGGCGGTCGGGGCCCCAAGAAAACCAGGGGACCCAGAGAGAGGAGAGAAATGATGATCCCACCGCTGCGGGCTAGGTAATAGCTGCCGGTCGAACCGGCGCGATTATTGATTAGTTTGGTGGTGCTCGATCGGTGCCGGTGATCCATCAACGATGAAACTCCATAGTCGTCGATGCTCCTCCGAGCTGCGCCCGCCCTCCGGAGCCCAGCCTGCACCACCGGCTGGTCTTTAAAAACGCATTACCGGAGAGAGAACCCGGGTTCTCTCTGCCCTACCCCTCGGAACCCTCGCACACTGCCGAGGCAACTCCTTCTTCTCGACCAATCAGACCGATAGATTCGAGACTCTCCGATCGCCGCGGACCGTTCAATTATTTTGCAATCAACGAGCACCGGGTCCTCCGGCTCCATCGACGAGTCTTCACTCTGATTCGGGAGACGCCTGATCGCCCACTCCCGGCTTCAGGTAGCTTCTTGGGCGACCAGGAATCGGAACACGCGACGACTCTCTTCAAGTTTTTGTTCGTCACCCGAACCAGTACTTGAATTAATGCCTACTTTTAATAGAAATCCTTTTCGCCAATTTTGCGAAAGAAGTCGCCAATAGAAAGTTTCAAAAATAAAATCCTTCGGTAATGAATTTATGGAGAGATTAATCGTCTGGTTTGTATCGGGTGACGCGCGACGTTCCCTGGTGCACGTCATGTGGAATCCAATTAATCCGGGGCGATACATCGATACCTCTTTGGGTAACGCGCTTGCAGCGCTGGGGGACGATGCTGGGGAATAAAGGGAAACGAAAGGTGAGGAGGGAGATGGCAGAGGGGTAGGTTCGATAGCTTGTAAAGAGGCGAAGAGCAGGAGGTGCTGTGACAAGGTGAAAATGCAGTAATAAAACCGGCAGGCTTTCTCATCGTTCGTTATCAGTTCCCACTCGACGCATCCCTCTTTTTTTCCGGACCGCGCGCGCGGTGTGTTGCAATATCGATAAAAGCTTGGATGTATTGTAAGCTCGTTCCGCGAACGGAATCGCTGCCGCAGATTCTGCCGGGGTTTGCGGGGGTGTGGAGTTGCGGAGAGGGAGAGTTTGTCATGGTATGGGAAAGCCATCAATTTCAATGGACTTTGAAAACCGAACTACTTGTTGCATGCACCTCCCCTGGTTTTCTCTCGCCCCCCTACCCTGCCCTGCCTACACTCCCTTTCCGGAACCGTTCGCTCACCCTCCTCTCGATACGCGAGCCGATAGCTTCCCGAGGGAACGATGCCTGTGAAACGTCCCGAACGTGTTTCCCACCTCCGAACAAGGGTTGCCCTCTTTTTCCTCTTCCACCGTTGCTCTGGATATTCCTCTTTTTCGATACGGGATGCCTCGGCCGAGAGCCGGCACCGGCGAAACACTGTATCGAACAGCCAACGGGATGAATCAAATGCCGCGGTGATTAACAATTTAAACCCGACTCCTCCACCCCCGGATTTCTTTTTCCATTCCACCGTGCAATAATCAATCTCTACCGCGCTTCTCCTATCGTACCGGATTTCTCTTTCAATCGGACTCGCGGTAAGTTATGCTTTCCCACATCTTTAAGCTGTTTATCCTGCATTTTTACATCCACCACGTGAACTTTATCAGACGCGATTATTAGCGTTTCTGGAATTTCATTTATAGAATTCGCATTGATATAAATTGCAGTTTTAGAACGCTAAATAGCAGTCGTGTTCTATTCCACATTTTCCGCAGAAAACTCGAACAATGCCCTTCGCAACAAAATTGAAAACTCAGCAAGGCTATTATAACCGGTTTCTGGATCGCTCCCCTAAGCAACATAGTGGCTCTGCTCCACATAATTCTCGACGTGAGAAGATCACGATCGGAATAATCGTAAAGAGGAATTCGCAATTATGTTTGCGGGCCCGCACGGCGTATCTTCTCGAACGCGTTAAACTATGAATTAGCATCGGTGTGATCGTCACGGATAGTGGAGTCATATCGCGACCGATGCGAGCCCGGGCGCCTTTAATTACATTCTTCGCAACTCTAATTACGGTGATTGTGTATGTACATCGGCGGATTCGATTCTCAGGTATTATTCGGCGACCTGGAAATTAGTAGTTCGACGTTGAATAATGATCCCACTTGTTCGGAATTCAATGGGATTATAGATTCTATAATTCGCGTATGGTAAAGCGCGACAGTTTTCCATGTTGAACAACCTGCTAACGATGATGCACGTACGTCATTGTCGGTTCGCGTGTAGACACTCGAGAATAGGTTTCACTGGAGCAAACTTACGGTACATTCTTTCTTATCCGCGCGTAGGACCGCGATATGCATCACGGCACGGGACTTCCAGACGTAAAACGAAGGGGGATGACAGGCGGCTGCAGGATGTCGATGAACACCGTCGCGATTTTGCCTTTGTTTTTAATCACTGACCGAGTAGATTCGAACCTCCAGCCCATGGAGCGCTGTTAATTGGCCGGGATAGCAGGATAATCAACGGCGCTATTACCCGTGCGAATTAAAACCGATGTTAATGCTAACGTGGGAATATTCTGATGGTCCATTGTCTAGACCGATCTGCCGCGCTCTTTTTTCTAATTACGTGGTAACTGTATCGAACAGGGCTCGAACACTCTGACACGACTCGCGCGCTTCGAATCCTCTACATTCGAACCGGACCTGCTCTTTTCGCATTCGACATTCACCACGCTTTAATTATCAAACCGTCATCGTTTACAGGTTCTAGGAAAATCAAGATCGCACTATCCTTTTTCTGTTTTTTTTTTTTTTTCAACGCGTTTCTATTAGAACTACAACGATGCTCGCCAGACTTGCACTTAACCGCCCGCCGCTGTCTAGACCGCCAGTTGCCTTTCCTCGCGGTAGCTAGGAAATAATTGGTGACGCGGGGAATATTTATGCAAACTGATGCGTACGGCGTTTAGATAAGCAGAGATAAACATTCATGCTCGTTGGTTAGCCGGAGTACCTGTTAAGTTGTACTCGCGCCCGGATTTGATTGAATTCTACGGCTTGGAAATCTTCAGCCTAAGGTCGCTACTACAATTTGTATACTCCAGCGAGTATTAAAATCTTCGATCTTCATCTGCGATTAGAGTCGAGCTTGTTACAGATCAGAACACGATATAAAATCAATGAAGTCGAAAATATCAAAACAATAAAGTAATGAATTACGAGGAGATTAAAACGGATGACACGAGGCAATGCATTATGAGAAGACGGAGTGCAACCAGTGGCGGCTCAAGTCAAGTGGAGGTTCCAAGAGGTAAAAATTTTAATAATGTTGCCGTCAGCCTGTTAGAATTAAGTAACGAAAGTTTTTGTCATGAAAAATAAGCATAATTCACAATTGAAAATTGAAAAAAGTTGTTTCAATTTGTTTGTAAAAAAAGAACGAATACGCGGCTGCTTAGATCCGCTTTACCGTTAAACCCGCCACTGAGTGTAACGTGGATTATAGAGTAATGGGGAGAATGGAGAATATTGGAGCCATTATTGGTAGAGTATCGAGTACACACATTCTTCCGGGGAATCAATTACCTAAGCACCCCTCGGCAACCCCATGTCAAACACCTGTACACCCTGTGTGGTACACCCTGTTGAGCCCTCGTACCTATCGCATAGTGGTTTCTGGGCATTGCCGAGCACGGTGTCAACGGGGGACAGGCAATCGATGAGCTTCACCCGAGCTTTGCTCGGTGGTCTGAGGGGGGTGAGTTCTTGGTGGGAAGAGCGCGTGGATGGTGTGTGGTATGGGGGTGGGTATGGGGTGGCTCGTGTACAGTTCACCCCGGCTGATATCGAAGCGGTTACGCGGAGCTTCCACGTTAATCACATATCCACACACACGAGTACCCGCTGTTTGTTTACCCACTGACGGCTCTAATGAATAGCAAAATCGGGCCGCTGCGTTACGCAGCCTTTCTCTCTCCCTCGCTTCTCCCTCTTCCTCTTTCCCTCGCTGATGCGCGTTCACTGTCTCTGCACCGGTGTTCGCGCGGCGCATTGACAAGCTGCAGGCGAGAATTACGCGAGCCACTGCAACTGCAAAGATGAATGGCGACTGCGAATCGAAACGTGGGAATCGAAAGACGGATCGTCCCGCTGATTTATCACCGGATATTCGATTTCGCAATCGGTGGCGCTTTAATGACGCCTCTCGTATGAATTCATCCCCTAGCGCCTCTCTGCCGACTGCTGATTCACTGCTTTCTTTATCCACACCGTTTTCATTCAGCATACATCCTCTCCAGGTTGTATAGCACCTGATACCATTAATATTTAAGCTACCACATACGTAGCAAAACTGTGGAACAAATCGTCCCAATCTGTAAATCAACCCCAACGGTTTTGATAAGGTACGCCAATCAAGCCTCTGCACCCCTAACATTAAATTATTCACTATGAACTAATTTGCCGCGCTTATACTGCTACACATTTTCTAATGATGCACTATAAATATTAAAACATCCTGTTAATTTCTGGACGTCGAAATAAAACAGAAGATAATATTATTACCAATGACGCCCCACCTTTCTACGGTAGCATATAACAAAACATCTAGAGATTTGCACAATTCATGACAAACAGTAAATTTGCGAGGATCGACTCGTCCCCCGGAAAATCTCCGGCAATCTTCCACTCGATATCCGGATTTTTGTATTTACAAGGTATTGAGAAACAGGTTGGGTTCCTCGGTCCGCCCTCCTTTTCGGATATTCTTTCAATATCGAGGGGAATCTTTAAGTGGCCTCGCCAGCAACAGGTTGTAAATCCGTTTTTTTAAGGGATCCGTTGCCACCGTTCGGTTTGAGGTCGCGAGGGTGAAGGGAATTCCTTCGGGAAAGGTTCGTCTCTCACTCCTTTCCTTCGTCCCGGAGTCAGGGCTCGACCTTTGCACGTTTTCCAATCACGCCATTTCCATCCCCCTTTCTCCACGAATGGGCGGAGGAAACGGATTTCCTCCGGCGTTGGGAATTCGTTGCTCGACCGACTTCTCAATTGGAAAAGGGACACGTTCCGCGGATGTCCTTGAATCGCCGTAAATTTCCTTTTTGATGGTCGATTGGAAAGTTCCACTGCGCCGATGGGACCGTAACTTTCAATAGGAACCTTTTTATCCTGGCATGCGACTCGATCATCTGCGTACCTTTGTAATGAAGAGAGCAAGGTGCGAAATCGAATTCTCTTAAGACGTGAATGAATTCCACGTCTACGTGTTAACACAATTTTTTATTATTTCTGAAACACCTTTATATTATTTTATCAATTAAGAGAATTCCTCTGTTGTATTATCAAAACAATTTTTGTTAGAATTTTATAAACAATCCTGGAATTTCTGTGTCCAGTATTGATAAATTACTACACATTTGAGTATCGTATCCACGAAAGGAAAAAACTCGTATTACAATGGAATTATTCTAGGTTCGAAGGAACGTGTAGTTTTCGAGTTGGAATAGCTCCGACTGGAAAGGGTTAAATGAGAAAGATTGATTTCTCGTGCTGATTTCTCCGGTGAAATCGCTGTTGGGGAATGTGTCGGGATTATGGTGGACGGCTCGAAGATCGACAGAATCGAGGAACAATCGTGGGGGCCAGACAATTGCCGTCGGATCGGAAACGCGCTCTTCGACAATTCCCTCAGACAATGACCATGAAATAACATTTAACTAGCCGTGGTGACTTGACTGACAAATTACGCGGAATAATCACGAACGAAGTAACCGAATGGTGGGGACATCGAGAAATCGGAAAGCGGACGGTGGAGAGAAAGGGAGAGGAGGGCAAGAGGGAGGGAGAGGGAGAGTACTGTGAGACCGGATGCCGAGTAATCATTTATTTTATATTAATCATGTCCGTGGGGGCAGGAAGAAGGGCGGCCGAGTTTGACTAGGCGCAACCTGTGTCGGCAATGGGACAATAATAAGAATAAGAAGGAATTCGTCGGTTCGGTTTTTCGAACGTTGCCTCTACGAGAAAAAGAGTCGGTGCATGTCATTAGCTATGATGGGGCACCCGGATGCCCTGCGAGGAGGAAGCCGCTTTCATGGAAGACGTGTACGTGGATTGACAGATTCCTGTATGCCATTGTTGTCGTAGTCATGCCCGTTGCCCTCTAGGAATCGCTCCTTCTTTTATGGCACCCGCGTTCCTCTTTGCTACCGGTTCCTCGAGACTACACGCTTAATCGGAACAAGAAATTGTAAAAATTAGACGAACACTTTTTTTCAAATTAATTTATATATGCAAAGAAACGTGTACTCTCTTTAGTTAAATATGCCGGGCATCTCACGAGCGCGAGTGTCGATCAATCGATAATCGATAACAGGATCGATCGATAGAAAAAGATAGACGGGAAAGCACATATGCAAAACTTGGGCGAAGTAAATAGAAGAAAACTGTTAGAAACGAAGGGAATAGTTGATTAACTTTAATTGTCGTTTCTTTGATTTGCAGGTGAGAGTGTACATAGTGTAAATAATAATTCAATGCGAATAAACAAATAACGGAAAACCCTTGATTTACAGAGAAACAAATTCTAGTTGATTATTTATTGAATCCCTAAATAAATTGTCTATTATTACCGGAAAAATTACAATTATAAGGAGAGATCCGCTATACGACGACTTATTTAACCAGAAAGATTGGGGAAAGTTCGGACAAATGGCCAGCAATATGTTTGTTTGACTTGCGGAGTTAATGGCACTCGATTTGATTAATCGTTCGGTTGAATGTTCGTCGGTGAAAATCAATTTGCGAAATTTTCAAAGAACAGGTCGTTTATGGTAGGAAAATTAGAAGCCCGGTGAAAGCATCGGCCCCGCGGGGTAAGGATTAAAGACAGGTGATTAGTAGTTCCGGTTCTCACACTCGGCAAAACAAATAACTGGTACTAACGAGGCCCTATCAATAACCGACGGATAACGACCGGTTTTGCGGGAGAAGCGCGATCGCGGCAGAAACTCCGCCCTTGAAATCTTGCAGACACCTCCGAGAAAACCACTCCTCCTCCTCTGGTTCCATCGCGTTGGCTACCCTAACGAGGCCTCGGAATCAGCGGTGCCGCGGTGGATTCCTTCGTGACAGTACTATCAAAACATTTAAATTCATTAAACTAATTAGAACGGCGCCGATCGGACTTCCATCCACTAGCCCGTAAAAATTCTGTGAAATTCAAAGAATCTTCTCCATTGGTTTGCGAAATGAAGTTACGTTTGAAGTAGCATTTCGGGAAAGATTTTGTAGTTTCGAAGGCGGGAAGGGTGGCAAAGACGAACAGCAAACACGGTAGGGCAAAGGTAGCCGCTTCCTTCGGGCTTCCTTGTCAAACCATGTCCTTTGCATACACCAGGAACGCAGATGGTAACGACAATGTCCGAGCGGAAGTAATTTCCGAGATGAGCGGCCGAGGCCTGGCTCGCAATAGTGGTTGAACAGTCAAAGTGGGCTCATTTCGGCATACATGCCAGATCCCGCGAAAGGATGCTCCGCAGGGAGGTCATATCCTGTCCACCGTGGGTCCCCTGACTGGTCGCGCATTAAACCCACTGGGAGAAGTAATTTTCTGAAGAAGCCACGCAAAGTGCCGGCCGCCCCTGGAAAAGTGCGAGATACTGTGACCCTCGGACATCACCGAAATGTAGCAAATCCTGTCTTCTGGTCAAACCCGAAATTTCTCCGGGAATCGCAGCCAAACTCAAAAGTATCACATCATTCTACGTGATTGTGTCCAGTCCACTTTCAATTGTTGTTTAGGATAATTTAGAAAGTCTGGTAATCGTCTCGGTGACAAAATTCTGCATATTTTTGTGGAAATTAATACGAGGTAGGAATACAAGTGTTTGTTCGTGTAACTATTGAAGAAAGAAAGAGAGCACGGCGAGCTCCGGCACGTCAGAATCGTTACGTTCGTTGCGTGCAGTGGATCAGAAACAATAGGAACTGTTGAGAAAGTTTACGCTCGCGTGGAAAGTTTTCTAGCTCTATCTCTCCGGTTACAGTTTTCCTCGGTTCCTTTTCCTTTTTTTCTGGAAACGCTATCAGTTCTTCAACCGAACGTTCTTTTTCATTTAGCGATATTCTCGTTAAAGTTATCAGAAATACATTGTTTCTTCGAGGGAACGATGTAAAAATATCGTTCGAATCTTTTGTATAGATACTGTACGATGGAAAAGCTTGGTCCGACCTGAGCGTAATAACCCGCGTCTAATTCCCCTAAGTTTTCAGTGCTCGTCTAAACGAGATACGCATCGGTGTTGCGCCAGTGAACGATTAACCAGGTCATGTATTGTTAGGTCCTCGGAGACAGAGAAACTATCAGGGAAAGCAAGATTCCAGCAGCTACTTGTTGAAGTAGAAGTAGAAGTCTTGTGCAATTGAAATGCCGTGAAATTTGATTTTCATGGTAGAACTCCCGAACTGAATTTCCTGAACTGCCGGAACTTCGCGCGATTGACGTACTATTGTGTCGTTTCGAATTTTGTATCGGAATTGCTGGAAATTATCGGGAGACACTGCGAACAGTGGTGCAAGAAAGTATGAATTATGACTGAAGGGAAAACTGGAGGATTTCTTTAAAGAGAGAAATGTTGAATTTGCAAATATTTGAAGTTGGAGGGAAAACGGACTGAACTAAATTTATTTTAGATATGCAGAAGCCGCGATTGGAAATCTAGCAGAATCTTCACTGCAAATAGCAAGTCCGAGGCCCATAAAGCAGCGTTTAAGGAGTTCAGTTCGCGTATCGGCCGTGCGTGAATCGCTTCCTTCCTTGCGAAACCTATAAAAACGTCAACGAGTCGACTACTCGAAGGATCGTTACGTTTTCTTGTTAATAACCTACGCGGCTAGATACCTTTCGAATTCACGCCAATTAGTTCCTAACACTGGACACGAGTCCAGTTCTGCGTACATCGTTCGAGTGTACGAAGCCAACGATCGCCGGAGATAAAGTAAATATCTCATCCCTCGATTCGATTGTTATATTCGATCGTAAAAAAACAAAAACACCGACCGTTCGCTATAATCTTCTTTACGGAAAAGAATATAGAAAATACTCGATTCAATTATATAATCGCGAATCAACGCTTGTTTTGGTGCAGTACTATCTTTGATTTTTTATTGCATCGTTACATTATTCTATCTACGCGATCTCGGTGAAAGTAATTTTTATTGTTTCCAGTAAAATGTTGGTGAAAGCCATTTTTAGACCCAATCGCCTCGTTCCCGGTAACAAACCGCATTAATTACTGTCCGAGAGAAATCATAAGCAAAAGTTCCAGCACTTTAACCCCGGACAATTAACTTTCCTAAAAATAAGTCGGACATTTGAGTCGCGTGATGCGTGAAATATTTCCTTGAATTTTACAAGATTTATTGGATCTTTAACGAGCATTCAATTATCAGTAAATAATGTGTTAAATAAGTTGACACATTAATTTCGACGTACGAGTATAAAATGATTAAATAAAAATTTGCAGTGGCAAGTAGAGCTAAAAGAAGCTAAGGAAAATTAGGATAGAATGTGCCGGGATTAAAACAGGAAAAAGTGAGCAGAAGAACCGGTGGTCATGATTCGGCAGGAAATTTCCTGTTGCATCGAGAGGGTCGATGACTGGTCGGTTTTCTGATGCACGTGACTGCAGGACAATGAATCTTTTCTCGCCTCGGCGACGTACCAATCACTGGCCTGTCACAATACGATCGACCATGATCATTCACGAACCAGGCGAGAATGACGACGCGGGGCTACTGTGCGCCACCAAGAAAGGGATCCTCTCTATTCAGAGGCTTAAAACGTAGTCACGATCTCGCGCGTGATCGTGATTTCGTGGTCTGGATTTGTATCGTAGATCGCGGATTTCCCAGGTACAAATCCAACGACGGATTCGGCGGCGCCCGTAGATATAGATCATTATGCGACGCATCATGCCTGGACTTTTATACGGCTCCCGTTCCCCAAACCATTGTTCCAGGTCCTCCCCTTACGCATTCAAGTTTTCGAAATTAATGCTCCGCGTTGTAGAATTTTTTTTATTGATATCCTTACACGTGGCGCAACTCGGGAGACGTATGATTTCCTATTTTTGAAATACGTGCCTTTTGATCGTTATCTCGAAAAGTGTCGTAACGAGAAAAGTGAGAGTCAGGTTCTGCGTGAAAATTTGGCGAGCAACGCGCGCGAAGTCTGTTGGATCGCGTAACGGTCCATCTCGTTTGGATCGCGGCTGAGTGGCCGGCGTTTTTGTAACGAAATTAGAACAGCGAATCCGAAGATATTTAAATGGCTGGAGCTTACGTACGGATACCCGACGGCGGCGGCAATTTACTTTCATACGCCATTAAGTTCATTCGAAGTGACCTCATCCGGAGGCGAACGTCTTTCGGAAAAGGGGGCGCCGGCTTGCGATCTCCACGGCGAGATACGTATTTAGTCTTCCGTAGGAAGAGAGATATATAAACGAGAGGGCTCCCGATAACGTATTGCCAGACGGCCTCGTATAATCAACAGATTAGCCGAGGAATAGATCAGAGGCGATGGGCAAAAGGAGACCCGGTTAGCTGAAAGCTTTCCCGTTGCCCATTAACGGAGGGGTTGATTTCGTTCTTCCTCTTCGCTCGAAGAGAGCGTTATAGCGCCTAGCCCAGCTTGTGCCGAGCCGAGAAAATGCGATTATAAGTCACGAGGTGTTAGCCGTTGCCGTGCTGTCAACGAGAAGGAGTCTGCTTCCCGGAGAGAGAGAGAACCCGGATTGATTGGATATGGGGAACCACGGTTCCGTTGAAGAGATGAAAGACAACCGCCTACCCTGCGACAAGCCTGACAAAGGAAACGTGTTTTCCTGAAAGCACGTCTGATCGAACGACGCCAATCGAATCGACAACGACATGTCCATTCATCGCGCTTCAGGAGAACGTTCCTCTCGTACCACAAAAAAAACATACGTTCTAACAGACGTGGAAAATAAGAAGTCCGCAAAGCAAGAAGTGTCTAATAAAATAAGTATTGTAAGAGAATTAGCACCGACCTCAACAAAGAGAATAAGCGTCCGTTTCGCGAGAAGTAGAAAACTCGCTGGACAATAGCGGTCTAATCACTGCACACGGAAACATCAATTTCGCTTGGCGGTGGTAGCGGTACGCGGCGTCGTCGTCGTCGCCGTCATTCTGCGCAATCCAGTTGTCAGGTTTTTGTTAATTTCACTAATATCCCTGAGTACGTGTCGAAATGCCTTTCGGACAGGGAAATGAACGCGTGACGTGCTCCGCCTCTTTCTCCCCCAAAGAAAGCAGGAAAGGCGGCGGGAATTTAAAATGCATACACCCGGGACCATAATTCGATTAACCTAAGCGAAAATGCACTCGTTTGTAGCGTGCATATATAACAAATGAAATCTCCTGCATAGTAATTCCATTCGGAATACGAAAGTGGAGGATGCGCCGCGGGGTCGTAGCTACGTACGACGTCGGACACGGAGTGTTGGAGGAGGGTAGTCTGCTAGAGAGTGCCTGGGGTGGGTGGTGGCAGCCAACGGCAGTGGTAGTGGTAGTTGCTGGTGGTGGTAGTGGTGGTGGTGGTGGCGGTAGAGGGCGGATTAAAAATGTAATCCAATAATAACGCGTCTCTGGTGTCCGTGGAAGTACGTACGTAGGTACATACATATATGTATGTACGAAGATAGTGGCGTAGAAATAAGGGTTGCGAGGGAGGTCGAGGGTCTCCGGTTCTTTCCGAAAGATAATTAACCAGCACGGTAACGCCATCGTCATTTTTATCTCTTTTCGTAGCTCGATCTTCCGCCGGGAATAATACAAACTCACGCATTTATCATCTCTCGGTCTAATAACTCCGCCTTCGCACCTGCATCGCAGCACCCACGCCCACGGACCACGTCGAACCAACGCAAATCCCTGTGAAACGGCCAAATTGATTCTCAAGCCACCCCCGTCGTCCCAAATCTTCCACAATTTTTGTAAAATTACCAAATTCTTTTCTGGACCATGTTGTCTCCGTATTAAAATAATCTCAGAAATATGTTCGCGTGACTGTGCTTTCAAAAATTGTCGAATTAATTTCAGCCGGGCCTGAAGAATAATTTTTCAATGAGCGGCGATCACAAAGATTCAAGAATATAAGTCATGCAAGGGTCGTTTAGTTTTACTTCCGATCAACCCAGTGAAAAAAGAATTTAGATTAGCCCAAGCAACGGGAGTGGTTTTTCAAAGATTAACGATTAGAGAGTTTTACGTAGCGTTTGGGGAGGGTATCAGAGCGGTGTGTACGGCCCTGCGCAACATTTCCTCGTGCCTCGACACGTCTATGTGTCGAGTACGTGCCAGCACCTACGTATATCTGTAATGCCGGTAGGTACACCCCCGGATGAATCTTGAGGCAGTGAAAATATCACGATGTCCGCTGCCACCGGAGCGTATCCGAGCAAGGAGGGATGGGAGGTTGGAAACGGGTAGATGGAGTCCATTAGCAGAGACTGGTGAGGATGTGTGCGATTATACACCCCCCAACAGTCCACTCAATAATGCATCATCCTTCTCTATCCGAACCCGGCCACCCCCGCACGTCCACACGTATGACCACTCGGGTAGACTCTTCCTTGCCAGCAACCCACCCCCTGGACCGGTTGGTACCTTCTCCAACCGGTCGCCTCCCTTCCTCGGCGGGTCCACCTTCTGTGCACGGTACCGCGGGTGCTTATTACTGGCGTGGCTTTGATTTGCGAACGGGTGAGGCGAGCGGGGGTGGAAGCTGTGGCCGCTAGGCGGGGGTGAAACGGGGGTGGGCAGCTCTCGCCGGGGATACTTGTTTCAAAGAAACGACGAGCGGCCACCGTAGTTTCGAGATTTCGGAGGGAGGGATGGCGGCGGCCCGACGCTGTTTAATTGTGCCGCACTTTTTCGCTCGACTCTTGAATCGCCGCGACCGTGTCCGACGGGTTCTCCTTTTGATCATAAATTTCAGGATTAATTCAACAATTTCTCGTGTCCGCGAGACTTTTTCCATCTCCCTCGTACCCTCTCCTCTCCTATCCTCTACGTCTCTGTACCGCGTTCTCTGCAACGCTGATAAAATACAGCGAATACGTCGCCAGGCAAACAAAAATGTGCGCAAAGCCGTTTCGGTAAATCCTTGCGGAAGGATTTCAGAGTCCGCCGGATTGCTCGTCAGCCGCGCGTTCCGCGTCTTTGTCTCCAGCGATTCTTCGGGGAGCTTTGGATGATCATGATGAGCTGCACCAGGGTTTTTTACGGTGATGCCACTGTAAGGATCAAAGGAAACTAATTATTATCGAAAAGGGTGCTCCCGTGTGTCGCTCTGTTTGAAGATGTACTTTAGGAATTTTTTAACCGCGTGCTCTACACGGTTTATCTCGATGCTTGGGAGCGAAACGCGTTCGTCGAAACGTCTGCACGTGTGCACTGCCCTCGCGAATTTTTCCAAGCAATCGTTCACCAAAGATCAGTATCGATCGTCGTAAGAAACTCGGCGTTTTTGCGAACGGGTCGACGGGGAATATAATAATCAGCGGGTTTGATACGGCGCGTTATAATCGCCGTGGAAAATAATTGGTTCTCGGCTGCTAATTTCCCGCGAATGGCAGTCCGGCAGTCGGAACGATACTGAAATAATACTTGATATAGCTACTTGAAAGAGAGTTCGCTCTACCGAAGTGCTCCATCTCGTCCCGTTGGCCCGCGCAGATTAACGGCTAATCCGGCACGGGAACGAGGAATTGTTGAGAGAAAAGCGGAAATGCTAATCTCTCGATGGGTATCCCCGGGATACCTACGCACTACGGAGTCTTCCATTTCCACGTGTGTCGTTGGCCCCCGGTTGCTTCGTTGTGTATGAGTATGTGTGTCTGTGTGTCTGCGCTTAAATCGCCGCATACTACGACAGCCCTCGGCCCAGGGTGCATATAAGGGAGCCGTGTATACAGGGAGCCGTCCCACAGGTATATGTGTTCGTACGTGTATGCGCGTGTTTAAGTACGTTTGCCTCGATTGCGTGCGAGGAACGACGACCAGAGGAACGACGCTTCAACGCGTCGCGCAAATCCTCTCAGATCGTGCCCCTCTCCTATCCGCCGAACGACATTTCCGCACGGAACAGTTTATTTTGCGGCGATGGACTTCCGACTATATGGGATAACGCGGCCTCGGTTTAATATGAATCTGGATGGCCGACGCAGGTGTACTTAGCCGCCCACTATCGTTACTCTCCTGCCACGGAATCGATAAAAATGTTCTGCATTCGGGGCGACCTTTGCATACTCTCCTTGTACGCGGTTTTTAGTTCTTGATACGTTTTATGGTTGCACTCTATCACCGTTATTACCGCACGGATCTTTATGCGAGATAACAATTCTCCGCGTCGATTGCCGACGCCACAAGCTAGATATATAAATTTCTTTCTCTCTTTAGTCGCGTTACGAACTTGAAAATGCATCGATGTTATTACAGTTTTCTTTATTGCTTCAACTCTTTAGATAGTTAATTATATATCGATCGTAATTTATCTTAAGATATTATGAATTTTTAAAATAAATTTGAATCCCTATTTCAGGGGAATTTCATCCCGAATTCAGCGTTTAGTATTCTTACAAAAATAGCTATTTGTTGTGTAGAAAATGATTGGACCTTGCGCCGTGTAACTCTTTAGGTTCAAGAAAACAAGTCGACAGACGTATGCAGACATATGTTACGACTCGATCGATGTTCTTTCGTCCATATTGGTACCTTCGTTCTCGAAATCAAGAAATTCTTTCGTCCCCATCGTCGCGATGATCGCTTGTGAAACCACGATTGTTCGAAACGGCCGTGTGAAACCGTATACCTCCGAAACGTTCCTCGGCCCCCCTTACGGTCCCCATAGCATCACCTAGAGGCAGAGCGTCGTTTCCTGCGTCGCGTTTTCCCTTTCGTGTCATCAACGGCATTCGAGCGCGTAATTAGATGGAACGGTTGCGTTTTATGGAAAACTGGGTTTCCGTCGATCTGGAATCGCTATCGGGCGATCATTGGGCAACCTTCTTCGCACAGGGGTCCCCATTGAAAACCGTAGGCGGTTCCCACGTGCTGAAATATAACTCGCAATAAACCAAAGTGATAGTAGGTTAAGTCCTACGATGCTATCTGCCCGGGTAATTGCCCCGGCAAGTACTCCCGGGTAACGGCCGGGCGTACAACGTGTTTTCTGTGGCAATCCGTCGTTCGTCGTCGTCCTCGTCACGGGAATAAAGAATAGCGATCTGTTCCTTTTTTCTTTCGGTCGTTTCGTTCGGAGGAAAAGGTAACACAAAGACAAATAGACACACGCGAGCGAGCGCACAGGAACGACGCGACGAACGGGGGAGAGCCGTTGCTGGTTAAGCGGGTCAGCTCTTCCTGAAACGGTATTCCGGATAAAACAGAAAAATGCCAACAATCGTTGCCGATGTATCAGACTTGAATAGACTTCCCACGATCCCGTCGCGTCGGCTGGCTGGCGAGATTCTTTCGACACATAACGCCATGAAATTCCAGAGTATCGACGGGAACGTTGTTTTTGCAACCACTACTAGCGGTGCTCTGTTCTCTACACGCTCGATCCGCACGACCGATAATAATTTAAACATTTCAATTATCGACCAGCCACGCCGCCGCGGCACGAGGCTAATAACCGAGATCCGCTCGAACAGATAGAACGACTCCATCGACTAGACTAGAACGTCGCGGACGTAACGACCCGTTTGACAAATCGTTTCCAACCCTCCCGGCCGACGGAAACGAATTTGTGACGGTTTAATTTGTTGCGACCGGCCCGATCCTTCCTCTGGAATTTTTAATTTTTATTGCCCTTTTTATTACCCACGCTCGAAAATTATTACTATCGACGGGGGTTGGTTGGTCGTTGCTTTCTCCGAGGGCGCTTCTCGATTCTGATTCTAGTTTGTACAATATGGAAAAATTTTTCGAATGCTTTTTCAAGCATCAATTCACTGATCATATCATTATTTAGTACGTGAGATGGGATATCGCTGTAGCGACTTGTAGCAACATTCAGGCAACACTCACCAATGTGAACTTTCTCACAAATGTGAAGTCTTTTTATTTTAAAAAATATTTAATCAATAACTCACATCGGTGAGTGTTGTCTGAACATTGATACAGTCGCTACATTTACTAGTAAATCAAGGATACAATTAAAAAATCGCTATAGATTCTCTAAAATCGCCACTTCTGCTCGGTTGCACGCACGGATATGCACGGTATACACGTACGCCGAAACGTTCGTAAAGAGCCAAGTTCATTGACTAGCGAGCAGGTGACCGAATAACGCGTGTAATGAATAATTTAAGTAGTGTGGCAGACCTAGTTTTCAAAAACTGAAACAGCGTGAAGCGTGGGGTGAAGTATGCGCCCGATACGGATCTCTGTTTCGAACTTCTTTCAATTGCTTCGGGGATGATTAAAATTCATCGTAATTTCACCTGGACGGGCAGGACGTTATCGCGATCGTTCGATGGATCTCTCGGATCCGCTGACTAAGCACCGATGCATCCCGATTACCCTCCGTAGGATAATTAAAGAATAGGCAAAATGTTGAAACCCGGCCAGTCAGTGTACACGTATACGTGTGTCTGCGCGCGGGTGCATGTACGTGTGTGTGTGTGTGTGTGTATCAAGCAACGATCCATATTCATGAGCGAGTAAGAACCAGTGCAACTAACGACTCGTTAGTTCTTCTAAGTGATAATTTATTTATCTTTCTGGAGCGGTCTCAGTGTCTGGCCGAGCGATCCAGACGCGGCCGGCCACAACCGAGCTGCTTAATTCCTCCCGGCTAATTACGGAAAAATCACCGGGAATCCCTTTTGCGCATGGATCGCTGGGAAACCATTAACGTACAACAGCCTGCACTTCGATTCTCTAATACCTCCTTTCGCGACTACGTAATCCGTGCAACTAATTCACACGTGTGCTGCATGCGAACGGTCCACTGTCGTTATTGTTATTTCTTGATCACTATTGTTATTTCTCATCAAAGGACTTCTTGCATCGACGATCTTCCAGCTGGATTAGGTATGTGAGACTCGCGGTGTTTAATTAATACTGTGCATTTACGACAAAATGCATATAAATTAAATTTTCTATAAAAAATCAATATATAAATTTTTTAATATGAAAATTCAATATTAACTTAAAATAATATTAAATTTTCTATAAAAAATCAATATATAAATTTTTTCATTTGACCCCTGTGTCAAATGTTACATTTAGTATCGGTATAGTCAAAAGAGCGGGAGGCGACGACAGCTGGCGATCCTTTGAAGACCCCGTCCTCTGATAGGCTGAGAATTGTGAGACTGGCGAAGGTACAGCTGTAGGTCAAATCGTAAGGTCCATCGGGAAATCGTTCTGACCGGCGCACCGCGAGAGAAAAGTCTTAAACGCGTCGCGGCACACTAACCACCATCCCGTTTTTTTCCCGGGCACAAAGGGAGAAAAATCTGGCTCGTCGTTCCGCCTAACGTATCTAGTTTTCCGTCACAAAAGAGACCCCTGGGGGCTGGTGTGCGGGACTCGAGAAAGGACGCGGCAAGGAGGCGAAAGGACGATGCTTGTATGGGAACAAACGAAGGGATGTGCCGACTCTTATGATGGACGTAATTAAAACTTTTACAGCGCGGCGAGCTGAAACGTGAGCAAAACGAGGAGCTATGTGTGCGCGTGTATACATACATATCCGCATACGTTCGTGGACGAAGTCTGTGTATGTTCTTCTAGCCAGTGTGCGTTCTCCGCCCACTTTTGCGCCGAGTATACCTCGGATATATCCCGCGATAGGTGGCACACGCACCCCGTGCGCACAGTTTTTCGCGGTAAAAAGGGGCACCGGCGACGAGGCATGAACCGCGCGCGCCTATGCCTCCGAGCTGAAAGGCGTCGAGCGTGGACACGACATTATAATTACAGTGATAATGACCGTGCACGGGGACACAGTCGATACCAGCTGCTTCTGTGTGCTTCTCCTCGCCGAGGACACCAACGGAACACGTAAGAATCTGCCTTGCGATTCACCATATTGCTGACGCCCGGGATGACAGACTCGGATAATTATCCCGAGCTGTTATAAACGTCTAATCCATGCAAACCACGCTTCGGGAAATTATGCGGACCCCGTAGGAACGATCCGTACGTAACTACTTCTTGGAACGTCGCCGATCATCAAGGTACATACATCTTGATCTTGTAACCCACGAAGATCGTCGTGTGTTTTTTAGCTTCTGCGAGAATTTCTACTTTTGCTCATTATCACTAAACTTTTTTTTAAACGAAATTCATTTCATCCCTTAACGACTTTGTTACATTAAAAGCAACATTGCAATAGATTCCGGAATTTGAAAAATCTTTTGCCGTTTTAGAATTCCGCAGAATCAATTCTTTCATAAATGCATAAAGATCCGTCCTCTAATTATGTTATTTTTTTTAAGACGATGAAAGAGAGAACACATTTTTTCATTTTCAGTCCACGGTCTAATTATAATAGAGATAACTTAAATTTCTTGAATTCTTTCACTGCTTCATGATTCAGCATGTTCGCCGTGCTCAATCAGCTCAGAAATTCATTTCCTGGCTGGATCCAAGGATCTCGACGCTTGCGAGTTCACGAGAATGATTCTCGTGAAAATGTATCGAGGAATCGTTCGCGGAGTAAGCAACGCTTGGAATCTCGATAAAACGGCGACTTTCGCCGGGGTGTTAAAACGTAACGCCGTGTCGTCGCTTGCATTCACGGTTATCGATGTCATCCCGGCGGTTATCTCGGTGGAGTTAAATACACGGGACGGAGGTGTGTTGGCTTCTTTAGCGTTTACGTAGGTAATCCTATCTTACGTGCAGGCCCGGCGATAAATCGTCGAAGATGTAATTTGCCTGTGATAAATCGTCGGGGAAAAAGTCGTTAAGGTTATGCACGAGCGTAAAGTTACCGTCGTTAATATTAAAGTGGAATAGATAATATCAATGATAAATCATTAATTCGCTCGGCGAGCTAACCGGGAGAGTAGGAGACGACCGACCGGGGGAATAAAAAAAATCGAAGGAAAGAAAAAAGTTTTATATATATACAACATGTATATAGATAGATATATACAACGTATATATAGGTATTATGTATGTATAAGAAGGAGAGAAAGAAGAAGCGTTACAGCTAATTAATTCGCTTTATGCTCGTCCGCGGTTTCTAATTCTCACGCTTAGCGCGGCGGACGCGCGTATGCAAATAGGAACACGAAAATCCACGAAGTCAAGTTTCTCCTGTCGCAATAAAACGATGGGGACTCGTGGCGTCATCGACACTCGTCGATTCATCGCCCCGGCCAATTAATTAAACCCGACGTTTTAGACTCATTGTTGCCTCACGCTACACTAATGAAACCGTTTCGAAACTTTTCTGTCCTCCTCCACCATCTTCTGCCATTCGCAGATCTGCTCGTATTCAATCACCGTACCACAGATCTTCGATAGAAAAATATTAATTGCTTCTGTGATCTGAAACGGCTAAAGAGGCAATGTGATAAACTTGACACTTTCCATTGGATCTTCAGAAATGAATTTTAATTGGACTCTGTAGGATTCGTAGAATTCGAAAGGTTAACGAGGTAACAGTGTTAAACTTTAACGTTGGAGATTTATACGCTTCGGCTTAATTAGTTTGAGCTTGTGGGATTTTTCGAGGAGTGCTCTAAATTGTTATTTTGAATGATACCGACTAAGAATTTTCTCACAGTACCTGGTCAAAATTCACTGTGATTTAATTCTCGGTGTTCTGTCACTGTAACACCGAATCCAGTTAAATATTGTTATATAAAATCATGAGTCGCCATAGATAATATCTAGACCATGAAGGTAGGGATAGTTAGAGGTAATGGGTCACTTTACGACAGTGTAACGGGCCACGGGGTCAGTGTCGCGTTACACATTTTTACTTTCCCGAAATTACTTGTCACCGTAATTTTCATATTAACTTCGTTAATGCGATATGTTTTAACGATAGCCCCGGTAAATTATTTTAAGAACAAGTGAAATAATGAAATTTAATTCGGGGATTTGAAGAAGTCGGAATTAAATATAAGGATAATACATTGCCGTGGTCGTTGATTAATTAAAAAAGAAATATACCGTCTGTCCGTTTCGGGAGAATCTCGTGAGGCAATTCCGTCGACGATCTAGACATTCTTTTCATTAACGATAAATCGCCGCGCCGCCGTTTTGATACTATCAATGATAAATCATTCACTTGTTCCGGCCGGGCGAAAAAAAGAAAAAACGACGCGGTCAATTAATACGATTAGAATCCCGGTTTCTAATTCTCACGCTTAATGAGCCGACCACGGTTTGCATACGTATCTATGGAAATTGTCGAAAACAGCGGGATTTCTGGCGAAAACAACGACCGAAGATTAATTTGCTGTTACAATGATCGATGCCCGGAGTAATCCTTCCTGGTCCCAATTAATTGCCGCATCGATTTGGCTTGGCTCCTAATTAAAACTCGCAGTAATTTTACTATGAGGATGAAAATTTCTAAAATATTGCTGACCGATGAAGAATGGCTCAGAAAATAGTACGAGCACACAGAACTCTCAAGTTTGCATTAAAAAGAACGAAAAAAAGTATTCCCCAAAAAGTGTTCACATCAAACTCGTGACAAACAAATCAATTTTACTCGTGCGCATTAGCAGAACGTTCCCCGTTTATCTCGGTAACTGCTGCGACTATAATTCACAGTGACTGTAATTCTTCAAACCTGTTTTTCGCTCGAAGAATCAAGTTGTCCGCGGAATTAACCAGATTGCCATTATCAGAAGCAATTAATTTATTACCAAGCGGCTCGATAAACCTATGTTCGACGGTACCGAACATTCTGTGAACAGGTTAATTCCGTTGAAAATGAGGAATAGATTCGATTCCGATACTGCTTGTACATACACGTGTTATAAATTTCGTTCTATCGGAACACCTGCCCATACACCTGACGTACGCGTGAACGCGTACCCTTTTTACGTAATAATTACCTTGCAAATGAAGGCGCGCGAGAAGCTGACTCCAATTACACAACTTGCTGTCTTCATTTAATTCGTGTCCGTGCCGGGAGATTGCGCGATATCGGTTCGATTCCGTGTAGTATCTCCGCGTACCCGATGAAACGAAATAATTGACAATTTTTACGATCCCGGAAGCTATCGAAACCAAATAAGACTACCGATTAAATTGTGTTTATCGGCCTGTAAATGTTTCGCTACATTCAATTATATCCCAACAATACTTTGTAACTAAACCACCACAGCCAGTTAAATGACTAGTTTTATATTTTTCATTTTACAATTATCGAAAATATTTCATTGCTTCAAGGCAAGCTGGGAATATTGCAGTAGAAAGTGCCCAAAAAAGTTTATTTTATGAAGGAATAATAATGTATAATTATTCTCTACCCGAAGAAGTAAAGCGATGTGAAAATTAGATATATACAAGAGAACGTTAAAGGAATTCATTACAACAAATGTAAAGTAATATTGTAAATGTAAAACAAAGTAGCTGAGAAAGCTAATAAATAATTAATCAACCAATCGCTTTTAGTGCTCGGTAGGTTTAGTGTTACCGTTTAATTCTGAAAATCGTTTTTTCACCGAAAGAATAAGAATAAAATTCCTTTAGCAGCTTCCGAAGAAAAAAGCAGTGTCCTGTGGAGGAAAGGGTGAGCGATAATAATTAATAAGCACAGTGGTGGAGCGCAGGTGGTGATCGATGATAGTAGATGGTGCCCCTTCCCCCCGGAAGAGCCGCCTCACTCGATAACAGTCCGCACACGGTGGTGCCATGGCTCGAAGGGGGATCGGTGCTCGCGTAACCGGAAGTGGCATTATACGCGCGAGCAAGAATACTCGTCTAATTGTCCGGGAGAGATAATTCCGTGCGATTTGCATACGTTTCCTCGTCCGTTAAGCCAAACCGCGTCAGCCGAGCAATTAGCGATTACTGATTAAGTCAAACGGCCGGGCAGACCGGGGGCCACGGGGGCCACGGGGGCCAACCGAGGTAAAAGAGGCGGCCAGAGGAGGCGAAGGGAGGAGGAGACCGCGAGAGCTGCCCGCAGGGGAAAAGCGGAATTCTGGGAGAGGTAGGCGGGGGTGCTCCTGATGCCGGACGATTGATATCAAAGTGGGAGGAGTGATGGGTGCTCCCTGTTGGCTCGACTTTCTGGCTCGTCTACTCTGGCTCCGATCTATCCGACGGTTCTTATTGTATGTTAATTATCCGACCGGCCTAATCAGCTCGCGGTTCTTCGCGCGGGACCACTATCTTCCTGGATCCCGGACGTAGGCTGATGCAACCCGCCGCCCCCGAAGACATTCGAATTAATTGTGCCCGGCTTGTAGACAAACTGATCAAACTGAACTTCTTGCGCATCTGATACCACTGCCTGACTCTCCACCACGGTCTCTTCCTTTGCTCATTTTTTATACCGCCACCTCCAGACCTCCCGCTGAAATTCCATTTCCTATATTTCTACCTTCTTAATTTTTCAGACATTTTCTACCATTCATTAATGAAGTACAGAAAACACATCTTTTCAAATCAGACTGAGAAACTGCTCCCGACGGTACCCAAGTTTTAATCTTAGATTTCACGGTGCTTGACACTTTTTCGATTTGTTCGATTAAACCGGCGCGCTGTTGGAAAGCCACGCAACAGCCGAGGCGCCATTAAAAACATATTTAATCTCGCGGTACAGAGACGAAAAGGTCAGATTAATTACTGATTTCGTAACGCGGGAATTAATGATTTCGCGGTGAAGCTTGATTTCTGGCACGAGTCCGGCCGCTCGTAACGCTGTAAATCGATACTGTTTGCAGATGACGTTGAATTTAATTAACGAAATTAGTCAAATTTAATTAACAATCGGACTTTGGTCGCGGGGACACGTACCTACCGTTTCGTATTCGCGTGGCTGTCGGAGCTTTAAAAGAAATTATGCATGATCGATGGCGGTATGGTTATCGAACAACGCGGCCTGCTGCAATAAACGATTTAAAAATGAACCACCGTGCGAAAGAAAACAAATTACCAGCGAAAATCGTTTCTACTCCCCCAGACTTCATAGCCCGGCATTCAAATGAGTCCCAGCGCGGGAATAATTATTTTTCACCAGTGACACAGCGGAAATGAAAAATGCCGGCGACAAATGTCACGGCTGGCTGGCCGGCCCTCTTTAATAGCACAGCCTTAAAGTAATCGTTATTATTGCTTCTTATTAGCATGTTCTATCGTCCTATCGGAGACCGAGGACTGTTTCAGGGGATCGAGTCGACCGACCATTATAAATGTTATCAGCCGCTGTTTTACAAACAGCGGTTCTCATTCCTGTCACCCCGGCACACGTGAAATCGTGCTTCACTCGCCGCCGTAAATTATTCGACTTTTGATAAAAATATTGGGTCACTGCGGCAACCCTGATACGCGTTACACGTATCACAAAAAGAAACTCTGCGTAATCGTTCACAAAATACGACCATAAATTATCGTAAGGACTTGCGGTTGATTATTTTATTCCTGTTTCTGGGTCAGTCACGGCTAAACGCAATGGCAGAGAATTCTTGAAAGATAAGTAATAAACTAACTGTTTCGTAGAGTTGAATACGTTGGTTTTTTTTTATTCGCCAGAAAGACTTCTTTTCTTTTTTCCAGCAATTTAAATGGTGTTCTGCGTAATGTAAGACTTTCTTTATCAATTGCCAATTGCTTTTCGTTCCAAGATGAAAAGAGGAAATATAAATATATATATAAATTTTCTATTTAGGTAATGACTAGTTTAAGTCCATTGGGATTATACAGCAACCACTAAAGTTTTGTTAATGATTCATAGCGGTCCCTTCCGAGAATAAGGGGAATAATGCGTCTATGAATTGACAATTTCCTAGACTCTCTGACAGTCTCCAATTATTTCTGCAAATTCTAGGGTTATCGTAGTATTAGAAGAAATTCTGTCATGATAAAAAAAAGTCACTCTTCGTAATGGTTAATCGATAGACTGGGAGAGAGCGTAGAGCACAATTGTCTTTATGTATGATTATACCATTTGAATTTATACACATTTTTAATATTGAAGGAATTTCAAAAATCTGGACCCCCCAATTTCGGCACCAGCGTGGTTCAATCATCGGCAAACTATTTTCGCGGTAAAAAAAGGAAGAACGTGTAGAATCCCTCGAGTTATAAATAATGGGAGGGTAGGTAGCATGGTGTATTCTGTAATAAAAGTGTTATAAGACGTGGCGGAGGATTTTCGCAGGAGGGGTGTATCTGCAACCCCCTTTCGATCCACGATACCAGGTAGCCACCCTTGTCAGTTGATCGCCACTGACGTCCGATGGCGGGCACTACAGTGGCGCGAGGGCATGAATATTCATCCCCCTTTCGTAAAGAAGGCTTTCGCGGTTGCGGGAGGGTGGTTAGCAGCGTCGATGTTAGTGGTGGTGGTTGTGAGCGCGGGGGTGGAGATAGTCCACCGTAGGCGGTGGAAAAAGGGGTGGAAGACGGAACGAGAGAAAGAAAGAGAGAGAGAGAGCAGGAGATTGATAACGGATACGCGATGGGTACTTCGTTTTTTTCACAATGTTTGCTCCGAACGGCCGGTCAGGGTGATAAGCAGCGCGGGGACGTAAAGCGTCGAGGGGGATGAAGGGCTGGCGTCGGCCTCCGAGCACCAGCGCCGCGACGCCGCGTTTTTAATTAATGTCGATAAAGTTCATCGCGGCGGGCTGAGACGCTGCGGTGGAATTATTCAAAAGCCGTCCGGCCGTACGCATACTAATTATAAAGTTCCACTGCCCTGGCGTTTCTGTTTGCGGATCAACGCGATCGCGACCCCGAGAGCCGAGCGTTCTCAAAAACGAGGAAATGAGCATTGATTACGCTCCAATTTCAGTTGCGTAAGTTGCTACGCCCTTGAACACGATACACGTATACTGGCCTGCCAATATATGTACCATTCTACTTTCCTAAATCAGCGCACTGAACATTCTATCGATAACAGATATCATCTCAGTGGTTCAATTTTGCTCCTCGCTAAGAACACTTAGAACCGAAGAGAATGAAATAAAATTGATTATTGAATCGCCTATAGACGATGTGCTAAACCGTGATAGATTATACGATAAATATGCTAGTAACTTTCTAGATAGAAATAAGGTTCCGTCTCAACCACCGTGGTGATCGGTCGTGTTTGTTGACGTATATAACATGACCATTGGAAAGTTAATTGATCCATGCAACCTCAGGCTTTCCTCAAGAATCTCACACAGTCGTGTTTGCATGTACTTGAGTAGCCAAGCAGTTGTCAATTCTCTTCTCGCAACTCACAAGTTTGTAAACATAAACAACCACGTTCTTGGAATTCGTCCGCTGGTATCTCCGGCAAAACGGACTCTTCTATCTAACGTGTGTCCAATCATTTCACATTATTTAATAGAAAATAAATTAACTGAATTAAGCATTGCAACAAAATCGCAAATCTCTTTTGTTCGAGCTGGAATGACCGAGCCTGGTTATAGTCACGTTCTAAACTTTAGGAGACAAGTCTACATTGATATGGATAATGTTTCCAAGTCACCTGACTCCATCCAAATTAATTATTCTAGATAGAAATATAGATGCGCGTACAAAGTGCTTGAAAATTGAGGAAAATTGAAAGAAGAGATCGCGTAATTGGGGATGGCGATGCCAATATCTCAGGAGGTCAGCGGTGTCCGATGGCTAGCACAGGGTCGCGACAGCCGTACACACGCTGAAATTAATATAGCCGGGTTAATTTGAAGTGTGTAATACACGAGGTCAGGTTCTGAGCAATTTGGCTCGGAATCACTCTTCCACGCATCTTAATTATTAGCTCCGTGTGGCTGGCGGCTGGTTAACCATACTGAGAAGGTCATTACGCCTGGCGGAGTTCTTACGATAGCTGGACATGCGACTGTATATACATACGTTCCTAGAGGTGAAAAAGAGTCTTTTCCCTCTTTCCAACGAAGCAGTTTCACCGTGTGTATGTCGTACGGGAAAATACCGGACAGTGGGTAGGTACAAACCAAGTGTGTTTCCTTTCCATGCTTGTGGTTTTAATGGACGTTAATCGTTGCCTCAATTTATAAGGCAATTTTAATGCGCGCGATTCCTAGATTGCAGACTGATCGTCTGCGCTTTGGACGATTTCAACAAATACACCGGCCTACTCGCAACCTAGCGGAGATAATTCGCGCTTTTCCGAGCCCGTGCAATTATCGAGCCAAATGCGTGCAGTTTTGTTCCGATGCCTCGGGATTTTCACCTTGCTTCTCTACGGCAGCACTTTTATCTATTTCTATTAATTTATTTCTACTTGTTCATTTTTATTTCTATCCATTAAGATCGACTCCTGTTTGTTAAAAGAGTCGTCAACGTGTGTTGATGTAAACGTTAGCACCAGAGCCGCGGGAAAAATAAAAGGGAGCACATATTGCACACTTATAATTACTAAATTAGCTTTTCAAATAGCAGCCGGCTGCATCTCGTCTCTGCATAAAATCATTCACAGCGGTATATTTGCAACCAGTCTATGCGCGATATAATTTAGCAATAATTATTGAAAATGCTCATATCTAAATGAATTTCTCGATACATACGTAATCAGCTCGATGAAAAACAGCACGCAATGCAACGAGATGCAACGAAGATGCATCTCGAAAGCAAAAAGGCGATGGGGTATCCTCAGTTAGCTACCAATTAACACAGTTCGGCTATCAGAAGGAATGTTTTCCGTATATGGGGAACGGAGACGTGTAAAAGGGTTCGTTCTCGGATTAATAATTGAAAAATTTCTTTCGTAGAACGAGGGCATTTAATTGTCGGAGCGATTTGCAGACGAATTCAAGGAATTCCCGGCAACCAGCCCACCGTGACCGGACGCGAACGATAAGAGAGCCAGGAAGGTTCGCGCGTTTTCTTAAATGCGCGCGATTAGCGTGCCCGGAGGTGGTGGCGCGGGGGTGGGTGATCTCGATCCGAATCGTTAATTTGTGTATTGCACACGAAGCGTTACGGCTTGACTTCCTTTTTCGCCGTCCGTGGAAGAAGAACAAGAAGAGGAGAGACAGAGTTAGGCTACTCGGATCGCTCGTTTTTTCCATAGGCGAAGATCGCGGCGCTGCGGCACTGGCATTAAAATACAATAGCTGACACAGTGTGAGCGCGCACCGCTCATAAATAACCGTAATCGGGATCGCTAATTACAGATTACGCTCGCGTTCACGTGTGTACCCGTCCGCGGCGGTGTTCCCATTCTTGACACACGGGTCAGACGGATTCGCCTCTTACACGTGTGCACGCGCACGTTTACACGCCGAGCCAACCATTTTAAATTCGTCTGTGAGTCGGAGGAGCTCCTAGAATAGGGAGGAGAGGGACGAGAGAGCGCATCTAAACGCTGATTAAGAATGTTGTACCAACATTCTACATTAATATTATTCTACCAGTAATCACGTTGCATTAGTTTACACTGCGCGCTCTGCTTGCATAATGAATACCTAGCCGGCATCGAGGCCCCGGCTACAATGCCTGATACAAACTGAATTGCACCTTGCCTACCTAATTCCAACGCGCCAGGTACCCTGCGGAGACAATTAGAGGGGCAGTTACTCGTTTCAATATGTTTTCGCGCTTACCGAGCGATGGAAATGATAGCGGGTGAGCATGGAGGCTTGGATTGGTGACAGGTGATCCTTGAAAGGTCTGTGAACTGTTCGGAAAATTTTTCGAACTGGCCTATACAGGGTGAATCCGCAGAAACAGAACACCTAAATGTCTCCATTACTTTTCGTTGTATAAAAAACTACGTAGGACAAAGTTACACTGTTCGAAGGGTCACATGTAACGGTGTAAGGGAAAAAATTTTCAAGGTCATTATAGTGTATAAGTATAAGATGTCCAGAAGATCCCTGACATTGAACAATATTTATCGAACAGCATACTCAAATAACCAAGTCTGAGATTCACATCGAAGAGCGTTCCGCATTCATATAATTCTAGGAGTAGTAATATTGCGTTACATTCTGCGTTGCTTGCCTAATGGATGCGAATGTAACGTTGGATTGTTACAACTTGGTACAGATTGAGATGCACCGTTGCTTCTTTAATTGCTCTGGTTCGGTACCGTAACAGGATGATTATTGAGGCAGGCAGACATTCCTGGTCGTGTCGTCCGTTATGTCTTCAATCCAATTAACAGGAGGCACTGACAATGAGCTCGTATTCTATTGTACAATAAAACGATCCAACGAACAATGGAATTGATTAAAATATAAATATTAACATTCTATAGACTAGAGATTTTACGCATTTAACACGGAATACCGATCCACTGATTAATATTAAGAATAATGTGCAGGTGAAACGCTGCTGGAATCAAATGGCTGGAACGGTCTCCAGAATTCTGGAAAAGGAACATGCTTTCAATTTAAACGGACATGCGCACGTTTAAGTAGAAACACTGTACAAGTGGCATTGAACGACGTTTACGCGTACACAAAAGTACCGTGGCTTACTGGCCACGTCCATCCGGTGATACGTTGCCCAGATAGGAAAATTAATTACAATAAATTTAACGGTAACGAGAGCGCAAGAAGAGGAGCCGTCGAGCTTCTACACACACGTCCACATAAATGTATTGTTCCCGAAGCGTTCTCGAAGGATTTGAGAATCCTTCCAACCATTTGATCGTTCCAGCCATTTGGTTCCAGCAGCGTTTCACCTGAACATTATTCTTAATATTAATCAGTGGATCGGTATATATAATATTTATCGGCTTGCGACCGGTGAAGAAAACCAGTGACCTCGCTTCCTCTCAAAATTTTTCTCATCGTACCCTTATAAATGTGAAAAAATGTTTCCGAGTCCAAAGTACCCTTTTCAAATTATATCAAAAATTCTAAGAAGATGAGTGATGACAGAGAATATGTTAGTCAAGCTTAAACAACAAATTCGCGAATGATCGTCCGAAAGATCATCAAGATCATCAAATATGTTGAAAGGTGTGTTAATTGTTCCTGGGACTCCTATTAAGCCTGTGCCAGCTTGAATGACTAGGCAAGGAGTATGCAAATGCGAGTGTTAGGTTGCCCACGGTGGTTATTAAAACCTCTCCTTTCTCTCGATCCTTTCGTTTTCACTTGATCTGAAGTTCGAGTAACTCATTCGGCCCGGTAGTTGAGGAATAATGGAATTACAGGAAGCGCATCGAGAAATCGGATCGTAAAAGAACATATTAAAGATTTGTGGCGTTAAGTAATTGCAAGGCATAGTCGATGAGTAGTAATTTCGATGAAATTGTAAACAGTTCATTGTTCGGACTTGCTGGCTCGAAACGGCGGATTCTCGTGCGCGAATCTAGCAATACACTATGAACGCGCGCACTTTTTCTGGCTTGACGAAGCGGCGCTCGTCCTGAATTTATTTCGACCTCCTCACCTTTTGTTCTTACCTTTATTACTTCTTAATCTGTCGGATCTCGTGTCTTTTATTATTTTTTTTTGCGAGAGCCACTGCCTGTGAGTTTCACGCCGCGAGTAGCAATATTCGCAGAGAGGATACAGAGAAAAAGAGAGAAGAGACGATACGAACCTCCAAGGGCAGAATCAGAGAGCGCGACGCAGCCTAGCAAGACAAATTAAACCGAGCTTGTACGGAACACTTCCGGGTATAGTAATAGATCTAACACCCATTAACTCAACGAGAGATTTCCATAATACGAGCCGGCTATTTCGCTCGATGAATTATTCAATACAATTTCGTTTACGGCACGGAGATCGCGGTGATCTCCTTCGGTATCGAAACGAAAAATAAAACAACCGTTCCCTGGGCAATCGTACGATCTACGGTCAGAGGGAAGACAGGATCTTTCGCCTCTTTAATTATTCACCGTGCGTTTGACGCGGTTGAACAGTGAGCGCGCGGAGCACTAGGACCCGCATTCTGTTAGAAATCGTTTTTCATGAATTCGAAACGGGCCTCGAGGATCCGGCCCGTGTTCGCACGGAACAAGAGAAGCATTTGATAAACACGGATCAACAAAGTGTTTGTTCTACGTGCGACGAATCAAGCGCGCCCACGGCGATAAGCCGAGAAAAATGAACTTCGATCTAGACCGTGCGTCCTACTGTCGTTTGATAAATAAAGCTTGATAAGACCGTCTCATCAATCACGTTCGTTGGAACGCCACTTGTTCCAAGACGTACCAATTCTCTAGCCTAGTGCTCCCTTTTGCTGGAAATGTCAATATTTTTTTTCAAACAGATAATTTCAATCAATTTTCAGAGAACGAAGAGACATAGGCAGCCGGATACTTTCGGGACCCGAAACGTATCTCACTTTCGGAAACCCGACTATTCTCGACCGAAAATTCCCGATCCGACCCGAGCGTCGGGTTTCCCGAGATTTCGGGTTCTCGCACAAGCCTGGTTACAGATTATTTAGCAGGACGGACGGCAAAACGAGTAAAGAAAAATCTGCGTGCCCGAAGATAAAACGCGAGAAAGAGGCGAGGAACGGTGGCTCGGGTTCACTGCGACAGCTCAGCTCGCTGTTACGATTTCCTGCTATAGGCTGTTGTCGCTGGTGCGCCACTGCCTCTTCCAACGCCGCCCCTATAACGGAGCTTGAGACCGTTCTCATTAACCCGCGAGCGTATGCCGTGCTCCGTCTATTCTGTTCTATCTGCGTTTTGCACCCGGGAGCATTCGGTGGATGCCTACTTTGATTTGTCTTGGAATATTGCGTCCCGTTCTCTCGAATTTCGTGCCTGAGTCTCCGGATCCGAGTGTCCTTTCTCTCTCACCCGTGTCCGACCCTCTCCCTCGTCGTCTATCCACCCCTCTTCAGGTTTTTCCCACCCTTCGACAGAGGGTAATTGGTCGGTCGCCTACTGGATCCGATCGGCTAGATTAAATCTGACCCAATTTAAACTGTCTCCCGCAGCTCCCGAAATGTTTCGGCTTAGGGTTCGCGCGAACTTATCGATTGTCGAAGTTCAGAAATTCCCCGACGCTCTGCCAAACCTTGCGCGTACTATAGCAGGCTTTGTGTTTGGAAATGTTTTGATTTAGGCAAAATCGTGCCAGTCTAATTTTCTTTGACAAATCGTCAGAATTATCAGAGCTAATGTACTTGTCGGTTTAAAGGTGATTGAAAAATTTCTTTAAACGCAGCATTTTGTACGGCGAGTGTTTTACTAATGCGCTCGAGTAGAGTTGCAAATGTATCAGGATCATGGTAGACACGATTGGATCCATAGATTATTGTATTAATTAATTCCTGGATAGAATCGGAGTATCAGGCTCGTTAATGGCGCAAAAGGTTATCTAATTATCCACTGTTTAATTAATCACATTGGAGAAGATCCTGTTCAAATGAGTATTAATGAACGACAATTACCAATTTGCTTGTTTTCTAAATAAGGCAATTACCGTGCATAATTTCGCCGTGGCGCCGCGGTACCTCGAACGAGCTACACAAAAGATGTCGAACAGGATACCTTATATTTTATACAAGCGATTCATCGTGATGAACGGAAAATTTTCATCTTCAATGTTTCAAGGTCGTATCTGTCTTTGAAATGACGGTGAGAGTTGAAGAGAGAAATAATTCAGAATGGTCAGAGGAAGGTAATTTCACGGAAAAATTGGTGTACCAACGAATTTCCCGGGATTAGGGAAAGTTGAAGACGAACGGTGCATAGATCGAACCGAAGAGCCAGCGCGACGGTGTAGCTCCTATCGCAAAGGAAAACGGACTATCTGTCGTTGAAGGAGGGCAAGTACTCGGCAAAGGCAATCCGAGATTTTGACCATCCTTGAGGATCCGTAGGGAAACTGGATTAAGGGAAGGAAGCGCCGACGGAATTCTAGTCGATGGATGGACAGACGAGGCTCTTTGACTTCGGAAGGGTCGAGCGGGGATGGTATACGCTATCAAACGGCTGGTATGCCACGGAATGCCGGTGGATTCCCTCCGCGGAGTCACTCCCTCAGCCGATAGACAAATTGACGCGGAATTTCCTCCGGTCTCACGCTCAATCGGTCCAACCACTTTTCTCTTTCGCCGAGGAAATCCACCCCTGCGCCAAGCCGCCACCCTGTCCGCAAGAGGTTTATCACCGACACTTGCTGAACACCCTGAATCCAGACCTCAAACTCACTTAGGCTAACTGGCAATTAATCCTTTGTCGTTGGGTAACTTGATTCCGCCCGGTGGCTAACAAGAAACCCCGTGCTCCTTAAAATATTGTTTACTCGTTGGTCTCGCGCAAAATTAACCGTTTGACAAGCACTTCAATCCCTTATACCGCAACATCGAGTCAGGGTAAAAAGAATTTGATAAAACTGATCGAGTAATTTTCAAAAGATGGCAGATTCAACGAATCAGGTTGGGGGCTGTCTAAGGAGACATCGTGGTCGTCGGTTCGTAGGAAAATGTTCGCCGCACGAAAACGGTTTAATTAGCGCGACAGGGAACGTGTTTTCCAGGTAGAGTGCGCTCGGGCCGGCTCGCGCACGAGCTCGCGGGGGTAGAAAGAATCACGAGCGAACGATTGCTCTTAAATTCATATCCGAAGGAGCCTTGAAGAACCACTTGGCATCGACTCCTCGACTTCCACCCCATTTCCGACAATTGTCACGAACGAACGGGTATCCCGAGGAAATGAGAAAGATAATGAAGGAGCGTGACGTAAAATAAAATGTAAACACGGGGGTGAAAGACGAGGGAGTGGCACGCGATACGCGCGGGATACCTACAGCAAGGGAGGAGAACGAAGAGGAGCAAGAGGTGGTGGTGGAGGAGGAGAAGAAGGAGGATGAGAATGATGAGGAGGAAGAGGGTAGGACGGCGAAGAGCCACGAAGAAGGAAAAGAGAGAAAGACGCGACAGGGGTTAGGAAGCCTGGAGGGGGGAGGGAGAAAAAAGAAGTGACGGGAGGAGGACGGAAAAACGCATCGACCAATAGTGCCCGCAGGCAGGCAACCCAAGAGCCGACCACTTATCTGTAGGAGCAACATCAGAGGAGCTCTTGGCTGCTTGGTTGGTTGGTTGGCAGGAGGCAAAGAAGTGGCTGGCATGAGAAGGACGCCGAACCAAAGTGAAGTGCGCGAGAGATACGAAAAAAAGGGGGAGGAAGAGAGAGTGCGGGGCGAGTGGATGGGACGACGTGGAGGCAAATGATACCTCCTTAGGCAATTTTAATTTTGCAGAAATCACTGTTGGGCTAATAAGAATAAAGAGATCTCCGTGGAACGCGTCCTCCCTTTCCCTCTCTCTCTCTCTCGATCCTCCTCTTGCTCTCTCTCTCTCTCTCTCTCTCTCCATTTTTCTCCATCTCAGTCTTTCCTTCTCATTCTATCTCGTTCTGTTCGTTCGTCAGACTTCTTTGCTCACGGCTTGTCTCTCTCTCATAGCCGGTCGAGTGAGATACACCGTCAGCCACCAGCGACATTATACGACCGTGTCGACGACCCGTGTACTGAACTGCGTCTACCTTCCATCTTTCTCCCGGTGTTCACCTCTCCCGTCTTCTTCCTGTCATCGTTTTTCTCCCATTTTTACTTTTAATTCCTTTCTGAAGACGGGACACGGCCGCAGTCGCGGAAAAATATTAATCAGGGACCTCCAGCCACCACCGCGGGTCCCTTTACCCAAGCCCTTCTTCAAACTTTCCGCTAGCCTTTGCCTCTATAGGTTATACTCACTCGACAGCACCCTCCTGTGTCTTCGAACGGGGCGAAATGGATACGGGTTCCGTTCTGACACCTGCTTTCCTCAATTATTCCCCAAACTGACCTGGTTGCCTGGGATTCGGGGAATTTCTAGATTCAAAGCATAAAGAAAGTATTGTAACGTTTGTAATATAACGTCGATCAGTACGGTGGTCCAGTATTTTTCAATACATCGAAAAGACCTAGCGCACCTCTCCCCCCTCTAAATTTTTTCGCCATATAAAGCACCGCTTTGCCAACCATGCTCTCCGAAAATTTCGAATCGAGGAGCAGGGTCTCCTGCATCAAGTACGACAGGAGCTGTCAGCGGCACGTACCCGCGGACAAAACGGCGACCCTGTCCGTATCAAACCATCCATCCAGGGCGAGACGTGCTCGTACGCGAGCATGATGCCCGTTGCTCCCAAAGACACTAGAGGGACCACTACACACAAAGAGAGCGATAGTGAGAGAAACTGACGGAGAGCGAAATATAGAAGGCACGGTACGTGCGAGGAAGGGTTAAAGTGTTGGAACCGGTTGAAGGCTCGAATCGAAAGGAGGATGAGGAACATCCGGGAAGAAGGGCGACGAGAAGAGACACGAAGATCGTAAAGGGGTAGCTAGAGGGTGGAGGGGCAGGGATGGTAGCTGGGGGGTTGCCAGCAGAGGCCGGCGGTAGTCGTCGTCGGAGGGCGGGGAGGGGGGGGGGCAGGAGACATATTTATTTGACATGCGACGCGACTGCACCCGAGTTTCATTAATTGAAGATCGCGGGAATGAGCACGGCAGACAGCACACCGGAGCAGACACAGGACCTGTGCACGCGCGCGCGTACCTCTCACTCTCTCACATTCACTCTCTCTCCCTCACCGGCACTCTCTCCCTCTTCTTTGTAGCCTTTCTCCCTTGCTTCCGGGCGCCCTTTCTCGCTCTAACCCTATTCCTCTAACTCGTTCCTCTCTGTCTGTGTATATGCATGTACTCGCGGAAACGGCAAATGAGGATTCGCCATTTCTCTGACATTCTAGCATTCAAGTTCGTCTCGATCTAGGCCACACAGAAGGCTCCCTCTGACGCGTTACCGTCCCCCCTAACCCCCGCCGTACCACCCCCGGACCCGGGGGTAGCTCTCGGCTCGTGTGTTCCGCTAAAGCGCGCCCACCTATCCTCTATCCCGCAGCCGCCTAGGCGCCGCTCATGCTCGCGCGCGGATTTCGTTCCGTCCCGTTCCGTTTCGTTCCGTTCCGCGTCGTTCCGTTCCGTTCCGTTTCGAGCGGCGGCGGCGGCGGCGGGTCTTCTTTCCATAGGGTTCGCGTTCGTCCTCTCCGGAATGAATTTAACGGGTGACGGCTGATGCGAGATCGTTACGAGTGGTGGGCGGACGGCTGGCGGCTCTGCTGGGTGTTCGCCTTTTTTCTTCTGTTTCCCTCTATCTTTTCCGCTTCCTCCCGTCCCTTTCGACGCCGTCAGCGTACCCAAGTCCTCCCCCCTCCCAGTTTCTCTTCATCGTTTCCCGACGACGACGACGACGCGCCCGACAGTGTCGCGGAAACAGCGACGTTTTCCGCGACGCATCTACAACCTAGGGCTAGATGCTCTCTCTAGCGGTGTCTCTATTTCTCTTTCACCCTTCGACGCGGTTCTTAGAGCGCGCTACGAAACGGACCCCAGACTCACCATGGCTCTCTCGGCTCTCGGCGTTAAATTCGTCGCTTTCGTTCCGGCTTGTCCCCCGGTTCCTTTCCTTTCCGTTCCATTCCCGTTCGTTCCGTCGAACGAGCAATGGGCCTTTGATTAAACCCCGGACTCACTCCGGTTCTCCATGGCGCGGCGTAGGCGACAGCGGTGGCGATGAACGCGCGCGGCGGAGGGGATGTATTAGAGGATGAAAGGTGGCGGAGGTGGCGTGGCGATATCGGAGATGGTGGAAATTTCATTTACCCCTCGTAGAGTTATCTAAGAGCAATACCGGGTGGCCTTAATGAAACATTCAGTCGCGAGAATAGCTCAGCAATCTCGAAGGGTCGCGGCTCAAGGGGCAAGCGGGACGAACACCCGAGCTGCCCCGCTCTTTATCTCTCTCTGTCCCTCTCTTCCTCTATCTTTCTTCAGCTTGCAGCCTCCATCTTGGTCTCCATTGCGATCCATGGCACAGAGCGAGAGAGAAAGAGAGTGTAAGTTTCAGAGAGAGAGAGAGAGAGAGACGGCGAAGGTATGGGTCTGATTCCTGGCAATGCAATTGCAGGTTTAAAGTGGCGTTCCCCCGTTTATTTCGACGGTCTGCCCTCTCGCCCTCCTCCTCTTCCTTCTCCTCCTCCTCTTCCACCCCCGTTGGATTCTCATTTCGGTCCTGGCCGAAATACACTGAAGACTCCAGCCGTCACTCGCGCGATAAATCCTTGATGAAGGTCAATTCAATAAAAGAGGATGTACCTGGACCGATCGTTCCTCGACGGTGGACGTCTTCCGCCCACAAGCTGCGAGCCTGACACTGACCCATCAAAAACTTTCTTGAAACCGAGGCGAGATTTTAATTAATCTTTCAGACCCCGTTTCTGCTAATCGGATCCGTTGATTCTGAACGTCTCCAAGCTGCGCCGTCGTTTCTGTGCGTTAAACCCTCGTTGTTGAGCTCTCGTTATTAACTAATGATCGTGTACACGGTCTTTAAATGGATTTCGGAATTTTCTGTTACTCAATCTTCCAAAATCAAGAGAGACAAAAGTTTGTTGATCATTCAATGGAAGATCGATCGGTCGAAGGAGCGCGGTCGTAATCAGGCACGTCCGGGTCGGTTATTACTCATTAGCGGGCCGGTAACCCGGTCTATTTCTTTTATTACGTCGGGGGTTGGAAAGGGGTAGCCTGCCAGTGAAAACAGAAGCCGAGAATAACGACCGGCGCAATTATTCCATAATGTAGTTCGCATAGCTGAACTCCGAAGAAAATTAGAGGGGCGCCCGGCCAGGAGAACGAACGAATGAGAGTTCGGGCGTACGTGAGCGGCAGCCGAGAGTCCACGGCAGCGACAGCAGCAGCAAACCGGAGACAAAGACAACAGGAAGGCTGGTCGTCTAACAACCGAGGAAGACAGAGATCCAGGGCGACGCGATAGAGACGATACCCGGGCACAACTTTCTCGTTTTATCTCTCAATTCGCATTCTCGGAGCCGACGAACGTTTAAACTACAAGCCCGTAAGTCGAGCCTACCTAACGGCGGACTCCTGTGATTAAAACCAGCGAGAGTTCCCCGGGTGGTGTGCCCTCGGTGGAACATGGGCCCAGCCGCCACCTTGCCACCCCTTTGGAACGTTGCCCTCCAAAGAAACCTTTAAACGGAGCTCGATATAATTATTGCTCGGCATACGTTACGACGCCCCTGCGGAATTACTGCAAACCAACCGACCGACCAACCAACCAACCAACCCCCACCATTCCTCTCTTCAGGTTCCAGGGATCATCCCTTTAACCAGCGAACGCCTATGCTAGCCGGTTGCAGCTAACGGAGCCGCACCGACACGCTGCCCTATGGGCCGGAATTGAAGAGCAGAGGTCGCTCGCCGAATTCATTCGCGTAAACTCGTGCCGTTACGCCGTAACTCCGGGCATCTCCAATTAGTCGACGCTCTAGCACCCTGTCGACTGCCGCGGCTAACTGTCTGCGCACAGCGATCCCTCGATCCTTTACTCGTTCGGCGCTCGATCCTAAACACCTCGAACTTTAAAGGGACTGTCTTAACCACTGTCATAACCGTTCTTCAGAAAAGGATCCAGGCCTTGTACTTTTTGTGCCTGTTCTTTTATATTCATTTTCTATATTCTTATTTCGTTATCTTTCCTCAGTTATAAGTGGTATCGGATTTTTATTACAGTAAGTTAATCGGTTTTAGTGCTATAAGTTAAAGTTAATTTTAATAAAGTGATCCTACTACGTTTCTTGAACAGACTGATCTCGTAGAACGAGACAGATCAATTTTTGTAAAAAATATATGTATGTACATCCTCTGAAACACAACCATGTATTATTGACCAACAGGGTTGCTGCAAATATTCACAGAAGAATATCATTTTTACGTTCACCACTAAAGTAGATGTAATTTATTAGGGATTAACGAACCTGATTTACCCATATGCACCCAATAAAAGCGTTCAATGAAACAGCTTTTTCATCGTTCCAAGCAGAATCGCATATAAAGTAGACACCGGCAACGGTCGCCGGCGTACGAATTCGTTACCGCAGCCAATTAATTCGCGGAAGGGGGATAAATTCGACGGAACATGTACTTTTTAATTCGACGAGATAGCCCGCAATCACCGCGAGGCGTCATCTACATTTCAAGCGGCGCGGCGCGGCGCGGCGCGAGTGCAACCGGAACATCGGTGCAACATTGGTACGGCTGAGCGGGTGGGGAGTATCGTGTCGGAGAGAGTGTAAACTCCGGCGAGATTAAAAACATTTTATCAACGATATTTAATTAAATGATAAAAACTTACGGCTGGCTGTTTAGAAATTCGTCATCGCGCCGGATACGATGTTCCCGGCAGGAAATGACTTTCTTAGTCGCAACCGTTGGGCAAGTATACAGTTTAGTGCAATACTTGGAACTCGTGGCGACGGTGTATAGATATAGTTGTCGATGGGAATATTTGTGAAATTGTGCGATAAGAATTCAGGGGAAATTGTATCGCAATTTGCGTTTCGCGTTACCAATAATTTTCATTTCCTGTGTGCGGACGTGCAACGGGAGAATGCAACGGTGCATCAACGCCAGGCCGGAATATTGAAATTACAGCGCGTATCGTTGATTTAACGAAGAATTCGCCGAAATTGGTCACGGTACGGTGGAATTCCATTAATTTCGTCGAAACTACGTTGAATTATCAAATTGTCGCATCGGTGCCTGGTTAATCAACGACTTTCAACCCTGATGGGGATCGCACCTACACGTTGTACGCTTCTCGTTGGAAAGTGTTCTTGAATCCGTGTCGTCTCTCGCTCTCCGAGGACCACCAAGCCAGGAGGAGGATGGCGAGGAGAAGGAGAAGGTGAAGAAAACGGTTGTAGAAGTATGCGAAACTCCTCGTCTTACTTGGCTCGTACCCGTTTCGCACTCCGGGGCGGAAAAGAAAGCAAGGCGAGACCGGGGACGAAAATGAAAGCTGAGCTCGCGCGATAATCTCAAGCAAACGAGTTAATTTGCATCGAAAACGATCGCGATGATGGTTCGGGAACGACGATCACCCAGCAGCTGTCCCGCGCCACGGAATAAGGATCATTAGAGGCGGCGATCATTAAGCTGCTGCCCCCTGATAACTTCCTCGTGCGATGTCTCGAACAGAGTCATTTTCTTGAATAATTCAAATCGCACTACTGTTCAGTTGTTCCGAATCATTACGATCAAACATCTTGTCAGCCTTCGTGTGTGCTACACCTTTTATTAGAACTTTACTACATTCCAACTAATTATTAGACTTATGTTGGTGACAATATCGATTAAAAAGAGGCTCTGAAAGTGCAGTAGGGAATCATTCGAAGGATACCATCAACGTCGATTAAAAAGGAGGTTCGGCATCTGGGGAAGGGGATGAAGGGAGTCGTTCGAGATTAGATTGGAAGATCCCCATGTTTTCCGGCGCTAAGAAACAATTTCCAATGTTTCCCGGTGTCGTCGTCGTCGTCGACGTCGGATGGCGGCAAAAGTAACCCGCAACGAACCAATCCCACCGCGAGAAATACTTCCATCTCGGTTGCATCGATGTGGCTCGGTCGGTTCAGCCCAGCACGGCGAGAATCCTCTTCTCGCTCCGCAATTCTCGACGTGGCACGGCGTTCCCGATGCGGTGTGTAGGGACACGAGAGAAGAAGATGCAAGCAGGCAAGCAAGCAAGCGGGGATCGGGGGGTGGCAGAGGGTGGCTGGGAGGTTGCAGCAGCCGGTGGGTGCCTTCTTCCTATCTTTTTTCTCGTGTTTTTAAGGGACGGTGATGATGGGATACTCTCGCCGTGAAGAAGCCGGCATAGGCGCGGCGAGAAGCGGCACCTCTTAGTCTAATTGAAAAGTCGGCAGAAATTGAAAATTGCGATCGCGAATTGCGAGCTGCTTTAGGGAAAGCAAAGGGACAAAGTTTGCCAGCCAACTGAAGAGGACGGACAGACCGGGGCCGTCGTTCACGAGAGCGAGAGACGTTCAGAAAGAGAGAAAAAGAGAGAGTGCGAGAGAGAGAGAGAGAGGAGCGAAAGGGGTGAGAGAACGAGAGGAGAGGGTGCAGGCTAGCGTGTCGGAATACGGTAGAATGAAGATTCAGTGTTTTGTCTTCCCGTTCACTGCTGGGGGGATAGAAATGGTGTCGGAGGGGGTGCGAATCCAGGCTCGCATGGGCATTCTTTTAAAGAGTCGTCAATTGTACCGTTCTATATGCCCGTTCTGAGGGTTGATTTCCTCGTGCCTGCATCCAACCATCCATTCATCCGTGCGCATAGTCTTCGCGGAGCGCGCGCCCGAACAACAACAACATCGTTGCTAAATTCCTAGCACCCTGTGTGTGCACCTCTTCCCTACCCTACCTCTCTGTCCCTCGCTCGACGGCGGATCCCTGTTTTATCCGAAGGTACTTGCCGGTTTTTAAATCGGCCCGTCTAGCGCGCCCGGTGCATCGAGAAGGAAACGATGAGAGAGGGACGCGGAATTGTAACGAGAGAAGACACCGTCTCGCGGCGCAACTATAATTACGCTTACTGGAAGAAACGACGCGAACGCTTTGATAGTCTCTACGAGCCAGCTGTCTACGCACTCGGCGGCGGGACACACCGTTTAGCCGAGGGTTGCGCTACTTACCGGATTGCTCCTCAGAGACACCCGGAACACGGATCCAATCTGCTTTCAGAAAGTTCAGACACTGATCTAGTCCAGCTCTGATCGGGATTCTCCTTCGAATTGATTAGCTGCTTTAAGAAACTTTATTTGGTCGAACGCAAAACTATCCCTAGACTCTCTCCCCTTTAACCCACCTTCAGACCTATCCGAATCGATCAAAAACGATTCTATCTTCAAGATTAAAGCGTGGACCAAGCACTCGCACCACCCCCCTCATATTCCATACACCAAAATTGTTGACAACCCTCGAAACACGTAATACACAAAGAGTAAGAACTTTACAATTTATAAAATACCTGGAGAGATTGTAAAGGGACTGCAAGGTATTTTCGGATATAGGTGTTAATTAAAAAAGTCGAGGCCATGAGGATCGAGGTTATAGATGTTCCGTTGAAATGCTAGACATCCAGGGTGTCAGAGAAGAGCCGTTTTCGCGAAGACAAGTTCAGCCATAGGGATGGCAGTTTAGGGGGGTGGTGGTAGAGGGTGGATTGCGGCTCGATTCGGCAGCAGGCCCCCCGAGGCACGTCGAGGATCGAGAGACGCGCCATTTCATTCGCCGACTGCCGATATCGCCAGCCCCTTCCAAAATATCTCATTCCCAAACGCCTGGAGCTCTCGATGGATTACAAACCTATCTATTACTTCCCTGTCCTATCTCCCCGCGACGAATCACCAACTCGACGAGCCGTCTGTTGGCATTTTGGGTCTCTTGAAGATCGCGTCCCGGAACACTGCTTTTTAGTCTCAATCGATAGTTCCATTGGTTGTCTCGAAAACAGTAAAAGACCATTCGGGAATATGGATTTGTCTTTTAAAGATATTCCTCTCAGGATATATATGTTATAGTATATTATATATACATATATATAAATTTGTAAAAATTCTTTTCATCCCGTCAATGTCGACAATTATCAACAAAAATATTTCACAATTTATCATTTTATCCGCGGCATCAACACACCACGGAATATTCGAGCGAATTTCCACCCTCTACTTCGAATTCTGTTTCCACCCTTGTGCTACACACAATTGCCGATAAAAAAAATACTAGAATATTTGTCAGAATTCTGGGTTCGCGGAGAATTTTATAAAAATTGATGATCGCGGGTCTAGTCAGCGAACCGTCGAGAGGAATGAAAATCGCGATAAAATTTTTGGATCGCGTCGTTGATTACGAGGTACTCGGAAACATTGGTATTGGAAATTTAGACTCTGGCAATTCCCCATAGACGAAACCGAACATTCATTACTAGTCGTTATTCACCGTAGGAACTGGTAGCCGACCTCGTGGATTTTAATGCCCGTAAAAATGACAACAATGACAGTCGTTCAGCATCGCGTTTTCCATCGTCGTTACGCCCTCGGCAAGAATCCGACTGAATGGAATCCTCCATTCTCCTCCTGGTGATCACCGTGCTTTCTTCAATCTCGATAACTGTCTATGTTTATGGGAGCCGGAGCTTTCAGCCCTTTTTTCATTTGATCGCCGATGGAATCCGACAGGTGCCTGGGGATCTATATCGGTGCACACCGATCCGCGACATTCTAATTCGGAAATGTCTCTACATTCACCATAAAACATAACAATAATGCCACTGTCGCATTTACCTAAAAACTCATTTCAAAATTTCTACATAAAACAATTAACGCTGAAATAATGCCTAATGCGAAGAGTTTTTAATTATAATACAATTATTTTTTAATTATAATAATTTCAAACACTTCAAGCAAAATCGACTTATGGACTAATTAATCCAATGAATCGCGTTATTGAAAAATCATTATACACTATTTATAATCGTATTGATTTTTTCAATAACTCATTACTAAAATTTAATAAACTTAATAAACTAAAGTAGGGCTTCAGCCCGTTTATAATAAACGATAATAATAATGAGAATAATTATTGAAAATTTTTGATGGATCGTGAAAGGTTTCGGGGGAGGACGATCAGCGATCAATCCCCTTTGCGATCAGCCGTGGATCCTTTTCGTGACGGTGGAACAACCGTCGGTCGTACACTCTCATCAGGTTGCAGCAGACTGGAACATTAGCAATTCCAATATGGCCGCGGGCACGCTTCCGGGAAACAATGTCGAAGATTACCGAGCATGCGGGAGAACGTCAGCGGAGCTGGAGCAGCCAGAGCGGAGGGCGATCACATTGTTCGACACGATAATATTTGTCACCGAAAATAACGCCGAAAAACCGAGAAGGAATAGAGAGCCGGGCGAATCCATTGAAACGCAGACAATGCGGCAGATTCATCTGGCTGCCCGTTCGTCTCGTCCTCGAATCCTCTTCTGCCGGTCGTCCAACCTGTCACGTGACACGCGCCAAATTAAAAACTCGGTTTCGTTGCTCCTTTTGCTCGGGCTGACATCGGATATCGAGGTGGTTTATCGTGGAAGAAAACGGCCATTCTTCCGCCCCTCGTTTCCACCATTTTTCTACCTCTTTGAGCCCAACCACATACCCATAACCTCAATATATTTGCGATGCTGCACCACTAAAAATTATTCCAACACTAAAAGACGTTCGTGAACAATCGGGGTGTAGATCACATTTTGTAGTAAACAATTTTGAAAAATTACCTGGCTCTCGTGCCGTTAAAAATCACGAACATTTAATGAAGTGTATCGAACGCAGCATTTTCTAGTAAAATCTTAGTGTGTGCATTGCGAGGGATGCTAATTAATCGATGTTGAAAGAGCAGACGTCAGGGTTCCGTGAGCTTAAAATCCGCCTAATTACGCGATCGGGCTCGCGGACTCACGGTGTATTTTAGAAAAAATATGTCGAAAAGCCCGGGAAACGCGCGTTAAAATAACGCACGAGTGCAGATAAATTGGGGGAGGGAAATTCGGGGGTATGAGCGGCTCACTTTATAAAACATTCGCGTCACGAGCCGCGAAGAAACGTATGCGCCGAGGCAGAGGTATAAAAAAAAGTAAGCCACCGCAACGGAGAATACGCGTGTTCGTGCTCTCGTGCTCTCCGACTCTCTCTCTCCCTCTCTTCGAATTTCTCCTTCTCTCTTGTTCTTCTCTCTCTCTGTCTCTATCGCTCTCCCTATTTTTTTCGTTTTGTTCCGTTTTGTTTTTTAATATCCGAGAATACATATTGCTTGCACATCCGTGAAGTTCAGCCGTGACGCGGTACTTAGCGAAATGATCAGCGGGAACAGAAGGCAATATCGGAATTATTGTGATTCGCGGAAGTCAGGCCGCAGGCGAGTAATCTATACCCGAGACGCAGACATTACTCGTCGCTCGGATTTGAATATTGCGCCGGTAATATCGCTTCGGGCTCTAATAGTTACTGGGAATGCCACGTGCACGCTCCTGTAACGCGCGGATACGGTCGAACGAACCTTTCCAATTGCCGTCTGTACAAATATAGTTCCGCCAAACAAAAATTCACTTCTTTTATTTTTACATTGCAGCTAACATGCAGCGCAGAGTGCATCCGTGGCGCGCGGTACACACGGTAGAAAAAGATGCGATTGATCATGTGGAAACACTCTGTTCGAAGTGCATCGTTCCTTCAACCCCTCGTTGCAATTCACAATTCCTTTCTGAGGCAGTTGTTCTCAGAAAAGCATTACATTCTTCCGTTACCAAAATATGTGTTCCATTACGCGATTATAACATTAACGTGGCGTTTAGCACCAAATATTGACATTCAATAAATTCTAATGAACGTTAGGCACAACAATAGGCGTCAAAGGAGGTCTGCCGAGCGCAATTAGCGAAAAGGTCGTCGAGCAAGGGGTTAATCGGTCGGAAACACCTTTTTCCAGCAGATCCTTGTTCGCTGGTGGCCAGATTTCCGATCCCTGATCCCGAAAATGGCAACAAGGAGCAAGAGTGACGCGAGGGCACGCAGGAAGCCGCGATTAATGCGGGGCCGAGCGACCGTGCGAATTAACGCTTGTTTCCCAAAGCCCTAACGTGGCCGCGACAATTCTTGAGTGCTGTCTGCTGCAGAGCTAGAGCTCCGGTAAGCGTTGAAGGGTGGGGGAGGGAGAGAGAGAGAGAGAGAGTTAGACAGTGGTCTACAGAGGGAGAGAGAGATAGTAGGAGAGAGAGAGAGAATCAGCCGATCTCTTGCCCTTTCTCCTCTAGCCACCTCCTTCCCGCTAACCAACCCCTTTCTCTGACCCCGGGGATGCGGAGCAACCACGTTAAACGTTGGTAATGTTAACGTAAATAGATTATAACACTCTGTTAAGCAGCCAGGCAGGCAGGCAGCCAGGCAGGCTCGGGCTTGGGCTTCGACTCGTGCGAATTACTCACGGATCGCGTGACGCGTTCCCCTGTCCTGCCAACCGCTGCTTTCGGCTATCATCCGACGTGGTGCACGCGTCGACGACGCTGTCCTGCCGACAAGCCCCTTCCCCCGCATCTTGCCAACCATGTGAACGCACCCGGAGTTTTCGAAACAACAGCCAACGAAACCGTGCTCGCGGTTTTGGAAATTTCTCGGCCCGTCCTGACGTCGCATTCCCCCTTTTTCTACCCTTAACAGGCCAACATGCTTCCGCGTTGCAACTGACCACCGTCACTCCAATAGACACGCGTCAACCTTGATTCGGAACGCTCTGTTAACGAAATTTCACAATTAAACAAATTTATAAGATTCACTTTACGCGACGAGTTTATTGGAAAACATTTACACCGCTTGTTGGTTAGGAGTCGAAGATGGTTCCTGGAACTGTTTTAGTTCCGTGGGTAGTGGCCCCGAATATTTATAGCGATCTCTGATGGATGAACGCAAAAGCTGGGGTAATTTAGTGGCATTTTGTTCCGGGAAGTCGAAGTTAGGGTTACCCTGCGGTTTATAGTTTCTTGAGAGGACATTCGAAGACGCATGTCCTTCGAAGAGAGCAGGCTTTCTCCACGCACTCCGCGTAGTTCCACGTGTGGCACGCGTAAACGCGGCTTAATGCAGACAGGGGTTGATGGTTTCGTGGGGGTCGAAATCATTTATAAGCTATAAATGGGGCTTATTGGGCAGGCGAGGCCCTTACGCCACAATAAAAGCACACTTTGTCGCAACTAGACATGGCCAGTCACTCCAGCCACTCTCTTCTGCTTTTTTATCTCTTATTTACAACTCTTTTATTCGTCGATTCCATCTCAATCAGACCTCTCTGCTTTCGGGATAAGGCTCCCGAGGTTGCCCTTCTTTTAGTCGACTGTTGACGCATACTGCTCTCCACAAATCCGCCTTCCATTAAGCAATATCAATGAAAGTGGATCAGAGAATAAGTAACAATTTTGGCGGAACAGTCTCTAAAGATGGATTGAAAAATTAAAATTGTGTTTGGAGGTTCTCGAATAAAAAAAAAGTACTTGCAATTAAAGTTAGAGGTCCTCAATCGCAAAGAATAGATGCAGTTTACTACCCTATTACGAAGGGCTACTTCCACCCCCTACATGCGTGATTTTGTAGAGCACGTGACAAATAAGTTGGAGAAAAATGGCGGGAAAACAGGTGCCGGGTGGAATGCAGCGGGGGTGAGTTTCTCGGAATCGAGGGGGTTGATTCCTGAGAGCGGGACGGTCCTGGTGGGGGACAGTTTACTGGCGGCGTTTCTGCGTCTCGGCTCTCTCGTCCATTAGCCCGCGTCCCTGAAAATTATGTGTGACAGAAGGACAATAGGTGAGCGCGCAGCAAACAAGTTAGCAGTCGCCTGATTCCGCGGAGTGGCAGCACCATAATTGTTACGACATAACCTCCAGATAATCGCATCTAAAGTTTCAGGACGTTTCGCGGAGTTAGTTGCCGGTTTGCACGGAGCTGAGCATTTAACCCGTATTGTCGTGCATACGCCGAGCGTGGATGTACACGCTCGGAGGCCTCTTTGCCTACAGGGTCGTTCAAACGGAACGTACGTACGTGTTCCTCGCTGACGGCAGTGAGCCTTGTACTCTACTCGCGAATGTCCGTAATCCGTTCACGGACGAACTGCTGCTGCCGCGCTGCCTCCGTTCCCGCACAATGCCCTGTTACTTCAACTTGCGTGTCATTGTGTGCTGCTAATACGCCTGGAATCGTGTGATTCCCCGGCGAAGACCCGCTCCACAATCATTGTCGTTATGTTAACCGTCCGTACCAAGATTTATGCTACCCCCAGCCCACCTCCTGGTCGACGACGACGACGCCGCCAGCCCCTGGAATTTCTCTTACCATTTTTACACCGAGCAAACCACCCCCTCGACATACATCTTCGCACCGTTTCAATTACTTCGACGCTTCTGCTCGATTTTTTTCCAGCACTTCCTAGGAAACGGTTTTCTTTTCGATTTGATATTTTTTAAGGAGTTGAAGCTCTTGTCGGAACATACTTCTTCTCTGAATAATTCGAAAGAAAAATTTGCAGGTGGTCTTGCAGAGTGTGCGAACGATTAGGGGTTGGCTCGACCCTTCCCGGTGATTTCAAGCTAATTTTTCCGATCGACGAACGAGTCAATGGTGAATAATGAATACGTTATCGTTAAGTACGCGTTCTGGTGTAAGAGCCAGAGCCGCGAAATGGCTCTCCCCCAGGTTGCTTTCCGATAGGAATCCCGCGAAGCGAAGGAACGACGAGCTGCCATGTCGATAAAAATCCCTGTCCGCCGATTGTAAAATTTTACGGTCGCGGGGAATAAAGATGGTATCGTCGGCGGTTGGAACCAGGACCTCCCGTTATCGGTACGCACGAAGGGGAAACTTTAATATTTGGCCGTCTACGGGATCCGTCGGCCAAAGGGGGAAACAAGGGGAATAGAGACGAGAGGAAAGGGACGGAAAGGAAGCGCCAGGCACTCAATGCGTTCGGGGACGATAAGCGAGAAGATAGAGAAGGGCGCTGCCGAGCTCGACAAATAAAATCTGAACAACCTGCTGCTTCGTTGTTTACCGAAGGATACCTGCAGCATTAACGGCAGGTGGAAGGGGAGGTGGAGGTGGAGGGCCAAATATGCGGCGATAACGAAACGACTCCCAGGTGGTGTCAGCGATTTTTTTCGTAAATGCGCCTGCTATGAAGTCTACGGCTCGATTGTGAAACCGAGCACAAACGGATGTGTCACTCGTAAACGCAAACACGGCGACGCTTTATCGCCGAGCCTAATCGGTCTCGAACGAGACAATTAATCGCTTTGTGGCTCGAAACTTGCCCTGCACCTAAACATCTAGCTGAATGACTTTCAAATGATTAAAATAAGTGGAAGGGGAAATTAATATTTTCTGTAGGCACAACTTTTGTTTTGCATAAAAAGGCTGCTGCCTCAGCTCTAAGTAATCTTATACAAAGATTAAACGTGAAACTAGAGACCCGGCAAGGAAATATTTTCAGCCGCGAATCCGGATTGTAAAATCTCAAGAAAACCACTGTTCCACCTCTTTTCTCATTTGCGCGACGGGAGGCGGGCGGGAGCAGATGGTTAATTTCTGTTTCCCGGTGAGACGCGTGCGAGACCGTTGGAAAGCAAAGAATTTCTATTTCCGGGGGGTACAGTGGAAATTTCGGCGGGTGGCCCCATACGAGCTGCGATAAAACAAAAGTCGAGGGGGTGAAAGGAAGAAAAGTCCGACCGCGAAGTAGCATGAAGCTCAGCCAAGATACGCCTTCCGCCCGACGGTGTAATATAAACGTCGTAAAATAGGAACCAGGTGAATCGTATAATTCGCGGGAGAAGGAGGGGTGTTTAGAGGGGACGAGGTTGGGGGTTGAAGGGGGGGGCAGGTTCGTCGAGTAATTCTCAGCCAGTGCTGCGACACCCAGCCCTCTCTTTCTGCGCGTACGCGTTTACCACGAGCCGCCACGTACGACCGCATCGCACACGTGCTGCTCATATTCGCCCCCTTGACAACAGGGGGAGGACCGGAAAGGGTGAGTCTTGTGTAATATACGAAGAGAACGCGGTCACATCCGATTTCATCTACCCCCGCTGCTATGTTTTGCGTCTTGAGACAAGCTGGACCGTCGAAGAATTTTATCTTTCCAATTTCTCGAACTGAGTCGTTCCGAAAGAAAATTTGGGAGAACAAATCACGGTATTGTAGTACAGCATCTTCCAAAATATTTTTGGATTGATTTCATCCCGGAGTACGGCCGAAAATAATCGCTTTAAGGGGGAAGGACTGGAGGTCCTTCAGAAAATAATTTGTACCCAAGAAACCCTTGAAACAGCCGGTAGTCGAGTGGCAAGACGAGAACCTTCAGTGTTCGTTTATGTACACGACCTATGACACTGTTTAGTCTACTGCCAAGTCTCCGACCGATAGATTCATGGATCCCGAGTGTTTTTGTGGTAGCAGTCGCGACAGATGTCTCCTGTTATCGAACGTCGACCTAAGATCTCTGTTTAGCCTGTTCCTGGAAACACTTGAGGCTCGTTAGGGGGTATCAGTAGTACGCATGGGAACTCGAGAGATGCCATACTCGGCGATCGAGTTCAACAAAAAAGTTCCCACAAGATCAATTTAGTTTAATTAATGAAACAAATGTTTGCACCGCCCCTGTACCAAATCCCAAGCTCCGCACATACGTATTATACTTGGAGGCGTATCATAGAAGCCGTTGCTCGCGAAGTCAATGGGAACGAAGCTCGCTCGCTCGAGGACAAGGCAATTCGAAAGCCAGCAGACCGTGTAACGCGTTCAAGTTACGTGGCGTTGCGTGGTAGCCGGTTTGATTAAACCGAACGAAACAAGGGTCATCGTGGAAGCGTAAGAAATAATCCGGGCCCGATCTGAAGCCCTGTAATTAAACGGCAGAACGGGAATGGCGGATTTATCGCGATCCAAGGGGGAACCGTCGGGAACGATCGCTCCTCGATATTGGCAGAAGACGCGGAACACGAACCTCGACTCACCTTCCCTCAGGTCCTGTAATTCTCTGACACTTCGACCTCCAATCTCAACCGAGGAATGAATATTCGTAATTAACCCTCCCTTCGAAATTATTTATAAATAAATATATATATATGCTGTATTTTCTTATTCCAGTGTAGAAACAATTAACAAATCGTAGATAAAATATCCCAGGTTCTCCGTAGCTGGAGTCTCTGGAAAGACTCTCGGTGCTAGCGACCCTTGTTCGTCCTGCAGGATCGTGAAACCCTATCAGTGGTCTTAATTCGGCACTGGTTTCATTCGCATAAATAATTTCCCCGGCTGTAGGATCCCATCCCGGTCGCGGCAACCCTTTGTCTTCGGCGTTAGAGGAGCCGTAGTCGGCAACGAGTGGCCATTTTAACCCCTTTTCCTCGCGAGACATAAATAATGATCGTCGCTAATTTGGCCCCGGCGCAGCCCTTGGCCGCCGGCGTACGTAAACCGCGCAATTATAATGCCACCACATTAGAATTTATACCGGCGCCGGCAGCCAGTCTCCTTCCGTTACCTTTTTTCCAAAGCTTATGTCCTTAATCCAGTTGAAATATTTTTACCGGCGGCTCCCGTATCGGCTCCGCGGATTTTCGTCAGCTCTTAAGCCATTTAATTAAGTCCCCGCAACGGCTCGCGATTCTCCAAGAAACGCTGCTCCGGAAGAGTCCGACACACTCCTCCGCATCTATCAGGCTTTAATTTTTCCGAGCGAGTGTCTTAATTCCTCCTAACACCATCCTCGACTCCGCAGTTCTCAGGATTCGCGTGCGGTGTTCGCTCTTCTACCTTGAACTCAAAATATTGGATAACAATGATGTACAACTGTTAGCTTAATTCCCCATTTTTTTCCGGAACAAGATATTGGAAAATTGGCGAGTATGATTTCAATAACTCGATCAAATGCGGCGTATTATCCTTTGCAGATATTTCAAGTCGTCGGAATGAAACTCGCGTTCGTTTCCGTGTACAGGCTCGTCGGGCTGATTCCGTCCGTGCATCCCTTCGTCCCGGAAGACTGAACAAAATGGGATCTGATCGCGGTTTGCAATTACCTCGAGGATGCTCATTTTCCACTTATTTCAGAAAGAAAACACGGCGGTACGGTGCGGTGGCACGAGTGGGCAGAGGCACTTGCTCGCGATAGGCGTATGGGTAATGGATTCGTTGAAACGATATCGGGTCTGGTTGCACGGTGTGCCGTCGAAAAAACGGTTTCGCTCTTCAATACTACGGGGAAAATATTCGTGCAGCGAAAGGGAGAGAGGAGTTTGCGAGCTCGTTCGATGATTAAATCGTCGTTCCATATCGGCAGTCGCGGTGTTATTCGGTGTAAAAAAAGGCGGTCTACAGGGATGACGATTTGTGGAAGGGGGTTGGTATAGGTGAGGGGGGTGGGTACAGGAGGACAATTAACGACTGGGCGAGTACACAATGCCTTTTCCCAAACGGCTCGACGCTCAAACTGCACACTTGTTGCTTATCTGCTCGGTTCGGCGTAGACATGTCTGTAACGCGTTAGGATAACATGTTTAACATGGCAGATAGCTACTTATCTGCCGTGGTGTTGTTTGCCGCGGCGCCATAAAGTCCCGCTGTAAAGTCCAGACGGAATGTCACGGTGCCCTATAAATTACCGGCACGCCGCACCGGAGACGTTTGTTGAAAAACTCGAGCGTTATCGAACGACGGCAAACCAACCGCGACAAACCGGCCGAAGCCCGATTCCATATTTGCGCGATGGCTGGAGAGGAAGTCCCATCGGACGGGATCGCTTCTTGGACCGACGGAGATTGTTGGCTCACACTGTACGCACAGTGCAAACATTAGCTTCGGTCGCCCTGTTCGGTTCCCGGGAATCTTCGGAATTAATCCTTCATTTCCAGAATCATTATCTAAACCACCACTTTCGGAATAGACCTCGAAACAACGGCTCTTATATTTGATTTAAACTAGTTTTCTGTATATTTCCTTTGTTACGATTAGATACGAACATATTTTTATTTGAGTAGTAATTACTCCGAGTCACCCCTCGACTGCTAAGGGTTAATAAAATCAACCAAGTTTCTTCGAATGGAAGAATTTTTATTATTATTTCAATTCACATTTCAGTTCGAAATTGGGCTTCTATATAACATTTAAGAAACAGACACTCATTCGTTTAATGAATTTTTTAAAGGGTCGGTGAACCTCGCAAACTTTTGGCAAGTTAAAGGTGGCCAGAACGAGAAAGGATCGAATGAATCGCGAGAACAAGGGAAACGGTAGAACGATCGCGGGAAACCCTCGAAAAGCAGTATTTCACGGGAATGGCCGATGAAGCCTCCTTATGGTCAGCAAATATAATAAAGTCGGGGTCCATATATCCGCGCTTATGGTCTCGCCGAGGCCAGACCCCAAGAAGAAGGGAACGCGTGCCGACTCCGTAGACCCGTGTATACACCAAGAAAAGAGGGAGACGCGACCTGGGATCGTCATATTTTCTGATTTTCCGCCAATAAACCCCATTACTATTTATCAGGCTAATGCGTCCTTATAACTCCCATTAACAACAATCTATACAGTCTCACGCATTAGTAGCCCGAGTACACGCGGCGTAACCCTGCTAGGGATTTATTATTTCCCGCGCCGGAGGAACCGTTCTTCTTAATTGCGTGTAACTTTATGCTTCGCCGTGATGACGACGAGGGGACGAATCCTTTCGGACAATGCTTCGTTTTATGGGATATGTTGGTCGTACAGATTAGACCATCGACTATGGCGATGCTTGAGGTAATGGTGACCATAAACGAAACTCGAGGATGCTGCCTGATTTATCTGAGTCTCCTCATTCTGAAATATACTCATATTTTAATACAAACAATTGTGTTAATCGGAGGAGGAAACACCTTCTTTCTTTTCCTCCTATTAAACATTTTTAATAGCAAACGTGATTCTTGAACCGGAGATTCAAATCCGAATAAAAATTCATATCTTAAAGATAAATTACGATCGATATATAATTAATTATGCTATTGATTGGATGCATGGAATCATCACAGTCAGCTCTCTCTTACAGTCATTACTATCCACTAATTTTTATTCGTCCGTTTCATGGGCGATTCACGATTTTTAAACAACAAAACTAAAAAGTATGTATCAACTACTGTAATCAGAATTTGAATCCAGAAAAATTAAGCCGGGTGCCCGTATATTTTTTTCAAGAAAAATTAAAGTCTCCAGGCTGTTAAGAAAAATTGTCGAATCTGTGATCAGAGTTCAGTCAGCAGTGATCAGACAGCTCGCAGAGGATTCGTGATATTTCTAGTGTGTAATGCCCGGCAATACGCGCGGCGTTAAATCAAATTCAATTTCAGCTCTTACGCGTCGCACGCTGCGGCATGGAGTAGCACCTGACAAACTCATTGGTCTGACAAATTGAATCATTCGCTGTTCAATCGTTACGCGCGCGCGGTGCCTGTGTGTGCCACGATCATCGAACCTCTGTCGCGTTCGTTGTGCCCCGCAGCCTGCGATTGCTATAACATCCCCGATATACGCCGAAGCTCGCTTTGTCTCCCGTTCTGCCTTGTCTACTATTCATTTTCGCGCAAACACTGCCTCCGCAAAATTCAAACCGAAACGATTCAGTCGCAAGAATCCTTTCGCGGAAAACACATTTTCAAGAAAATCTCTGCTCGATAAATATAACTGGAAAACAACGTCGACGACAATACACGAGACCGAACGGAGAGTGTGGGCTAGAAGGAAAAATGTTCCAGAACGGGGTCAGTAAATTATTTTACTGACGGCGAGCGCGTCGAGTGCAAGGTGCACTTCCGACCCGAAGGAACTGCGAAACCGGGTTATCGCCGGTTTATTTCGTACACCGATCAGAGGAAGTACGCGCGACGCGTGCAACACGCGGACAATGCCGGTGCTCGTCGACGCGTCGCCCGGAGAGATACAATGCTAGTCAATAATGCGTGTGATTTGTGCAATAGGCGCCTATTGCACGTGCACCCGGTGCCGTGCAATTCGACGCTCCGAAATCGTTCCACCTCGAAACATCACCGATGCACATGTGCGTCCACTGCGATATCCGGGCCGAGTTGCATCGCGCCGCGTCCATGTTACGCGCATTTGTGCGCTCATCATTACGCGCAACGTTGGCCCGATACCGCATCTAAGCCTCCGTCATCTAACGAATTCGCAGTTACATATTTGCCAATCGGACACACATCACTGGACCTCTGAAAAGTGGTCTTCGTTACTATAATAACTAGACCACGCATCTTTATCTTTATCTTTACCTGACTCACTCACTCATCAACGCCCAGGCTAAACACTTGGCCATAAAAAGCTAAAATTGTGCACAGTTTCCTTTACGATCTATACAAGGGATAAGAAAGGATATTTCGAAATTCAACTCCTAAGGGGGTGAAAAGGGGTTGTAACGTTTGTATGAAGGATATTTTATTTGTGGTCTGAAGATTGAGGGATTAAAAGGTTTTATTGAGAAACAATATCAATTCTCGAGGGCATTAAACGGTGCGAGCGAAGCCGCGGGGAAAAGCTGGTACAAAATAAAAATCATACGTATTAATTAATTCCTCTCTTTTCAGTGAGTTTATCAAGTGAAATTTTTAAAGTTATAACTTTTTATTGTTTAAAATTACATCCACCAATTTATACGAAAGAATAATAAATTTTATTCTGTATAGAGACGATGCACGGATTTGTCATTCTGATTTGTCATTATGAAGAATCGTCTGTTTAATGAAGATACTTTTAAAGAAGGAAATAGCAGGGAATATCTTTGCGGGAGAGCGGCAGGGTTCTCTCTTGAACCAATTCCGTTGCAGAATGCATGCGAAGCGCATCGGGCGCAGAATACCGAGGCGTCTACCGTGTGACACGATCACACGGTGTGTGACGTGTGAAATGGTGCACGGTCCCTCTATAATTATATGTATCCTCTATCCCCTGTCGCCGATGCCGGGACGATCGACGTTGAAACCGGCACGAGCCTGTGCGCGAAACGTGGAGAGTGCATTGATGCAACGGCACCTCCGGTGCACCGTGTGCATGTGCATCGCCCACTGTTCCCTCTCCCCACTCCCTCTCGTCCGCGCTGCCCTCGCTGACCATGGATGACTGGTCCATCGTTTCGACCGACAGCACAATCGAGATGATTGCGTCACATTCCTGTAAAATTGCCTCTCTTGGATTAGCGGACGTTTGCTCGATCGTCGGGATTGATTTTATACCAATTAACCCGGGGCTTCATTACCATTTGCCAACGCTCCAATCGTCCCGAACACTGATCCCAAATTCTTCGGATTCTCACTGTACACAATTCCAGACTTTTTATCAAGCGAATTCACCTCATCAGGTTCTCCACTTCTTTTTGGAACTCAATTGTCAGGGTCGGGAACGTTTTCGTGAACCCGGAGGCTGCTCCAACGAGTTTGTAGAATAGCCTGCGGATTCGCATAAAGATGCCAACAGTAACGCTGTTAATGTGGTAGGTCGTTGAATCGAAAAATGAAAACACGGGAGTCCGTGAACCGATCCGGTTAACGAGAAGCATATCACGGTCGTCGTGCCGTCGCGTCGTAAAGACGGCAGGAGGTTCGACGCGAGTAAATAAACTTGCCAGCTTCGGGGCTCTTCTTCGAAAGAAAACACGACCGAGTGCCTGCTACCGGCTTGCGACTCCTCGGATCGACGATGGATCGAGTGCCCTTCGAGTGTCTCGAACGACGAGAGGGTCGAACGGAAGCTGGGATCACGGGTCGAACACTTCTGAACGGATTTAGGCAGGAAAAGTCATGGCTAGTCGTCGCTGTCTTAAAGCAGACGGAGTCTGGCGCCAGTCTGCGCAATCAAAGGATCTCAGGATCTATAAGTAATTTTATGTCAATCGTAATATTAAGATAATTGGAATTAATTTTAGCGGCGCAAAAGTTCGATCAATTTCTTAGAACGAAACACCACCTTTCTTTTCCCGAACTATTAAACATTTGAATAGCAAAACGTGGCCTCAGGCACCAAGATTCAAATCCGAATCGACACTTTTGGGTATGCTTACAAACTCTGCTATAGTTGTAGAAATTGATCGAACCGTTGCGCCGCTAAAATTAATTCCTAAGATCTCAAGATCTGTGGGACAGATTCCATGGGATCCGCGATAAGCCACTAAAACTGGATTCAGATTTGTTGGAAGAAATTTCTGTCTCACTCTGATCTGTGCATGAAATAATGTATAAAATTATTCAGTTCGAACAGAGAGGGCTTCGTCTGACAGATACATTTCCGAATAGAAGGTTTGAGCATTCCACGATGATGTCGAAGAGGGAAGAAGCAGTTTTAGCAGACGCAACACGTAATTCCATTTGTTTAGGCTCTCGAAGCCGTTCAGATGCGATGAATCGACGTCTATTCTGGCAGTAAGGGTCCGGGGGACTTTAAACAAACATCATCTAGTTCAGGAGCAAGGGGTTGTATCGAGTATACGCGATCTCGTGTAAACACACCGGATCGAGTCTCGAGCCACTCGAAACGTCCACGGAGGGCTGGTAGTTTTCTTAAGTTGCCCCTGTCTGGTTTCAGACAGGTTAGGGCGACTCTTGACTTCGACTTGTTCCCGCTTCCGATCGGCGTGTACTTCTTCGGATTTTCGGGCTGAAACCACTTCATATTAAAAATTCAATCTTGCTGGAATTACGCTCCCTTCCATCGAACCTCCCCATCCCTCGATCTCATTATGGATATTGATTACAATTTTAACATCGGAAAATGGAGATTGAAATCAAACTCGATCGAAGAATTGCAGAATTTTTTAGCAAAATTAAATTTTTCGTTCCGTAAAGTATGCTGTTGCATTTATTTTTAAATTCTATTATGGATGGACTAAGGAACGAATGGATTTTTAGTGAATATTTTTGAAAGAAGTTCAGTTGTCGATGATTTCGAAAAACTCAAGAGATTGTACGACGTGATTGCCGTTGACGTTCATTGCCGCATGCAAATGGCCGGGGTAACACGATGCGAGCATGAACCGCATCGAGAATAACCCACCGAGGGAAATTATTGATAATCTCATCAATATTCGCGTTATTGTCAGGTGCACAACGCCAATAATTAACGGGCAATTGTACGTACGTGGAGGTATCGATACAACGCGGGCCGATCTGCAACACATGTCGCTCTATTAATAACAAGCGTGCCCGGTGCTATCGATACCTCGCTAATTCATCGGAAAACGGATTTGCAGGTCTGTCGCATTTGCATCGGGAAATGCGGAGAAGAGTATTTAATTGTTGGGTGATAACTTGTCGCTAATTGAAACGTCACGCGACGGGAGTCGCGCGGATAATATACACCGTGTGACCTGCGAAGAACCTGACTGATGTCTCAGGTGCGTTTCATTCGTTCGTCATCAATTATCAAGCCTAGCCAATTACGCGCTACCCCTATTCGTCACAATGTTACATCGGTCCCGTAAATATTTACACAAGTTAATGATTCGCAGGGCTGCATAAAATATTTGCAAAATTCCTATTTATTCGCAGCGCTGGATACAATATTTCAAATAATCTTCTGATTTTTCTAACGAACGATTTTTATAATCGATGAGGAACCTGGTTTCGAGTCCGGATGATATTTCCGGAATTTTTACGTCTGTGCTAAGTTAATGAAGCATGCTCGTTTCTCGTGACAGGCTGAAGAGAGAGGGAGAGAGAGAGAGGATCGCTTGATCTGTTGAACAGCGGAATGCTTTGGTGCAAAACTTGGAAAATAGAGGCCGGAATTGTCTGTAGCAGAGCGTCGCCCTAATCGGGGAGTAAGGGCATCGCGACTGCGACAAATTAATCCGTTTCCAATTAGACAGTCCTTTATAAAGCGACGCGCTTTCCAGCCTGCGTTTAATGGCCTGAATGGGTATTCCCGAAACGTTAAGCCCGGTGGCTTGGCCGGGGGTATTCGCGAGTGTCTACGTCGAAAAGGCTCGCCTTCGAACCGTTCGCATTAGTAATTCACCGGCTGCTAGAAATGATACGTTCAATTCCGTGGCTGAATTAATAAACACAAATAAAGAGGCAGGGCCGGCCTCGCGCGTCGACTAATAACGTATTTAGCGCTTCAGGCTGCTTTGCGGCCGGCGCGCGGCGTCGGTACGCGTCGAGTGCGCGTCTATGCCGGTTCATTAAAATTTACCTTATAAACCGGCACCGTCCTAAACGCACACAACCACCCGCGCGATAAGATAATGTTTAAACACTTTGTGTCGCGTAGACTCCCGCGCGAAAGAAGCGACCACGATTTATTATGTCCTATCGATCATTCACGCGGCTCTATAACTTCCCAAAAGCTAGCAACTTTGACAATGTTCTATTTACCGCTAATGTCATAACTTCATTGATTTGCTTACATAATGAACGCGCGAATCTCATTGATGGGGCAAAAATGGTTTTCGAACATTTTCAAACTTGAAATACGCGAGTCCGACTAACAGAAAATTGTAGAAAAAGCAGTGAATTTTGGAAGGGAGATCTAAGGACAGCAGTGAACAGGAGAGGCGAGGTGGACGTCGGTCCAGCCCGCCTGGCGAATAAATCAAAAGTATGAAATGCTGCCGGCAGAATTTCGGCATATTTATGGCAGTGGCTATTCAATGATACACATTCCCGGTCGCGCGTAATAGTCAATATTTCCATCAGAAGCATACCTACAGCTCACGCCCACGCGGACGAATTGGTGCAGCCAACGGTGCTTTATGAGAGTTCAGGACGCATTTGACAGCGCGATGGGCCCCGGCTAGTTGTTGCTATTTATTCGCGCATTACATTACTCTGTTACCGAGTCGAGTGTCACCAGCTAATTTGCATTATAAGTGCCGCTGATGTTATCATCGCTTCGCTTATACGTTATGGCGTCGCTGACGGATCATCAGCGCGTGCTGGCCATCGTGTCCGCGAGCCTGAACCAGCTGAATGGATGCGAAAAGTGTTCGTCTGTGAAGGAGCGTGTTCCACGGATTCAAATACCCTGCCACCCTCTGTCACACCTTTGCCTACTCATTCACACTTGATCATCGACCTGCTCGCTACACTGTCGATCGGCGGTCAAAATAACCGGCGCTACAAGCCGAATTAATTTCAGACAGATTTCCGAATACGGAAAAATTAAATTAGCAGACAAACAAGCGCAAAAAGACATTACTAAATAAAACACGACTCTCGTATAAATATTCCCGCACGATTTCCCGGTCGTCGTTTCATCCTGAAAATTTCAGCGAGCTCTATTGACAGCGTTCGTATTCGAGGAATTGCATTGAGATCGATGAACGAGTGGAAAACGGTGGTCACAATCCCGGCGAATAGGAAAAATTCGCGAGTCGGTAGGAGGTGGAGGAGGAGATGAGGAGGAGGAGGAGGAAGAGGAGGAGGAGGAAGAGGAAGAGTGGCGGTCGTTAGACAGCAGCAGTGATAATTACCACTAAATAATTTTCGCGTAGAAGAGCCATTCAACGGTCCGGCAGCAGATGTAAATTCCCCCCTGGCGGTTTCCCCGGTAGCCCTATGAATTCCGCACGAGTGTCCGACCTTTCCCGGGGCTGTGCGATGTGTGTTGAGCGGGGGCTTGAAGTGGAGATTGAAGTGAAATATGAAAATCCGGGCAACGCGCAACGACGGTCGCTGGCCTGACGCCGGCATTTGCGTATTGAGCACGTCGCGTTTAACGAGCCGCATAAGACAGAAAAATATAGGTAATGAACGTGAATACGGGTACCACGGGACTTTCTTTTGGTTAGCCGCGTTCTCGCGCGGCATTCACCGAAAATCGCTCCTCCTCGTTCCTCGCTGTATAACCGGCCAGCGGAAACGAAACCCAAACGAAACGCGGGAGCGCAGCGTGTGCACGGCTCTCTCTCTCTCTCTCTCTCTCTCTCTCCGCCCACACACACGTCCAAAAGCTCTCCTTTCCTTTTCAATGTTATTCCCCGACAAAAATTCCCAGGCTCGCCTATATTTTTAATTAAAGTCATTTTGCCGGGGCTACACGAGTATGTGGAATTTATTAACGGGCCGAGCATATGTTCGCTCCCGACTTCGTCCGAAAATCAGCAAGGATCCCAGGCATTCCGTCCGCCTCGCCCCATTCAAATCCCTCATATTCTCGTAGAACCTGAGCCGGATACATTCGGAAAATACCCGCAGTCCAAATGATCGTGCTTTATCGGGTTCAAAGAACTTTTTAACAGCGATGTCTTCCCGCGTGCGTGAAATTCGACTTCCCCGGTCTCGACTCGTGGAAAATCTTCGAATGAGCCGCTCTCACCCTTTGTTCGCTGCTTCGTGCTGTTTCCAATCCCTGGCGAAAAAATTATTCCGCGGAACTGCGTGCTAGAGAAATGCTTTCTTATTTCATTTTTATTTTCATTGGTGTTGGACACAATCGTAACGGTTTTCATACGGAACCCTTGGCGAGCCCTTGGTTCACCTTCTGAACGGATCACATTAAAGTGATTCTCTCTATTTTTTTCGCGAGGCTCTAGGTGAAACAATTGGCATCAGGACGTTATTTAATGCATATCCGTTACATCTATATTTTACTTTTCGACTCGTTTGACTCGCCTGTCGATTTCCCGATGATCGCGCGCGCGGGGCTAATTCGAATCGGCGGATTCAGAAATGAGAAGAAAATCTGCGGCACATCGCATCTCGGTGCATCTCGGCGAGGGTCCGCGCGAGGTGCTCAGCATCTGTTCTCAGCGTTTACGGTTCATAATGTGCTTCTTGCGGCGGATGACCGGCGCGAACGCGAGGCATCAAACGTTCTGGCGGGTGGAAGAAACGCGAACGGTCAAATTGACCGGAGGGAAAAGGAAGACGGAGCACCGGGACAGGGGGGAATCCGAACGCTTGTCGGCGCTTTTGTGACCGCGCACAATCGTAAGATCATGCACCGTTTTTTCGTGCACCGCCGAGAAAAACTTAAATTGATGCGAGCGGCTCGCGAGACCGAGACAGATGCGCCGCCGCCTCCCGGCCACCAGGGGCCTGGCCGCCAAGCTGGATCACAGCGATCGGCAAACATGGATGAAAACCAAACGAAATCGTACGGATACTAGGCCGATCTATCGTTCACCGTTCACTTTCATTCCCAAATATTTTAAACGCTCCTGGTTTTAGGGGAAACAACCAGTACAGTCGACTACCACGTATACGTAACCGCGATGAGAAAAACGTTCCCGACTAGAAATTCAATTTGGGAGACCATTAGGTCCGCATTAGGCTAGCCTAATTTGGTTGTTAGTACCTAATGCGGCATGTAACGCGGACTATGAACGACTGCCTAATTGGGAAAGCCGTATGAGAAAGCCATGAGTATGAAAGCCATTTTTGCAAAGGAAAATGTTGCTTCAAATCAACTCAAAAACCTACCGTTTCCGGATGTTGAAGGAATTTTGTAACACCCTGTATATGTATTGTATGTTTCGAGTAAAACGACTGTACACTTACTGCATACACGTACACGAAATACACAACAATTTTTTCATCGCGTTAAATGGTGGCAGTCTACTGTACACAATTTCAATTTCCATACTTTATACTTAATCGCATTGCATAAAAATCGCAAATTAAACATGTATTATTGATTTTGTACATCTTCAGTGGACGTACATAGTATAGAAATTTTAGTGAAGTCTGGCAAAGGGAATGAAACGTTATTTCTGTGTTCGCTTAGCAGATGCTCGTTTAAAAACAAGGCGCAGCACGCCGATGAATCAATAGACGTCAATTCCAGCATCGAAACCACGGCTCACCCTCGTTACATGTTGCGTTGCAGCCCCGGCGCGACTAACCATCACCAGCAGCGCAGAGAAATAAATTCCCAAACCGAAATGAAGGATTTCCGGCGCGATGACGTTCGGTTCGCGCCTCCCTCCGAAACGTACACAGTATCGGTAGATTTGTTTCGTGTCACTTGCCAGGTGTATGGACTGCGGAGTCGAGAGGTCTGTCGTATCATCGGCATGTTCCCTGCGTGGTCGTGCATCGAAAAAGATTTCGTGGAAATCAAGCCCGAACCATTCACGGACATTCAGTGGTATACGTAAATACGCGATAAAGACGGTAAGTTCGGTGCGAAAGCGGCGAGGCTCGCTATTAAGATAATTTTTTCGGGGAAAAATCATTTATCCGAGTAAATTAGCATCAGCTTGAAACAGTAATCGGCCCCACCTCCTCGCGCGCAAATGACCCCGACCGTCCGCACGCTCTCGCGAGCTCGGCTCGCAATTATTATGTACACCGGCCGCGCGTACAATGCGAATACATTTCAGAGTGGCAATTCGCGCGATACATTATCCAGTCAGCGCGATTGTCGGCCATATACGATTCGCAGTTTCGTTTCAGTCCGCGTAATAACGCTGGCATTTCAACCCTCGCCCCCGCCGCTTCTGTAAGAGGGGGTGGTGTCAGCGACAATATTTTCCTTCGACAAGAGAGACCGGCACCGATATTTTGCCTACTGTTCTCTCTCTCTCTCTTTGCCTTACCCTTCGGAACTCACCCCTTTCCTCTTCCTCCATCCCCATACTTTTTTTTGGTCTGTTCGTCGCCGCACCGTTCGCGAAATAACTCATTTCGAGAACGCGAGGCAGCGTGAAGCTGTCGATAGCAGGCCGCGTCTGGACGGCGCACGACAACGTGTAAACAACGGCCGTGTCAACTTTATATTATACGTCGTCAGCCAGAGAGGAGTCCCCGGATTCAGCGTGTGCACGCTCTCGCATACTCGAGCTGGCTCTCGATTTCGATTCGAGAACCATTCCCAGCCCCTCCCCCCTTGAAACTACCCTCTTGCGTGTCCTATGCCTGTTCGGCTGCTTCATCCAGAGACTGCTGCCATTTTTTTACGATTTAAAAAGTAATAGGGATAAAATGATTTTAGTTTCGGGACCTTCAAACATTTCTTATACATTGTAGATGCGAATGTGACGCGATAAGGGACGAACGTGTCTAATACAATTAGAATTCCCGCTCACGAAGAAAGAGATCCTCCCCGCACACCCGTTTTTCCGAACGAGTATTGCGAGTACATATTGCGTTTCGAATTGAAGCGGCGCGAGGGCTGTTCGACGGGGAATAGGAAGAGGATGCGGAGGAACTCGGGGATGAACAAATTAAATGAAATGTCGTTGCTCTCGGCAAGCGAAGCGAACGGAAGCGGAACGGAGAAAGAGAGAGATTGTTTGTCGTTACACCCTTCTGTCCGTCCCGTACCACTCCTATTCCCAGTTAGACTGCTTATTTGCCTAATTGCGTGGCACACCCGATAAATTTCGGTAAATCGTCGCTCTGTTGCGCCGTCTTTCTTTCCGACGCTGTTTCTTTGCATCTTCGAAAATCTCCGTCGATCGACTATTCCTCATTACCAAATCATTAACTTCCGTATCTCGCGCAACATTTTCTCATGAAAATTAAAATTGTTCCGCAGCCATGTTCCCAATTTACATTATCGTAGTTTTCGGTATGCTGCAAAATTTTCGCAACGTGTCTCGATTAGATTTTTCTTCGGGACGCTTCGCCTGTGTTTCCCCGGATCCCCGAGCCGATCGAGGCAGGATGAAGAGGGCACGTCGGAAGCGAGGGCGCGATTTATTCGTAAATTTATTCAGGAAAAACAGAGAAATCAGATTCGGTCTTACTGGCCCGAAGCGAGGCGGCCGCCGCGCTCCCTCGACGCAACTTACCACAGTTTTATTCGTTTTTACATATGGCCGGGGCTCGCGATAAGAAAATGCCCGTGATATTTCACGTTTTTATACGTGTCCGCTTTTGCCTTGAGGTGTTGGCCGGGCTGCTGCGGCGCACCCTTCCTCTATACTGCTCTATAGGAACGTAACGCGACTTGGCTAACGGCTGATATGCGAAATAAGCAGCCCCGGGCCATTAGAAGCCCGTAGCCTCGTTAACTCGATACCGCAATCCTGAAACTCGTCCACACAGTCGGCCCTTTTCCTCCGTACCTTCGGACCCTTCGATCTGACCGTTTCTTCCGAATCGAGCTCTTCCTTCGAGGGAAATGCTCGTTTTTTGAGGAATGCTCCATCCCCCGGCAGGGGTTGTTTCGGCAGTGCTACAGATATTTCCTTGAAAAAATAATCACAATTTTTCTAAATCTCCCGATCCACGATGCTTATCGCTTTCGCTCATTGGATGAAAAAATGATAGCTGATATATTTTTGCCATACAAAAATCTCGACGACATTGATGCTGGAGACTTTGAAAGAAATTGATCATGCCATTGGAGGAGCAGTGAAGCTACAATACGCCTTGTGTCTTTTAGAGCTCGGACTTTTACCCGGGTATCTCATAAGACATAAGCCATAAATGATTTTGTGCAATTTAAAACAATAATGAAATTAAAAGAACGTTGATATATTAATTTAAATTTATTAAAATCGTTCAAGAGAATACGTAATCGTAATATGTCGTCTGCTTGTTATGCTATGTTATGCATTCACGAGATATCCGGGTACTCGGGTAATTTTTGTTTACACGAGTACCCGGGTACCTGAGTAATTTTTGTTTGCTCGGGTATCTCACGGGTAACCCGGGTACACACCCGGGTATCTCATAAGTCACAGCTCTAGTCTCTTTGTGACCTCCCATAGCTGACATGTATCAAAGAAAGGGAGAAAAAGGATCGTTCCATCAATCGGTCCCGCTCGACGACTCAATTTACGAGGTCTGGTTGCGGCGTGTCTCCTGCAGGATCCGCGCAACAAGAAATCCTCTCGAAACGTTACAGGTCCAAGCGGAAAGCACATCCGCGGTTGGTAGTACACGTGCTCGTGTAACAAGACGGTCGGAGAGGAGAGGTAGGAGGTTCGAGTGGCTATTGAGATGCTCGATTCCCGAGCCACCCTGGGAGAAGAGCAGTACCCGCTAGCAGATATTGGAGGCAATGAGGCGGGCTACTTTTAACAAGACGACTACCTCCAACCCCTCACCCCCCACTTCCCAACCCCCTTTTTCCAACCACCCGCCCACCGACGTACTGCGCTCCACTTCACCGGTCCCCCACGTTCGATACCAAACGATGCGCTCGTTGTTATGGAATCCCATAAAATTACGCGCCACCGCGACGAATCCATTGATCCTGGACCCCCCTAACGAGCCCACGGATCCCGTACGCCGACGAGAGCATCCGCGAATCGTCTTTTTTGCGGATGAATCTCTTCGCGATCGAAACACTCCCTCTTCTCGCCCATCCCATAACCTTACTCTCCTCTAGACGAACCAACGCGTGGAAAAATTGCCCATGATCCCAGCCGCACCCGAGTTTTCCTACCCCTGCTCTCCTCCTCTCGCCAAAAATTCAGCTGGAAGATATTGCAATTTTGCAATCGATCATTCTGCGGAGATTCACTCTTCTATATTAACCCTTACGTCTATAACCAAAAAATGACGTTGCAATTTATAGTTTCGTATTTTGCATTGACGCGAATTTCGATACGCCATTAAACGCGTGATGGTTTCCTAAATCTGGCCAGCAGAAAGGAATAACATGTGGAGGTTAGCAAAATGTTGAGCAATAGGGTTCGCGAAGGGCGGTGGTTTTTATTCTTCGTATGTCGCAGGTCTTCATAAGTGTGCTCGCAGCGTGGAAGTCTGAATTTTAGCGGAGGTGAGAAGTGAGGCAAATGAAATCGTTTGTTCTAATACCAGGGGTCGAGCCCCGAACCTCGAAGATGGAATATTGTTGGGTAGAAATTGTTCCGGTGACGTTGTAAACGGCTTGGCCGATTTTAAACGAGTTCTTCTCTGTATCTTTGTCGTCCTGACTCGCGTATCTACGTGTACGTGTGTTGTCTTTCGTTATGGAACTTCAGGGATTAACTTCTGAGTGGTATCACGTGTATACTATTACCAAGCAGAAGTTTTTACGTTCCAGAAACCCTTTGATATGTAATCTTTTATACAAAATATTGTAACGCGACTACTTTGACATCAGCAATGCTTTCGGCGCGATTAGTGGCGATGCGAAAAATTGGTCCAGAGATACACACTAATCTTTTCCAAACGCAGAAAGAAATCGCGTAATTTTTTACTCGGTCCCGAGCTTGCATGATTTTAATCTGCGCGGACCGGAAGAAAATAATTCTTCGCGACCCTTCTACTCATTTTATAATGCTACATATTTTAGAGTTTGTCATTTATAAATCCTAATGGGCCAGGGTCTTTCGAAATCTCTACGAGGAATTTACGTAATTTGTGTGGACGTGTTTTCTTTTCTTTTTTTTTAATATTGTAGCTCTGGTACTGGCTTATTTAAATATTTATGAAAAAAAAAAAATATTCGTTTATTTGAAAAATCGTATGTCTTCGTGTCTTTTGATCAGTCAGTCTCACGTGCATTTCAAAATATGAAGCGAAGAAGATATGATATTTTCTATTAAAAGAAAATCGAATTCAATTGTTAGAGTAGCAGATTTAAAAAGAAACTTGTTATCTGGTAAATCCTCGCCTTTAAAGTAATAATGTGATGCTTGCTGCCCACGCGGCGAGAGTGAAAGATAGAAACGAGCGATACGAGGGTGCGCATCGTCTAATTCGAGCCGGGCCTGTTCTTTCACCTGTCACGACGTCAGCAACGGGTTTCCCGGCGCGGCGTTTTCCCAGTCGGTTGGTGGAAAGCGGATGTTTCCCGGCGTTTTCATCGGCGCAAAATGATACGTCGGAATCGACCGGATTAAATACAGCGAGACTCATCACGGCGAGGACTACGCCGGCATGATGGATAAATCGTGATTGCGTAATATCGCGCGAGCACGCCGCGAGTAGAATTGCGTAAAAGCAAATATGCAATAGACTACCTGAACACCCCGTATTGTACGATTGTCTCCTTTCTCCTCTCGCCGCGTTTCGCAGGAAATGCCTGCCTTGCATTTCCCGGCATTGTAACCACCCCGTCGGGTTCGGAGTATTGCCAGCCTCAACGTTTGAATTGCATTACCTATTATTGCTTATTGTTCGCCGCTCGCGCTTCGTATGCCGCGCTTCCCCTCCTCACCGTTCCTGTTACACCGACTACCCCACCCATACGCCACCTCCCATTTTCCACCCCACACCCCGTTTGGTCAACCCTTTCTTCATACCTTTCGCGCTTCTTCCCTTTCAACCTCGAGCAACATCCCTTGTCAAGTTCGAACACTCGAATCTTCTACGGTCGTCATCTTTAAATTTCTGTACAAAATAACAGTTGTGTTAGTTTATCACCTGTGTTTTCACCATTTATTTTGCAATTGTTTTAAACAAATGCCGTGTTTTCATAGACGGCCACTTTTTAAAGAATTGAAAACAAATGTGGATATAGGTTCAAGTATCCCCTTTACGGACCTCTTCTTTCCACTAAAAAATTCATTAAAAATTATTCATACCTACTAATAACTATCGTAATAAATACACTTCTTGTAATCATTTTTTAATTAATTTTTTAAATCTTGTGATGATAAAATTAAAAAATGTTTGTTTGTTACTTATATTTACTAGTTTTTCATACCAAAACATACCAAACTTGTGTGTCCAGGTCCAACTCAACAGAGAGCTGCGGCGAATGGATCTTGGATAACAATACGCTGCGTCCAGACGAGCAAAAGTGATCCGACCTTACGAAAGAATCGTAAAGAGGAATCTAGAGGGGAAGATTTCTCGTGGCATCAACGTGTCTGTCATCGCATTAGTTTGTTCGTGGAGCAAACGGCGAGTGCCCCGAAGCAAGACGAAAGCGTGCATGATGGGTCACCGAGCGGATCTTGCCACCCCCGCGACAGAATTTCCACGGAGGAAGTTGGAACGGTACGTCATTGATCTAATTCACGCGGTAAATGACTCGAGAAATATAATCTATGCCGTGCTTTGAACTCAGGAAATTTCTTACTCTCGTCCCACGGCTCTTGTTCCTTACATGTTCTCCACACCCCGCTGCATCGACTTCTCAACCCTTCCCCACAGCCACGTGCTCGTCAATTCCCCGGTTAAGTCGAGGCATTGTCGCGTTGAAATTGTGCGTAACTATGACAATAGTTCGGCAGGATCGGTGAAATTAATGAAAACTCGGCGCGCGGCAGTTTCGGAAGAAGAAGGGGTGAAGAAAGGGATGAAATCCTCCTTGGGAGATCGGATATCCTCGCAGGGAGAGGAGGAGGATCGGCGGCTAATCGTAACAAATACTGATCCCGGATTGCCGAATTATAAACTAATGTCTTGAGGAAACTTCGCCCCGAATGGCTTTCTCCCCTTCTTCCCAATTACAACCCCCGATTGCCTCGCCGATCTTCGAACGGAGGCTACCTCGGTTCAACGCGGCCTTACTTATTGAAAACCACCCCCTAACGGCCTCGTTTTACGCCGCGCCGGATACCGTAATGTTAATTAGCCTACCCCGCACCCCCTCTAAAAATTTTAATACAATCTTAACTTCCCCTGAACACGTACAAAAATGTTGGACAAAATCATCACCCCTTCCGATGTTTCATAATCAAACAACTTTTTTTGCGTGAACGTCGCGTTGCCGCGAATAAAAGTTACGGTGTGCAAGTAATTTTCCGAAAGATTAATTTCAGCCTAACGAACGATAGGAAATAATCGCAGGGATAATATTTTCGATTATCGATTTTCGGCCCGTAAAAATGGTCCCGCCTAATTTCGCCGCGCGCGGGGTCGATCAGGATAATATATTCGCGCGTTTCGTTTCATTTATCTGATATGCGGCCATTACGAGGCATTCCCGGTAATACCATCGGAAATCTGAGCGACGAGCAGGGCGACTTACAGTTCCATTCCCGATGTCCCTTCGTCATAATTTCATATATCAGGAATCCGCAAAAGACCGGGGCGGTTCTCTGTCTTTCTCTCTCGCGCGCGAAAAGATCACATATAGGGACACGGTCAGGGCCGAGGTATAATGAGAGCCCGGAAAGCGTCAGCGGCGTCTAATGTCGGAAATTATAGCATATTGCCAATAAAATCCCTGGTCTGGGGTCCGCCCTTGTACGACCGAGCCAACTAAACAGGTTTCTCTTGCTCTTCGGGGGCGGCGGGCTTATTGTAACGAACGTCGGAACCACGTTTTGCCATTACACAAGATCACGCTCCCCAGAGAAAGTCCGATACACCGATAATGCTGCTGGCCGATAATTCGATTACAGTTTGACGTTTCTTTCCTCGACGTTCTTTCCTCGGCCACGATCCACCGAATCTCCTTTTCTCCTGACACTTGAGATGGAATTAACGAAACTTCAAAAAATAATATATGTATTTCTGAATGTATTTCTAAATGTCTATAACAATTTTCTACGAACAAAAAATTGTCCATTATTCTTTGGTCTCTCGAGTAATCAATGTATTTTTTGTGAACAAGAAAATAGACGTTTCAATAAAACTTAGGCGGACGTAATGTTTCCAAGACAGTTCTCCATAATATGCTTAAAGAACCGAACACTTTGTAATAACGTGAAGCACAGTACTTCGAAAGAAAATGGTCTATTAAAACGGTGATTGAAATAGTTTACAGGTACTGCATTTGTGGAAGCATTTGATGAAACGTGCGTAACAGTGTCTACGGAATAAATTGTTTCTGCAATAACGAAACGAACAAGAAATGGACAGGTGGAACGTGAATCGAGATAATGGGAATCGTACGTATAGATTGACGAAAATCTGAGACAAATGCGGTTATCTACAGTCTCCTAAATCGCTGCATAGTCGTTTAGTCCCACGAAGCACCATTCTGCAACGTCAGTTTCCGAATCGCTGGTGTTAACGCAATCACGTTTCTTGTCAGGTTGACACGATAGCTCCGTCCTCGCGTTCATTCTTCGAACTTTCATCCAGCCTGACATTCTTCGTTGCCTTCCTGGATCTCGGAAGCCAATACCGCATTTACAGAACACTTGAGAACAGTCAGAGGCGTCGCTCTGTGTCTGACGCAAGTCTACGTTCGAGTTGTTCAATCCTGCACTGCCTTCTGTCTGAAGCATTTAAAACTGTACAGAATGGGATCGTGGAAACTAAATTGATACAACCGTTACCGCACACCGAATACTTTTACCCCTTCTTGCTGCTTCAATTTATATATTCTGAACGAAATCTCGCGACTCGATCCAAGCAAAAATTCAAACGTCGAATTTACGAAACTTAGATTTAGATACGGGCCAAATTAAAACGACAAATTCATGGTCACATGTTGTCAAGTTAATAATTATACATTCAATTCGAAATTAAATGTAGAACTGGAATTCCACGTGCTAAAGCTCGAACATTAAATTAAACATTTCAATTCGACGTGTTAAATTATGAACTTGGATTTAATTGTGAAAATGATACTACTGAGAGAAAACCTGAGAGTCCCAAACGTACCGAACACGAATCTTCCGATCTGCAAGTGCTGCTGGCATCGAGCATTTCTTTGTGTTCCAAAATTCGTGACTCGGAACACATTTTGCACAGCTGCGAGCTTACTGACCACCTCGATTTGAACGATAAACATTTCACATCACGGCCTCTGTCGCTGCTACAAGGCAGCCAAAAAGGCAGCCTATTCTTCAAGCTTCTATTCACGTGATAAATCTTTGCTTTCCCCAGCTTCCTATTAACAAATTTCGGATATCCTTTCGCGTTATTGTTCTCGAACAATTTCTCCAGCCTGGACAACTTCTCTTTCTTCTTATCAATTTCAACCCTCAGCTGCTTGATTAAATGTTCGTACTTCTTCACCATCAAATCCTTGCGTTTCTTCATCACGCACAGTCTCCTTTCTTTTTCAAACAATCTCACATTAAATCTGTCGATCCTCTCCTGCTTCTCGATGTCCTGTTGATTCAATTGCCAGATCAATTTGTTGAACAGCAAACAATCAAGGGATATCTCTTTCAAACTCTGTTCCACTTTCTCCGCCATCTTGCTTATGTCATCTACGTTGCGGTCTAGGATCTCAAAATTGCTCTTCCAGATCCAATGTGTCCTCTTCAGCTCTTCTCGGTACTCTTCGGCAACATTTTCGCACTCGTTGACCGTATACCGTTGCATGTGATGTAGTTTCTCATCATTTCCTTCTATCTCCAAACTTTTCTTCGACAATTCTTTCTTCAGTTCCTTGATTTTCGCCGAGTACTCGGCGATGCGCTCTGCCCAGGCTTGCAATTCTTTCGGGATATCTGGTATCTCGATCTCGCGCGATTCCTGTAGCAAAGATGACAATGATACAATTGTAGTTATTATTACATTACAAATTTGGTTGAAATTACCTTCCTGTCCATTGTCAAACACCCCTCTTCAGCATCGTTGGCACCGGGAATCATACCGACAACTTCGACGATAGCCTTGATGCTGTCCAGCTGTTGCGACAGGTCCAAAACGCAGGCCTTCTCTTTGGAGTACTGCGATTCCAGGTTCTCATAATCGATCTTCAGCTGCTCCAATCGCTGCTCCATCATACTATCATCGCCCTCCATCGTTTGCGTGCACTGGTCCCTGATGAGATGAGGACTGTCACTGACACCTGTCGATCCCCTGCTCTTATGGCCGGACTCGATGCCAGAGTCTTCTTTCGCGATACTGTCGCTAAACCTGAAGATCATGTCTGCCTCTGAATCATCCGGGGACATTTTCCTCGAGGACTTCGCGCTCTCATAATTAAAGTAACAGTCTAACTTTGTGTCCACGTGGGCTTGCGTCGCCAATTCAGGCGTGGAAACGTCTTCGCTGTAGAAGAAGTCGCTGACGGACGACGAAGAGAATCCTCGTGACCTGTAGCAGCTCGCTTTCGACTCCTTCAGCAACTGCAGCTGGCACTTCAAGCTCTCTGCCAAGGCCTTCTCCTCGTCCAACTGGTTCTCCAGCGACTTAGTTAGAATCCGCGACTCCTGCAACTCCTGCTCCCTCTTCGAGGACTCGGCGAACAATCTGGCACAGTTCTCATTCGATTCTTGTAAATCCTTCTCCAGAATCTGTATATTCTTCTTCTTCTCACTGAATAGAATCTTCAGATCTTTAACAAGCGTGTTGAAATGGGTTTTGTCCAACTGAATGCCCTTCACCAGCTCAGGAAATTGTTCCCGGAAGCAGTCGCGTAGATTCCCCAGCTCTTCCTTCAACATGGATAGCTCAACGTTGCTTCGGATCTTTTCCGTATTCAGCAGTTCGTTCTCCTTCTTCAGATTCTTCACTGTCTCCTTCAGTAGAACCACCTTCGACGTGACCAATGCGTTTTCCGTCTCCAGCTCGTCGTAGAAATATACCGATTCTTCGTTGTCCCCACTGTCACGTCTCTTTCGCTTCTTGCTCCGTATGATGCTGTCGATTCGCTCTCTGTAGAACAATTCCGCCTGGTTCACCGACTTCTTCAACTGCTCCTTACCCTCGTCCTCGATGTCCTGCACGCGTCTCTTCCACGAAGCCTCTATGTCTTCGATCACAGTGGAATAATAATTGTCCAGCTCGTCTCTAATCTCTAGTTCTCGATTTAGGCGATCGCACTTCAGACTTTCCAGCGTCCCTGTCAGTTTATCGTTCTCCTCCTGCAACTTATTGTTATTCTTCAAGCAATCCGCTCTGGACTTTTTCAGATCTTCCAGTTCATCGAGCAACTCTTCGTTGCGATGTCGGAGAGACTCGTATTCCTCGAGAGTGACTGTCCTCCTTGGCGTATCGCCGATTATCGGTAGCAAATAGGCTTTCAGACTCCTAGGAGTCAGCTCCGACAAGTGTCCACGTCTAGAATCTCTAGATTCCGACTCTATCTTCCTGACGATTACCGACATGTTTAAGATTCCCATGGTTTCGGAGAAAAATTGATCAGATGTGTCGACGGTGATGATGAAGCTCACGGTTTCTTTGCCTGTCAGAGCTTTTTGGAGGACTCTGGTTAATTTCGACTCGCGAAACGGCCCGACAGCCGGGTCACCGTTCGTGTAGCTGTCCCTCACGCTTTTCAAACATCTTCCGAAGACTAGCAGACTGTACTTGATACTTTTAGACTCTGTGGCGGTAACGCCATATTCTTTCACGGTCTTGGAGCGACCTGAACCTGCCACGTCGCAGAATGTCAGCGTGCTCACCTGAAGAATTTCGAATGACGTATTAAAGAACTTCTAGTTTAATTATTTTTATGCTCACTAACCTCTACTTCGTTCGTGGCGTCGCTCTTCCGATACTTGAGCAACCTGATCACGAACAACGTGTGGGACCTAGAGCTAGCTCCGTTGTTCCCATTCGCAATCACTGTCATTCTAGACTGTGCCAGGATCAACAGTTGACAAGCCTCCAGTCCGGTGCTTACATTAACGAAATTCAAGCCCTTCACATACGTGGAGCCATCCTTGCGGGTGCTCACCTTCAACTGGAGCCTTTCCTGATGATCAATAGCCAGCAGATCGTAAATATTGTCATTGTAGATCTCTGCTATCGACAACCAAGCAGAAAATATCCCATCACCGCCGCAGCTCTCTCTCTCTTCGACATTCACGAATCCGAGCCCAGAATTGTCGAGAGATAATCTAGCTTGAATGTAATCCTCTTTCTCGATCACGTCGCTGTTTATCAATTTCAACTTGTTCTGAATTTCTTCAAGCTTCTCGGCGTCGTTCAAACTGACCACTTGGTTGTCGTCTGTGACCCTGTACCAGGGTTGAAGGGTGCAATTCACAGCGGAGAAAACGAACTCGATAGAACGAGGGATGATCCCAGGCGATTCCGGTGTCCCATACAAAGTATACGTCTTCCCAGAGTCGGATGCTCCGTAAACTACGATCGAAGAGCTCTGTCCAGAAATAAGATCTACGACTCTCTGACGAGCACACTGATCGAAGACGTCGGTCTGAGTGGATCGGGATTCGAAGATCTTCTTGAAAATGTATCTTCTCTCCACGCTGTCGCCTTTCTTCGCGAGCAAAGTGGTTGGGTTCAGGACAGTGTAATTTTCTTCGAGCTCGGTGCACGATTTCGGCTTTATTCTCAGGTACACGTTGCTCAGAGGTGAATTTTGAAAGGGTTGTTTTGCCCTTGGGAATTCTTGAGCTGTCATTATTTCTTGGGATAAGGAAGAAACGATGATTGACGGTTCTGCTATGCTTTTCGACGAACGAGGAATTGATTAAGCGAGCCAACTTCGAGTTTAAGGATGAAACTGTAGGGTTTGACGAGGTTTCCTAGGCTTGGCCATTTTCTATGAATGTACCTTTTGGTTAGGTTACTTGTCACTGATGAATATGAAGGTGTACTATATTGTATCTGTTTCTGGATTTGGCAATTGTTCGGTAAAGAAGATACTTCATGTTGTCGACTAGTGTGAAAAAATTCACTAGAGTTTTTAACACGATCTTTATGTCCAGACATCCTGAGGCCAGATTCAGTACACGCTGGAATTTTATTTGCAGAAGAACGGAGCGAATCGACAGAGTCTAATTCGAATAGCGCCGTCTCCCACGCGAAGTACAATAAATAATCGGAGTCGGCGTCCGCGAAAAGAGCATCAGCTTAAAGGAAGACGATGCGAAAGTCTGGGCTCGGCTCGCGCGGGTGTCTCGAAATATCTTCAAAGTCGGCGTCCGTCGGCAATTTATATGCGTGTCGTTCGGTCCATTAAACGCAGCCAATCAAAGAGGAAGCTAATAGCCGAGCCGACCGCGGCTCGAGATGGGCCGGCAAGGTCCACGAAACCCCTCTCGCCGTAATCTCGGCATCGGAATCGTATTGCGAGAGCACAAGTCGGCCACTGTGCGCTACTAGGCTACTAGCGAAGGGGCCGGTGCCTTTCAACCCACAATCGACCCCTTGTATCGACAGCCCCTACCACCCAAGTCCTCCTTCTGCACGCGTTCAACGCCGGCGATTCCGCTTTTCGTTTTCGCCGCTCCTAAGCTATGCCTCCGATCCGTATCAAGCCTCATCGCACACACGCTCTTCCCTTTCGCCATTCGGCGGCTTTTCAATCCATGGCGTCTTCCACCGACTCACATCAACGTCGCTGCTTCCTCTTCAAACCGTTCGATCATTAGACTATTTCTCCTCGAGGGCACTTTTTGTTCTGGAAGTCGCCAAAGCTCTTGGAACTCGGCGATGTCTGCGCAACGATTCTAGGAATTGACGAATTTTATTCTAGAAAAATGTGCGACACATATTTGACAGTATTTCTTATTTCCACAGTTTGGATTGTTAATAACCGAGTCATCTCTGCTGGTCACGATTCGTTGCTCACTCTGCATAATCAAGAGTTTCACTTGTTTCGATGTTGATAAATATTACCAGAAGTGTGCCACTATTTACGCCGCGCAAACATACCACGAAAAATGATAGTAGCATTAATGGGCCGACAGGAAATTCAGTGCATACTTTCGTCGGTCATTGTTACAAGTAGAAACAGTCGACAATGGACAGACACGTTGACCAGACCTGTTCAGAAGCACGCCTGCAGAATATATTAAACCGCATTTTGTCGAAAACGAAGTGCTGCACGTGACGGTAATTTATTCTACTGACAAGTTAAGGTTTTTTTACAAATCTCTTATAAATCAGAGTGTTGAAAGAATGAAATAAAATTAAAAGGACATTGCCAACCGTTAGGGCTCGTACTAATTGAAACACCGAAGAGCAACATTTTTTAAATAAAGCAACCCGCTTACAGCGCACTGTCGGATGTTTCGGGTCACTTAATACCGGGAATCGTTAAAATCCCGGCCGGCCTATAAAACAGTCCCATAATATTTTGGTAAACAGAGGACGTCACGAGGACAGGGAATCGGAGATGAAATTCATGATCCGATTATAATAACCAGCATTTCGGAGCAAAAGGATTCGCGGCAGCAGCCTTTACACAGCAACGGCCTTCAGGAATCACGGACAGCCGCGGCACCGCACCGTTTCGTTCTCGAGCGCCATTAAAGGCGCTATAAAAGAAGTGGCCTGACGGCGGCGGCGAACGGAGTCCCGATGGCGAGAGTGCCGAGCGAAATTTGTCAGTATTAAATAAATAACCCATAAACGTGGAACATCAATCCGCCGCGGGAGCATTAACGCCCGATATAAGGGAGCGAGGCAACGGCTGTTATTTTTCATACACAGGCAACCCGTCTAATATACGATCCCAGGGCCAGGGCCTCGGAATACGTAGCCTAGCCTCGGTTGGAGGGTATGTCTTTTTTCCCTTTTCATCTTCTTTGAGGCTTTTACGAGCCACCGTATCGCGAGCTGCACGCCCTAGATCAAAACTGATGTATCTATCGCGACGGAAACGCTGCGGCACCACCGCGATCAATATCACCAAATTATTTCATTAAAACCATCTTTTGGAGATCGTTCAGGCCTTGATTATTTTGCACTGCGAGGTGCCTACTATTAATGATCGAAGGACCACTTTCAGGTGTTGAAGGAACAAGGATTGAACAAAGTACTATTAACAAACTATATTTCACTATGTACAACTTGTGCGCGAGAACTGCATCTAGGTCTATCAATGATAGCTGGAATGTGAAACGAAGCGAAGTCTAGAGTCTACGGTGCAGTCAAGATGCAGGCTAAGGATCTATGATGTGATCGAGTCTCGAAGTGAAGATCAGGAAGAGGACGCTGAGCTATTCTTTAGAATTCAGTGAAAAACATCAAAGAAAGGAAGGTGGAGCAATTATGCACTTGGCTGACCATAGTCCAGCGACTGTTTGCAGATCCTTTAAGCTTGAAGGACGTCGATACACGCGTATCTTTGATTCCACGCCGCGGATCCATCGGTTCCTCATCTCCCCGGGGATATCCTGAAGAGGATATCCGAAGATTATCAATCTTAAAGTCTGGTGACTTCCCTGCGGCGCGTCGTAGTGGCCTGAATCCGCGGGAAGACAGGCCGAGGCTCCTCAAGGAGCTTCGGTGTTCCGCTTTCGAGATATTAGATTTATCCATTTGTTTGCCGAAAGTCTCATAAATATAAGCTCCCTTTGACAGCGTCCCACGGGTCTTATCTGGCACCGTGATCTCGCGTGGGCGTCCCAGGGAAGATGAGACGAGAGGCGCTAAGATAGACGAAAAAGGGGGACGAGAGGCTCTGCTGCTTGCTCTTCTCCTCTTCGATCCGAAGAGAGGAGAGGAATCGATCCGTAGGTAGGTACGGTAGAGGAAAGGTTCCATGGGACACCATCAGTATTCCCAATTAACGGGCTCCTTTTCGCCCCGGGATTATGGAACAGCCCTGTCCCGGCTACATTTATAAATATGATGATCGTAAAAGGAGACATTACCATTCGATGAGACGAACGAGTCTTTTCGGGAGATTCCCCGGGAGGAGGTGATATTGCCCGGGCGAAATTGATGGCGGCGACCCTGTTGGGGTGGAAATTTTACGGATGCCTGTAATCTAAAGGGAATAATTAATGTCCCATTGGCGTGGACTCGCTAGACGCCCGGATACTGCTTTTTATGTCTCGCTCGCTGCTGATGTTGCGAGACGTTGCTGGGAGATGGTTCTGATCGTTGCCAGCGATGAGATTCGATCATCCTGGTATAGGAGATCGCTTGATCGGTCTCTGACTGTAATATGATCATCTATTATGTTTTCATAGAGACTCGGAGGGAATTGATGGTAGAAGCTGTAGAAATTGTTGATTAGAACATTAGAGACATTTATTGCAGGAATTCAATCATTCCCGATCATTGCTTCTAGGAGCTCAAAAAGAATTAGAATTAGAAGAACTAATTTATAGGATTTTTTAACAAGTTGCCCGTTTGTTCAAACAAGAAATGCAAACAACCAACGTAGAAATGTAAAGACGGGAAACAGTTTCGTATACGGACAAGACGTTATAAGGGTCTTGGAAGAGCTGATTAAGGACGATGGAGGTTTCAGAAGGAAAATTGATAAAGAGGGGCTTGCAAATGTGTCTCTAAAGCAGTTTAAGCAGAACGATAGCAGGAAGATTCCGTAGAAGATGAGGCAGCCAGAGACTAAACGTGGCGATAGAATTTTGTAGTCTCCGAACCAGTCCACTCCCTTACATTTGTAATGCGGCAATCTCCCGAACAGTGTCTAACTTCCGAAAGTGTGAATTCATGTAAAATTAGCAGTCTGTGTATCAAGCCGATCTTTGAATGTCGTCGAGCATAGAAAAAATTAATTTCTCCAGGGATTGATCTAATCGATACAGACTTCTGCCGGTGTAAATAGTAATTGAACAGTGTTCGCAATATAGATGGTGTCTCGGAGGAGAACGGTAGCGAATTCAGGTGGACGCGGATCACGAACTGGCCACAAATCATAGACGAGCCGGGGTCCGCTGAACTGTAATCAGTGTTCATTAGCTGTACGAAAGCGCGATTCCACGGGGTTTCTCCCATGGGGAGATCTTTTCAATAACTCTTGGTCGCCTGTAATTGGTGGTCGGCGATATCTCTCGTGGCTCCAACTCTTCGTCCTTTCGTTGCCCCGAGGCTCTTCACAATGTCGTATATAACAATATACCAGACTGTCTCTCGTCCTGACCACTATAGATAGAGAAACATTAAGTGTCCCGGGTCACAGCGATGAACCACACCCACACAACGAAGGAGCAACCGTATAGAAAGCTACCTATCGCCGACGACAACCGACGGGGATGTCGATGGAACGGGCCAGAAGCGTTTGTATTGTACTCGCATTGGCTACCGATGCTTCGCCCTTCTTTCCCTCTCTGTCTTATGGCTGCCTTCTGGTCAGCAGCTCTCATTCGACGTGTGACATCAGCTCGGTTGGCCACAGTCTTCAATTTTCTTCTGGATTGTCGAATAAAATTATTACATTTGATTTGCCGTTTTTAGAAGAACATTTTAGAAACACATGCAAAATGGGATCGTTTCATGTTTATTGATATGCTTTAGATTAGAAATGAGCTGACATCTGCAAAGGTTAGAAATAACAATTACAATCGTGAGGAATTAAAATTGATTTTCTAATTGTTCCAACGATTTCACGTGCTTCGGAGAATGATCTGGACGTAGAATGAGAGTCACTGCTGGGAAAGCGGCGGATTGAACAGGTTGTCGCATGGTCAGGGGTTCGAATGGGCGCGCACTGGGTCATAAACGCTTATATTGCGCTCAGTGCGCCAGTAATGCCGATATTGGCAAGTTATTGGTCCCTTCCTCGAACGCGTATCACCCGCAAGGTAGCCGCAAGCGGAAACCGTATCTTTGGTAATCCGGAAAAGTATCGTTGGTCGAACACCACGGAAAGTTTAATTGGAAATATCAAGGGATGAGATAGAGAGCGGGAGAGAGAGAGAGAGGCAAAACTAGAGGCTGAACCAGGTGTCCAGAACTGGTGCATTAACCTCCGGACGCCTTCTGGCGAATCATATTTTTGTTAACTGCTCGAAAGGGTCGATCGTCCGATAGATGGAACTTCTAATCACTTATGCGACTCCCTGCGGATATTAAATTCCATTGAATTATAGATTAATCCGAAAAATTCGCCGCACCTCCCGCGTTTTCGGCCATCAAATTCAACGATCGGACACTTGTTAACTTGCGGACCGAGTTACTAAATGTTTCAGACAGAGTTAAACACTGGAACACGCATACTTAACCCTCGGAGGCCTGCACATCCACTTTCCAGTGACTATTTAACATATTGTTAGATTTAGGACATGAATTTTTTCCATCGGGTATATTTGCATTTTCCATTTTCCCTGTTTGGAACAACTGAATAAATAAAACGTATTATTTCAGTTCCCCCTTTGAATAAAATGTTGAATTCTGTTGAATCTATGTGGAAAAGCTTGAACCAAGTATGAAGATGGCCGTTGAAAGCTGACCAGAGCCCTAATTCCAGCTAATTTATCGAATTTTCTTCCAGTTTGAACCCGGACGAGACAATTTACTCTGCGAAACGGAGCCCTGGAGCTGCGAGACCGGCGCAGAAACCGAATCTCCTCTCCGGCGATACTTTTCCAGACCCAATCAACTGATATCGCGAGCTTAAGCCCCCCAAGAGCCGCAACTCCTGATACGACGGTAGTTCGGTCGTGGCCGGGCGGTCTGATCACGAGTTAGTGGTTCGAGATGGCGAGGAAAGACCGTGGAAGTAAGAGAAGCCCAAGCCGACTTTATGTCGGGACGTAAGCCGGTTATAGGCGCTGCCGATGTTATTTGATGGCCAAATGCACTCCAGCAGCGCGAAGCAACCTAAACTTCCCCGCCCTATATCCGATCTCTATCGTTCGGCCAGCATTTTCCGGGCCACCTTCCCTCGCTGGCCATCATCCAACGAGAAAACCCGATACATCCAGTTTTTCAAGGATCGTGCGACCTTCAATCTTCATCAAACATTTCTTCATAATAATTGAGTCTGTTTTCCAAAACATTTTCGGTCACGGTTTCCAAAATACCAGTCCGACACACAGGATGCAAACGTCAGTAGAATCTTAGTGCACCGCGATGCTCGGTTACCGTTCGGTAGCCGCGCAAGAAGCATCGCAAAGAGTAATACCGTGCTGCAGGCGGATACACGGCCGAGAGTTTCGCGGCTCGCATCGGTCTCGCGCCGCATCGCGCACTTAAATAAAGTGAGAAACCCACGGATATCAAAGAGCCATCAATAGACAATCGCGCAACAGCGCGACAAAGGAAAAAGCGGCAGACAAAGGGAGTCGGGAGAGCAAGAGAGTAAGAGAGAGAGAGAGAGAGAGAGAGAGGGAAGAAAAAAAAGCGAGAGATTCACCTGCCTCTCCTGCACAGGGCCGAGCTTGTGCTCGAGCGAGCATAAAACGCGCCGCGTATTTTCCACCCCCGCGTATTAATACGTAACCGCGGCCGCAAAACTTAATGAATTCTTTAGCGAGATCAAAAAGAACTCCGGTCGGCCGATACGCCAACCGTTGCCAGCATTTCCTTCTCTCTCCCTCTCTCTCTCTCTCTCTCTCTCTCTCCTTTTCCCTTTTTTTTCCTTCTGAAGAGCGAGGAACAAAATTGAACGGCGATATTCCCGGTACGGTTTAACGACGACGAACACCCCCTGCCTCGGGGCCACCCTTACACCCTGTGTCCTGTGTTTCTCTTAACGAGGCACGTTCTACCGAACCCTCTTTCCTACCCACCTCCTCCTTCTCCTCTTGCTGCTAGTCCTCATCCTCCCACGCCAGAGCAGTGTTCGTGCCGGCCGCTAGCAGATACGAGGTGCTGCCGCATTATGCTCGGTTTCATCGCGAGCAACGTCTCACGCATTAATGGATTCCTATAGCAGCCAAGCCCGTAATGAACACCCAGTCTACCGTGGGCTGTCTTTTCATCGGGATCCGCTGCGCGTTTGGCGACTTACGTTTCATTGCCGGTGATACGTCCCGATAATGAGGTCGATATCTCTCGCCTCTGCCCGTTTCTCTTTCTCCTTTCTTCCGCCGGTGGGGACGACGCGAGCGGTTTAACCGCGGTGTCGAGAATTCCGTGATTCGAAACGTCATACTTCATAGCCGGCAAATGGCGATTCACCACCCTGTTCAGACGGATAGTTAGGATCGCGACCGACCCTTTGACGATCGCGTATCGAGAGGTAAACGGTGCTTTGCCATTTTCAGCACGTCGCAGAATTATTCAAAGAAAACGAAATACTGTTAAATTCTGTGTACAAGAAATTAATCGTTCACTTGACTTATCACTAGATAACGGATATGAATATGTAAAATAAAAAATTTCTTTTCTTTCTTAATTAAAGCATGCTTAAATTCGTCTAATATTTCTACTGTTTTAAAGTACACTTATTCATTTTTGTCACAAATCTTAAACAAGATTTAAAAAATCATATTTCGTCCAACTTTTTGAGGTAAAAACACTTCAGTGTGCGCTGGTAGAATGGAGGTGTCGCGAGTTTGCGGCTGCCCCAAGTAATTGAAACGGAATCGAAGAGCCCGGCATCGACTGACTTTGGCGAGATGAGCAATCGTAAAATCCGAAAGAGGCTGGAGTCCGAAGGGCGCCTAAAAGGATCCCAGCCGGCGATAGGGCGTGGATGGCTTAATGCCCACGGTGTCGAGCAATCGGGTATCGACTTTTCCATTAGCCAGAAAAGTTGTGGTCACCGGAACGACGAAATTGGCTATACCAAAAGGGACGTTTGCGCCAAGGTGATGTCGCCAGCGTCGCTGTGAAAACGGCTCGTACAAGGAGGGTGGACAACCACGGTGGAGCGAAGACACCACGCCGACGGATACCGGAGGCCGACATTAATTCTCATAACATTTTACGAGCTGGTATCTGACCCGTGTGAAGTCCTTCCAACGGCCAGAAGCACGGTTTAGGACTCATAACTCCCAATCACCTTAAGACATGCAGTCGCGGCCAATTCACCGGGACTATGGTTGACTGTTCTCCGTTCAACATTGCTATCCTCAAGCTCCTTGCCTGCGATTCTGGGATCCGCCAGTGAAAGTACTCTGTTTCGGACCAACACTTCATTTCAATCGATCACAATGTAACGGATTCACAAATCCGTGTAAACCGTCAGTCGCCTCGTAACTCGTTTGGGGTGCACTCTTCAGCAAAGACCCGACTAGAAATTCAGTTAGGCATGCCTAAGGACGAATGTGGGCCTAATGCGGAAAGAATGGTGTACGCCTGAGTTAGGCATACCTAACAGTTGCCATACATGATCCAAATTTTTTGAATTTTTTCAATTCAATCCTAACATTTATGATATCTGCCAATAAACAGTATTGAAAAAAGTCTTTGGGAAAACCTAATGTGGCCCTATCACGGGTTTCCCTGTGCGGGCCTCATACAGCAATTAGGCAGTCGTTGATATTCCACGTTAGGCCCTAACAGCCAAATTAGGCTAGCCTAATGCGGACGTAATGGTCTCCCAAACTGAATTTCTAGTCGGGAATTTTCAGAGAGATTCATAAAAATCGAATGAATTTCTTCGCAGCGAATCGACGGCTCGATTAATATCGAAACGATGAACTTCTCAAACGACTGGAGCTCGATATTAATTTTTATTGGAATGAGCGTCGATAGGGGAACAGAGTCGTTCGTTCCGGCATATTGATTAAAGTATGGACGAAGGGCGAAGAACGCTTTGTTTCGCCGGGAAAAAAATGATCGCCGCGATAATTTGCAAATATTGAAGCCGCGTTTGAGCATGATGGGGGTAGTATAAGGGGGTGAAACGGCAGATTTATATACACCGAGTCGACACATACGAACGATTCGATGGGAAAACGTCGCGTCGCCGATACCGATAGGCTCCTTTGTTTTTCTACTAATTAAATTGCCCTGCGACCCTTTTTCCGTTCACCACCACCCCCTTATTCTCCCACCCTAGATCACTTCAACCCTTCGCCGCAGAGAGAGAGGTATCGTTTGAACTTTTCTACTCGCCGACGATTTCGAACGGTTTCGCCATCAATTTTCGCGGGATAGACTAATTAATTACCGTGGAAGTGGCCCGCTGATCCTGCATCCCAGTCAAGCAGATTTAAGTTAGCGGGTTTGCCGGTTGATTTGCCGCAGCTCTTGTTCCTTTGTGCGCGCGATTTTTCCCGCACACTCCGGAAATCCGAAAAAGACACTTTCCATATTGCGACGTGCGCGGAATATTGCTCTGCGATACTTCCGCGGGAACCAGTTGATCGATTGTTAACCCTTTGTGCGCGAGGATTGTTCGGAATATTGCAAATGTTTTCCCTGGGAACCTGGATCGTGAACCCGGAACACTAGGGAAATAGAAAAATCTGTATTCTATTTAAATAAATAAATTATTCGAAAAGAATAATTATATTATAGTAGCTGACTCAATTCACCTGTTAATATTATAAGTGGACTGCGGATGTTTATGCAACCTTCAATTTCCATAGACAAAATTACAAGAGAAAAGTTAATATAATTTGAAGCTAGAGAAATCGTGTAACGTTTCGGAGGAGGAAGATGACTGGAACATTTGTTGGAATAAATATATTGAATTGAAGATTGGGACGTTGTGTGACGTAGGAGTGATGGAAGAGGAAAGATTGGAGCGTTCGTGCAATCTTTCAATCGGCTCGATAGCGTTTAGGCGAGTGGTACAAGCGCGCGTGCACGCGGCACACCGTGGAATAAGACAGCCACGGACAGAAAAATTGATTCGATCGTGGTGATCGTGTACAGTCTATAAATAGTGGTACCGATGATGGAAGGCCTTAAACGAGATGATATGGCCTCTGATCGACCCAATCAATGCATCCACTAAATCATCGTCTAAACTGACGGCCGCGACACAGCTAGTTAATGTAGACTGCTGGTGGAACAGTGGTGGGCGACCGGAAGGGGCCACTCATCCAGCGATTGCCGATGCATGGCATCTTTATAGGATCACGAACCATTGCGTGTTCCTCTGTGTTTCCGTGTCCCTCTGTGCTACAGATTATTAAGCCAATCTTTTCGTGAATTGAACGGTTTCCTATGCTATACTAGGTGTTCCACTTAATCTCCCACAGTATCGTTCCCATCATTTTCTTCCAACTCAAATCCCACCTCGTGTAATTCCATTCATTGAAAATATTTTCCCAAATTAATTTTCTATTTTATTTCCAGGCTTCTTGTTGGAATTATTTATCCTGTTCGTAGAAAAATTTCACTTCAGCTAGAATTATTTATTTTTATTCTAATCAGAATTAAAACAACAATTAATTTACTATGTTCCGAACAGTTTTCCACATTACTACCAATATACATTTACATACCTCATCTCATTCGTTACGCCTGTTATTCCACTGAATATATTGTGCATGCAACAAACTCGAAACAGTTCACAGAAAAAGTCCATCACACGCTGTAATGAATCTTGCCCATACTAATTACGAACTGACAAAGGAATGAAACGAAGATCACGAAATAAACCAGTTGCTTCATAAAAATTATTTCTAGACATTACCGTTGCACTGCTGCTCAAAGGAATAGGAACAAACACTGAAATATAAACGAAAGAGTGGAAGCATTAACAAGCTGTTCTTACACAATTAATGAGTACGACCAATAAAATAGCTTTGATACTCTCTGTCGACGACATTAGAGAGCAAATAATAAATATACAGAGGCGGACACGTGAAAAGGTTTGTTATTGCTAAACAGACAATAGAGATTCTTTGTGTCGGGTGACGAATTCCGGACGCGACTCGTTTCAAGCATGTATTTCCACTAGTTATTCGGCGTCGAAAGGAAATACGATGATGCGTGGCCTGGTAGGGTGGCACGCATGACTGCAACGTCACGCCGAGCGAACGCTATGACAGGTTTTGATATAAAAAAAAATACAGAAAGAGAAAGGAAAAAGAGGAAAAAAATAATCGGTACCGCGTTTCCTGTCATTAGCATCGCGGCAGTTCAATATAAAAAACGAACGTTCAGTCGGTTAAATTGATAGGTAGTGGAGGTTGACGAGGCCGGTGCCAGAGGAAATCAGATTTTGCCGTCTCGTTAATAACTGGACTGTGTGACAATCGCTGAAACTCGCTTCAATTCATTCCGCGATTTCCTCTCCGCGAGTCCCTTTCCGTTCTTCCCGCGATATCATCAATTTTTCCATTATTCCTGTAATCTTTAACCGGCGCGGCGCGACAAATAACGCTCTTAAACATTAAGTCAATGTCGATTCACACCTTCCACTTCCCACGGAGTTTCTCGAATTATTTCATAATTATTGCGATACTACTGTTCAATTTAATAATCGTTTGTTTTTTTTTTTAATATATTTTCTCCTATCTGTTATCTCTATTTCAGAGATAAAAAAAGTGATGTAGGGCGATTGTTTCGGGGGAGGTGGAGGGTAGGCAAACGCAGCCAATAATCGCTGATAATTTATTAAGGGGGTGGAAAATGCTCGGCATTCGTCGGCGCGGCTTCTGCGTTATTTAAGAAAATAAATATTTGATATCCCAAACAAAGACTCGAGTTCAGCATCTTGATGTTCGAGGAGTGGAAAAAACGGACGAGGAAGAGAAAAAGAAAATGGGAGGTGGTTCGGGAAAAGGAAAAAGGGCGAAGGGAGAAGCAAGCGAAACCGCTATACCGCTGCTAAAAAGTGTCGAGGGAGGGTCGAGAGTCTCGTGCAGCCGACGCGGAGGGCTTAAGGGCGAGGGGGTGGCGACTCATTGGCCGTGAAATATAGGGTAAAAGGTTCGATAATTGATTACACAGATTTTTTATGCCGCAAGAAGCCTTAATTCTCGCCGCGCGCCACCCCTCGATAATTCCGCGCCAAGCCGCGCCGGGAAAAACCGTCCGACGAGCTCGGAATATCGAGTCCTTCGATGTAAAACGATCTTTCAACCCTCCGCAGAAGTGTTCCGGTCCGTTGGGCCCCCGTTACCCCGTGAACAACCCCGCCCACGAAAGGCGTCGCCAACGGGAATGATTTAATTGTTGCTAAACATTTTTCCATCCCGCCGAGGGACGCCGAAACATTCCTCCCGTACGCAGCCTAGTAGAAGTAGGGAAAATGCTAAACAAATCCCTTGCACTTGCAACTTTTCTACATTTCTGATCCCAACAATCCCCTATCATATCAAACATACGGGATCAGAATTTTTTCAGAAAAACCCCTGATACCAGAAAAATATTAGATAAATATTTTTTAAGCCACATTTTTTCATATGAGAAAAACATTGGATCTGAATATTGTATACATGTACAAGATATATAAATTGAATGTTTAAAAAATATAAGATAAATATTCAGAGAATATAAACTAGATATTTAAAAAATATAAAGTAAATGTGTGTGAATCCAATATTTGAAAAATATAAATTCAATATTTAAATAACATTCAATAAAATTTTCAAATTTAAGAAAAAGTTATAACAAAAATTAGTAACTATGAATATCTATTACTTTCTGAGCACTTCTTGAGGGAATATTCTATATAATTATTCTATATAATTTTATATAATTTCTGATATTACAAGCATTGTGAAAATTACAACTCGGTATACCAGAGTGGCCAGATATTCTTTCTGCCTGTAGATTAGAAAGATCTTCGTTCCAAGTTCAATCTTTCCAGAGAGTGTGCATGTTTTCTTTTTTCTCGCGACAGAAATTACCATGGCAAATGTATGCCGGGCCAATCAACTTTTTTGGGCTGTCCGCGGCGTAGAATCAGGTGAGTTTCCGTCGCCGGGGTAAATCCGAAGAGACATTCCTGGTCCTCGTTTCGCGTGTCAATTATTCAGGAGGCACTCGTTGCTCGGTCATTCGAGCGAGGCTAGAACGCGCGAAAAGGTCCACATTATAGGCAGAGCGGAAACAAGGGAGAGGAAAAGGTGTTCTCTTTGACACGGCATTGATATAATATTAATCTAAGCGAGGAAAACTCAAAGGATAACCGTCCGAGTCGTAACGAGTCTTTGTTAGCGAATGTACGAATTCAGGGGAAAACGGAAACACACGAGCGAGGCTATAGTGCTTTCTCTGTAGCAAACTTTCGCGTCTGGATGATCGTCGAAATTGACGCCGCACGAAACGTTGATAAAATATGCGAAATTATTTCATAGACTTTTGATAATCCTAGGAGGTGTTAACAGAATGAGAAAATTGTTGAATAGATACCGTTAAAAACCTGCACCGTGAGAACTTTTTTTACAACGTCCTCAAATTAGGAATTCTAATGAAAACGCCAGTGTCAATTAAATTGATGTTCTAAAATGAAGAATGTCTAATGGTTGTTTGCGGAATTCAATTGGAACGGATTATTATAATGGATCGAACATCAAAGTACACCTCGATTTTCAATGCACGATCGCATTGTACTAGCTTCCACCACAAATCGGCGTTCGTAGCTCGTACGGAAGTTATCCTCAAACGAAACTTGCGTCGTGAGAACGAGACAGCGGACCTGACCTTTCCGCGCTAATCCGAACAGTACTCTAACTACTTCTAATATGCCTTAAGTAGATTTTCAGTTTTCGTGTTGGCGAAATTCGAATCCGCTCAACGGGGGCTGAAGTTTTTGATTCGAATCGGCGAAGCTCCCGAAACAAGCCCGACAAGATTTCTTCGGGTAAATGGAGCTTCAACCACTATTTGGCTCGAATAGTTTTCCCCAATTTCCTCGTTAAATTATCCATTAGCAACTTCATGTAATCTCTGCATCACATTTTCCAATTCTCCATGATTTCATTCTATTCTCCGGTCAACATTTTAAGTGGAAAGATTGTGCAATTAAAAATGCAAAATTTGTGCAGATCGAGAAAATGTATTTCGGGGAATAGTTCCATAAATTCTATGGTGAAGGTTACGTTAATAGGGACGAAGGCCAATGGGTTGTTCGACGAACAACGTCCTTCGTCGGTTTCAAGTCCGCTCGTGGCAGAAAGTTCAGAATACGCGAACTTTTTCTCTCCGACGTTTTGTGCGGTGATTTTCCGACTCACACGCGTATGCCTACACTCGTCTCGGCGTGGAGTCATGGCGTTTGTTTTTCTGCTTACTTTGCCACGTTGAAAAAGCATCGGGAAGTGGCTGCCGGGACGGCTGCGTTAAACATCACCCCTGTGAGGGGCAAAAAGGGGGGGGCCCCAAGATTTCCTTTTGCATCGTCGCGACGAATTACGCGTTTCGCAAACTGTATGTAAACAATCACACACAAACTTCGTTGTGTTGTGGTAGCCAATGTTATGAATCGAATAAATTATGAGGAATCGTGAAAGGTTCAGAAATATGTTACAAATTTTGCAAATTATTCTTGAATGAAACTGTCTTGCGGATTTTTTAAGGACTTTTCAGATTTTGTGTAACACCAGCGCGAGAAGTTGAGAAGACGATAATCGGAACGATATTATAAATAGATGTTAATCGATTGTCTTCTGTTGGAGGCGAGGCTTTCGCCGTGTTTGTTCCCGTAGCAAACTTCAACGAGAACTTTTCATTAATGCCTGAATGAATAAATGCCACCGCGCCTCCCCCTCCCTCCTTTCTTAAATTCTTAATGCAGCAACCCCGTGGAAAGTACTCCGGGGTCTTCAAAATATCTTCAAGAAGTTATATCTTTAAAGTCTTCCCTCGATAGTATGTAAATATTGTATGTAAAGCGCGACATCAAAGGGATTCTTCCGTAGTATAATGCTTTAAATTTCGTAGCGAGGAGAGATTAGGGAACAACGGGTGGCGAGGATGTCAGGGCGTGTCACGCGAAAACCTTCGTGTACCCTTTGCTTCTCGGCTATCCTCAAAATTTATCCACAGGATCGTTTAAAAGAATGTTACATCTTCTCCAAGCAACGCCATCTAGAATTCCAGTTGCGATAAAATTGCGAAGCAGTGAGAAAGAATTATTAAAAGAATTTGAGAACATGTCGGAATGTTATTCCCGATCTATGAAAATTTTTCAAGGATAAAAGTAATGTTTCATTTAATATTTTTCTTTTCCAAAAAGCCAATGATAACGAGATCAATCAGTTTCGAGTGTTCGGTTTTCTTGTCGAAATTCGCGGATCCCAGTGGCGAAAATCTGACACTTTCGCGGACAGTTTCGGAGAGTTTGTCCAGCCCGGTGGATTCCAAAGGATTTTTCAAACGGGATCCGGCGAATCGCAGAATTCCTGATGAATATTCAAGAATCCCGCACGGGAACGTAATCATGTCAAAAGGACGACAGTGGTCAAAAGCGCAAAGGAAGAACAGAGATCGACGCGCGGCAAAGGGACCACAAAATCCCTGCTGGCATCCGTGCCAGGACGTTCGCGGAAACTTTGTTACATTTTTGGTGCTGGTCCACGATACACGCCGGGCCGAATAACTGGATCAAAGGGACGCGGTTGAACGCGGCAAGAGGCTGAAAAAGAAGCGGCCGTCCCGCGGACAGAAAAGGACCAAACCTCGAGAACTTTTCCCTCTCTCGGGGCCCTCTCTTTCGTTTCCCCCCTGTTTTTCTTCGACGTTTCAACCGTTTCTTTTCGCGCACCACCTCTCCGCCCCCTTGGAAAAAGCTGTCGAAAGTCCTTTACTTTGCGCCGGACACAATGGATGATCGGACCGTGGAGAGAATGGCGGACGGCAGTGGACATTCGCGAATCTGGGAGAGGTTCAAGTTTAGGTGAAACAAATTGATTTGTAATTTTCTATTTGTATGAAACGGGAACTACACAATATGCTTCCGAATAGTAAACATAAAAAAAAAGTAAATCGACGGCTAGAGTGGTTTCAATTTGGAGGTTCTCGGGACGTGGGATGAGACATCGGATCAGATATTTCCGAGCAGAGGCAGTGTATTACACGAAGAACAACAGCGAGTCACAGTTGCCCATAGTTGCCCGGGCAATAAGAAACACCGCGACTCGACGGAATAATTAAAACCGGTGAAACGAATGTTTTACATTGCGACGTGTATGGCTGACGTGCGTGTGCTTCTAGCGGTGAAAACATACTGCACTTGAAAAAGAGAGGAGTGGGGAGGAGGAGCAAGAGGAGGGTTGGCATAGGAGTAAAAGGAGGAATAGCGGAGAGAAGGAAACGTAGAAAAGGGACGAAGGAGGAGGAGAGAGCCGAAAAGCGTGGCAGGAACGAGGAACCACCGCGAGTAGCTCGCGCTAAACCACAGAGGAAACAAAAGGTGCCGCCGGCGAATTAAGAACGATATTTTAACGCTCGACTTAATTGCATTAAGCCGGGGAATCCGAGTGGGAGAGCTGGAAGCAAACGGGGAAAAGACGGAGGGAACCGAGGACGAGGATAGACGCTTGGAGCTGGGGGGATGAAAGAAGCCTGTCAAGAAAAAAAATAAGAAAACACAGTCCGGCCGACAGAAGAGCAAGAGAGAGACGCGAGAAAGAGCGAGAGAAAGAGACGAGGGGAGGGTAGAAAAGCGAGAATGGAAGGGTAAGGGACGCGGGTCAACCTTCATGGTTGTTCTATTTTGCGATTGGATGTGCCACGGTAATACGTCGGATTTTCAAAGTGCTCCTTACCGCGGCGCCGTTGTACCCTTTGAGCCGAAACAAAGAGAGTGCTCGCTTTTTTCGCGAAGTGGCCGGGGTGAGAGGCGGAACGGAAGAAACGGATTATGTTTTAGACCTCTGGAAGGCCGAGGGAGAAGAGGAATTGCGAGAGGAACGCCGGTGCGCGCGGCTACGGAGCGGAGGGAAAGGAATCGGAGGGAAACAGGAAAAAGAGAGAAAGTTCTCCGGGACCACACGAGGCATTCGGGGTAAAAGAGTTTTCTTGTAGTGTTTTTCCCCCCGGTTTTCCCTTTTCTTTCATTTTTTTTCTTTTGCTCCTTTCTCTTCTTCTTCTTCAGCTTCTGCTTCTTCTTCTTCGGCGAATGCGCGTCGCGTGGCTGCTGCAACTCGAGGCGCTCTCTCTCTCTCTTGCTCTTACTATTTAAACAGCGGTTCAATGAGACCCCTCTTTGATTCGAAGCTCTTAGAAATGCGAAATAATGCCAAAGGATAGTCTTTTTTTTCTTAAAAATACGTGTATTTGGCCCGCCTCTTTGGGAAGCGTACAGACACTCGATTCTTTGTCGATCGTCGGTGTGGTCGTTAGTCGTTTTCAAGCGATTAATTTATAGTCTTTAGAGAAGTAGAGTCGTTTCCGGAATTAGTACATTGCTTAACAATCTCGAGCGAACGGTTTTGTTCACAATCGGTCGGGAAAATCTTTGTACACGCGGGAAACACCTTTGCGAACGGTTGCGGAATCTGATCGAGTTTAATGTTTATTCATAAGGTAGGATACCGAAAAATTTATATTTAAAGACAGCGATATAATAAGGTTAGCAAAGTTTTTTAAACTCTGACGATTTTTACTCAATATGGCGTGTCCATCTTACTACCTAAAATTTATTCTTCTTCCTTCGTCGATTAAACATCATAATCTACCAGGATTCGTGACGCAAATCGGATCAAACAGCAGCGTGAAATATTCTCTTGTGATTTTCCAAGGCTAACGCCCCCATGAAATACTTTTGGCACTCCTGGCAGAAGAATCGGTGCTTGTTATCGTGAGACTTCAAGTGCTTGTTCAGCAGATCCTTTCTGGCGAATGTCTTCTCGCAATAAGTACAAGCGAACTTGTCGGGGTTCACGTGAAACGCATTGTGCCTAGCCAAATTGTCCAACCTGGTGTACTTCTTAGTGCAGATGTCGCAAGTGAATTTGGTCCTCTCGGAATGACACCTCTGATGATACCTTAGGTACCGTTTCTGCGCGAATGTCTTCTTGCAAGCACAGCAGATCACTTGGTTCGATTCGTCCTTCTTTACGTCCATGTGCTCGTATAGTTCTTCTTCGTTCCCAAATTCCTGCTTGCAGAACTGGCACGAGTGCTTCCTGGGCTGCTTGTGTTTCTGGATGGTCTCCAGGAAGGTCGGATCGGTCATGATTTTGTAGAGAAATGTGTCCTTGAGTTTTCCACTGGATATTTTCTCTAGTTTCGGTAGGTTCGATAGATCTTCTTCCTGATGATCCTTTTTGCAAAGATTCACAGCTTCTGTTGGGCTGGCGGAGTCACCAATGAAGGATTTTGTATCCTCTAGGAGTTCAGCTAGGAATGGTCTTGATGCCGGAACCTGAATAATGGTAATGAAAGAGTTATAATACGTCATACAAAAATATAATGTGTAGTTATACGTGGCGTTCTTTACATTATTATTGTCGTCGACGACAGTCGTTTCCTCTGGCTCTTCTGTAGGGGATAACTTTGAGTGCTCGATGCTCGATGGTCCAATTATGAAGTGTCTATTTGATAAATCTTTCTGCGACGAGTTAAGCTGAAACGTTACAAATAACAACGTTGAAATGTATCCTGTGCATATAAACCTTGCTGCTTCAAGCACTTCCAATCAAAACTTTTTTTTTATTTTACAATTAGAATCTCAAAGTAGAGATTATTTTGCCACACAATATTTTTCAATACATTATTATGCATTAAATAATACAAGACAATTACATATAAATAATCGTTACTCGACTATCTTTAAATTTTCCAGCCCCTAAAATCAATTTTGTTTAACATTGACCGGCCGAAAAATTAAATGTGTTCAAAATTAATTTTGTTTAAAATTGACTGACCCTAAAATCAATATCGTCTAAAATTATCCGTCCCTGCGAAATACTATGAACACTCGATCAATTGAATCGAACAGCACTTGCTTCTGTTTGTTTACATTCCCCCACGGCAATCTCTAGGAACCTGTCACCGCGTCGCGCGTCGTCTACAGAAACGCGCACGAATTAATACACGTATAAATAATTTCACACGAACGCACGCATACTCCGAAGCTGTCAATCACCGTACCTTCCGTTGAATCGTCATGTCCAATGCTTCCGTCGAATAATTCAAAGCATCTTTCCTCCCCTCATCGCTTTTAAGAGATACGTCTGATTGTTTCACTTTATAACTATCATCTTTGGCATTGAGCAGGCATCGCGCACCTTCCAGTTTCTCCTTTACATTTTTATTATTCGATAATCTGTCCGATTTCGCCACAATTACTACCGACACTGGCTCGACGTGGTTGCTACCGTAGAGTATTCGCTGTCGTGGCACTGTCTTCACTCTCATCTTATTTGTTGCAACAAGTGTTATCTGGAAGAAATCATTCGATAAAGTAACATTACCGAGACGTAGCTTATTTTATAAACTATTCTAGAAAGAAGCACTTTAAAATATTATACACATACACGGTTAATGATATTTTTACCAGTCACTTTATATGAAGTATATAAAAACAGCAAAATCAATTCTACATTTATTCCTCTTGCACTATTTCAGCCAAAATTCAATACATAGAATTTAACGTCGTCAGTATGTATTCACGGTGCAAATTAATTCTAGAGGTGAACGAAATGTTCCAGTTGTGATGACAATAATCCGAGAAATTGCTATGATATTATGTTATCAATTAGTGGATAAGGTGACCGTATAGATAGAGAGGGAGAGAGAAAGAGAGCGGAGACGCGGATCCGAGGGAAATGATTCTTACCGTGCTTGGACAGTCCACTGGAAACAGAAAATGTTCGTGAGCCACGGGTTGGCCGTCTTGAAGCACAAGAATTTCGGTAGCCACACGCCACACGACACACGACACACATTTCACGACGCGTCAACCGTAACTGAGAAGAAGCACTGTTTAGTCGACCTCGGGCCGAGTTTGACGGTCGGCACAACAAAGGGCGGCTGGCGGAGTCGCCACACGGAAATCCAAGTTTGCAAACACGGGGCCCCGCGAGTTTAGCGGAATCCGATGTGTCGCGTCGGCCGACGTAGACAACTCGAGGGACATGAACCTCTTGAAATTCGTCTGTTGCCATCGGGTTATAAATTGGAATTCTTGCGGAAGAGAATGCACACCACCCGGAGAGCCCCGGGCTGCATCGGTCTTTTCTACCATCTCGACGCTCGAAACAGCATTCTACCACCCACACTGTTTCCTATCCAGAACCAAAACTGTATTTTTTTACAGTGGTAAACGATCCTCATTCAATTTCAAATGCTCCACATATTTATCAAATAATGCAGCGACGTTCTCTGTGATTTTTCAGACACAGGGTGTTTTGGCGAACGGTAAAAGATTGGAATCACTTTTTAGGAAGATCAAATTTTTTATTTTCCTCAGAAATCGTTTAAATATTTGTTTTCGGGCTCTTGAATTTCGAAAATCAAACCGTCCTCGAGAAACATTTTATTCGAGCTGCCCTTATCGAACGAGTCTCCAGCCAATTTCCGAGCCCCATCGTTGCTTAACAATTTAACACGCCAAGTAGATTGTGAATATGTATTGTGCTTGGAAACGATGGGGGTGAGGAAGATAACCGATCGCAACCGAAATAAAGTAACGAGCTGTCGGGGGGAGGGATGGGGGAAGAAACGAGCGCGTAGCAGGAAGGACAGATACCGAGCGGGGGTGGGTTTTTCCGTGGGGGTGGAGTAGGACAAGGACGGTCTGGGAGATGGGGTCAAGCATAAAATTGGCAAAAAAAGGCTCGATGTTTGGTAGGATGTTTCGCGTCCGTTCTCCGACGAACCCCTCCCTCCCCCCAGTCGGTAATACGGCATAAGGAGAAAGCAGGGTTAAGCGAGGGTGAAGCGAGGATTTTTAATTGTAGTTCAGCCGGTATAACCCCGCTCGACCCGTCGGTATTGTCATACCGGAGCGGCGCTTTTCTTTATTTCCCCAGTGGCTGGATGAGGTTATACATTTTTTTTAACTACGGCAATGCCTCCGTCTTCTTATTAGCAAAGCTAATTGGAAATACAAATGGTTATTCACGGTAAGAAGGAAGCCCGAAGACCGACTCTGCGAACCGAGTACCAGCCGATGGAGGGCTCTTTGGAAAGGGTGGGGGGTCTGAGGAGATGGGAGAGGACGTGCCACTGAGGAGAGAGAACCTCTCTCTCTCTCTCTCTCTCTTTCCCTGTTCGCGTATTAAGCTTGTATTTGCCCTGGATAATTAGGACTTTTTCCCGACCAATTCAGATGAATAATTGATTTTCCTCCGGCCTGACGGCACACCCCGCCGCTTCTGGACCTCTACGGATGACAATCACCCGAAGAAAAATACAGATCTTTCGGATGAAATATTCAATACCTGCTCGATGAGAAGGGTGAACCGAGAGAGCCCCGAGGTACCATCTGGCTTATTGTTCCCCGGAAGTATCGGGAACGACGCGGAAAAATTCATCGAAGACGAGCCTCTTCTTAAGCAGCTCTTTCTCTCTTGTTCAACACTTTCTCCCCTATAAGTGCGATTTATTAATCAACCTTCTCGTAATTGATTGGAGACAGACTCGATGCAGTTTCAGAAAATTTCCATTAAAGATGTCAAGAGAGATTCTTGAACATTTTTTCGGGGAGAGATTTCGGCGAAAATTGACGTTGCCCGGTCGGAAGGAAAGGGGGTGGAAGTCCTTCAACGAGTGAAGCGGCGATTTGTCTCTTTGTGGCCTGGAGAGAAGTTCGGCTACTTTCGTTCGACGCGTCCTGGAGAGATTGGCCGTTCCATGGACATAAAGAAAAAAAGCCACCCCCTTCAACCCGGCAAACACTTTGCCCGTTGGCCCCCGTCTCTCGCCCCTCGTGACCCGAAACCGCGGCCGGTTATAAAGCATTCTTCTAGTTTATTAGACGGAGGACTCGCGGGCTTCTTTTTATATTAAGCATGTGCATTATTAATGCGCGGGCATAACCGTAAAATGCTGATGAAAAAAAGTTGCGGAGCCCCCGGCGGGCGTTTCTTCACCGGCGAGACCGTGGCTCCAGCAAGATTGCTGCTTGACCGACTATTCCTTCGACAGTTCGTCTTGATGCCTCGAGATTCCCACAATCCACGTCATTCGAAAATTAAGGCAATCGGGCTCGAAGAAGATCCTTCAGTCTTTATTTATTAAATCCTTCGGTTCGAACAGAACAGAAAAAACAGTGGGAAAACAAAACTATTGACACGTAAAAGGGTCTACTGTGTATAGAAAGGCCTTTGTTTGTATACACAGCATAAACCAGCCCGAATATTTCCGAAGGAGGAAAAAACTGGGTTCAGATAGAGATCAGAGGAAACAGTGCGAATGCTTGAAGGTCCGCTATCTCTCGAAGTGTCGTACGGCTGGCGATATTCAAATGGCATCAATTCCTACGGAATTGCTCCGTATATCTGGCCGCAACCTGGATGCAAGGCCTCTCTCCCTCCTTGAAGAGGGAGCGGACCGTATTGGCAGATAGCTACGACATCGTTTTACAACCCCTTATCTGGCTAAGTTACGGACATCTATTCGCAGTTTCTCTCTCCATCCTTAGGGAGCCGTGTGTTCCAACTGGCGTCATCGATTTCCATGGAAATCCCTCGCGCGTTCCAGTAGCCTATCCCCGGGCAAAGTGTCTGGAACGAATGATAAAAAACGGACTCCGACAGGAAACCACCCCTGCGCGTCTTAATGCCTCGCGATTTTATCTTGACACGCGACAGACTTGACCAACGACCATAAATCGAACGATTGGAGCCTGTCGCGGCGCCTCGAGTGACTGGAATGATTGAACTTGACTCGATGATTGTACTCTTCACATTTGTCCATGTGGTAAAATTTTTTTCCGTTCCAACTGAAATCGTTGAGCCAATTTTTTATTCGCAGAAGCTTTCGACTAGAGAATGCTGTCGAAATTTTGTATGGAAAAGTTGGAAAATATTTGTAGTTTAGATTTAATAGGATGTGAATGATTGCAATTTATAAAAAACTAGTTAACACGACAGACCTTGTCCTGTTCAAATTTCAATAAATTTGTTTGCGATTATTTTGTGAATTTGTGAAAAGCTATTGGTAATTTAAAGTTAGAATTCCAATTTCTTTTTTTTACTCTAAAAACTTGATTCGGACTACAACGAACATTAAAAAAAAATTAGCCAAATCGGTCTAGCCGTTCTCACGTGATATCGTGACCAACGAACTACATTTAATTTTTATTATAAAAAATATTTAAAGATGTCATGAACTATAACATTTGTTTTTGTCTGAGTAAATTTGTTGAGATTGGAGAGTTTCAGTTTCCATAAATAATTTGCATTCTATGAAAGATTAACTGTGCACAGCTGACTGAGGAATTGCCAGTTCCATAAGCAGGATAGACGGTAGTAACAGCGCAGGTGGATATCGTGACAGTCAGTAGATCACGGGGCGATTCCCTTCATCTGCTTATATTACACATACAATATCTGGGTATCGAAGTCGGTTGATCCCGGTAGGTTCTCTCCCTTGGCAGCCGACCATACATCATACTTTTCTTCTTTATTAAACTCATATTTTTCAAAAAGTCTCACCTCCGCGAACCGCCCGCGGCCTCCTCTCGCTCAGGCAACTCGAAAATCAGCTCCGGAGTAGAACGAAAAAATTCATTTGACTCTCGAGGATAAGATGAATATGAAAATTGCCCGACCGCGAAAAATGATTTACATTCGAACGTCACCCTGACGATATAACTAGAACCCGACTGTCTTGCCATGAATAATTTATCCAGCCAACGAAAATGATAGAAAAATATTTCGTCACGCATGCGCAAGATCTGTCCGCGAACTAACCTGTCGCTGATTTACTCGTTTCGAGTGATGCTAATTATTCGATATAATCAGCCTATTAATATTCTTCCAGATCTCACATTTTAGTCTGGACAGAGGTGATCAGGAATGGACAAATTCGTCGTCGCGAATCGCTGGACCTAAATAACGAATGTTTTAGACGGCAATTAAATGGCGAAGATAGGCCCAATGCCGTAGCCAAACTACACGAGGCCATTTACCGAGACCAATGTGCAATGAAGGTGTCTCTATCATAATATTTTGCCCAGCGCAGCCGAACACAATCAGTGGAACGAGACTGAGCGTAGGTTGAAGATCGAGAGGTCGGTCAGTGGATCGTTTGGTCGTTCCGGTGCCGGAAGCGTTTCGAGGCCCGTTTTCGCGAAGCTGTGTTGTGCGTCTATGGTAATCGTGATTATTGGATCCGCGAGAGGAGAGGAGAGAGTGCAGGAACAATGCAGGGGGGGGGGGGGGGGTGTTGCGCAACGATAGCTAGTGTACGTGACGGGGTCTCGTCACGTAGGTGTTATCTGCAGTCGTGTTTATCAAGTGCACCGCTCGAGTCAAAGTATGTACAGTGCTCGGTGCCCGTCAATGGCGTTTCTTAGCTTATGCATAAAGCTCTTTCGCTACCTCCTTTCGCGTCTCTGTCGAGCTTGCCTGGTTTGCCTGGCTGGCTGGCTGGCTGGCTGGCTGCCTGGTTGCTTGGTTGGTTCCCTATCCCCTTCCCTCACGGCTTCTCATCTCTCACGATTTCCAACCACCCCCGTTTCATCGAGGCTTCAACCCCTTCTTCGACTGGTGGTAGCTTGGCAGGGTGTCTCGCTCTCGCGCAAGTGTTTCCGCCAGGATATATCGCAAAATCTATACCGTCAGGAGGTGAGACGGGGTTCGGAGGGGGGTTGGCCACGGGGTTGAAGGGGGTGGTGGTAGAGAAGGTTGAAGGGGTGGGCAAGAGCCAGAGGATGAGACGGAGGAGTGGGCGATGTGGCGGAGGCCAGGGCGGTTTTCGAGAAGGGTGAGCCCCGTCACATTTCACTACAGACTAATAACTTCTGAATATTCATTTCGTGTTTCTCCTTGCCTGCTTGCGCACCCGTAAGCAAGGCTAATGCGACGCTCACAACGCGATCTACCCTTCGGACCCTTTTCCTGTCGAAACATTTTTGTCTTCCCGTATTTATTCGCCCCTGAAAATCCGGCCGTCGCGCGGACACTCTGCGAAACGTCCTTGCAAATTTCCTCCGGCATGTTTGTTAGAAGAACATTCGCTCAACGAACAATTTCTTGTCAGCCTTCCTCGAGATGTAGAGGATTATCTCAAACACTTATAGTGTTGGTAAAATTAATTCATATATAGATATCTGGGTTTCTTGAGGATGCCAGTAAAATATTTTTAACAGGTATACGATAAACCGCTATATAGAACGCCCATAAGTCATGGAAAATGATTAGAAGCAAAGGAACAATTGGATTTTCTAAAGTCATCTCTGGTCCCACTGATTAAACATTCACTAAAGAAAAATCTGTCAGAGCCAGATTTCTATGCAAACATTCTGTCGATCTTCTACGCGATTAAAAGGTAGAGACGTAATCACTGTCGACTTAGCAAACAGTAGACGCGAAAATTCGAATCGCTTCCGTGTGAGACGAGCCTAAGGAGCACGTAACTCTCCTTCGTCGAAGCGAGAAAAACAGAACAGCTTGAAGGCGAGGGAAAAGCGAGAGGCGGTCGCCATGGTAACTATGAATTAAGTAATCAATGAATTATTATTGACATTGATGTTTTCGTCAGCCTCCTTGCAATACTTCGAGAAGCGAAATACCGCGTTGCCCATTGTTGCCGATTAATACGTACGGCGTGGTAGGGGAATGGTTTCATTGGATTTGAAAGAAGGAGAGCAGGGGAGGATTCGTGGGGTATTCTTTCGTTGCTTAATTACGGATTACGCAAACTGTTGCACCTTGAGCAATACGCGTTTCAGAGGGCTCGATAATGTTTGGATTCTTCTATTTAAGTCACTGGGTGGTGGCTCTGATCCTCATTAGTGGCCGCGCATTTTATTTTTTCTTTCGCACATTCGCATATTTATCTGTAAATACATATTAAATATCGTGGCAAACAGATATTAAAATCGGTTGATCGAATAAAAAGGAACCCAGAAATTTTCGTCTCTAAGAACGACGAAGTCATTTCGCTGGTAAAACAAAAATTGCTGGTTAATAATTAATTTTCCTAGGACAAAGGCTACAGCTAATTGGTAGATATCAATTAATTAGCAGATGCTCTTGTTAATTTTCCTGGTGTTCCTTCCGACAAACGTCTTCCTTATCGACAAAGAGTCGTAGCTAATTCGAAATGGAACTCGTAGAAAATACGATAGGACGCTGCCGTGCTAGTCTGAGAGGATGTAGGGGTTGCGGGGAGTGGAACGGAGGATGGGCTGTAGCGTCGGGGGTGAAAGAGAAAGTCAGGGGTGGCCGGAAGAAAAGCATGCAACGGAATGCTTCGGGCCAATGGAAGAGGCAACGCGCGCGCCTGCTTCAATTCCGCGATCTCTGCGACAAATTAGCGCAGACAAATTTCTCCCTTGTCTCAAACCCTCTGTCGTTTCTTCCTCCGTGCGTACTTCGCTGAAATTTCCTCGCGGTCCGTCGCTTACCTTAACGAAACATCCCCGGGTACTCTTTCCCGATTCACCCTGATTCGGAGACGCAATTTTCCGAGCAACCGATAACCGATCCGACACCAATTGCGCAGCAAGTATTATTCTACATCGAATAAATAGTAAAATACAAAATCTAAATCCTCTTAAGGGTTGAACGAACGTTTGAAAGGCATGTCAAAGGTAAATTTGCGTGCTAATAGGGGCTGATTTTCCGTCGATGATATTAGTAAGGATGGTGTTAAGTTAGAACGGAAAAAATGAAAATTTTTCAACGATAGCTGACAATTGTGAATTCGCCCCTTGGTTGTCTCCTATAGAGCCACGGACGACCAATGTATCAACCCTCCATTGTCTCCGACGACCCCCCTCCGGTTAGGAAGCGCACGATAATAAATATAGAGAAAATGAAAAATTATTAAAAACTTCCTTTTTAGCCTTGGTAATCCTCGTCGCCCCCAGAGATGCCGCATTAAAAACCTGCTGCCCCCTTCCATCTCACCCCGGTGGTAGAGCCGAGGTCGACCTCTTTCTCCGACGCCGCTTTCTCCGCCCTTGTCCATCCTGACTCGAGATCCTCGGGGCTGGGCGTCCGGACACGCGAATTATTTATACGCAGAAGTCTCTCTGACGACATTACCGCAGTGTTAGCATTAAATCATAATGTACGACTCGCTGCGAACTACCGTGATTTCGTCCTTACGCGCTCGTTTCTCTGGCAACGGAATCTTTCCGCCGGATTTACGCCAGACCCCCACCGAATTTTCGCCGATCTTAATCTGCCGAATCAACTACCAAAATCACTCTCCTCGATACCTCAAAAAATTTTCGATACATTTACGTTCGAAAATTGTTCAAAAGATATTTCAACAACCTCTAACGCTCTACAAATACTGCTATAAATACAGGGTGAGTCCGCAGAAACAGAACACCTAAATATCTCCATAACTTTTCGTTGTACAAAAAAACTTCGTAGGACAAAGTTACACTGTTTGAAGGGTCACATGTAAAGGTGTAAGGATTTACACATTTAAAAAAAATATCGAAGACCTTGAAATCTCGCTAAAATTTGATCTTGAAAAAGTTTTCCCTTCACCGCGTTACATGTGACCCTTCAAACTGTGCAACTTTGTCTTAAGAAGTTTTTTTGTACGCAGAAATGTAATGGAGATATGTAGGTGTTCTGTTTCTGCGGACTCACCCTGTATACTGATCGTCCAGTATAAGATTAATCTTTGTCTTCTTTCACAGACGCAGCTGTCACAGTAGAAAACCGCGCACGGAGCATCCATAATCTATTTACGAGAGCTCTCTTCTGTACTCCCGTACAAGTTAATTAAACTTTACATATATTAATTACGAAGTATACTTCGTCTTTCGCAGACCGGGAGTCGAAATACATGAAGGATCGCATAAAATAATTATTTCCCGCGACAATTATTCGCGGCTCCAAATGTACGCGGACCACGAGGATAATTAAAACGATCTGAGGTATTCAATAACGATCGTGTATCAACGGGGAAAAAAATCAGCGAAGATTTATCTCGTTTGTATCCCGGGCGTCGAGCTGAGAGAACGATACTTATCGCTCCCGCGGGAGGAACGAAACACGAAAATCCATATGAATCATCTGATGCAACGGGCGCGAGCCCGCTCTCTACACGCGTATCTCTTACGTCTGGGCGAACGACAGAAGAACACAAAGCTAATGCAATTTTGCAATTACACCGAGCGCCCGGCTCTCTCCTCTCTTCCTGTGAGCCCGGCTCGGGGAGGCTCGGAGGAATGTCGGCAATACCGCGAGAATATTTAAATTTCGTTTCGTTTCCGCGTCGTTATTCTTTCATCCACGGTCCGCCGGCTTTATCCCTCGTCGGCAATTAATTGGTAAATCCAATCGGCGGGCGAGGATGCAAAGGATGTAGCCTTTTATACCCCTGCTAAGTTGCCGGGGAGAATGGATTCGGATCTACCAGGAAATATATTCCTCGTTCGCCGCGCCGGCTAAAAAATAGATTCCTCCCCCTTTTTTCTCACAACCCGACCTCGCATGATTTTTACAACGTTTTCAGTTGAAAAATCGTCTCGGCTCAAAAACATCCACCGCCCGAAATTAAATCCTCCAACTCGCTCTTTGAACTACTCTGGACAACTTACAAACCGTACTACACCTTCGAAATTCTTACCAGATTCGTTTCGATGCTTTTTGGTTTCAGTATTTTTTTTATACCACTGAAACCAGAGGCACCATCAATATTTAAGATTACTAAATCACTTCAGGGCTACGGCTACTTTCAAAATGCAGAACTGCAGTTCTGTACGTACAATGAATGTCTACTACTTCTAGAATAAGTATGCTAAAAATTGACCGCACTAAAAATAGAAGGTTATATTTACGTTAAAGTTGCAGAGCTATAGCTACGTCGAGATCACAAAGCTGTATTTCGATTAAAATTTAAGGCCAATAAATACAGGCTACTTTTTTTGTTCAGGCTGTGCTAAAAATATAAAGTCATAACTAATAAACTAACTGAAAACAGAAGGCACGTCTACGATATCGAGTCAAGGTTATACCTATATATGGAGATCTATGTACATGAGGGTCTACATTGAAAACTATAGACTATAAGTCCTGATACAGAGAAGCGAACTCTTTTAACCTCGATCAAAATACTGTGGGATTGCAAGTGACGCCGTTTTAATAATTTTAAGGCACATCCGGTTTACTGGCGATAACTTCCAATCCCACAATACTATGTGTAAAGTTTCACAATTAATACAGCGACTTGCGCAAATTCGTCCAGCGGATATGAAACGAGAAGAACGAGACGGTCTTATCGAACCGTCCAGGGGTGGGTGAGGGGGTTAAGTTTCCGCGTATAATCCGGATCGAAAGCGACGTATCACGCAACTGTTCGCATTCTTGAAAGATTTTCCGCCGTCGCGTTACCTTCGAAATAATTCCAGCGACGAGTAACAAATCCCGAGATTAACGCGATATAGTAGCCGCGCCCGTGAAGCATTCAGAGCTTTCATACCCTGTCCGGGTCCGATTCTCCGTGCAGCGGAAAGTTTCCGAAGGATACGTAATAATCCTCCCTACAGTTTCCGCGCTCCGGACTTCGCGGACCACTGCGAAAGATAGAGAGAGAGAGAGAGGGAGATTGGACCTGGGGGGTTGAGGGAAAGCACGCGGGATGGAGAAGTGGACACCGGGAGGAGGGGGTTGGAGAACGAGAAAGAGAGAGAGAAACCGCGGGGGGTGGGGGAGATAGGTGGAGAAAGAGAGGTAAAAAGGGAATGTGAAAGATGCGGGCGTGTAGGTACGGTCGGCTGCTGTATTAGATTTGCTTTCTAGGACACTTTAATCAAAATGTACCTATGTAAATTTTTGAATACACATCCCTCGTCTCCCGCGATGTTTGTATAGGTCAGGCGAAGGTATTTTCCTGGCGAGCACCGGTGTCGCGCAGCCAGCCTCTGCCTCTGCCTGCCTCTGCCTGCCTCTGCCTGCCGTCGCCATCGCGTCCCCGTGAATTAAAGAATTTGCAATTCTGAAATTCAGGTGATCGCATACATACACACCATCCGGTTTTATCTCCGCGACGGCCTTCCCGAGCCGGGGGTAAGTATCGACCGAGGCGAGCCTCCGGCGGATGATCGGGCTGCGAGGCGAACTGCCTTGCTTCCACGCTAATTCTTCAAAATGCAAAGAGTACTTCTCTCCCATCTCAATTCCAAGATCTTCTATTTTCCATAGACAAGTGGATTGTTTGCTGTGTGGAAGTTCGATAGGGGCGGTTTTATACTATTCAAAGTTGAAAGTTGACGGACTTTTGCAAAGAAAAATAATATTCGCATTAAAGGATTTCTAAAAAAAGTCTAGAGACACCAATTGAACTGAATGAAATTATTGCGGCAAGATACAAAATCTCCATTGGCTCCTGTATCGTGAAACGAGTGCGAGCCGTGAATTTCTTCGTGTAGATCCGCAGCGAGCCGATATTCAACGGCGATCGATGTTTCGCAGAGGACTCCGAAAATTCTGTTTTCTCAACGATGGGAGCCCATTTCGGTATCCCCGTCCACTTCCGTGTCACGAAGCAGCGGCAGCGTTGTAGACGAACGGCTCAGCGAGTCACCAATTTCGAGATAAATTCCAAAGGACAATTACGAGATTTTAATTGCATAACATCCGAGTGTAGAGGGTGTCGAAGAGAGAACGGAAGAGAAAGGGAGGCGGATGGAGAGAGAGTGAGAGAGAGCGAGTACAGAAGAGCGATGCACAGGCGAGGTAAAAAGGAGAAGAGAGGCGGCGGAAGAGACAGCCGTTGCCGTTGGAAAAGGTGAAAGAAGAGAAAGACGGACAAAGGGGTGCGATGGGGGGTGTGGTGGGGGGTTGGACGGGTACAAGAAATGACTGACCGAGCACACACGAGTATAATTATAATAACATTACTTGACAGAGATGGCAGCGAGAGGCGAGCCCTGCCGGACAGGCTCTGGCGAGCATTGAAATATTATACCTACCAAAGAGAAAATAATTAAAATTCAACCCTTGCGCTTGCTTGCCTGCTTGCTTGGCTCGCATACGAACACTAGAGGGAGGAGGAAAAGGGGGTACGTGTGCGCGTGTGCATCGACGTACTTACCCACGTATTCCACCCCATCCTTCGCGGCCACCCTCCTCCTGCCTCAACCACCCCCATTCCTCTCTCTCTCTCTCTTTCTCTCTGCACAACCCCCTGTCTCTCTCTCACCTACCCCCACCCAACCACCCCCAAGGATGGGGTTTCCCATATTTTTTCCAGCGCCGTAGGTACCAGGTATTCTAGAAACGTTTGTTCGTTACGGACGTGCTTCTGAGCAACGTTCCGTGGTAAGTAGAAAAATCTACCGTGGCTCGCAGCTCGGCGTTCACGATTATCAAATCTACCCCCCCCCCCCTACACTTTGACATCGTGAATCTTTACGCGTTCTACCATCCCCGCACATCCGTCCGTGGCTTCGCCGCCCTGACTGTACCTTTCGGTTTTCAAAATCTCACGATTAGAATATTTCGATCGTACATTCAAATTGTTTTGAGAGGATGGCATCTTCTTCATTAATTTTTATGATTTTCTGTGTTATAGGACGCACTCGGTGAATGGTACGTGCACATGACTTTCATGCTTTTTAGTTCTCATTGAATAGTATTATATTATTTTCTGAAGTGACGCCCTCGGAAGTGAATTTACAATTTCTAATCAATTAGAAATCTTTTACCGAATTTCACATTGTGCCAGTTCGAGCTTCAAACATCCGTGTCTACGATAAATGAATAAAATACACAGTCCATGACAAAGTTCTACAGCGATGACGATGGTTAATTGTCTAAATCTACAGTAAAAGTACTTGAACGACAGAGTGGAACAGGAATAACTGATCTCGGAGGTGATGCTCCCTTGTCCTACGATTTCTTCCGAAAAAGAAATTATTTTCTCATCCCAGAAGAGAGGGAAATACAATTTATCAAAGGATTTGTTTTCGATTCGCGAATCGGAGGGATGTGGGAGGAGCAGCGACAACATTTTTCCGCGGAAGCGAAGATAAGGAATTATTTAATTTCTCGGGACAAAATAGGACACTTTGGTTAACGCGCAACCCTAACTCACCGCAATCGCCCGGGGGGCGCGGCATAAAGCAGCGGCGTGTCGCGCAGCCAGGGAAACTTCTTACTCGTATAAATGCAATACCGGGCACTTCGGTCAAATATGCATTAATAAAGCCGTATTAATCTCGGCGGGGAAGGATAGAGCGATATTATCGAGCGAACGTCCTCGGCAAATGTCGGTTCACCTCCGTCGTAACTTTTTCATGAATAATCCCGTGGCTAATTTGAATAAATTATAACAGGCAGCGTTTGACTGGCCCCGAATCCTCTGCCCGGGCGCTATTGATAGCCGTGAAAACGGAAAAGGAAGAGGAGCAAAGAGGGTGGTGGTTCGAGGTGGTGATGGTGGTGGTGGTGGAGAGACGATAAGGAGGTGGAGGGTGGTGGCAAGGGGGACAATCTCCAACAGCTTCCATTAACCGCTTTGTCTTCCATTTGTGGGCAGAAGTGATTTTCAAGGACTTCTTTTTCCGGGCAATCCATTAAAATATCAATTAGAATGTACCGCGGACGAGGTTTTAAACCGGGATCGATGCCTTTTCTTCGTTTCCCGTGGCGAAATCAAGTCCATTGTGCCACGGGAAACAATGAAGACAGGAGACTCGCGAAACAGGAAGCACGAGTGCTTGCCGATTGGTCCTTAAGTGGCTGTGAAGAATTCCAGCGGACCGTTTCATTTCCCTCGAAATGGTCATGCTGAATTCAGATCGAGGAGACGCTATTGGCCTCGTTGAAACTGCGCTGTTCATCCTGCGAACGCTGGAGGAGCTCCTCTTAAAACGCAGCCATAACGCAACCAACTACCTCACCCGTAAACATCAATTTTTGCCAATACAAAACAAGATAGTATGTATAACTTCTAAAAAATGGTCCACCTGAAAAATTTTAATTTCACAGAGGAATTAAAAAAAAAAATTCAAAAAATTTAAGTAGACTGTTTTAACAAACAAAAAAAAATGAATGAAATATCTCGCACAAGATCAGACAATGTGTATCACCGCGCCAGAAGCAATTAATACAATGTTCTGCGACGTTCCGCGAATTCTGAAAGGGAGGGTGGTATCGGAAAAGCGTTTTCAATAATTGTGCGATTTAGCGGAAAGACATCCGGTACAGGGTTGTATCGCGAAGAGGGTGGCCCCGATGCCCGACATTGATTTTGCAATGTAAAACATTTCAGCGCAGAGCCCTGGCAAGCAAGGGTGGCGGAGAGATCCGACTGCGATCCGGCTCGGCGATTTTCTCTGCGGCCGGGAACGAAAAGATATTGATGGTTACGGGGATTTGATGGCATATTGCTCGGCTCGGATCGCTCTGTGATGTCTTTGGTAACGCTTTCCGATGTCGGCGGGATGTATTAAGAGCGTAGGGGTGGCCAAGACGATTTCAAAGTAATGCGTCACTGTCAAGAGCAGCGCATACAACCATACCGTCGATTTCCGCCCTCGCGTCCCTTCGCGCGACGCTTTCCGCGAACGGACAATTGAATCGCCGTCGTCGAAACGCGTCGATCGGCAAAAGGGTGCAACGACGATGGACGGATATTCCCTCGGAAGTCGATACGCAACCCTTATTTCCACCCCTTGCCTTTGCGTTTCTTCCGAAGCCGCGCTTGCGACGGCCACTTTATTTCTGGCGCCGCGTTTCGACCGGAGATTCATCGGGAAACCGTTAAAAATAAGATGCAGCGACTGTACAGGCTGATTCTGTAGTAAAAAGTAAGTCGAAAATATTGAAAAATATGAAAAATTCATCAGGCACAAATAATCTAGATTGAATTGACATATCAATTTTATGATCTTAATGGGCTCTTCTGTAAACGAATTTTTACGGACACATCTCGTATATTATCAGGGGGCTATTCGCGTGTGTATATTGTCTGTGTGCCCTCCTAAATGAGATATTGAAATGTTTTCCAATCGTGAAAAGTGCCCCTTCCCGAGATCCTTTGTCCATCGTCTTAGCAATTTTCTGTTCAATTAGTTCACGCGACTGACGTTCGCGTGGCGCTAATTCTCGGAGATACTGTCAACCCGACGGCGATTATCAATTGCCTTGTCAATTACACCCCGTCCAAGAGCGGCGTGCACATGCTGCTGAACCCTGCTCCGCACCGTAGCTGCTTCTCTCTCGCTTCCTCTGTTACCGTGACCGAATCTCGAGCTTGGCCTGATCGCAACGAGTTATTTAATTACCACGATCTATCACTGGCTGTCAGCCTCCAGTCTATAATGCATGATCGATCGAGCCTCGACTTTCCTAAAGACAACCCTTTGCGTCGATGAAGTTGCCTTTGTTCGAATAACAAATTCCTGGAAAAATCTGCCGTCCGAGCAACTCATACTAAAGTTGGGTAAAATTAATGTCAAACTGTAATTCAAATGCTATTGTAATAATTGTTACCCCGTACATTGAATAATTCTATCTATTCAAATATTTTAGTTAATAATTTCTTCATATGTAAAATCTCTTCCGAAATATTCCGCGTTCTCAGACACACACAGTCGAATTGAAAAAACTACTTGCCGAAATTAGTTTCAGAAGCGGCGAGTAGATAGCTTTCGTAAACATTCGAATGCAAATTAATCCCAGACAGAAATTGCGCGCGTTGCGCGAAGAATCAAAGGGACCCTGTTGAATTTCCTATTTCCTCATAAACGAAACATTCGAGGGATGAAAACATGAACGACGCGACGTCGGATAAAAATCTGATAAAATATCGAATTTCTAATCCACTGTAAGACTGGGTCTCGTGCACTCGATAGAAATTAAATCCAGCGGAGGCGAAATGAAATTCCTTTATTCCGGCGGATGTTGTTTGCAGCTCGTCCCGCAGGTTCAAAGAGCTCGACGGGGGTGTATTTAGACATGAAATTTTTAAACGGACGGAAGGGAACTGGGAATCGATTAAGATATAAGTTGAGAGACCCTATATATATCTCACTCGCTCTCTCTCTCTCTCTCTCTCTCTCTCTCTCTCACTCCCTCTCCCTCTCCTTGTTTCTCTCCCCGGGCTTTTTCATCGTCATTTTTATCGGCGCGGATAAGACAGCCGGGCTAATTCGCATTCCCCTTGATGTCTGCCGGAGTTAACAGTTTTAAGGGATGAAACGAGTATAGATCGAAGGTTGGCGAGTACCGTGAGAGACCAGAGGATCAGAGAGGGGAACGGAGGCAAGGCTGAAGAGGGCGACGGACGAGGAAAGGAGGCGAACCAAGAAATTGATATAGCATACGAAAATGAATTGCCCCTTTGCCGAAGAATGTTCCACGGCAATCTGCCTTCTGTCTCGCTTCTTTTATACTTTTTATGCTCATTTTCAATTTTCCCCATACCACCGATCTCCACCCCCCGCGACGCGGTTACCCCATAAAACTTTGCGGTATCGCTTGAACGTGTGTCAACCCCCCTCTCAGACGCCCCCGCGTTATCCTCTTACTCGCCGATGACTGAATACAAACCGACTCATTATACGCCGGCGAACACTCGCGTCAGGATCTTCGCTTTTCGCGATTTGCGATGCCCCTTTTTCATGCACTTGTGGAGCTCACGCCTTACCAGACACCTCCACAAATTCTCGGGAAAAGTTCTACAATTTTCCGAACGCGAAACTCCAGCTACGGAAAAGTTCAAGACCAACATTCACAAATTTCATCAATGGGAATTTCATCGTCATTGTTCTTCTTCTTTCGTTTTTGGATTTGTCAACTTGATTTCGAGGAAATGAATTCAAGATTTCAGCTTTTTCTCCGAGATTTGTGTCGAGAACGCGCGTGAAAGTAATTAGACAACATCGGATAGTAGAATGGTAATCGAATTCGAATTTAAAAGCGTCGTCGTGTCTGTTTGGGGTCGAAGAAGATAAATTTACATCGGGGGACTTGGGAATCAAGTATCTGGGAGAGGTTCGGAGGCGATCCGACGGTGCCGCGAGATAGAACCGTGTTCGTGTTCTGTTGCTTATTTGTCGCCGGAGAAACGAAACGAGCCAGGGAGAGATGGCTGCTCGGTTCTGGTAGGGTGGGGTTCAAGTCGAAGGATTCTTCGATACGGTACAAATAACACTCGCAGACGATGTCTGGTTCCTTCTCTCCTTCTCACTCCTTTCACTCCCCCTTGCTTTCTCTCTATCCTTTCCCCCCTTTCCGTTCTTCCTCTCCGAAGCATTGAAGCTCACGGCGACAACCCTCGATTCTTCTATTCAAGCTGGGAATCTTCCATTCGAGACTCGATGGCTTGGTAGGCGCTATCTGCTGCCGAGGAATTCGATACCGTAAGACTACTACCGGCTTCATAAATTAAAATAACGCTCACCGAAACAAACACCCAAACTGTTATCGATATTTTCGTCGATATTTCTGTGGTTGTCAGGAACAACGCCGGATGCCACTTACTTTCACTTTCGAGATATTACTGTTTAAAGATTCTGATCATTTAATGTTTTGACATAGGACATCGATTAAACTACATTATTGTTTTCAGCCTATCGAATTTGTTATACTATAAAGCTTAATTAATCTTATTATATACACTTCTAGGACACACGAACGAGTAAAGTGCTAACAAGAGAACTTCAGAATATATTCACAATGAAAGTCCTCAGTCAACTTTCAGCGTCTGCAAACATTTTAAGCAAACATTAGCGAATCTACTTATCATGTTCGTAAAATGAAGTCGGACGATTGCTGTTTGCAGAAAGATGCCCGGTACGGTTATTTCGATGAAAAAAGTCTCGGTTCCCGTACGAAACGATGGAAATCCGTGAATCGCGGTGTTACGAGTCGCATGTGCACGGGAATCGTTACGTTTGATCGTCGGCGAGCTCGGGATCGCAAATATTCGCTTGTTCGATGAACCACCGAGAAATTGGGATGTACCGGATAATACATTATGCACCGTCCAATCTCGCAGGTGATCTCCCAACCCTACCCCCTCGACGCACCACCCCCCCTCGCCAGGAAATCGAGAGAGGCAATCACCCTTTTTAAATACTCAACGACGACCTCGGGAGGACCAATAAAAACTCACTTCGCGGATTGGGTAATAAAGCCCCAATCAACGGCTTAATTATTCGATTACGGGTGTCGCTTCGCCCGAGGAGGAAGGAGAAACGAGAGAACCCGAGCCACTCGGATTCCCAAGCGTTTCCGACGGCCGGATTACGGGATCGAAGATAATTAGAAATAAATAGTAACGGATCCCTTTCCTTCTCTCCTCTCCTCACCTTTTCTCGGCCCCTCCCCTTCTTCTTATTGCTTTAATTAAAACGTAAGGCGACGTTCAGAATTCTTTCCGCCTTTTACTCGATTGGACTCGCTGATGAATCTCGTTACGACGTTTCCGGTTAGTTTAAGTCGTTTTCGATTGCTCGTCGTGAATATTTTCAAATGGATATTTTTTCACCGCGGTAATGGAAGTTGAAATATTGAATCATCACCGGAGCGATCAGAGTGTTAATTAGATTTCGCGTATACTTAGTGCTGACCAGGAAAGGTTGCTTCTGCGAGCAACCGGATGCGACATTGTAGGAATATTGAACATAAAAAAATTGACTACGTCTTCCAGTTCATTGTATTTTTTTCTCTTTTCTTTTTGACACTTTCATTCAATCATTCAAGAGGTTCGTTTCATTTTTATATCGAGAAGTTTTAATATTTTACACGGAAAGGTACGACAGAACTATTCTAAAAAAATTGATGTGCCCAATTGCTCATTCCAGTGTTGAATTCGGTAAAGTAAAAGCTGTGATACTGTTTCCCGACGTTTCTATTTTATTTCAGCCCTTATAAAACTTTTTATTCGTATAAAAATTCACGATATAATTTTTACGTCATTACGTCATTTTCATTACGCCAGACTATCGTGTCTGATCATCGCTGACCGTTTCTACTTCCTCTAAAGACCACACTGTAACAACTGCAGAATGTGCAGAATACTTCTACACGCATTATCGACCACTCATTCGCAATCGAAGAAGCATCGTATGTAATTCCTTGTTGCACAGGATTCGCGAGCAATCTGCCGACGATTCGGAGCTTTCATCAGTCTTAATATTTTTTACAATTTATTCGCGGAGCGTTTTCCGCGTGAAGGGCACGGTCGCATTAAAAATCGAAATAAATTGCAGTAGTCCTCGCGGATCCGTGGTATCGGAGGCTGGTAGTCCCGTCATTACCGTCGAGAATATCGAAATATTTGTGGCCATTTCCGTTGGGAATTTATAAATGCATCGCTTCCGCGCCGGCTCGATAAACGATTACCGGAAGATGGGCGCCGGGATTCGATACGACGACGACGACGTCGACGATGGCATTAACGCCGGGCTTTTAATGATCGCCGATATCGAGACGAGAAGACGAATCGCTTCTTGCTCGCTTTATTAAATCCGTGTTTGCCGCGCGCTCGCGTGAGCGGGGGGCCGGAGGCAAGTACACACATAAACGCGCACACATCCTCGCCGATCGTTTGAAACCGGGGGCGTTAATACGTTCGACAATTTTTATGCCCGCGCGCTCCGGAGACATATTGGTGGCTTTAATGCGACATAAAATTTCACAGCCGCCGCCGCTCCCCGCCCCGCCGTGCCGGGGCTACCGGCAATATATATCGGCGCCACCTATATTGAAATACATATTTCATGCAGCCGCGATCATCGCCGCGTTTACCTTTTTACGCCAACCCCATCCGAGAGCTTCCTTCTGGATATTCGGATCACTGAATCACTAGGCAAGTTCTCGCGGCTACGGCACCGCGATAAACCGCGTAATAAACGCCATAAATCACGCATCGCGCGCGCCGAGGAAACACAGAGTCCATATACCGATATCCCGTTCGCAACGGCAAATGCGATTTCAACCCTCTCCGTCCAGGGGCGTTATGACGATTGTGCTCAATTTTTTATTTTTCACAGAGATTTTAGTTTTCCATCGATAGTACATGATGTAACTACTTCATAATATACAGAAAGGATCTAGGCAGGATAAGTATGGTCCAGCCGCCCCACGAGTATAAAAATAAATTTAGTCTTTAGGTTGAAAGGTAATCCCACAAAATTTTAAGTCGCTAATTCCTCATTTAGAAAGTTGTATTCTTTAACTATTTTTTTATTGACTATGTTCCACCAATCCGATCATTTTGAAATTTGTATATATATTAGGTGAAACATTGTTCTTTCCTTTCGAAAATCTCGTAGAGAAATGTTCTCGGTCCGTCAAAGGGGTTAATTCGTCTGTCATCGTTTCCGGATGGAATCTCGAAATACAATATCGCAGAATATTCGTCGTAAAAGGTCGTGGACAGAGGAAAGGGAAGGAGGAGAAACGAGTCGGACTTTTACCATGGCTCAATATTGGTACTCCTGACGGTGTCTCTCTACCTTCAATTCTCCGTCGATCTCATTCCATCTTGTTCCTCCGGTCGAGCTCGTCTATTTCTTCGAGAGGAAGTTATTTGACAACTGTTATTTGCATTTCTATCCTATTGAAGAAAACATCTAATAAAGTTCCGCGAGAAATGCCGCCTCGAAGAAGAATGCCACCTCTCGCCGCCCCCTCGTTCCCACCATTCCGACGTTGCTTCCTCTTGCATCCACCCTTCAGAATTTGTACTTTGATTCGAAGCGCTCCGAGGCTCGAATAGTTCGATGGCCGTCGGATAATTGCAGTCCCTGCCGCCGAGGAGACGTTCCCGCGTTGCTCCGAGCGATTGCCAACAAGTTTTCTACGATAATCGATGTTGTAGCTCCCAATTCTCTAGTGTTCTGATTTGCCTTCCTTCAGAATCACTAGACTGTGGATTTTATGCATTCATGGCAAAAATGAGTAGGTGTAATTTATGATAGTATCAGCACTATTTTTAAATGCGTAGCGATAATTTGAGAAATATTATAGGCGTCCTCCAAATTTTACTCGATCGAGGATCCTCGCAAAATTATCTGGACGTAGATGATTCCTACTGCAAAATAGTAAAAGATTCGAATTCCATCGTGAATTGCTGCGAAAAAACAAAAATCTAGCAAACAGAAAACTTCGTGTTCAGTGTGGAAAAATAGTGTTGACAAAAATCTCTCGATCCCACAGATTAAAGTGGGATCAGTGGGAACGGTTGGTATTCTTGCTCGACGGAAAAATATTGTAAAATCGCTGGCGAGAATGGCGCGAAGTTCCCGGGAGCAGCGTTGAATACAATTAAAAGCGCCGGAGTCGAGTGAATACGAGCAATTAATACGGCCATTGAAAATCGTTACGTTTGTCCGGGGCGTCGTTCGTCGCGAATTACACGGAATAGAAATAACCGATTAAAATCGCGACTCGCGGCCGGCTGCGTGAGATCAGCCACGAGCGGACGGATTAATTAAGGACCGTGACAGCTGTTACAGCGTGAAGTTATTAGCACAACCTACTTCGCCGCTAGATACTCTGGATCAAATGACAATTCGCCGATACAATTGGCTGCGCGGCGATCACGGCTATTTCTGACTCTGATTCACGCTCGTTTAACGAACGTATCGTTGTCGTGTCCGATCCGAACAGTTTTATAAACAATCCCTGGTCGTGCCGCTCCGGTTTCGTTGAGCGTTCGACGAGGATCGGGCAGCTTCGATCGTGATCGTTTCGCCAGAGAAACGGAACGCGAGTTGAAGTTGCCTCGGCAGCCGCTCGGTGAAAAACATTCTGGCGAATCTGCATTTTCATTCGAATTTATGTCGTCTTCGCTGAGTAAACGGGAAAGAGGAAAAGTATTCAAGTTCCCTCCATGTTTTTCCAATCTGCAGGCTTTCGGCGAGCAGGTACGCGCTCTCGGCCCCTCCTCCGTGAATTTTATAATTAATTATCTTAATGCATTCGACTCGAAATTCCTCGAGGCTTCCGAGGCGGACTAAGGTGGTGGGAATGTTTTCCTAATTTTTTGCCGAGTGGAACGTGATTTTCCGCCGCTTCCGGAGGAGAAGACGCCGATGGCTCGAAACTATGTTTGAAACCGGTGGGAAAATATTCGAACCGGTCTGATTAGTTTCACAAATTCATCCAGCCTGATTTTTTCGTGAATAATGAAATTAGAGTTTTTAGTCGTTGAAGGAAATTAATCTACGGTAGGATAAATGGTTGTTAAGGGATGAACACGTGTACGAGAGACCAAGAATCGAAGAGGAACGATTCGACGGTCCCAGCAAGGGTTCCGCCGTTCGCCTCAGACACGGGTCGGTGTTTTTATTTACACCGCATTATTTACTTGCCGTGTATCCTGGCGAACGAACGCGAACGGGCGCGCCGCTTGCCGGGGTATAAAGCGGTAGGAGAAGACTCGGATATAAGCACACAAGCCGGTTCATTAGAGACATTTGAGCTCCTCGCGAGGATGGCGGCCTGGAATGGGTGGACGGGTGGGCTCCCAGGGCGGCTGCAAGAGAGAAACGGCTCTGGCGACGTGGGCTGGGTTTCAGGGGTCTCGCTGGGGTGGTTGGGTGGAAACAGACAAAATCAACAACGAGTAACGAGAACTCCGCGATATTAATCCACTCGTCGAGTTTTCAAACTTCCTACAAAGGCACCGCACCCCCGCCCCCACCACAGCACCGCTCGCTACGCCTCTCGTTCACGAATCCCTCCCTCCCTCCCTCCCCCCCGCGGAACCTAACCCCCGGACCAACCCGCGAGCACCACCGGGTTCACCTTTCTCTTGTAGTTTGCATGTTTGCGAACGAAACCATAATCAATATTTTATAACTGTAGCGCGGATTGCGCGGCGATGAATGAGGGAACTGGCTCTGCCAACTACCGTGGATCGTGTCAACTCGAATCGCGTCGCTGCGAGACCGACGCGCGGACTGACAGATGGACATGGACCGAGGTCGGTCTCGAACCCTTGCAGAATCTTCCAACCCTTCGCTCTCGAAATTTCAACCCGATATTCTCATAAATTAGTCGGATATTATTATCGAAATATTCTCTAATTCTTCATTAATCACCAGTCCCCCATCAATGACCAATAATGTAATAGTAGCATGCCTGTGTAGTCAGGCTTTACTTAAGAGATACGTGGCTGTAAGCCCTCATTGCAAAGTTGTATTAATATAATTCTAATAAAATATTATAGTACAAACAAAATATTACAAATAAGCCACAGTTAGCTAGTGTTCGGCGTAACATTACAGCGTAGCATATTTTGCCTTGAATTTCCTCCCCATCGGCCTTTCCAAAATGAACGATGCATGGACGTGCATTGAAACGCATCGTCGTACAGTCATTCTGGCACGGTGTATGTAAATATGTAACTCCGCCGGCCGAGGAAATTGAATCAAGTCGGTCTCGGACGCGTAGGTGAACCGCTCCGAAGTGTCAGTGACTTGCGACGATTAGTCATCGGCGTCAATTGACCTCGAGATGATCGTCCCCAGTATTCTTGCACAGTCGTCGGTGTCAATTGCGGCACGCGCCGACGATTCATGCGAGTCGTGATCGGCTCGCGAACGGCGCAGATTACGTCACCGGCGAATCGACACCAATGATCGAGGACGTGATCGTAAACCGTCCGCGTATTTTTAGTACGAGTATTATTGGCTATCAGAGAGAAACGCTCGAATTAGATCCCAATCTGGTGAACATGAATCCCGGCGAAATCAGTCCGTTGTCTTTCGTTTCTTCTTTTTCTGTTCTCGATTTGGTCGATGATCTGATCTGTTCGAAGGCTGTTCACTGTGCTGGAATTTAAAAATGATTGAAATTGCCGTGACGATTGCAGAAATCGCAGTAGACAGCTGATTTGATGCATTCGTGAAAAGAATGAAACAGTCGCCATTTTAAACAGTAAAAACATTGGAATAATTCAAAAATATTGTTCTATTCTCTTCAGCCTATCAAACGCATTAGGAAAGAAAATAAATTTTCATTTCACTCCAGTTTGTTGCACTTCAGGTAGAACATTTTTATTCTTCAGAAAGATCCGCTGTCTAGTAATTTAGCATAACTTGAAACAATTGATTGGAAACGAATAATTTAAGATAGATCTATGAAGAGAAGTGCAGTTTAATAATCACAATATGCATTAAGCTCATAAGTTGGAATTGTTCAGAACAGAAACCTGTACATGAAAATATACTATAAACGGTAGAAAAAGAAATTTTTCAAAATGCTTGCTTTGTTCCATTTTGTATTTTAGTGGAACGTCAACGATTTGAGAGTGAGTACGACGAATTACGCGGCTCCTTGTTGAGAGGGGGATAACAGTAGGCGTGCAAAGTGGTCGTTGAAAGAGATCTTAGGAAAGAAAGTCAGCATATTTGTTCCAGGCACTATACTTTCCATCGTGGCGGCACTTCTACAGTTCGATACCCCCGTTTCACGTACGTACACATCCAGTACGGTCGACGAGGCGTCTGCCGACGGTATTACGTATTAAAAGCTGCAGCCGACGTGAATTTTTCACAAAAGAAAAAGTAGCTCGTATCTTCTATATTAAAATTTAATATGCGAGCAGGTAGACGTAATATCTATTACAGAGTAATATCGCCCTCGAAAACCTTCCACGAGTACTTTGTTACATTTACCGTTCATATTCGAAGGGTTGACACTGTATTAAAGGGACTTCCCGCGTGCCGACCTCGATCCTTTTCCAGAATCGATTGTTTTTTATCCGACAAAAGCTATTGATGCCACTTGTCACGTGACTATTAGCTACAGAGAGCATTCATGTATTTAGATAAATCTTTTTAAAGCACTCCTTGATCTACGGAATTTTTCCGAGATCGTAAAAACTGCAATATTTTCATACACTAACTGACATACAAATGTTGACAGCCACTTAGCGCATTAATCAATTCTGTAATTTATTTACCACTCTCATAAAAATTGTAGGAACTCGTGAATCGTGTTAACAGCTACAGAAATTATTTAGATACACTACCCCTTAAATCGTGTAATGATCAAGGCATTAATTATTTGAGATTGCTTATGCTGGGGCAAACTAACAAGTAGACGAATGTTTCCCAGGATCGATGCATTTAAATAGTAATTGTAAATTAGGAAAATCGATCGAACATTTCGGAGGGGTAGCCGAGCAATTCCCATAGCAATCACGTTGATCCGATTGCCGGTGCATTCTCGGCGGGGACGGGATACTAAAGAATACATAAATACGGTGTATTAATAATCAATGGTTGGTAACAAAGTCTCGAAATAGTCGGTCGATCGAAGTCTGGTAAGCAGCCCCGTAATATTCCGCTAACATGATAATCCTTCGCGGAAGAAGCGCATGTTAATTTCAAGGCGAAGCGTCGCATCGTCTCTCGTTTCCCTCCCCCGCCCCCCCCGTTATCTCCTTATTCCCCGGCACCCTATTTTCCGAAGCTCCTTTGCATATTAACAATATCGCTGTTCGAAGAGACGAAGCGGTTTTAGGATAAAAAATTATGGAGACAGGGGAACCCCTCGAGTATTTCCACCGTCCTCTTCTTCTTTTTCTTACGGAGAAAAGGCTCTCGGTATTTTTCTTCATCTTCCCATCCAAGTCGACTGGATCCTCTCTTTCTCTCTCTCTCTCCCTCCCTCTCTCGCTCGCTGTTTCTCTTTCGTTCTTTTTTTACGATACTACCAATTACACGCCCGTTTGAATTCACTATCCGACCGAGGCGAATACCCCGATATAAATTTTTATCGTCCGCCACGGGGTTCTGCTCGCTGCACTTCCTGTTCCTGCTTTACGACAGTCTTTACTCGAATGGCGACGACTCGACGTTCATAATTCTTGTCCCCCGCCTACGGTTGCGACAACTTTCAAACCGGCCGGGAACGTGTGTATGTAATTGCCGCGCGATTCTACCGCGTTTAACCTGAATCTAATTGTCCGCCGACTTAACGTTAGTCATCGGAGCAACTAGTGGCCTCTCCGTTGACGTTTCTCTGTGTTTTTCAGGCCGTCTTCTTGGAGACTTTCAACTTGTTTGACCCTTGGAACACCTCGGCAACGTCCATTCATATTTCCCTTCGTTTTCATGGATTATCGAAGGAGCTTGACAAGAACATTAGAAGAATTTCCAAGTACTTGTGAAAAATTCTAGCAACTTGGTGAAACGAACGATCGATAAAATATGAAGAGTAGAAGCCTCGAGGATCGGTGAAGTGTGTAATCAGAGATTAAGAAACATAATTAACGAGCTCGGTGGGCGTAGAAGCGCCTCCTCGCTGCAGTCGTCTGGTTGGTCTCGACAATAAAAACGTCATGGTCGGACATTCTTATCGCGTCAAGTTGAAGTTTCGCGAACGACCATAGTCAAAGTTGGCTGGAAGTTCCTCTATATCGACGGGCAGCACGATGATGAAGAAAAGACGAAGTTTATGGTAGACGGTAACGGGCCCCGGTGTACAGATTGTCGAATCGGGAAAGGACAGGAGAGGGCAGCATGCTAATTTATGGCACCCTGGCGTTCCATTACGAATATTTATCCGCGGTGAGTTTAATCTAAACTTGGAGAGTCCTCCTCGTCGCCTTCCTCGTTCGAGAGTCCTCCCTCTCACCAACCCCCCGCTCTGCAAGGGAGGTTCGAGGGTGCGAGTCATCTTTCTCCTGCGTCGTCTACTTTCTCCTCCATCTCGGAGAGAGAAATCCTCGCCACCTTAACGACGTATTGTCTCTGCAACTTATCAAAACAATTCGTTGAACTACTATTCCGTGCCCTCCGTCGACGGAACATTGTTTCGTCCGTTGCTGATTAAACCAGCTTGGACCCGTCTGCCGAGTACCTTCCACTCTCCAACCTTTATCGAACCCACTTGCACACCTTTTTAGAACCTTCTCCGACAACCCTCCGACCACCCCTGCTGCTCGACTTATTTTTTTAACACTCAGTTTTTTACATATAATTTATCACGTGTGAGGCTATACAAGGTCCTGTAAATTGAATATTACCCTCTGTGGTAGAAGCCTTTATAGATCTGTAAAAATTCTGTCGAAAGATACATTCTGGCATTTCTTGAGAATTTTCAGAAGCCAAAAATGCATAAAGATCCGCAGTCCAGTTAGGACTAACCCAATTATTTTTTTTGTCGAAATCTTGACGGTAGAACAGTGTTTTCTCCCCGAGAGGTGGATCCGGAGTGCCGGATCTACGTCACAGATCGTATGGAAGACACTTTTGGTCACGACGGAGCGGAAGGTTCTCGGTGGGGGTAAACCGCTATTAATCCAGAGCGGAATTGAGTATTATTAGGGGATACATCCAGGATTTGCGGCGGACCGGGTTAAAATCTCTTCCCCGCCGTATCTCAGGAATATCTGGTAATCGTTACTTTACGTGCTGGCGAGAAAACTCTTTCCCTCTTCGTACCTCTCTATCTGTGAGATTAGACCGGACGCGGATTTACTTTATTTTATTGGCTCCGGGGTCGCCCATCCCCTCTGCGCACACGATTCGCCCTGAAAGGGACTTAATTGGTGTTGCGGGATCGCCACGGTACCGCAGACGCTCCCAGAAACCTACCGGCCATCGAATTCCTACTCTAGATTTCCAATCTGGGACGATTTGCCCGAGCGAGACCACGTGTGTACCAACGATAGCGGATAAACGCTAGCCTTTAATTGGCGAGCTTGCGGCCTGCTGCTCGATGGAATTTATCAAATTTCCAGGGAGCCATCGAGCAACTCGAATTCCGCTTCTCCGAATTTTCCTACAGACTCTGTCTGAGGAACGTTCTAGCTTCAATTCTGACAATAACGCATTTATTAGCAGTCTAGATCTGTAAATAAATTTTTCAAGTTAGTAAATCACGTTTTGATCAGCTAAATGATTTACTTTAATGTTATTATTATATAGTATTTTTGAGGATGCTCTTGTGCAGTAACTGGTGCGTGTTCCCTTATAAAAATGACAAGATTAATTTCATTTAGACTTTACGCGGCTCCTCTTGTAATGCTTGATGTACCAACGATGCGTCTACAATCATGCATTACGAAGTGATTGTTATTGTATGAAAAATTGCAAAAGAAAAAAACTAGAAACAATCATTTTGACTTTGTCCTGTCTTGCGCAAAGATTTTCCACCATCGACGCGACAGAGAAGATCAACTTGTCAGCTATGCTGGCTGTCACAGGGAGGTAAACGATGTGACTGGCGGAAGTGAACACGTCGAGATCGAACGGGAACAAGGAACGAAGAAAGAGAAAAGTGTATCGCGGAACAACGAAAAAGGAACGAGAGAAACAGACCGGGAAAGGTATTTTGAATCCCAAAGGTGTCTCTTTCGATCTCAATACATCTTGGCGTGTCTGCGACGTAATAGAGAAAAAAAGGTTCCTCGATGCTCACGGGGCTGCTTTCTGGATTGAAGTGGATTAATTGGTTGAACACTCACGGGGGTTCGAGCGAAACCACCACCCCTCTCACCTACCCCGCCAACCCCCTCTCTCTTCCTCTTCCCCCATTCAATTACTTGTGATCTTTGCCGCCAACCCTTCGGTACTCCGAGACCTCCGGACATATCTCGCCGCTGTGAAAATTGGTCCCTCCGCCTCTGCCGCCCCTCGCGCCAGGGAAAGGTGCGCCATCGCAGTTATCCCTTCGAATAAGGAAACCTTACTGGGGGATCTTTCGACGCATTCCCGACGTGACTGTCATATCGATTCCGAGCGCGATACCGGCTACGAAATCGTCACTGTCGTGGGAAATGAAAACTCTCAAAAAAAAAAAAGAAAAAGAAAAATGGGGAGGAAATGACAGGGTTTGTAAGCATCGAACTAAATGTAAGGACGCGAGAGTAAACGACTAAATTATAAAAGAGTAAAAAATCGCTGGCAACGCCGATAACAATTATTCGCGATATTTCTTAATTAAACATAGCCGAGGGAGCCGAGAATGAAATGAAACAGGAGTTAGTATTTTTCGTGGTAGTTACCTGGGCTTCCTCCCCTCCCTGCTCTCGTTTCACGGCTGGCCACCCTTCCGTCTGACTCCTTGGTCGGCCGACAATGGCGAATAAGGTTGCACGGGCAACTCGTGCACCGGTTTCGAATAAGCCCTCGCTTTTCGCCCGCCATACATATTTCACGTCGAAATAATTAAACGTCGCTGGACCGCGAGTCGCCTCGAGTCGACCCGTGCTACGGGTCCGGCCTCGCTGATTATTAATTAGATCGTGCGCGTGTGCCTTACCGGCCTCGACTCTCAATTTCCCGATAAGCTGACCATTGATACTAGCAGGACCCGTGCGCGGGACGGGTATTAATGAAAATTGATACACCGTCCGAGAACATGACTTGCCTTCGAAACTCTCGGTCTAACCGTGACTCTGCTCTTTCCGTGATAACTTCCCCATTTCCCAATTAGCCTTCTCAGAAATTATTGCGGATTGATAAGGCTATGTCCAACCAGGTGACACGCTCGTCATTGAACCGCGAATTTTCTGCGCTTACGAACGTCACCGTGCGCTAGTCTCTAAAACTTCAAATAATAATTATCAGAGGTATATTGGAAAAATTCCCAGCACATGTATCTTATCTTTAATTCAAATATGAACCTTAGAACTTGTTACAAATATTTTTATTAAACTTAAACGGATCAGGAAACAGGCATGAATTTAGAAAAATTTCTTTTGAAAAGGAGAGCTGTTGGAATCGTTTTTGCATGTTTCCAGCCGACGGTTCCCATTACTTAAAACAAATCAATATTTTCAATATTCGTAAATGGAGCTGCTCCAGCTTTCAGCTCTTGTGACAGGGACCACCGTGTGCTGCACACTGTATCTCCCCTTCTACTTGACAGTCTCTCTGTCCTGCCCTCGGATCTTTCCTTTCTTCTTTCATCAAGGACCACGGGAGAGCACGCGTATCCTAGGAAGGAAGGTGGGAGGGAGAGAGGAGAATGTAAACCGTGAAAACGGCGAATATGCGGTCTGACAATAAAGGACGTTAGTGCCCGGAAACTGAACCCCTCATCGAAGGACACGTCGCGGACCCCTTGAATTCGACAGCGTCCCTGCAATTTCGTAAATGGGGATTGCCAATATATCGTAGGACATTGTGCATCGATGTTGTCTTGATCTACGGGGTGGAAAAAGATTGTCAACCCTTTCAAAGGTGACAGGTTCCCATTATTAGATTTCACCCACTCATTTTAATGAATTTCCTTTAATGTGAAAATCGTAGGAATATTTCTTAAATATTTATGTTAAATGGAATCGAATACTAATACTGGTTTGCCGAGCAGACGTTTTGGCGCACCCAGGCGATTATCAGCGAAGTTCGCTGTTCTTTCCCCAGAGGAGGTGGATGGAGCCGCAAAAAATTAAAGGCAATGACGAATCCACGTCGCGCAGATAATTGAAATAAATAAAGGAATAAAAGACCGCCGGGGCAAGGAAAAAGTGAACGGCGCGGAGGGCACGGAGAGAGGAGAGTATAGTAGAGTGAAAGAGAGCGAGAGAGGGCGCAGGGAGCGCGGCTACAACCCCTTGACATCAGTAATTAAATGAAAACAAAAAGGAAGTAATCGTACGGTCTCGAGAGGGCGAGCCCAGCCCAGAGAAATGAAAGAATCTGATAGGGAAGCGGGACAATACCCCCTCTTGGTAGCACAAGAATGAAATGTCACCCGCCGGACACAAATCAGTGATTCGTTTGGAATCGCCGTTCTTCCGGCCCATCTTTATATTACTGAAGCCCCCTCTGCGGCCGATCTCCTTCCGTTCCAGTGGCTGCAGAGTGTCCTGGATTGATCCCGGCTCCTTCTTCACCCGTCTAATTTCTTCGGGAACCTCGTTTTCATTCTTCTGCTTCTATAGGAATCGCTGTTACCTCGACCAACTACGATTTAGCCACCCTCTCGGCCGCCATTTTCCTCGCATAATGTGTCTGTTGCGAAAATAAAAATTTAAAACCCCTGGGGTCTTGCCCGAAAACGGTGATAAATCCTCCCAAATATTTTTCACGATCTACTAGCTGCCGATGACTAGACTGCGATACGCTAGATCTTTATGCAAAATAAAAAAATGTTCGCGTGTTCGCAAAGCGAGCGAGCTACAACAACCCTCCTCTAGTTTAATTATCTTATTAAGCTGAAACTAATACATTCAATTTAGTAGCTGTAGTCGTGTCTAAGCATAACAGTTCATTTGTCCGAAGCGAAGGAACGAGCTCGGCCACAATGTTTGCGAAAACCCTGTCAAATCCATCGAACGCAGAGGCATCACGGCGGCAACGGCCTCTCGAATGATTAAAAACCGCGGGACGCCGAGGTAAAAGTTCGTCAGATCTCGCGATTAACGCGATTCCTTGGAACCATGTTGTCCCGAGGCAAAAAGCCAGCGCGCGAATGTAAATGGTATGGAGAAAGGGGGTCGGTTCATCGCGAATAAAAGATAAAAAACGAACGAACGAACGAACGGGAAAAAAAGAAGTAAAAACGGAAAAACAGGGAAAAAAAGAAGAAAGCTCGCGTCTCACGTACGGTACGTTCAAAGTTCTCTTCCTAGCCCCTTTTCCACCCCCGTGCCCCATCCCTTCGAGCGCAACCCTTCGCGCCCCCGGCGACGCAACAACTTCGATATCAATATTCTAAAAACATCCTTTGTCGTGGCGATGCAAAAAAGCGGTGTGCTCGTAATGTAGGTGCGCGTGGCTGCAGGGCCGTTTGCAGTTTGCCAGTCCGAGTCTCTCTCCTCTCTCTCTCTCTCGGTTTCTCTTGCCACCACGGTATCCAACAGGTATGTATCAAGCAACTGTATATAAACCAGTCCCCGACCCCTTGGGGCGCTGATATTTCCTGAAATTTGTAGATATTACATGCTCGCGTATGTGCAGAACTCGAGGCTGCGACCGCATCTTTCACCGGAACGGGATTAACTGTGATAATCTGTGCAATTTGCAAATTGTCGGGTTGCATTGTGCGACGATTCGACGGACCCCGATGAAAAACACCGAACTCCCGACTCGCAACTTCCGGAAATCGGAGCTGACGAACACCGCAGTGTCTAGACAGTCTAGACTGCACTAACGTCGACTCTGAACTAATAAATAAACTCCAATCGCAGGGACGAAATATTTATGCATTTTTAAGTGGTTTGGCCAAGAGATTGATTCTGTACAGGATTGGAGATACATTGGAGAGTGCAATTATTTTGGAGGTTATTTTTTCGTCTGTCCGATGTCTGAGTGGTAAGAGTAATTTTTCGGGAAGGCTCGTTTTCCCGAGTAACAAGTATAGTTATTCGAAAGTGTACATCGTTGTACAGGGTGCTGTCGCTCACAGCATTTCGTTGCGCATTTCTCTCTTCGGCCCTCACCGTCTACCCTTCGATGTTACACCCCCTGCGAGGGGTGGCGCTTGTGTAAACCGTGTGTACAGCCGTTCACCGACACCTGTTTACTCCCTGCGGACGGTCGCGTGCACGCACGCTGGAAGCTGTTGGTTTACGGCCTCGCTAAAGTCATCTTGTTGTGCATTCGATTAATTAAGATTGACCCAAAAACCAGAAACTATCGATCGTCCCGAAAACTTGCTCGCAATTATCCGAAACACTGAAACGAACCTAACCGGTATGAACAGGAGATATTTGCGCGCTTACAGCTTGCGCAACATTGTAGAACATAATCTAGCTATCGTTAATACTATTTTGATTTTATTTTCGCTCGTAGGAGTCTTCTACCGAACGAATAAAATTTCTTACCGTATTCCGGGTTTCATAAAACGAGCTACTAAAATGAGAATTTGCATAAGGGTCTACTTAATTATACAACGATAATTACCTACACTGTACATTTTATGCATTTCGGATCTTCTAGAATCTGTTGCAGTAGAATATTTCAACACGTTTAATGAGATTCTTATCTTCTTGGGAATATAATACAACCTCAAAGAGAATGTAGAATAATTTCAGTTCTGAATCTCTTTAAATATTTGTGAACTGATACGTGGAAAATACAATCGAAGAAGTTACGTTGTAAAATAAATCTGTATAATCGAATCAGAGTAACAACATATAATTCCGCTTAGAATAATTTTCGATGTAGAGTCGTAGGATCGATCGCGATTTAATTAATAATATTTTACGTTCTATCCCCATCGGTTTCCAGCCCGTTCTTACTCGGGCCGTCGACCACGGTATTAAAACGAATAATGAACCCCGGTCGGTTCTCCGTTGGATACCATCTAGGAAAATGATACGAGAAAATTTTAACATCCGGCCTGTATATACGGGCCGCCACGATAGCGCGTGGGCGTGTGGGAGGGTGGGCGATGAAGAGGGGGTGGGGTGGGGAGCATGTGTGAGGGCGTTTCCTTGGTTTTTTTTCCACCTTTTGGGCCGGGAGAATAATTAAAGGCACAAAAGAGTACGCCTAGCGAATTACTCGGCCGCTGCACCGCCCAGCCACCACGATTGGACGGTTATTCTCATTCCGAGATTCTCCTTGAACACGAGGTCCACGTCAGACGCGGAAACGTTCAAAGGGTTTCCGCGGAGCGGGAGGAAAAAACTAATTAACTTTTCGGAATAATTAAGATAAGACCGTTGGAGATCCGGCCGAAAGCTCGGCTCTGTGCCGTGCGCGCCGCTTCCTCTTTATTCTTCACGCCCGAGGAGCCGAGCCGAATCGGCCCGGGAGAGCCCGCGCCGTTGGAAACGACGATCGGTCGATTAAATCGTTTGCATAAGAAGGGGACCGCCACTTTCGTTCGATGAGATCACGCTGGAACAGCGAATCCGCGGATTGATCGCTCCCGGCGATTACCATGGTGTCCAGACACGCTTGGAAATTCGCAACGGCTACTGCAATCTGCGCCCTGGCTGCTGAGTAGCTCTTAGATCAGCGCCAGATCCTCTGCTGCACAATCTACGTGCCAGCATTTTTCGGAATTTCAACACGAATGTAACAGCAATTTATTTTTATTTGTGTCGAAGGATTTTTAAGTGTGTGTTTATCTAGAGAAGTGTGTCCATATTTGATTATTGAAAATTTCAGCATGGTTAGAATGGTGACTATGCTTCCGATAACATCCAGACAGAAAGTGCAAACCGAATCGAATCAAAGGGATTGACCGTTCAAGTTCCATCAAATTTTTCTCCCAACTTCCGGTCCCGCATCGCGCCGCGGTGTAACTTTGATTTCACTTTAATTTAACTTCATCGAGAGACGGTCAATAGCAATATCTTTAATTGCTCGTTGGCAAATCCAACCGGTTGGTAATGGCACCCTTTATTGAAATTCGCGCTAGACTTTCTTTACCCGAACACTTCGCCCCGTCTCCTTTCACCATCCGCGCTAGATTCAATATTTTAATCATACTATTTCCGCTACCGAGCATACTGTTTTATTATGTTTGAATATTCCTCGACTCATCTCACCCTCTTTCCTCGTTTTACCGTTCTACTAAAAAAGGCGTTTGTTTATTGTTTGGGAACCCGGGACGAATATGAGGAGTGGACTGCATGGGATTTTGAGCTAGGATCGGGTACAAATAGAGAAGGAGCTTGGAATGGAAAAAGATAAAAAAGGACGCGAAGAATTCGTTAACCAAAGAAATACACGGGTTTTATTAACTATACTCGCCTAATCTATAATGTGGTTACAATCGAAACAAGAAAAGTGTCGATCGTAAAAAAACGGGCGCGAAGTATACGTGTTACTAGATGATAAGTCAGAGCGAATCTAACGGATTCGGTAATGCGAGCGATTCTCGGTGGTTCTCGGAAATCACATGATCACGGATCGCGAGCGCAATACCGAGAATTGCCGAAAACAGCGGCTTTACGTGTCGCGAATCTTCGAAGTAGCGAGAACCATATCGATTGCCCGCGACATTTTAATATCGATCTTAAAAGAAGACTTAATCCTAAAGATTTTTCAAGATTCGCCATTTGACCCTTAGCGAAGGGATGGTCGAATAAGAACGAGAACAAGAACCGAAGCATACCCGTAGAAGTTCCAGGGGTGTATCCAGGAGGGCGGTCGGCGTTGGATCTCGGCCCTCCATTGATAATTAACAAACGAGCTGAAGGTAGGACTGATAATTCTTAACAATGGTTCATTACCGTCGTTTAAATGTGCACGACAAGTGCATTCGAGTGGTTGTGTCTGACGTCGTTGGCGCAGCGTCGTCGTCGGGGGTAGCTGCTGCCTATCTGGCTATTTCCATACATCTTTCATTGTGTTCTTTGTCGCGCCTAACTATAGATTCGCGGACTGACATTTTTATGGTGGAACAATGGGGGGCGAAGCTAATGCCACGGACAAGGAGAAAAAGTGGAGGAACGAGGATTGGAGGAAGAGGGGAGCCGAAGCGAAGATAGAGAACCGACTACGGGGACGAAGAGAGAATAAACGAGCACTGGTGGTCGACGAAGAGAGAAAGAGAGAGAGAGAGAGAGAGACAGAGAGACAGAGAGAGAGAGAGACGGAGTGAGAGTAAGAGTGAGAGAGAAAGAGACAGTCGATCCCGACGTCAACCGGAGCATCGTTATCCGAGTAAATAGGCTGCCACTGTCGTCGACGGCCCCCGACGGCCCCCGCACACAATCCACGATTCGTATTGTTGTACTTTATTCCCCGAGTGGTCGAGGCCGCTACAACGAAGTACGAATGTCTACAATCCTCTGCAACCGGTAACCTGCCTCAATCTCCGCGTCACCGACGTCGCAACGAGAAACTACCTTAAATCCTCCGAGGAACCGGAATTGATAATTCCGCGGTTGAAAGCTCGCGACCGTCCTCCCGGTGCTTCGGAGGAAATCGTTGTACCCGGGATACCAAAGCTCTCCCGTCGCTTTTTCTCGAGTATCCCGACGCCAAATTGGAGATCCAATCAACGAGTGAAAGAGGCGAATTATTTGCCAAACGATAACCTCGCTCCTCCGTGCGTTACCCTGCGATATTGGCGCGAGAAGAAAGACGCTTTCTAATGCTGCATGTTCGTTTCGCTTAACTCCATCGTAATACCCCTGGGAATACATCTTTAGTACCACGTAGCTCGTTTAATTCTTATGTGGTTTAGTATTCCTAAATAGACATAATTACTCTTGAACTTCTTTCTTTCGAATATTTATTTTCTCCTGTTAATAGAGTTTCGAAAATGTAATTTCAGAGTGTCCCCGAGAATCGATCGCTTCGCGAGATTGACCGTGGTGGATCTTGCGAATAAAATCGCGGGTGACTCGATGAAAATTAGCCGGGATACTTGTTCCACCGGGGAGGCTGGATATCAGAGGTGTAGAGGGTAGTCCGTGAAACGTCGTCATTAACTGCCAATCACTGCCATTCACCGGTCGAGAAGACGAAGCCAGGAGGGCGGAAAAAGAAAGCTGACGCTGAAGGGAGATTCTAATTATTTATTTACGAAATCCGAGGAGCACGAGACTCGTCTCCTGAATCCCATTTTACCGTCGTGTATCCCCAATAACAAATAATCCCTTCAATCAACTGACAATTTTTTCTAGATTAAATTCCTGAATAACATTGACAATATTCATATTCGAAAATGTTTCGTTCAACGAAGAACTGATTTTTCAACTTTTCAGCAAATGCCGGAACGAGTGACAACCCAACAACGCTCAGCAGGTATTTAGCGAGTTTTTTCCGAATAAATACCACGACCGGTAAATATAACGTTGTTCGGAGAAATAAATAGCGGCAGGTTCGCTTTCCGTTCAACTTTTAGGAAGTCTTGGCCATGGAACACCCCTGGAACAAGTAGCAGCGGAGGTCAATTATAATGGAAGATTACACGGCCGCGATTCCGCTTCGTTGGCACAAATAGCTACAAAGAGTATTAAGTATTTCCCTCGGAAGTATTAATCTGGCCGAATCATTGGAGGAACTCGGGGAAACAAAGCGGACAAATAATTGGATGGTTTTTCGCTGTCCCTTGCTACAGTTCACTGTCTCTTTGACAGCTTTTCCCGGTAATTGTTGGAAGGAAATATTTAAAAGCTGCCCGTCGGTGCGCGGTTTAAAGACATTTGACCACTCTCGAATTTAATTCCTGCGAAACTCGATGAGTCCTCTTACAAAAGTTACAATTAATTCACGCTGTTTTTCGGCAATTTCTTTGCGAATGGGTTAGTCTGTATATGTTACGTGTTAGTGACGTCGAGTGGCTGATTAGTCCCGCAAACATTATTCCCGGACGATTGCAGAAAATTGCAGCGAGTCGTCTGGCGAGAAGAGTCGATCAGACAGACTCTCGACGTCTCGGAGCATTTTGTATCGCGCTTTCCAACAGATTCCCGGAGTTCCACGGTTTGCGGAAACGCGGAGATACTGCACAGGCGTCCAAACGTCTCATACAGTTGCTCCGTGCACTGACTGGCACTGCCTGTTTCTATTTACTTGCTCTCACCCAGAGATTCTCATTCTGTCTAGACACATTTAGCATCGACTCTTCTTAACTCTCAGCTTTCCGTCAATTCGATCGTTCAATTCCCCTAGACGAATTTCGCCGGTGATTCGCCAAGTTCCTACGATAGATCGTAGAATAGACTGAATTGATAGAATCGACGGTGGGTTATTGGATAAGTGAAATGAGAACAGCTGCATCCCTTAATAGCGGCCGCGGTGCATAGCCGCCGGTATTACTAACAGTCGTGCATAGTTAGGATTTAATAGCGAGTATTATTGATTATAATATCGCATGATTGGTACAATCACGTCACATTGTGCCCATCAATGCACGACATGCAACCGGCTAACCGTTCGAAGCAACCGGCGCACGAAAACGAGGGGCATCGGCTCGTTTCCTATTAGGCCGCTTAGGGTTGCTGGATTAGAATCGATACGAGCGCGAGCCGACCCATCGATGCCCGCTATTAAATGCTCACGCTCGAACTTCATACCGACTAAATTATTTATTCACTCGTTCATTCTTTGCAGTAATATTTTTTATAAAAAAAGAGCAATTGATCGCGTCGATTGCTCAGTCGTTTTAGGATCAAAGAGAGATTGTTAGGGGATCAAACGATGCTGATCGATTGCCGACGCGTCGAGAAGAGCTCTAGACGTTAGGTAAGTTTCGTTGAAGGGTAGTCACTGGAAAAGACGGAAGCAATTACAAACTGACGCGCGCGAAAAAAGCAAAGAGTGGAAGCGAGAGGAAGAGAGAGAGAGAGAGAGAGAGAGAGAGAGAAGCGAAAGAAAGAGTGAAAGAGCTGAAGAGAGTATTCAACGCCTTCGAGATTGTCGCCTGGTCGGGAAGATCGACCGGGCTTCCAATAGCTTTCACGCAGCCACTAATGGTCGTCTGTGAGAGAGCTGATAGGTGGGCGAGAGACACAGCGGGCCCTGAAAATATAGACCTTTCGGCCAGACAAAGAGGGAAATAATAAACAGGGGTAGGTGCACGCATGGGATACAAAGGGGCTTTCTCTTTCTCTCGTCTCTTCTTTGTATCAGCTGCCTCGAAAAGATCAGAACAGACGGAAGGACAATGCCATAAGTCTTTGTCGTACGGACGTCTCTTTGTATACAGCGGGGTCGTGTTATGAACGGGGTGTCCCAATCTCGTGAAAAGAATCAAAAATAAGCGCGACGCGGGAGACAACGGCAACGCTGTAAATCTCGTCCCATTCAAAAAATCCTTGTCCTTTCGCCTACCGTCAAAAATTTATAGATTTTCCGACCGCAGAAATTCGACATTCCACAATTGTATATGGAATGAATGAACAAAAATTTTCTATGAAACTTTTCAAAAAAGTTAGTTAGGCCTTCAAATTGACCAAGATACGCGGATAGATCGTTTCCCCTAGACGAACACGAGCGCTGCTCCAATTGGAGAAGCATCCGTGCCGACGAATTCCTCGATCCGAAAGAATCTCTGCTGGTTAAGGCGAGCCTCGTCGTCTCTCCCCGCGATTTTTCCCATCCTGAGTTCATTGGAACGTTCGAATACTTTGCTCTGGGCAACTCTCAGAGCGCTCTCTCTCTCTCTCTCTCTCTCTCTCATAAGTCTGGGGGTCTGAGGCTCTCGGTTCTCCGTCGACGTCGACGGTAACCTCGCCGCCTCGTCGCGCGGCACATTTCCATTTGACATCGCGGTGCCGCGGGTAGACGGCGTCGCCGCTTGCCGCGGAGTTGGTTAGCGTTAATTGTAATGCTTTTTGGCCCATACGCGATTACACGATGAAATAATCCCTCATTTATGAGTTAAGTGGTCTGTGGAACTACACGGCGCTTCTGATGAAATGCTTGTGGCAAGTGCGCCGCCGGTCCTGAGGAGGGTCGTTGACGACGGAGAGAAAGAGGGACGGAGAAAAGAGAGGAACGTTTGAGTGCAACGCTAGAGAACGCTGGAACACACCGACGACGGGAGAGAAACCGGGGTCCGACGAGGGGGTGCAAGAGCAGGGGTTGGGAAAGGGGGTTGGACGGGGGTGAAACGAGCCGGGGTCAGGGGGCAGGTAACTACGGCGCAAACCCCTCAACCCCCGCTCTCCTGCGGCCGCCACCGACCCTACGGCGATACGAAACCTTTGCTCGTATTATAATTATATTCTGTCGTCCGTAAAATTGCAAATAATTAAGATTCGGTCGATGCGTAACGCGAGTCGAGCGATCCCGGGGCGCGAGAGTCGTTTGTTGCGATGAACCGACTAGCGACTGCCACAATCGCGTCGACGCGACGAGAGGCCTCTCGAAACCGACGCGCGATAGTCGCATGAGAGAAGACTCAATGGACCGAGTTGCCGGGGATGATTAATTAAAAATACGAGGGCCGCAGAGCCTCGCTAAACGGTTCGACGTCGCACGAGCCCTCGCGCGCCCCGAAAGACATTTGCGATGCTCGTTGCTTCGAGGATTTTGTTCAAAGAATTTTTATCGACAGGTATATCAAATATGATTTCTTTTTCATCTGTTAAACTAGCCAACCTAGAGGTTGGAAGAGAAAATCGAAGGGAGAGACGACTGACTGACGAAAGGGAGCGCAGAGCGAACGTGGTATTTCCCGTAGGGTGGTGGCAGTACGTGACAACTGCCGAAGATATTTGGCTGCGGAAGAGTATAAGCTTAATCCTGCCGCGGCAGCAACAGAAATATGAGACTATATTGTTCCCATATATCATGCCACTCTTCTTCGACGTGTCTGCTCGAACCGCTATCCAACGATCCGCATCGTGCGACAGACTTAGGCAACATTACCAGCGTGCAACTCCCCCAAATATACTATTTGGAACACGAGAAACATAGAAGCATCGTAAAACATTAAATTTTTTTAATAAACTCAGCTACTCCAGCTTCAACGGACTATATATAAATTAAACAAAATGTCATCTTGACGAAAAATGTTCTTAAAAATTGTGAAAGGGTCTGCAGGTATGTAAAGACAACCGAAAGCAGCTTTCGTCAGCTGAGAATTTCGTTGTAATTTAGGAATTCTTTCGGAATCAGAAAATCCATCTTCCGGCTTGAGGTATTGGAATCCGTGGGACACGCACGCGTACTTACACAGGTATAGACAGGTATCCCGAAAGAACCTGGGGATGGCTAGGGGGGAAGGCACGGGAGGGTCCGCTAAAGGGTGTATGATTGATCGCGCCATGGCATGCCAAATAATGCAATTTTATTTCATTTGATTCCGCGGAGGTAATTGCTATTTTGGCGGGTCTGCCGCGGCGAACAGCCGACGGAGTGATGTATTGGCCCCGGCTCGTTCTTTCTCACCGTCTCCTTCCTTTCGCATACTTATTCCCCGTTTTCCTTCTTTCCGCTCTCTCACCTTTCTCTCTTTCCTTGTCCCTCGTGCGCAACGCGATATATTAACTCCAGGGTTGGATTATTGCGCCAAGGGTGGCAAACGATGGATCGATCGGACCAAGGAACGGGAAAGATAGCGAAACAGTCGCCGAGAAGATTATGGAACCTGATAAATTACAGGAATCCCCGTTCGGTAAGCCTGTCTCGATCCTAAGTTCGTTCTGATTGCCTAGCGTGCACTACCATCGGTGATATATCTTTAATAACGCGTGATTACGGATGTGTATCGACGTTATCATAAATCACGGTCGTGTGGGAAACTTAGCGGCCAAGCGTTGATCCTTCAACTGTGACTTGTTGTAAGACGATCATAGGTTGGACTTTGAAAAATATTATGTGATGTCTGTACGAGGAAGAATTATTTCTGAAGAGATATAAAACATCTAACAATTTGTTGAAATAGATTTAATTCGTGTAGAGAACTCATGTTTCACGATACAATAATGCAACGATTGATCCCATCGCAGAGTAATGTTCGAAGTTTTATACGGTTTTTAGAAAGACCGAACGAACGGCGGTAGACCGTTATTCCTCGCAATGCGATAAGTTCGTACCGGGCTGTAGGAGTGGCATGATTATTACTATTGCTATTATTGTTGCGGTTACATCGACCACGATCACTCAAACTCGTTAAAACTTTCGGTATTAGTACCGACTTCGGCCTGCATTCAACCCTCCTTGCCGTGCACTTCTCCTAGTTTCCCTTCTCCGCCGCCCTCGATCAACTTTCACGCACGCCCCACATATACATACCCGGTAATCGTCTCGATATTTCCATACAACAAACCCTATCCACCGAAAAATCATTCGCGATTGTCCCGGAAAAATTCAAGACATTTTAGAAGACGGTTGATCATCACCACCACCCGAATCACAGGAATCAACTCGAGAATAAAATTCAATCGAATTTTAAAGGACACCCGATTAAGAAACAAGGTAATTAAGGAAGACAACCCCCTGAAAAAAATCGGACGAGCTACGAACGAACGTTACGAACGATTTCTCTTCGCGGTTCCCGCGAACAAAGAAGCTACACGAGCAGCGAGGGCAGTTGGAAGCGACACGAAGACACCGAGGTCTCCTCCGTGGGCAGAAAAACAGTGTTCCGAGGTGGATCTCGAAGTGGATTCTCGTCAGTCGTCGGGTCAGCGTAATTCCAGGTTTTCGCAGTGAACATACATCGCGCGTGTCCGTCCGATTCTTTGCCGGTTCTTCTCGAAGGACGGCCGCTCGTAAACACCCTGGCCTCTCGACGGGCCGGTGAAGTATGAGGCTGGCGTGCGGCCCGTTAGAAAGTATCTAGGAATACGGAATTAATCGCCTGTTTCTCTTCCATTCCGGCCGGGATGGATACAACACACCCGTCGTCCCTTACACAGTCTTACACCTTGAAGAAACGTGTATAGTACGAGCCTTAGAAGAAGAAACGTACAGAGGAACCAAGGGAAAGAGCAGAACAGAATTTTCGCCGTCGTCGTCGCGAGACCGAACTCTTGCAGGGCGTTACTGTGGAGTGGAAGCCGCGGGCTCGTAGAAAGAAACGGCGATATAAAAATAGATATGAGCCGATGGGGGCGGCTGTGTGTGGGTGGTGAGAAAGGGGGTAGAGACCGCGAGGCCCGTGCAAAAAGACACGAGCAACCGAGAGGAAAAGAGAGAACACCGGGGGAATGTATGGAGATTTCGAGTCATGCGATTCAACTATAAAACTCGCCGAGTTTTGCAGCTGGCGAGGCGTCGTACCTACCACCCTCCACGCACCCCCACGAACCGCTTTCTCTACCTCTCACCCCTTTCCTTTCCTTTTCGCCGTTCCCGCAGTTATTTACGGTTTGATTCGCCTTATCTTCCCTAACGCCACCGCCCGACCACCGAGTCCCATTCTCTCTCTCTCTCTCTCGCTCTCTCTCTTTCGTCTCTACGGCTACCATGCGCCCAGAACTACCTGCAGGAAGATAGTCGAGCAACCCGTTGCCACGGACTCCCCGCATCACCGCTGTCTGCCGAGCAACACACTTATTAATTGCCCAGCGCCGCCTACCTTCGATATTTACTGCCCCCGTTCGTATCCTGTCTTCTTATTCGGGCCCACCGACTCGGAATTGGACCGTAGGCACGGTGAATCGATCCTTGGGAACGGTTATGGTTGTGTGAACGATTATTCGGATGCGTTTAGCGCGATTAGTGTCCCTGGAAACCGCGACAGTCAATCGACACCGGATGGTTTCGTGGAGGGTTATGCTAGAATCGGGTGAATTATTTTATTTGAATCTTTTAGGACTCGATAGGGGTGGGAAGGATTGGTTCGAAGTGCTATTTCATCGACTCTCTCCCCTCTCATCTTTCTCCTCCACTATTGGACTGTTTGGAATCGAAACACCGAGGATTACGTCTTTCAGGCAAATACTTGGTCCTCGTTAACGTAACAATGTTCAAACAGATGCTACATTTCCTGTGTACCCTCTCCCTTCTCTCAGACGTTTCGTCTCAAACATACCTTTCGACTCATTCAAACAAATACTCCCGGGAGAAATCTAGCACCGAGGTGATTTCGGGTTTCCCGGCGATAATTGCAGAAAAATAATGGAGAATTTTCGTTTGTCGTCGCGTTTTCATGGTTCCCGGTGATCGTTCGCTGCAATCGTAACAAAAACGCATCTCGAGACGGTGAACCAGCCTAATCAAAGGGTCGTCTGTTGCTAGATAATTATCTATTGAGACACGGACCTTTCGTTGATCCTTGGCGGAAGGGTTCGGCTGGCCAAGGAGGAGCTAGAATGGCCAAGAGGACGCTGACCATGGGTCCTGGCGCGCGTTAAAGGGCTTTGAGAAGGACTTCCGGTTCCCGTGAACCAAGACGCTTGTCCAAATGTCGGAATAGACGATAAACAGACAGGATAGGAGAACATCAGAGGGAAGCGTATCTAGCCGTAAGCTCAATAGCTCCCGTTTCTAAGACGCGGCGAGTCCTTGCTAGCGTTCACCGGATATATTCGTGTATACACACAGTGTAATTGAATGCATACACCGGCGCCCAAGCACGCCCATACACCGACACGGGACAGGATACACACACGACGGGGAAACCGACGATCGTACTTCGTCGTATAAACGCGTCTTCCTTAGCCGGATACGGCCGGATCTCAATCTTAGCTAGAAATGTAATTACGCTCAATGGACAGACGGTATTTCTGCTAACAGATAAATTTCTATCGAATGGAATTTCGCCCGAGCAACTGTCGCCGCTGTTGGACCCGCCCCGCAACAGAGAACCGTTGCGATATCCGCACAGGGCTAATAGGGTGCTTTTGGGGAGAGTAACTTTGCTTTGGGAACTGCCGTGGTGGCGCTCTACTGTCGGAAATTAATCTGTTTCCATTTTTTGCGGTGTCTGTTATATCATATCATTTCCAAACCCAGAATTGTAAAAAGGAACCACTAAATTGTACTTTAACTAGCCTGACAAGAAAAGTGAATTGAAACAGGTTAGAAGTCGAGCATTATGCGAATAAGTATTGAGAGCACACTTCGAGGAGCAAGGTAGGGAATAAATCGAGTTGAAGCCGACTTCGAGAACTGATTTCCCGGGAACAGGTCTGCTCTCCCCGCTTTGAAATAGAAAGATGACGATCCCGAGAAAGGGAATAAGAGGACTGGAGTTGCTTGGCACAAACGCTTTCGCTATCAGGTGGCTCTGGCAGCGAAGCCTATCCATCCATACCACAATGCGGAGATATTAATTATGAGATATTACGATAAGACCCGAACAATACACCCGTATTGAATGAGAGATCCTCCTTCTACCATTCCGTCGCACCAAGGAGAGTGTCTTACCGCCCTCTTCAACCAGCGAATACACACCGAACGTGTTCAACATACACCCGTGACTCTCCAACGAACAGCTGATAAGCGGCAAGCATGTACCACGGCCGATTATAGGTTCTATGAAATCGCCGAAACTGAACGCTTATCTCTGCCCTTGATGGGTCTACGATGGGATCCTTCGTTTTCAACTCGCTCCACCGCCACCATTATCAAACGCATAGACGATAAATTATAGATTTGAAAATTCGTGAGATAGACATTTTTAACAAGGTACATTATATTTTGTAAGAATATCCAACAGGCTTATTATTTGTAAACGTTTAGCCGGAAACTCAATGTCCCTTCTTCACGTAAATGTGAAAATAGTATTTTTACGGGACAAAAATGCCGGAATGATCACAGCAAAGGTAATAAACAACGCGAAACAATATTTACAAGCAGCCCAGCCGTCAGGCTCGAAATTGTCTAATCCGAATACATTTAGAACCTCTTAAAACAACCCCCAGCGACGTCTCCGAGGGCGATTTCGAGGCTTACCTTTACGATAGATAGCGGGGATACTCGCCGGCGAAACTACGAAGCGGATCGATGGGCTCACCGCGGTAAAGGGTTTGTGATTACGCGGGGTTCGGGATAAGGACGCACTTTGGTTCCTTTTACGACCTCTTCTACCATGGATTTACGACTTATCGCGCGGTGGAGAACGTCCGCGATCATCCGTAGGACGGCTCTTTAAGTCTCAAGATTCCTGGATACGATGATGCGGCTCGCTGCACCGCGAAACCCCCTGCCTCTCTGATCCGATGCGTCTTGTTGCACCCGTTTAATTAGCATTCGCCAGTCTCCTCGCGTTCAATGTTGAACTAAAAATTATTTTTCAACTGTCGATACGACAACGGGTAGGCGAATCAAAAAATGAAAGGGACATTTTTATTTGATGATATTATAACATTTTGAATCAAAATGAACCTACGGTGAAGAAGAGTTCCATCAGTAACTTTGAAAACATTCATTGTCGGAAAACCGAAACATCGCAGCCACCGGCATTTATGCAATTCGCATTAAACGCTGGGCAAAGAAGCGCCCCGCAGCAGGACCGGTGATATTGTGCTCGAGTGTCCAGTTGTGTCAAAGTGGTATTTTCAATAGACCGCACCCTGGAATCCAGCTCCGGGAAGAATTTGCATTTCCCGTGGGAATCGCGACTGGTCATCGAGAACAACCTCTCCGGTGAATTTCACGGAATTCGCGAACGACGTCCGGGTATAATATCTTTTTGAAAAAATCGATTCTATCGGTGGGAGAACGACGGGGGTAATATTTTTCCGAAGGGTAACGGAGGAGCGAGACGTTGATCAGCAATGACAGTACCCCAGAATGTCAAGAGACAACCGGGAAGAATTCGAATTTCTCTGTTAGACGAGGGTCTGGCTTCGCGATTCGATCGCTGCCGGGATTCGGCACGTGCAACGTCTTAGGAATCCGACTGATTCCGTAACAGGCAAAACGGAGCTCGATTGGGAATGACAAGGAGACCTGACTACCACCCTCCTTTCCAACCCCAACATCCTGGAATGTGGAGCATCTGTAGTTTCCTAAATGCTAAGGTCAGTGTCACCCTTCGGTGAATCGAAGCCGGATCTTCTTCTCTCGGTGACTCGAAGAGGGTCCCCGAATGTTTCTTTAATCCCCGGGTATTGAACCAGCCGGATGTCTTGCGGACAAATATTTCCATAGGAAAGGAAGAAGGGGTTGTCCCGGAAAATATTTCCGTGCGCAATCGTCTCGATTATTCGAAATCGGAGACGATCATCAGCCTGTGTTTCGATCCACGAGACCCTTGAGAGGAATTCATTCTAATTTAACCCCCCACCCCCCGGGATCTTGTCGTTGCTCAGCTTTTCCGAAAGGGTAGACGAGAACGTTCTAATTATCCACTGTCGGATCTCGACTTTTTTTCAGAAAGAGTTTTTACCCTAAAACCCTTCACTGATTTCTTTATCAATTTTTTAAAACACTGAAAGGTACAACTTGCAGATACGTTCTACTTCTTCGAGCATTGCATTGGACAGATGAGAAATGTCAATATTAAAGTTAGAGTGCAGCATTTTGTGGAGCAAATGTCGGAAGAGTGTTGTCAAGATGTCGATCAGAACTCGCCTAATCTGTACGGCACCGTTGAATTCGGCCCCGTGAGATTGAACGGGAGATCGACAATAAAACTGCATATCGGTCGTGTCTCTCTCCCCCGGCTCCCGGTAATCTACGAAGATTATAGGCGGGCAGAGTTGCCGAAATAACTGCGCGCAAGTAAGTAGAGTCTGGCTGCCATTGTTTCCGTTCAAATCAAAAGCAGTCAAATTCTCCATTGTGATCGCGCCACGTGCTATGTCTACCTCACTCTCTCTTTCGTCCGAGAGTATGGTATATACGGTATAGCGAGTATAGGCAGAGCGACGATGCTGGAGACGCACGATATAACGTCGCCCGCTTATGTATACACGCCCCGCACCCCCCGAAAACCGATGCGCTCTCGCCCCCTGTACGTGTGAGATTTCCGGGTTTGTAGAATGCTGCGTATCCACCAAGGCCCTCGGGTGTCTCTACGTATACACGAACACAACAGGACACGAGAATTGGTATTCCGCCGACTGACAGAGCTAGGCAAACAATGGACGTTTGATTGTTCAAGATTTAGTACCGGTTTACTACTGTCGAATTCGAATTTCTACAGTCACGACGTCTCCTGCCATTCAGCTTCCGTTATCCTGGCTGAACCTGTACCATACAACTTTTTATGCCGCGACACGATCATACATTTTTCATACCTCTTCGCCGTCATCTTCATTTTCCAATTCTTCCTTGATTGACAATTTGTCAGAATGGTGGCATCATTATTAAAACACCGCGATGGAACGAAGATAGAAATAAAGAGGGGCACAAAGCAGAGAAGCCAGAGGGACAAAATAAATAGAAAGATGAATTTCCCGAAATTCAGAGGAATAATATCCGCATTTGCGAAATCCAGTTTCTCAGCCGAGGCATTACGGGGGCGGTGGAGGGTCGGTCCGTAGCGTTGTAAAATTAGTGTAAAATGTTCTAGAGAAGAGAAACGATATATATTTTTAATATTTTACGCTGGCGGGGGAGCTCGAGGAACCTCCCCCTAATTTTTCTAGGATGAATATCCGGCCGCTCGGCCCTTTGTGCCCGGGCGAAAAAGGAAACAATTCTCGAAACGCGTGCTTTATCATCGGGTGCACAAAGGGTTGTGGAAAGTATTCCGACCGATCCTGTAGCGGCGGCGTAACGTGTACAAAGTAGCCCGGGGAATTGACGTTGACTTTTCTTTCCGTTCGGGAAATCATCCGGCACCTTTCAAACACCGGCGGAAATCAGTTTCGCGGGGTTACAGTAGCACGCTCGGATTCGGCCTTTGTCTCGTTTCGGAACTGGTACACCGGGCAAGAAAAGGAGAAACGATAAGGGAGGAGAGAAAGAGATCGCGTAGAGAGGGAGAAAGAGAGAGGGTTGGAGGTGGGGAGAGGGAGAGGCTATTACGTAGACGTAATTCAAAAGCGGGAACGTATGCTTCATTTATTAAAGAGATTGCCTCGAAAGATTGCTGTTTCGCGCATGGCTACGTCTCTGGCGCTGGCTGGCGTTCTGGCTGGGCTGGGCTGGATGGCTGTGCCACGGCTCCCTTCAGCTACGGCCGCTGGTTTCTACACAGCCGTCATCATTATTGTGTCGGTGCCGCTGCAGCAGGCATTCGAATTACGCCGCGTTTATATTCAATTTGTTTCTAGAAATTACAATTTGTCGGGAATTGGCGCGAGACGACGCGGGATGAACCGCGAGCAGCCTCTTTCCGCGTGCCCCCCGGCTCTCTTGGCACATCGTCGACCTTCGGGCACCTGGCTTTTTCAACCCCCCAATAACAACCTTCTCCATCAATGGCAATCTCGTTATCGAAACAATGATTCATTTGATGCCGACGATCTTGGTGCTTTCTCCGAGACTACGGTCACGCGAAATATACTTGAGGCCGCGTCACCTGATTCGCAGATCTGTTTCATTATTTCTGTAGGAATATTCTAATATTCTTTGCCAAATCATTATTCTATGGCATACCACCGCTCTGCTGTTTAAAACATTGAACGGCCCTCCGTGTATTAATGTGTCGTCACGACGACAGCACGTTCAGACGAAACACGATTCGACAGCTGTGAAGACGTGTAACGAAACCATTAAAATAAAGTTAGTTCTCATTCTTTTTGGATACTACATTTCTGAATTTCTTATTGGAACCATTAATGCCTATGTTGCGAACTACGGTCACATGGAAAATGTTTCAGCTTCACGCATTGATTCTGGAGCACCGCGAATTATTGTACACGAGTAGCATGAAGCGTGCTCTGCTCGGGAAAATCGAAACGGGATCGTAGTTCATGGGGTTAATTGCGGCGATTCGGCCGAAAATGACGTTTTGTTATTCAACGGGGACCCCGGGTCCTCGTTCAGGGATCGAAACTTTTTAATTCGTCCCGAGCAACCGGATTTTATAGGGAAATTGCAGATCCGCGGCTGTTTCCTCTTGCCCAACGAGCCGAAAAATGAAATGACTGTGGGAATTATTTAATATTTTATCCTCGCTCTACTCCGTGTTGCCGTTTCGCTGGTATCGGTCCTGGCGACGAGGGTTCGGCGGAGAGAAATAAAAAAAAAAGAAGGGGCGTTTAGTATTCCGACGCAATCGAGGCTACACAGGAAAAATACTTTTCTTCTCCCTCTCTCTCTCTCTGTCTCTCTCCTTTTTATCTCCTCCTCTTTCTCGGTTTGCCGTTTCGCCCACTCGAATTAACCGTATCCGATCTGTATGCACGCAATGTGTAATCGAAAGAATTGAGTATCTTTTACCGACCCCTCGACTTGTAACGAGACTCTGATGTTGCGCTACGGCCCGCTGTTTCTTCCCCCTTTTTCACGCAAGGGTAGCCGGTTCCGAGTGTACCTTCAAGTGGCCTCAAGATCCGCGTCTGATTATGTTTATTCGTGCATGCCAACTAAGTATATTCTCGATTCTTCTGATGTCTCGAGAATCGCCCCAAATTGCTCGGTAATGGAACCTGTGGCGGCTTGCCGCTGCCTGCGGCCTGATTATCGCCACCCCTTACTCACCCCCTTTGACTTATTAGTCGATTAATCCACGGTGAACCGGGCAAAACCCCGCAAGAAAATTATTTAGTCGACTTGAATCGAAATAATCGAGCGAACGAAGTCAGGCAGAAAAAATAACAGTGTGTAGCGACCAGCTGCATAAAATAAAGTAACATTTGCACAGCATTTGCACTACAAGTGCAACAATATCTTGCGAGCAAAAAGTGGTGACAGGGAATGTTCGCGCAAGTCTATCGATCTCCTAAGGTTTTCCTTGCGTGGTGCATCCGCGAGGTCGTGTTGCAGTCCAGTGTCGTATCTTACCACTCGGGGCTCGGCGTTCTTTTAAATAGGAACTTGCGAAATATTCATGGACGATATTCAAGCTCCATTCAAATACTCGGGGCACCCACAAACTCGTGCTCGCCCGTATGGTACGGTTCAGCGTGTACTCCCCGCCCGACCACCCCTTCGAGACTCGACCGAGGCGAGGGTGTATTTAGGTTGGCGTACGTTCTGATAGACAGAGCGCGGGGTAGAAGGGGGTTGTAGGCGGCGAATGGTAAGGGTAAGAGAGAAAGAACGAGAGAGGGAGCGAGAGAGACTTCGTGTGGAGGTGAGTGGTGGATCGTGGATATACAAGGGGGAGGGTAGAAAAGAGGTAGAGAGAGAGAGAGAGAGAGAGGGGGAAGGGTATGAGACGCGCGTTAACGCGGTATCCGCGCGTTTCGCGCTCTGCCCCATCATAAAAGAGCCCCCACCGTCTGCGCATCGGTGTATCTTTAGAAATATTGGTTAGATTTACATATTTTACCGTAAAGAGAAGTACCCGGGGCGAAGTAAAGGAAGAGACCGGTGTCTGGCGGAAGACGCGAGGGTAGGGGAGGGGGTTGGTCGACGATAGCGGTGGCCGTGGTTCCGAGAGCGTGGAGGCCGGGGGTGGTTTGGCGGGGGTGGAGTTAGATGGGAATCCAGCGGAGTTGCTTGAATGCGGGCGGCTTCAGAGATGCTAAATATTAATACCTACTAGTGTTCCTTTTATGCTCTGTCTACCCCACTACCAACCCCTATCGCTCTTTTCCACCAACCGCGCCACCCTCGTGGCACCCTCTCGCGCGCGTATCTACGCGTGTACGTTCTCTCTCTTTCTCGATTCGTTTGCTCTCCGTCCGCGTATCTCTTTCAACCGGCGTGTCTTCTTCCTCTCTTTCGCCGCGGTATGCTCGACGCCGCATATCGTTGTCTCTTTGGACGCTGGCCGACCGACAGGACCACGGAAAGAGAGGGAGAGAGAGAGAAAGAGCCACGGCTCTCGCGCGTTTGCAGACGCTCGCCTCCGGGCTCTCTCCTCATTCGATGGTCCGTTTTCACGGCATCGTTTCAGAGTAATAATGAATGCACACTCGATAATACAACTGCCGGGCCCGAGCAATTTCGCTTTGTCGCCGCCGGTTTTACCTCTGTGTGCCAAGCATCGCGCGCGCGATGCACGCCAGCGCCACCTCCTTTTCAACGCACCGCCTTTTGGGAACGCCGGCTGCTCTCTCTCTCTCTCTCCGCCGCCGTGGCGGGGCAAGTATTTATTTTAACGCTGCCCAAGTGCGAGAGCTCGTTCACCGGTCGCCCGGGAATTTCACTTTAACCAGTGTTTCATTCCGTACCGAAGTACAGACGATCCAGTCGATGATTCGATCTTGCTGATCGTGGGTTTCATTTCGAAGTGTACAAATGAAAAGGCAAGAAATATTTGGTCACTTAATTTGCCACCCAGAAAACGCAGACGATGATTTTCGTCAGCGAACTGCTGACAAAATCAGTGTGAAAAGATGCATCCGCAATCGTGGGTGCGCAGAGACGCGTGCGTGACGAGGCCTACGAAGATCCAAAGGGGGTGGTTCTTTACTTAAGCATTTCCTTCGGCAGGCTCTCGCATCCGTCACACTCTCTTTTGATCGTTAGTTAAGAAGTGAATAATATTAATTAAAACGTTCTTTCGCGGTGTTGGTCTTTCTTCTCGGGGGCTGGAGGGGGCCGTCGTCGTCGAGCCCTTCGCGCACCAGAGAAGAAGAGAGAACGAGAGCAAAAGAAAGGAGCGGAAGAAAGAGGGTGGTAGTCGTCGGAAACGTGGCGGGAACCGCCGGCACTCGACTTGTCGCTCCTTGTTGGATATTTATTCGTTCGTTCGTTTTTTATTTATACTCGAGGTCTGAAGACTCGCCTTATTTGCACCCATCCCACCCCTCGAGCTCTGTTCCCGACCTCCACCCCCGTTCCGCGTTCCTCGCGAGCAGTTCCTTTAAACGACGCGACTGCTGCCGCTCGACTCGAAACCCTTTTTCACTTCTCCCTCCTCTCTCTCTCTCTCTCTATCTCTCTCTCTCTACTCTCCCTCTCTCTTTCTCTATCCTTCTCTTCGTCATCCAGCCTGCTCCGAAGGAAAGGAGGAGGAAAAAAGAAATTAATGGACGCATTCGAATGAATTTTATTAATTGAATCGCGCGCAGGGCGCCGCGCTTCGACGCGACCCGATGCAACCCTTTGTGCGAACCGACGGGGGTGACTTGTTGCAATCGCCTTTTTAAATCGTTCTCCCTCCGGCTTGCTCAAAAAGAGACAAACCTGATGCCACTGCTACCTACCGTGGCTGCCGCTGCCTGCTGCTGCTGATGCTGCCGATTGCCTTTTGCCCGTTATCACCCTTGGCTGGAGGATGGTTATTGCCGCAGACGGACACGGGGTAAAAAGTAATTGCTGTCAATATGGAGATTCTATTGGCGCTGCGTGCTCCTTCGTGCATGAGCTCGCGTTTATTGAAGTCAGACAGCCTCCTGGATTGGGGCGCGAGATTACGCGTGTCTGGCTTGCACACACCTTTTCCACTTCTGCGCTTATTGTCAGCCATTGAGGTTTCAGAAGATTGACTTTAGACATACAAAACTATTTTTAAGAATCACCTGTTAGTATAAATCTATTCTGGCAATCTCTTAATGCAACATATTTATATTTTACACAAAAATCAGAGATCTCTCCAGAGAGTCCTGGCTTTCAAGCAAATCATTTCCAGCTTTCGAATAAACAGAAAAATTTGTAAAAAAAAAAGAAGCGATTCAGCCCGCGGCAACGGCACTCCGATGAATCGGTCGATGGAGCCGCAATTTTCGTGGAACAGTGGCGAGAAAAAGCAGGGCGGGATTTTTCTCGGTGGTGAGAGAGAGAGAGAGAGAGAGCTTCGAAGTATCTATTACCAGCCGACGCAAACTGTTTGCTTTGAATATTGAATTGGGCGTCGCGTGGATGCGTTCGGGAGGGAATCTAATCCGCGAAGAAGCAATTTCGCGGGCGCGGGTCCGTTGCATCAATTTGCGTCGTCTGCTTGACAAACGATCAAATTCTCTATGCAAAGAAATCTACGAGGGATATTTCGTTCGCCTCTCTTTTTCTTCCTCGCCTTCACCCTTCCTTTGCTGCGAGGCTCCTCTCCGTAGCCGAAAGCACGGCTCCGATACTCTACAACGGGGCACGTTCTGAATACATTTATACCACGCCGGGCGTCATCTCGCATTTTACACGACGCTGTAACGCGGCAGGGAAACCGACAGGTAATACATGAAGACGTCAAACGCGATCCTCGCGCTTGTTTTTCGCCGCAACGCTTGAACATACGCTGTCTACGTCATCCCTTAACCCGCAAACACTGTTCGCAAGCAAGTTGATTCAACGCCGCATTCTTGTTCGCAATCAGAATTTTTCTTGATCAAATATTATTCTATTCTAATATTAACCGTGTACAGGAAGGTAATTAAAGCCGATACATTTTGTAAGTAAAACGGAAGGAAAGATTCGAGAAGGCTTAATCCTTCAGAGGGCTACAGTCTGCAAAATAAAAATGGTCAAAATAAACATTGATTTCCATTCTCGACACTTTTTCTCGTAATTGCATAAAATCCGCGGTCTATTGATCTAGAGTAGGGGGAGCAGACACGTGGAGGGGAGGATCGTGGAGAGGCGAGCTCGTTATCGAAGAATTGAATATTTCCAGGGGTTCGGGGGACGAAAAACTGGTCGATTAATGGAAGCCGGGGCTTCGAATAAGATCGAGCGGTGTCTTGAGCATTGGAGTGACGTTGGAGCGAGGTTCGAGGCACTCGAGGCTACAGGAAGATACACACGGTTGGCAGCGGCAGTCGATAGGGAACGGATGGTTGGCTGTATACACACCGTGATTTCTGTCTTTGCCCCCAACCTCCCCTCCCGCCCATTCCGCTCATACGCACGCTCTTTTCGTACGCACGCATCAGCTCATCCTCTCGTCTTTTGGCTTCGGCTCTTCCGTGTCTAACGGCCTCCCCCGCTGCCTATCCGAGCCCGCACCCGGCTCCTTTAGGCCTTTCCTTTCAATGTTGCCTTATTGAATATCCCACGAGTGGAAAATCAGTTCAACCTCCCTGAAAGGAGTCCACGAACCCCAAGCTACGAGGCTCCGCTGCTCGCCTCGTTCTTCCTTTCGTTTCGCTGCCCCCCCTCTCTCTCTCTCTCCCACCCCGTAACTCTCTTCCTCTCTCTCGCTCTTTCCGTGGCTTCGAGTTTATCGTGTTCAATGCGATTTCCTGCCGATCAAAATCGGATCGCGGAAGAAGGAGCCTCTCGTCGACGGCGAGGGTTCTGCCAGCCAAGCAACAAATCGTCGCGTCGGATTTGCGGTAAAAGTGACGCTTTTGTGGACGGAGGGGGCGAACGGGATTCCACGATTATTGGCCCCGAGCCGGGGATGGATTAATTATCACCGACGGGAATCATTGTATCGACGGCTCGGCTCGTTCTATTCAGATCTCGAGCGATTCTCCCTATATCCAACCCTCGAGGATCGAGATTCTAACTTTTATCCGCGAACTCTGTCTCTAATTTCGTTTCCCGAGAATTCTCATTGGTTGAAATTCGAAAAAGGGTTAAAGATACAATATTCGATTTTGTTCATATGTCCGATGTTGGAATCCAACGATAATATTATACAACATACAGAAACAGGCCATAGCGCGACTCCAGTCGGAGTCGCAGAGATTTCGTTGCCTGGCCCAAGTGGTTTATGGCACCCCCACTTGAGAAAAGGGACCAGACGTTTTTCCAGGGACAAACCAGCCCAGTTGTCGTCCCATTACAGTACAGAACACATCGCAGCATCACTAACGTTCCAGCTTTATCTTATTCAATACAGTTTGTCATTTTTCTTCATTCACATTAGGGTCACAGTTTTAATCCACTTTGTAACTTTGTTTGCTTTAAATAAATAAAGTGATATCGTTTTAAGCCAATAAAGTTTTTCAACGTCCGATAAGTTGAGAGTGACTGGTAGGGTTGTCGCCTGAAATCTGAAGACGATCGCCGATCAGCTTTAAGCCGAACCAGGGGTTCCGGGTTGGTTCTTTTGGATCGAGTGCATCATCAAGCGCTGAAGATGAAAGGTGGCTGGGCGCATAAAAGCTATTCCCAAATGCCAAGCAGCGTCGGGATGTCGGGGTCGGACGTAGCCGGGGCTCTTTTCAGGGCTCGTCGCGGCGACGAGCGCGGCACGGCACGTCTCTTCTCTTCTCTACTCTGGTCTCTACTCTTCCTCCACGTTGGTTGTCGTGGTTGTGCGCGTACGTACGGTCAGCGCTCGTATCAGCATCAGCTTCACTCCGTCGCGTCGCCGAAACACGATGTGCAAGGCCTGATGGACACGGATGTGCGAGAGCATCGCACACACGCGATCCTACGGCATGCAGTCAATAGATAATACCGCGGGAGTCGGGAGTTCTGTGAATGCCCGGCCCGAAGATCAAACAGCAAACCTAAACCGCTGTTTGTTTTTCATCACGCCCCTGATCTCTTATGCAACCCCCGTTTTATTCAGAATTTAGGTTAGGTTGGCCCGATATGCACATACATGTATACATTGCACGCACATAGACCGACCAATGCGGTGCACGCCGCTCATAGATGCACACGAGTCCACAGGTATCGACTCGTTTTGCCTCCGTGAATTCGCAACGTCTTGCACTCCCCCTCGCCGGCCATTCCCGTCCATCTTTCTTTTCTCGTTTTTCCCCTTTCTTTCCGAGTCTCCTCTATTATTCCGTTTCCTTTCTCTCTCTTCCTCTTTCTTCCTCTTATTTATCTATCTCTCTTTGTCTCTCTCTCCCAACGCTCGCCTCGGTCACCCGTCTTCCATTCCCTCTTTTACTTTTTCTCGCCGCTCGGCAACTACCCTGGGATGCATCGAAACTCACCTATACAACTGCAACGCACACGGTCGCGCCCGTCTCTACGTATGTACGCGACTCTCGCTGCAACGCCGATTCACCCTTGGGGGCCGACAAGGAACGAACGCACACATGGCCCGCGACAAGAGTCTACGGGATGTGTCTCAAAGGTACTGTCGTTGCAAATTACTTTGTCTCGACTGCCTGCGGATGGCAACTTCAATTGGATTCCCGTGTGTGCGAAGAAATTCCGTCGATTCCAGCCGAATATCTCTGCTCCAGGACGTACCACCCAAACTCGGACGAACACCTACACCGGTGCCTCGTGAAAAAATGAATGAATCGTCTGGTGTAATGTTTCTTCATCCCACGCGTGGTTTTCGAGAAAATTGAGATTCGGTGGGACTCGAGCCAGTGGTTCCGGCGAAGGGGAGAAGGACAGCCATGGTCAGACGGTTTCCGTAGGAAATTGTTACATGCTGCTACTTTCATGCACCAACAGTATTATAATTAGACAGCGGATTTTATGCATTCACGACAAAAAGGAGTATTTTATTACATTTCGCCGAAATCACAAGTTTGTCGGAATTTAGAAAATTTTTATTTAACATAAAGATCTTTTGTTTAGTTAGAAACCTTTCACGTAATCTACTATGGTTACTTGTAGATGATAGGGGGTCGTCGAGATGCTTCAAAGAAGAGACCAATTGAATAAATCTTGAAGCAGCCTAAATCAGGCATATCCGAAATCCGAGTGTGGTAAAGGTGGTAGGGTAGGAGCTGGAGGGATCGATGAAGAACTCTAAATCGACAATGGATCCAAGATGGCGTCGTCAGAAGAGTTACGCCCGCGAGACTCGCGGCATTTCGCGTTATTCCCATACAGACGAAGTATCCGAGAGCATTATCTTCGTGCATAATGCATACACACCGGCAGCAGAAGCAACCTCCCCCATTTACAGAGGGTTGGATTCTCCGGCACCCGGTAGGAGAGGAGGGGTGGAGAACGGGTCTCTCGTTCTCGCGGGTTCTCCTCTCCCCATCCACCCACGCCTTTTTCTCCGGCCAAGTATTTCATGTTATTTTATTGTGTTGCGACTCAATAGTGGCCTCCCTCCGTATCGCCCGTTACACGTAACGTTCTTTCTCTCTCTTTCTCTTTCTGGTTCTCTCGTCTCGCGTGCGAGGACATACCGAAATGTATGACGGCGCACGAGTTGCACATATGGGAGAGGATCATACCTCTACGATGGTGGAGGAGTTAAGGGGAGAGGCGAGCAGAACTCGGGGGATGCATGCAGATACACCGAGTACTTAGCATTAAGTATTCAGCGCAAGGGGATCACGTATTATCGCCGACTCCCTGCACGCCGTACGATTATTTATTGCCACCCGGTACGTATATCGCGCTGGGAAAAAGGAAAGTACTTACCCGACGCCATCTAATGCCTCATCTCCTGCCTGCTCGCTGCTACTCTGTTTCCTTATTCCTGACGGCCGGCCGACGTCTTTCTCGCCATTCAATTCTTTACCGCACAAAGAGAGCTGTTATCTGTATGCCACAGCCGGTGTCCACCCCGTACACACATCTAAATAACGCGACATTCTTATGTGAATCCTAAGACGCGCCGTACCAAGACCAAGCATCGCCTTATAAGAATTTGGGGATTATAGAATAACAGGAAAAATTTCTACGCCAGTCTGACCTATATAGTTTCTCATTGTAGTGTTAATTGGAGGGTACAAGGGAATCTAGGTTAAGTCTTATCGATAATTACTAAACTGGGGATCTTTATGCAAAATGAAAATCGTCAACGTCGATTGCAAGAGATAGAAACCAAATGGAATGCTATTTCACTATGTTTTGAATTTCATCCACTCAACGTTCCTATATATTCATAAAGATTCGCAGTCTAGTAATTACCATTAATTTAAAAAACTGGCGCAACATCCTTAGCTGCAAGGGCCAATAGATCGTCCGTGTTTTTGCCGCGGGAGTGGCGAGTATTTTATTGGTCAATTCCAGAGATTATCCGGGTGTGCTGCGTGGTTTCGCGAAAATAAGTTCTCCGCGAGGGACAGGAGGAAGCGACGGAAAGAATTCGGGAACTCGAAGGGAGGGCGACGGGGGTGTTCGGTAGCGGAACGCGAAACTTCCGAGAGAACGATTCTAGGGAAAAAGGGATGAAGGGAGAAAGGCAGAGCTTGTTTCGCAAACAGTTAGGAAATAGCTAACGCCGAGGATAAAGTGGTATCGGAACGAGACGATCGTCGAACAGATGCCGGGCCATAAAACAACCGCTTCCTCTTCTCCACCCCCTATCGCTCTATCCCAGCCCCGTGGAGCAAGCCAACTAGCGTTTCTCCTAATGGGCCAAGACAAACTGCGCCCCCGCCGTTCGGTGTTTAGTGTCTGGCTTGCAGGGGTTGCTCCCGGAGAATTTCTTCCAATACCCATTATCTCGAGGCTCCGTCTTTCCATCCGCCCTCCCCCGTCCCTCGATCTTCGTTACCGTATTTCTCCGTGGTTTTCTTTTATTTCACGAACGCGTGTTTCGAACGCGCATCAACCGCGATAAGGTCGGCTGCTGCCTCGTTCCACGGATCCCCTTCTTTCCGAATGGAAAACTCGGAGTCGTCCCCTGGCGGGTTCGTCGACCACCCGAGTGCAATTGAAATAACGTCGTCGTCGTCGTCGTAGTCTACGCTGGACAACTATCATACCTTCATGTAGATTGCACGAACACGCTGTCGAAAGTGCTTCTCCAGTTTATCCAGAGGGTGTGTTCGGGAATCCTACGCAGTGCCACAGCGTTCTCTAAATACCAAACAACCGAGCATTTCCCTCTTCGTTGGTTTTTTTGCACCTATAGGACGCGAGCAAGAAGGTAACGATCGGTATCGATTATTCGATTTCTCTATCCAATATTCATGAACCCAACATCCACTTACCAACATACGAAACAGGGTGAGAACACGTTCCATTTTTCTAAAACTATCCCGCTACACTTACAGCTCTCCACCGAAAATTAGAAATACATCAATTGCCTCGGACACGTGCTCGCTATTTATACGAAAATTTTCAGCGATTCGTAGCGATTCCCTTCTAGCCCCGCTTTTGCGTGTAGGCATTACGTATACATAGGAATACAACGGTCGAGAATGTATCGGGAGCCCGCATACATGAATAATATTGTGAATGTTAATGCACAAGACATATTGAACATCTAGGAGTGCCGTACCCTGAACACCGATCCCTTCTCTTCCTGCCGCGTTGATTACGGGAATCTGTAACTTCGTTAACAAATTCAACCTTCACTCGTCGTCCGTCAGCAGGGGTCTCGAGCCCGAATCGATCGTGCTTAATATTCTCTCGTCCTCACCCCATCTTTCAATCCCCACCCGGAAAACTAAAATAATCTCAACAAATTCTCTCGGATTGAAACACCTCATCCAAGAAGACACCTCTTTCAATGCCAAAAATATAAAACCGGAGAGGAAGAGAGAGAGAGAGAGAGAGAGAGAGAAGGCGGGGGATTGAAATCATCGTCATCGCGTCGGCGCCGGAGGTAGAGCGGCGGAAGGAATGCACAAATAATGATAGCTCGCCGTTATTTCTCATTAAAAACAAGGGATTCATCGTTCGCCATTATCGCAGAAGTGGTGGTGTGCCCTGCTTCAGGGCCGAAGCGCGAACACGCCCGACACGGACACGCGCGAAAGTGCCCCTCGCGCATCAATATGCCAGCGCGTAACAGCAGGAACAAATGAGTGTCATTGAGAGGTGTCACTTCGTGGTATATTCGTTTTTTATTTCCCGCGTGCTCGTTACCTATCCGCTACGCGGCTCATTGTCGTTGAGCGTCGGCCGCGCTCGAGTGCTTCAAGCCCGGCAGATTACAAATAATCAGCACCCGGAGCGTGGCTATCCCTTTCTCTCCGATATCTCTAGTGCATCTTCTTTTTCCCTGTCGTCGTTGCTTGTTGCCACTTCACCTTCGCAACCAAACCAAAACCCCAACCCCAACACCCGCGTCGCGCCGTGCCGTGCTACCTCTGGCCGACGACAGAACCTTTCGATTCATTTTTCCAGCGATATAACAACCCGCGTCGCTGATCAGCTCACCGTTCCGTGTCTACCGGCTGAATGGAACGTCTTTGTCTCGCCCGCACCGCAAACAGAGGAAAGGAGACAATCGTTTCGACGAGGACAGCCCCTTTCACGAACCTTTCCCCGCTCGCAACAAACCTCCCACCACATTTAACTAACCGTGGAACGAAAAATTAATTTTCGATCGCACCGCGACATCCCAGCATTTGTTTCGTAAGTTTGCTGATTCGATGTAGCAAGATTTGAGACGATATTCTTTTAATAGTTTTACGTGCTGAAGTTTTGTCAGTTTGATCGTGGAAGCTGAAAACGGACACCCTTTTCAAATGTAATTCGAGGATGAAGATTTTCAATATTGTAAATCGTAAAACATTTGGTTTATCGTCCCTGACAGTAAAATTGTTCTAGGAGTGTGATAGAATTTCGAGAAAGTATGAACTTTATTACATGTTCGCTTGATAGTTTCGCCGATCCGCACACGGTCCACTGACCACATTTGTTTGTTCTGATGCTGCATAGGGATCTGATGTTGCATATTCGTTTCATAGGGAACACAGCTTTGAGCTATTGTTGCTGGCGTTTACGTTAATTGGTAATTTGACGAAAGCCTCTGGCTCGAACCGATGCTGGGAATCTCGCTGTGGAAATGGTAGTCACTGGCGAATGTGATTTCCTGCGAAATCGTCGAGATTTGCGGAATAATTTGGCCAGCCGTTTCATCTTATTTCGAATCGATTACTTTTCACAGCCAGCGGTTTTCTTTTCGGTCCGTTAAATTAATTTCCAACTTATTAGATCGCCATTGTTCAAAACAACGAAGTTCCATTGAAAAGTTTTCTGAATTAAAAAATTTGATGCAGCTCGAATTGCAATTAATTCAATGTAAACACATCTTGAAAATAATTTTAAAATTATCCAATTTAATTTTAATTTTCGGAAACATCTAAACATATTGGTATTTTCGTGTATTCTTGTTTTAAATATTTTTTTCGGCAAATAATGATATCACGAAGAAAATGATTATGACATTCTCCGAATCAGTGGGACAAGGACAGTGACGCCTGCCGAAATTTTCGACGTACCAGCTTTAACAGATTGCGTAGCTCATAAACGCAACGTAGCCTAAAGCTATATCGACTACTAAGCAGCATGTAGTACGAATATACCTCGGTATATGCAGTGTATACGCCCGTAATTACCTTTACCCTTAATTATCTATCCAATTAGCCGCAAGCTATTATGATTAAACCTATACTATAAGTTTATAATAACAATTACTTACTATCGACCACCCCTACGACATGGTAATTCGCACTTAGCGCGATGAATCGCGTCGCGATTGAGTCTGAAGTATCGCGAGTCAATTATCTCTTCATTCTTTGCATTCTAGATGGAGACCCGAAGCTATTATTCCGTGCTTCGGTTGCACAACAGCATCACTTCATATATTACGTGCTATTAACAATGGAGTTGTATTGAATTTACCCGCGTTCTCTCGAATTATTATAACATGTTAAAATCATTAAAAGAAGGAGCATATTTTTTTCAGCATTGCTGAACGGAAGAAATAATTTATGGTATGGCTTGGGAGACATGTACAGAAAGGAAAATTTTCATAGTGGTACAATCGATATCGTATTATCGTATAATCCTGCGTAACTGCATTTTAAATTTTAGTAATGAATTATTGAAAAAATCAATACGTTTATAAATAGTGCATGATTTTTCAATAATGCGATTTATTAGGTTAATTAGTCCATAAGTCGATTTTGCTTGAAGTGTTTGAAAACCCGCTCTTGTTCTCAATTCACGTTCCGGTGCGTAAAAATTGATTTGCGCAAGTAGAGTGCAACAATCAATATGATTATTAATTAAATGAAAAATAATTATATTAATTCTGAGTTTAGATAAATTCTAGTAATTCCATCTCGAAGGAGGGCTTTTTTCGCGAAACAAAGTGTTTGCGCGGCGAAACGTTCAATTTTACGGTAATGTAATATCGCGAGGCCATTCAGCGGTGGTATTGTTTCCCCCAAAGCGACGTTTTTCTAGGTACAACGTAATTAAATGTGATACTCGAGCCTCGCTTCCGTTTCGAGTGGCCATTGAAAAATAAGTCGCCCCATACCATCGCGCAATTGTCATATTTCCAAGTGGCAAGAAATGAAATAGAAGGACACGGCCGACAGAAATATGGTGTTCGTTAATTTAGTGCGTCTCGCCCCCTCCTGTAGCTCCGCAGTCATTATACCTTCGGATAATTAACTCGATTTTTCTTCCACGAAGAAGGAGATAATTGCACCGATGAGGTACGAATGTTTCAGCTCGTTAAACGTGTTATTCCTCCTAGCAAACCGTTCAAAGGCCAATTATCTTTACTGCACCGCTTATGTATAAGTACAATCTATGTACACACACATACAAACCCTACAGGAAAAAAACCTGAAGAACAGAGAGAAAAAGAAAGATGGAAAGAAAGGCGACGGGGAAGCAGAGCCTGATAAATTTTCGTTTGTCGCTAACATTATCAGCGTCGCGTTCGCCACTCAATAAATGATTTCCACGGAAACAAGTTATTAGTCCATTAGACGGGAATAGTCCGTGATGGAACGTAACGACGCTTTTTGCATAATGCAGCCCATAAAGTTACCGATGCGTTCTATGCCTCGGCCTCAAGAAGCTGTTAAAAAATCGCGGCTCCCTCGATGCTAATCAACTGGAATTAGCGCGAGCTACTTTATGTTTCCTTTGTTCGTAAATATCGAGTTCATTCGATTCCTGTTACTCGCCGGAACCAGCTCTTTAGATCCCTATCTTCTCTTTATTAGCAGCCTCGGCTTTCCTTTAATACAGCCAGCAACTTTTTAATATTCTAGCTGCAATTAAACAGACTTCACATTTTTTTATTGTTACTCTATGCGGAAAATTCTTACGGCACCTATTGAAACGATCCAGAATTTTATTTCCAATGTGCATCTAACGTGCTCGATAACGTGAATGAATGAAACGGCTTTCACGCCCGACATTTCCATACGGCGAAGCAGGAAGCGCACGTGTAAAAATCATCCGGAGAATTCCGGCGGGGTACAATAGAAAATCGGTGGATGCGCGCATCTGGCATCGAGAAACTCGATATGCAAAGTGAAAAACAAAACTCTGACCTGACTGACAGAGGGTACACCTTTGATTCCTTCCCGTGAAAGAGGTATGGAAATCACGGGGAACGTTTGATCGAAAATACGTTGGTCGTCTCGATTACGAGACTCCTCAAGATCGTTAAAGGAAATGTTCTAATAGTGTCACCGATTCAACATCTGTCAGGAAACTTCTGCCGATGGAAGACTGACTGTAGAAACCGGGACACTAGAAAAATAACAGCGTCCCCCTGATAACCAAAGTGTACACGTCGGGGAACTTGTAAAAACGAGTCTGCAGAAATCGGCAGGACGCAGAGACTACAGTCGTCGGCAACGACCAAAAAAGAGATCTATCGCGGCATCGTGCAAAGGGGGGTAGGGAAGTAGAGGGTGGAGTCTAGCGTAATCGCCATAATAAATAGGAAAGTTTCGGTTTAATTATTCTCGAGAGGGTCTCCATCATCCGGGCGACGTGATTCCGACGCGAGGGGTTAATTATTAGAGCCAGAGCATATGAAACGGTTGACGAGCACGCGTGTCTGAGACAATGGCTCGAAATCCCGCAGCTTGTGATTCATTCAACGAGCGAAGTCGATCGCTCGCGAAACGGACTGACATCTCTTTTCAGCGGTCCGTGGCACTCGAAAGAGAGACAAACAGAAAGCAAGAGAGAGAGAGAGGTTAGAGTCGAAGGACCATTTACCCGCGTGACACGTCGTTTCCTTCATAAGTTGTCACGCGACAACGATGCAGACGATTCACGAGCGTCGCGGTGGCTCCCTTTTCTCAAGAGGGTCAGGGTCGACGCTTCAAAACGCACACACACGCACACACACAAACACACAGAGGCTCGCACACGTACATTGAAAACGCAATGGAAACGATCCCGAAGGCGATGGTCCCCGGTCCGTCTACCGGTCCGCGGCGAATATCTGCAGGAAGTTAAACAAAAAGAAATCCCCGGGAGCCCCTGAATATTCTGAATCGATTAAATAATCGAAGCCTGCCATCTAGTTTCCCCGCCGACGACGAAACCAACACACGCCTCGCCTCGTTCTCGTACTCGCCGCCGCCTCGTATACGCGTGCTCCCGTCGAGCGGACCATTCAGCCGCGCTCCTTCTTTTCATATTCAAATGGCACCATTGACGCTTCAATGAATAATACTCAATGATAAATTTGTGGGCGTATTCAGGATGGACCGCGGCGAGACCTTGAAATCCAACCGCGCCAAACGCGCGTGCATTTGAATACGTAACCGAAGGAGAGACCCACCAAGTGAAAGGCGAGGGGCGCACGGGAACAGACCAAGGTGTACCCGAACACGGTGCACGCTCTACCAAACGAATCCTTTTTCTAGCAACAAACTCTTTTCGAACCGCGATTGAACATTCCGACACCCTGCTCCTTCGGGATATGCCTCGCCCTCTTCGATTAATCGCAATCCTACGCGGACGTCTTCAGAAACGATTCTTCCTGATGACTCTCAAAGAATTCTGCACAGTTTGGAACTTCTTGTAATCTCATTTAGGTGTCTTCAACTCTCCGGAAGAAGGACAATAAAATACCGGTACACCTTCAAAGGGAATCTTATCCACGAAAAAGTTTGAAGCTTCCGGGAAATCGACTCAGGAGAGTCACCAATTAAAGATTGAGATCCGTTTGAGGGAGAAGTTCGACACCGCCGGCTCGTTAGATATTAATATCCACGGCGACTGCCGTGCTGTTGGAAACGCGGCCCTAACAACGTTCCTGATTTTTCGCGCCTAACCGAGCATAACAGGAATCGCAACGCCTCTCTCGTAGCTCTTGCAAAAGTCGATGCACACATTTTTTCCCCCGCGGCCGGGCCGCCCGATACCGAAGAAACCATTAAATTATTACGCTCAATTAACCGTATCCTTTAGGCCGCAAGAAATACCAGCACACCGGATGGTTACAGTTTCCGCGGTAATAATTCGTAACCTCGAACCAGAGCACAGAGGAATCGTAATTGTCGTCACGAAATCGTTAACTCTTACGGCGAAAGGGAGTCCCAAGTTTGGGTATACTTCTCGCGAGCACTGTTCTCTCTCTCTCTTTCTCTTTCCCATTTTACTCTGTCCTTCTTTCCTGTTCTCTGTCGTTCTTTGTCGTTCTCTGTCGCACTCTAACCCTGTACTCTCCTGGTTTTTCTCTGTCGCGCCCATGGAGGCGGGCACCGACGAACGACAGCCGCTTGTGGAGCGCTCATTGTGCGACATTTTTAATATCCAGGTGGATGCACCTCGAGTCTGTCGCAAGCAACCCCCCTCTGGCTGTGCAGGGTTCGCCTACGCGACGACGCTGCATTCGGAATTACGTCACGCGTGATAAATTCTTGTCGCGCGCGCGTGCGGCCGCGCTGAAGGGACTCTCTCTCTCTCTCTTTTTCTCTATCTCACTCTCTGCTGGTTCCGTCGTCGTCGTTTTCGCGTTCATGGCGAGCGCAAACGATCTCGGCCGGTAATCCTCTCGTAGAAACGGCGGAAGAGAATAGACGCGGACGATTTAGAGCCAGCCGCCCAGCCCGGTCGGCCGAGTACACGCGAACAAAGAACTTTTTAAGAATTGTTACCGCCAGTCTAGACACCGCGAGACTCGCGCCGCGGTCGCCTTCGTCAGGGATACGACCGAAGAATGCATGAAACGCACCGAAACAACCCCACAATCTTCTAACTTCGTGCCACCACCTGGGGGAACCCCATCGATTCCGACCATGACTTCGCGGAACCATCCTTCCTCGTACCCAATCCTATCGTGCTATTTTTACCAGTTGCTGAACTAGAACTAGTCGACTACAGCCTGAAAAAAAGTTAGCTAGTCTCCCAGAGATAGTTGAGATTACGAAGCTGTCTTAAACAATATTCGAACGCAAACACGTTTCAGTGAACTTCGCGGAAAAGGTCACCGCTCAAAGAATTCTTTTCTAGTGATCGTAACGATCTGTTGCGCAACGGAGTGATTGAGAGTCTAACGAGCGATGGACAGGTATCAGCTTTCGCGGAGAAGTCTATACGTCAAGTAGCAGAAATGAAATTCCAGAGAATGTACGAGAACTCTCGCACATTCGTGAGAACGTTTAATACTAGAAAAATGTTTAGCTACACGAAAATACATTTAATAGAATGTTGTAAGTTGAAAAAACAGATTCGTATCTGAAAGCAGAAGTTTGCAGCAACGATTCGGAATACAGCATTTTATCCATAAATGTCCCAAAAGTCTAATCTGTAAATGTCCCAGATCTATCCCCGCTACTGCAAGGTGTACCCCCTTGAGGGGCTGTTATGCTCGAGAGGCTTCGGTCGCCGAGAAATATGACACCATGCGGCTCGGATATATCGGTAAGTCCACCTAATCGGAATATTCAACTTCTCTAGTTTCCATTATTTTGGAAATTAATAAAAATAATCAATTATAATAAAAAAAACATACCAAATATGATATAATTCCGATGATATTTACTTGTGTAATAGACAATTAAAGTTTCGGGCACAAGGAAGGACTGTCGCCTTCTCTACGTTCGGCAGCAGTCAAAGATTAGTTTCCCTGGCGCATAAATGTCCTTCGACAGACCCGTGCTGGAGACTTATATGGATAAAATACTGTAGCATGTAAAACGGAATCGGCGTAAAATCCTCGAATTTGTCCCATGTTCCCCTTTCTCCCACCGGAGAGTGGTGAATAGAGGCTGCTCCCAGGTTGTTGCGTCCTCTGTTCCGTCGTTATCCTCTTTTCAAGACGAAAGCGTTCGATTTTTCCAGTTCGCGTAGCCTCGCGCAACCAGCAAACAATAACCGATCGAAGGGGAAGAGAACGAAGGAACACAGGGCAAGGGAGGAACGGCGAGAGAGGGCCCACGAAGAGATTCTACCCTGGCGAGAGAGAGCCCCGTATTTCACGGGGATTTAAACCGAAGACATTTTCACTCGATAAATAGATAGTAGGCCCGGCAGCGGCGTGTTATACACGACAGCCGATCCTTATTATAAACTCTAACTAGCTGAAGCCTCCTGCCACCATATATACTCACGCCACGGGGTAACGACGATACTTGATGGGATTCCTAGCCGATGGTGCGGACAATCCTATCTCCGAAACCCCCCACCCGCCTCTTGAAATCACGCGCCTTCGTCTTCGCCGCTCGTTCCGCTGACATTCACTCGACAGCCTGTCTATAATGAACGAATCTTTGCTGTACCGTACCCCAATGAATCTCTTGCTATCAGAAACTTCTTCTAATCTCCAACCACTGGCCTGTAGAACCAGTGGCAGCTGTCAATCTTCCAAAATCTCAAGGAGTCTGAAATTGAAAATTTCTAGTTATCTACTAGACCTGTAGTAGATCCTGTCAATCTTCATATAGCCATTCTGAAACAGTTTTTGTTGGATTTAGACTAGATTCGCAGTGGTTACCTAGTTTTCTCGATGAATCACCGAATCTCAAGGAATCTTTTGCAATTGTGTCTTCTGTATTGTTTCTTTCTTCGAGCTTCGAGCTTTCAGATCTGTCAGGCGTTATGCAGGATTTGAAAAAAGCCACACGTTTGTCAAGCTTAAATTAGACTCTCCGTTCTAGAATCAATGCTTTCAAGTACTGAAGACTGTCAATGTGGTGGACTAGCTATTCGAAGAATCGAAATTATTAATATCTCCGCACAGTTGTTCGCGTCGCAACGTGTGACGACTTGTCGCGAGAAGCTGTTGCAATAAACGCAGTGCTCTCGAGACGGTAGGGAGAGAGAGAGAGAAAAAAAATGGAGGAGAGGTCCCCGACGAGTTCTTATCGGTGATTATGGATACGTCAAAAGAGAGTGAAGTGTTTAACGAGGACCGTCCAACCGATTGCGAGTCACCGTCGCTAATGATCGTACGCCATTTTCTTTCATCCCGGGTGACACGTCAAAACTCCGTGTGGTCCTCGAATTGCCTTACCTCGAGCGACAGTTTGATCGGCGACAAAAAAAATTACCGTAACCACCGCCCCCTCGAACCGCCATTACTAGCCCACCCATGATTGCGTGCTGCTTCTCTTTTTATTTTCCGCGAACACTGTGCATATATTAATTGCATCGCGATTTATGGACCCGCAATCAGAATTGTCGAGGTGACAATGTGGTCACGTTCAATTCACAGAGGTACTATATTATTTTTGCTCTTTGACGTCGAAGTGGCCGCGTGTTTCACTGCCAAATATATGACAATTTCACTGGAAATCTGTTCGTAAGAAACTTTTCCAAATTTTTAAAAATTAAAAGCCATTAGGTTAAAAGCATTAGGAAATAGATATTATAAAAACGATAGAGCGTTGAAGACTAGGGATTAATATTGTAAGACGTGAGAGGGATATTTGGGACTTTATTTGACGAAATAATTGTACATAGTGAGGACTTAGATTGAGGTTACTTGAATAAAAGAGTCACATTCGTCTTTAGGCATGCCTAACTGAATTTCTAGTCGGGTGTTTTTAACTGTTTATTATAAGAACTGGCAGCGAAAGAATTCATGTTTCCAATCAACACAAACCTAGAGTGCGAATAAAGATCAAAGTCCACCGAACACATGTACAATCTGTCGAATGGAAATTGCAGCAGAATGCTCGGCCAATTAAGTGACAGAATTCATTCTCCCCTGGATTCGGAGACAGAGACCGTTCCCAAAGCAAAGGGGCAACAGAAAAACGTACCAATCTCCTCGAAAATTGCCTGAAAAGCTAATAAGCACGCCGCAAGAACGATATTGACCGTACCCCAGACGAAGGACCGGATTCATTTACATATCAGCAGCGGGCGCGAGATTAAAAACGCAGACCGCGACGGGGAGCGGTGAGGCGGGGCGCGGTGCGGCGTGTACGAGTAAAAATAATTCAGATGACAATTACATTGTAACGAGATGCGTCGGAGCGTTCCGATGGTCCTTCAAAAGGTCCGTCGGACGTGCGTACAGGTATATCGAAATCGATGGGGTTCGTTGGAATCAATCTAAAGTGTCCGGGAACAATTTCCACTGCTCGCCAGGACCGCCGGCTTGCAGCGCACAATCTCCTTGCCCCGTTATTATTTCAAAAGAACGTAGCTAATTAATTAAATCTCGCGTCGGAACAGTGGCGCCTCGATATCAAACATTAGCGAAAATACCGGGGACGTGGACAAAGCGACAAAGAGCACTATAGAGAAAGGGGGTGGGGGGAAGTTGAAAAGGGGTTGAGGGTTGGAGAAACGGAGACAGGGAGGAGTATGAGGGACAGCACGAGGACGAGGAAGAGGAAACGTGGGAGGAAAGAGAGAGGAACGGAGGGGGAGAGAACGTGAATTCTACACACTTGTACGCGCATTAACAACGGCATCAAGAGCGGCAATGGCATACGCAACGAGAAACGGAAGAAGCACGCAACGGCAACACAACAACGAAGGCAGCTCCCGGCTGATTACGTATTAATACGTTTCTCTGAATCCCGTGCCGTCAGACCGACGGACGAACGGATGGACGGACACACGGCCAACAGAGGGGGTGGGAAAAGAGCGGAGGGTGGGGGGCAACGGGGCTGCAAAAGGGGGTGGACGCAGAGAGCGTCCCAGTGCTGAGGGCGTCCCGCGGGACACTCGGCCAGCCATGCTCTGATGAGAAAAATTACCAGAAATAAAAGGAGGACCGACAGTACGATTATACAAAACGGATATTATTACAGCGGACTCACAGCTCTGTGTCTCTTATTAAACCCTCCGACCAGCCAGCAACGACTTTGCTGCGATCCGATGAGACGCTACGACGACGTCTTCTTCCGGGAACCTTTGTCTACGGGATGCTGATTTAACTGACAACGGATGCTTGTACACCGCGGTCCTGTTGAAGAAGTAGCTTTCCCTTGAGACACTTCCCGTGGCTGTGGGAGATCCGGAGCCTTCTGAAATTGGAACGGTGCGAGGAAATTAGCAAATTTTCTTGAACAGTGCACGAAGAAAATTTCTCGAGTATCGCTAACGTAAAATCTGAGCTAGATTCTTCTTTAAACTAGTTTCGAGACGCGTGGGAACAGATTAGAATGGTTCCAGAGATTTACCACTGTTGAATTAATTACAGTGATCCTATGGAACTGTACGGTTTGCTCAACAGTGTTTGATTTATCGAAAGCATTTGTAAGAGAAAGAGAATATGAAAGGGTTTTGTCGGTGGGCCGAAGAAAGGATCAGACGACAACACAGGCCTAACCCAGCAGAAGTGAGACGTCCAACGGAAGCCGGCGGGTACGTTCGATATCGGGATAGAGGCACCTGATGTTTGATAATCAATTCGAGAACAGATGGATGCATATCCTTTCGACAAAGCCGAACGAATGCCGCGCCGGGGCTCCGGCTGGGTTACGCGATCGTTCGGCATTATCTAACGATCGGTCCATTTGAATACAGGTCAGATCGTGGGTCCGATCTACCCGTTCCACCTCCCTGGGCTTTGCATTTAAATATTAGCCTCCTACGAGAAACCCATTGAATGCCGGGTCGCAGGTGCACCACCACCACCATCACCAAAGAAACGCTTTTGCTTTCTCCGCAACCGGGAAACACGTATATAGCGTGCGTTCACGTGAAGGCGCACCCTTCGAGGGATTTCTCGATTCCTTCTGTTCTCCGTTGGGTGCCCTCATTCCCTCTCTCCGCGGTCCCTCGACGATCACTCCCACCAAACCACCGATAAAACCCACGGACAATGCAACGCGCGATGATCGACTCGTCAAAGGGTTACCCTGCATGGGAATATCGCCGAACCAACGAGAAGAGAGACCTTGGACCGGTTAGGATCCCTCAAAGGAGACGAAGGTCGATGCCTGATGGGTCGGAGGCCCCGATCATTGACTCAGCTGCTTCCTCGATCTTTCATTCGACATGCTACCTTACGATTCGACCTCGACACACTTCGTGTTTTCAAAACTACATTTAGAATCGTATCCTTCATCCCTGTTCTGTTAGAAACGAATAGATTAATTAACTTTAATTGTCGTTTCTTTGATTTACAGAGAAACAAATTCTAGTTGATTATTTATTGAACCCCTCAATAAATTGTCTTATATATATATTCGTATCTGAATCCGTACACTTCTTTATACACGAGTACTGAAGTAAACGTGTATTGAAAATACACATTGGTGTACATAAATAGAAATGTGTATTTCTAATATGAACGAAGGTTTAGAGTTTGGGCACCTTGCTGATTCTTTTTGGCGAACATAGCCGCGCGTTTAGTTACCATGAACGGATTACGAAACATGGTAGGTGTTAGGAGATATGAACGGCGCCGTCGATCAACGTTATTTTCACAACAATACCATAATCCCAGGAGCAAACGGGAAACGACGTGTAATAACATTCGAGAATGGCGTTCCCTCTCAATTTCGAAGGTGCACATTTGCTACGCTCCAGTGCGCAGAGTTATTTCCGATAGATGTTGCGCCCGCGCCGAGCGCTCATTTAACTCTGGCCAGATGCTACAAAAGTTATCTCCTCTAAACTCTGCCTTCGATAAATCTCATTACTCGGTGCGCGCCGCGCCGCTCCGCGCCGGGGCCCCGTATCGAGGCAGCATCCACTTTTCCATCGCGCTTTCTCTCCAATCCTCTGCGCTACCCTCTACTGCTTCTTTCTCTTCTATGTGCCGTTCTTTTTTTTTCGTCACGTTTTTTGCCCTTTTTTCCGACAGGCTTTCGTTTTAGCAACGTGCGCGCGCGCGCGTCCATCAATTTTCACGAAAGTTCCCTCCTCGAGTGACAGAGCGAGGACACGCTCGCGCGCAGCCGAACCGAATTAAAATCCGATCAAAGTTGCGAAATTGACGCTTCAATATTTGAGCCGGCGGGGGCCAACGCGATAAACGGACCCCCGTACACGCGAGCCTAAATCGTCGCCGTACTCCAGCTGCGAAAGTTTCAAGGAGCGTCGCGTAATACTCGATAACCACAGACCGAAACGTTTCTCCATTTGCAACATCGATAAACATTGGTACAGCCTCCTTCTGCGATGTACACATACGCTGGAATAAACCACGCAAAAACATATTAATAACATTGTTTGGAAATGGAACCACTATCAGACTCGCTACAGAGACTAACAAGAAGTTATTCCTCCAGATTGAAGCAGTCAAGCATCGCACTGGAGAATCAGACTATTCGAACGAGACAATACCAGAGACGGTAATCAATGATAAAGAGACAGAGAGAGAGAGAGAGAGAGAGAGAAGAGCAGCACGGAGCACAGAGGGCAGCGGACCACTTTGATGCTGGCAGCCAGTCCGAATTAGGCTAAGCAATCGGAAGGACAAGTCTTGCCTATCCTGCAATTTCCTAAACTCCAGGCGAAATCCCTTAGAGGTGTGTGCCTCTCGCTCTCCCCGGCCGTTTCCTCTTCCCGCTTCCCTACCCGGAGAGATGAAACATTCGCGGGTTAAGATAGCGTCTTTTCAGTGGGTGGTGGAGGGACGTAGAGAGTGGGGAGGGGTGCGGTGGATGGGGTGTGGATGGGGGTGTGGGAAGGGAGCCGTTTAGTAGTTGAGGAAAGTGTACGGGGGTGGCAAGGAACCATGGAAGGTCGACGAAGACGGGTATTTGTGTAATATTCCGTTTGTCTTGCCTTCAGAGCATCCGCTAATGTACACAACACTAGGCACTGTAACGAAGACACTTGGCAGAGAGCAAGAGGCAGCTACCGGAGGATGCCAACCAGCACCGCTACTAAGATTGTTATTGTACAATTTGCTACGTCTAAGGCACATCCCGAGCGTCGAGTGTGAGGGCAGCACCTTTGGACATCAGACGTGGGTATCACAGAGAAGAGCGACTAGTCCTCCTTTTGCCGGCGCGCGCCGTGTGCCAGGCTGTGCACTCGTGCCTGGAAATTCTATTGTCCTGAATCGAGCCACTTGCCGAGCACCGTTATACCGATTAATAACACACAACAACTACCCATCCACTACCACGGCAATCTATCGACGCGTTATTTTCGATTTTCACTTGGAAATCGAACGAGACCCGTCACGATCGCTCTATTCTTTCAGTACTCGACAGAGAAGTCCCCGGTCTAAAGTTTCGCTGTTGATCGAGATCAAAGCGGAGGAGACCAGGTCTCGTATGGATCCCTACGAGAGAGAATGGCCAAATCGGCGGTGGCTAACGGAGAAAACGTTGACAAATAACAACGGCCCGCGGGGCTAATTCGCCCCGTCAACGGGAACCAAAGACAAGAGAGCTGTTTCAGCTTGGATTAACAACGCTCGCAAGATTCCGCGAGGCTGTTCGCGTCTCGACGGAATTACGCGACCGGAAGTGGCTTCGTTCAGCCATATTTGCTGATCTCCAACCCTCTCTACCCCGTCCCGTTTCCCGTTATAGAATCGCTGCGAATTGTGACTAGGTGAATCCCTTGTTTGTGTACCCGCTAGACTATCTTCTGGGCACCGTGCACGAGAAAGAGAGAGAGAGAGAGAGAGGGTGATGACAATAAAGTGGTTGTTCTTACACAAATAAAACAGCACTTAGTGCCGGTACTTACCCTTGCTGCCACTCCATCCTCCCACCCCAAACCCTTCTCTCTCTCTCTCTCTTTCACTCTCTTTGATCCTCTCTTATGCTCTATTCGTCTCTCTTTACGACAACATAGACAATGGAAATGTGACATGTGCCCGGACTCCCTACAACAGCAGGTAACGCCGCAATACGAACCTCGTATGCAAATCCACTCGAGCATGCACTTCGGTTGGAGCTACGGAGGCATGAGTTTCAGGAAAACTCCTCGGTTAAATCAGGGAACGCTCGTAATCACTCGATTGTGAGCGTCTTCGCCGCGTCGGCGTCTTTGGCCTCTGTTCTAAAGTTTCATTCGATCTCGGACGATTCGCTTTATGCATTCTTGATGAACCGGACGCGTTAAAAGAACCAACAACAATCTTCGTTCAGTGTGACAATAGAGAGCTTTAGTAGAGTACAATGAAGATCAATGCTCAAGTAGCACCGTACATTCGTCGGATGTCCGTCTTATGCCCAGTTTATGCCCATACGTCCGACGTCCGTTGCGTAAGTCCCTAGGATGTCCGATGGACTTAAATTTCGGACATTTTTTTTCTGAAACGAATCTCGGGCATACGGACATGATTCGGTCATCCCTAGGACATAAGAAGGTCCGATACGGATGTACTTTGGTCATCTATCGGACATCCAAGTGCTACCTGGGTGTTATTTCTGTTTTAAGAAACGATCGTTTCGAAGAGGAACGTGTTTGTTCATAGTAGTCGATGCACTTACTTGTAAGAAAGAAGATTCGGACTATCGTTGTCGCGGATGGACAAGGGCAGAGGGAGACGAAGAAGCGCCGTGGGCCGATTACTCGGCCACCCGAGTACAAACAGCAGATCGCTTGGTAAATGCATGAAACACGATATGAAATGCACGAGTTCGGACGTTTTGGCATCCGGACAAGCAGACAATCAACTCATCGAGGCGTGTGGATGCATTTTTATTATATATTATAGACTGCCCAATGCTTTCCTCCATATCGTACGTCACTCACGATGTCAGTCGCTAACGTACCGTCTCGAACGTAGTTCACGTACCGGGTGCTCTAAAAATAGATTGAAAAACAGTCTTCCCTACCTGCTCCCAATCTGATCCACCTCGGTCAACGATTAAGTTCAGAAAGTACCTCTACAATTTTTTCCTCGTGAAATTTTCTTAAAAAGTCCATTTTTTACAAACCGTCACCAACCCACAATCGCAAAGCTATACAAATTTTCTTTAGTATACTTTTTGTTATTCAGGTACACGTTACCATAGAAAATCATGCGAATGACAAAGTAACAGTTTTGGACTCGATTAGAACTCGATAATTCTGGTATTAAAAATTCAAATCCGAATCGACATGTTTGGGTATGCTTACGAATATTGCTAGAGTTTGTAGTTTGTAGAATTTGATCGAACCGTTATGCCGCGAAAAATAAATTCCAATTGTATTAAAAATTGTGTAGTACAACTGAACGACGTGAATTGTCTAATATCGAGCCTGTATTGCGGATTACAAATTGAAGCTCGACGACGATTAAAATGGCCCGGTAAGTACCACGCGATACGAGGGGTTAGGATAATTAATCAGGTACGTAAACGTGTGAACGAGGCAACACGGTCGATTAAGTTCGATACTCACCACCCAGTATAGATTTCGGATATAGGTGTATCGAGCCGTATCTGCCTGTATCAGCGTACACATAATTACCATCTGATAGAGTCCGTTGTCTGTCGGGAGGATGATTTCATACTTGTTCTTGTTGCGGACCCGTCAAAGGTATCCCCGTGGCGGTAGGACGGTCGATCTCGGATGGGGGCCCAAGGGCCCTATGGACTCCTTCTCCCGTCTCGACCAATCACCGGGCCCTTACACACCGGCGTGCCGGCAAGCAATCGCGCGGCCGAAAAAAAAGTTCCCGATTAGGCTTGCTACAGGACGATGCATCGACCTGTCCGTGAGTCCCGGCCGCATCGATGGCCGATCGGAATTCAATCATCTCGCCAAAGATGGCGGACGGAATCATCCGCATCTCCTCAAATTATTACAATCAATTCTCCTCTTGGACCTGAATCATCTAGGCTGCGAATCTTTATGCGTTTATAGCGTGCAAAATTGTTGAAAAAATACTAGAATGTAAAATTTCATTTTCATTTATGTCAGATTCATCAACTGCACTTTCATTGAACAGGAACGGCACTTTAAAATCGGGAATGTAAATTTCCTGAAAGTTGCGTGACGAGGTGAAGCCTCGTTTCACGACAAAGTTTCATAAAGAAAGTCATACGGCGTGATTCCCACGCCAGAGGCGTGGACACTATGAAAGACGTGCATTCATTGAAGTCGTCGATTGCGTTACATCGACGCAACACCTGTCGAAAATGCAGATTTACGGCGCAGCTGCTTCCGCCAGAGCGGACAAGCAATAATTCACGGGGAGGAGAAGAACTCGTTCGCAATTTCGCCGCTTCTTCGATTTCTTTGAGCATCCTCCTTCGTCTAACTTCCTTTCGGGTTGTGCGTGGCATTGTTTCATTAAAACGCGGCATCTGTTTTGTTCAACGTTTATCATCCGCTAAATTAATTTTAGATGATTAATTCTAATTTAGAAACCGCGTTTCGTCTCGAGTCTGTCAGAAGAACTCGTCAGCAAGGCTAATTCTGGCAGACTCTGCCTTGTACGCTTGGTAATACGCGACGTTTACCTTTGAAAATCGTGATAAGATTTATTGTCTACGACGGCTTGATTTTTTGGGGGGAACATTTGTTATTTTTCTGATTTGTGCGTTCTTCATCGTGAAGAAGCTTTCTAATCAGTTTATGGCTGATTTCAATGATATTTCATGAAAAATGCAAGGCGAACACACCCTTGATGACTCGTCATCCTCCACGTCCGACTCGAGCAGCCTTCAGATGAAAGGCGAGAGACAAACAATGAAGTAATCAATATTACTCCAGTAAACGGTCTCTTGTGATCGAGACAGCATCATATGGGAATTGTGGATGTAATCAGCCTTCTGAATCTCCTGTCCAATGATCAACCACCCCGTAACACTCGCAAACGTTTCCTTTCTATTTTTCCAGATAGAATTTTAGAAATTGCTTCTTATACAGTGATGAAATTTTTTTTATGGGTAGATCGCAACCCTCCACAGTCATAGGGTTCACGGAGGTACACCTTTTCGACAGCGCATTGGCAATCACGCGTATGTGAACGTTCCCTGAATCCAAAGCCCTATATCGAAACCGAGGTACGTCACACGCACGAGTTCTTTTGTTATGACATTGTCGAGCCATTCATTGGTCTGTATTCGCCCGGATGGGACCGAGTCTCCCACGCACAACACCCATGGAACCTGTTTTCTTCTTCTTCTATCGAGCAGACGAGGTGGTGAGATCAAGAAAAAAGAAAAAAATCGAGAATTTATTTCGGTTCCTCCGAGCGGAAAGTATCTTTCTGTCGAACGCCTTTACGCTCCAGATTCACTTGACCGACTTTTCAAGCTGGTGTCCATCTAGGAGGAACTATAATGCACCCCGTAGCGATGGACTGTTACCCACCCATTATATTATGCCCTTGAAATATTTGATAAAAAATTACTATTCAATGCAAACTCTAAGATCGTCACCAAACTGTCACACAAACACTTCCTATAGAATAATTCTTCCCAGATATAATTAGGCTACTAACAGGTGCGGGAATGTTTATTCTCTCAGAAAAAAATTGAAATCCTTCGCGGTGAATCAAAAATGAATAAATTTGGAATCCTTAGCAGTGAATCACGGGTTTTTGGAAAGTCCTTGCACCCCTAACGAATCGCAGCAGAGTCAATAGTATGTCCGGAACTTGAAGCTGAAAGAAAAAGTTAGTTTTCCGAGTTCAGGACACACTCAGCCCTTTGTTAATTTCTCAAGATGAGTACGAGGGAGCAAATCTTTCGAACTGGTTTAAACGACTTCCACGGAGGGGGAACGAAAGGATCACCTGTCGCTCGATGACGATCAGGAGAAGGCGGAGAGGACCATTGTTGGCCGCGTCCGGTTTCATATGAATCTCTATTGTCCGGGACTTATATTTATTCATTAACAATTACCGGGTACTCGCGATACCGGCATCGGTATTGTCCGCCTGATCGCCGCCTGTCCGTCAATGAATCTCACGATCTCATCAACATTTAAATAAATTGCTATAGGAGACTGAGAAAATTGGACTGGCGCGCGCTTGCAGCCAAATTATCGGATCCTGTTGTCAACATCGTGGCCTGTGCAACACGTATATGAGATTCGAATCATTGACAGTCGAGAAAACGTAATTGAAAAATTCATTTAAAGCTTAAACCCAATCTCGGTTATATATGATGCATTTGTACACCGAATTTTTATGCAAATTTATTTTCTGAAATTCTTCTAATGTTTTCACTGTTTTCAATTACACCTACTCATTTCTGTGATAAATTCGTAAAATCCGCTATCTATTACTAATTTAGTCAACTTAATTAAGGATCACTGGCGTTCAAAGGAGTACATATTTTTATAAAACACTTTCATCACTCTTCTCGAATGTTACGATGTGAAAATGGATTGGTTGTGTCGAGCCACCGTGTATACACAGCGAGGAACTGGATTGAGAGAAGAAGAAAGTGTCGTTTTCGAAAAGATACAAGCTGAAAGGAGTGGACTTCCAATATATATGATTCCACCGAATCGCCGGTTAAGCCAGTCGTGAAAGGACAGATAAACGAGGAATCTTCCACGAAAATAATCTCCCGAGGACTCGATCTCGGATTAATACACCCCGGAGGGATCGCTTTGTGAGAGATTTTCTTGCTCGTTGTCCCGTTCTACAATCGCGCTTTGTCGAAAACCTCGTGAGAAGTCCTTCGGGGTGTTTGCGATCCTCGCTGCTTCGCGACACCTTGCGACAACCTATCTGGTCTTGCGTTCCCCTACGAACGAGTTTCCACTGTTAACGAGAAAAATCGGCAGCACCTGATATTTACTCTACACAGACAAGACGCTTATTCAAACCGTTTACCTCACTGAAATCACAAATGTACAACAGTGAAGTGAAAAAATAAAAGGTCTGTAAAAATTCTATAACCTCAATTACTGTTGGGTTCTTGCACGAATCTCTAGTTATATTTATCTGTACGTGCGCTTCGAGCAAACGGTTGACAGCCAAGAGCCAGTTATGCTTACACGTTATTTTTCTATTATTTCAATAAATATTCTTTCTCGCTTTGGAAACAAACTCTGTTAATTATTCAACATTTACTTGTGCAACAAATGAACAGCTTCTGATGGAGGACGCATCGTCCGTCGGACATAGGTTGCTGCAGTTTTGCAGTTTGTCGCAAAGACGGACGAAAAGATTGGCCTAATCGAGGGAGAGATCCATGTCCGCGCATCATCAGCGTTGTCTGTCCATTACTAAAATTAACGGATGAACGCACCAGGGGGATTCAGTTCGAGCAACGGAGCAGAGCCGCAAGTTCACCTGGGCTGTGGATCTGAGGAAGCCGGCGACGGGTGCCGATCAATTAACTAATGATCGCTAATTAACGTTCCCCCAGGACGGTAATATCCGATAACGCCGGCTCGACGCACCAGCCTTACGTTAACCATCGTTCGTGAAGCCGGAACAATCTTGGCGAAGACCTTAGTTTGAGTTTAACCGTGGCTCAGCACCGTGCTGAGTAATCAAACAATTACGTGGGGGGAGGGGGTGAAAGGTGGGGTACGTAGGTGGTGGGTAACGGAGGTTGGTAGGGGTGGCTTCAACCATTGCCGAACCAGCCTGAAATTCAGGGAGAATGGACGAGAACGAAGGAATCGGATTGGAACGAGACAGTCGAATTCGAAACGCGCGGCTCCCAAAGCAAGCCATTTCAGCAAAATAATGCCTACCAGTCGATATCATCGCGGCACCGAGTCTAATTGACTGTTAAACGCCCGTGTCTCTCACCTATTCCCACACCCACGCGATCGCGAATCCCATTCTGAATCACTTGTCGATCCCGTTCGATCACCGCGACGAAGTCTCGGCTAATTAAATTTATCAACGTACACTGATTGTACAAAGTATTCGTACACCTCTTTCCAAAACGAATAACTTTTTCAAAATACGATCCAACAGCTTGAATTTTCTTCAGACGTTAGAAAGATTAGTTTACTAGAGCTAATGTACAATTACTTTTTAAATTGTTATTGGTCACAATTGCAAATGGAAAAATAAAAATTCGTTGTACTTGATTTTTGTCTTACTTCCGTACATGGAATCTACCTGGCCCAATTTCTACCATAAATTATGAAACACCCAGTACAGAAATCTTCGAAAATATCAGTGAGAGAGTGTTATCAAACGCCGACAAGATCGTTTCGAGAGAAGCAAAGAGGAAGAGGATCGGAGGGAACACGCGTAGTAGCCAGAGACAATACGCGGAAGGTGAAGCTAATAAGCCACGAAGCCCGAGTCCACTCGCGGCTAATCCAAGGACAGCAATGGCCACCGCTCCCTTTACGGCTCGTAAAACTTCCGAAAGAGACAGGAAGGAAAGCGGCAGCCGAGAAAGTATTCGCACGAAATTGAAAACTCGACGACATGCATATTCATGCTGGCAACTTTAATATATGTTTTACGGCCTCTCCGAGCCCTCTATACCCCCTCTCCTTTTCCCTCATCGCGTACGATCCTATCTTTCGGTTTTTGTCTTCTTCTGGCGTGACTCCCTGACGATCCTGTTCCTGACAGGTTCCAGTGTCTCCTGTTTCGGGACTGTACACTCGTCGCCATAGACTCGGGCACACCGTAAACAATCGTTTCTCAGATTTTTAAATTTATACTCGCCGTAATCGACCAAAATACTTGGGATTCGAGGGTACAACTGAATTATTCTGATCTGGTTTGCGAAATCGAAAATACGAAGTGCATCGAAGTAGTTAGACTGCAGGTATTTCTTTCTCTCTTTAGTAATTTCAGTATTTTGTATTTTTTTTTTTGTATTCTGAGGCACCACTAAAAATTGCTGTACCATTATTCAAAATATTGTTTACATTATTAAATGTATCGGTATCTAATCAATTACTGAACACTTTAGTATTGATAAAATTTCAAAAATCGTAGAGAATGAAAATATTCTAGCGAGGAAGAAATGTTTAACTTTCAAAGAGTTAAGTTATTTATTCACCGTAAGGAATTTTCCAGGTGTCTATGTAACGTCTACATATCCAAGAAGAATTCTGGTTATTTTTAAGCATCGGTCAGCCATCGAACCTGCGTAAGTATTTAGAAGAGATGATAGATTCCGTTCGTGTCTCGGTCGGAACGTCGAAGGTCCTCCACGGGCCAATAATTTGGTAATGTTAATTGGCATCGTGATCCCCAGGTTCGACGTTATCGCAACATCGATGGAGCAGTTCGAAAGCGGTGGAAAGGCGGTGAAAATGACGTAGGAGCGTTAGCACGGGCGCGGAGAGGGGGCGGGGTGTGTGTGTATCTGCTCGAAAGCAGATTTTAATCGAGCGTCAAGCCGGGACAACGAATTTACGATCCGGCGTGGCCCTTTAGCAACTCGATTTAAGGCCGTTCGACGAACCAAACGATACGGTAATTAACATAAAGTATTAATAACGATTCTATCGTTGACGGTTCTCTTTTTTATGCCGAAGCTCTTTTTCCACGGTTTATGCGCCCATTAGATTTTACGATCGAACCAAAAAATAGCCGGGCGACGGGTGCGTAGGGGGTCCTTCTCCACCCTTTTTGCTCTTCCTTTTCTCGACCCTTTCCACTACCTTTTCCTCCCGTCTTTACTCTATCGGCCAGCGCAATTTATGTTATTCCTCGGCCCTCAGATATTGACGCACATTTTCTTGCGTGCCGGGCATGCCAATTTTTAGTGCTGGATATACCTCGTACAGCTGCTGCTGTGTCTTCATTATTATGGAACTTCATGTAAGCTCAACAATCCAATGTCATTCTCTGATCATGATTACTCCGCAATAATAACTACGATGAACCTAGAACCATTATCTGCAAAGAAGAATAGTATCTGATCAGAGTTTTATTTTTAATTTAATTAATAATCACATTAGGATTTTCAAACACTTAAAGCAAAATCGACTTATGAACTAATTAATCCAATGAATCGCATTATTGAAAAATCATGCACTATTTATAATCGTATTGATTCTTTCAATAATTCATTACTAAAATTTAAAATGCAACTACGCAGGCTTATATAATACCATATCGATTGTACCACCATCAAAATTTTCCTTTCTGTGCATGTCCCTTCTTTGTCATTATACTTATACGAGCAGTCTGTATCTTTCTGATATGTAAAATAAGGCTTCAGACCGTTTATAATAAATAATAATAATAATAATAATAGTAATAATAATAATAACTTTATAGTTTAATGGCCGAGTGGTCGACCGTGAGGCATTTTTATCCAATTAAAATTCAATACTGTTTCTCGCAGTTCCTGCTAACAGTCTGACAAATTTCATCTTTCGATAGTACAGTGTAAATCGAGAAAAGAATGCTTTGAAATTCAAATAATGAACAGGCCAGTACTACATAGCATTTCACCTCGGAGCGCGAACGAATCAGATGGTTGGAGTATCCTCGTTGAATCTCTTCTTCATACGACTATTTGGAAAATGGGTAGAGAAATTGTAACAAATCGTGAATTTTGTTTCCGCACACGCCATTTCGTGAATGTTATGTGCGAAAGCCGACAAGTGTTTTTGCAACAAGAGATTCGGTTTCCTTTTCGGAAATCGGAGGAGTACGAATAACCCAACATCCTACTCATCGGATCGATTCAACGGTTAATTAAGTTCTGTCTCCCTCTCTCTCTCTCACTCTCTCGGAGCTTTTAAAATGTTTGACCGACGTTCGATGGTTTCGAGTATCCGAGCTCCGGAGGACGGCCGCGGTCGTAATTAGATTGAAAGTTAATTAATACTGGACAGCTAATTCCGCGTCGATCTCGTCCCTCGTATTTTTGTGAACGGTAATAATACCGTGAACGGATGTCGAGTCGCACAGCTGTCAGGTATGCCCACCTGCTGATAGTCGGAATCAAAAATGAAGTGGATAAAAAGGCTGGTCCAGCGAGACCCGTAGAAACCATTGCGTCCGTGAACTGAGAGAGAGAGAGAAAGATCACTTTTCGAGCGTACTGCTTTTTTCGCTTTTCGCAGAAACATATCTTCTCTCTTCTCCTTTTTACTTTACAAGTAATCACACCGGAAATCTCGGCATCGATTGCCGACCGAGTACACGTGATTCAATTAAGATTTTCCTCGTGAATATATTGGAAAACTAATTCCGTGGCGGTAATCTTCAAGAAATTACGACACGGTAGAGGTAACTTGCTTTTGTTGTTTGATTCATTGAAAGCATTTTATTAATCGTCGAACTTTCTTCATAAACAGCTGCGCGAGAGACTCCTGATTAATATTCTTTACATTTTACAATGCAATCGTAAAGGTGGAATCCTAACCCAAAAGAGGGCGAAAAAGTTGGACTTTTTCGAATGCGGATTTCTAAGGAGAATCAAAGGAGATCCTACATGTAATGATGATTGAATTTTTACTGGGAAAAACGTAGAAACACAATTTTTTGGAACTACATTATCTTTCCGACTGTAATTAAATGAAATTTGCGGGACAATAGACTCCATATCAGCCCAGCTGCGGTAATTGAAGCTAGAGAAGACGGCCTCGGATCGCGGCACAGTTTGTTTGAAACTGTCTCCGCAAAATTCGGGCCGCATCCATAGATGCAACTATCGACAATCTTCCGTCGTCGTTTGCAAATCGGCAGGAACGTGCACGCTGAATAATTCAGGGGAGAGAGACCGGCTCTGATATCGCAGGTAGAACGCAGTAGCGTTCGACGTCTTCTCGGGACATCAGTAGAGAAACCAAGAAAAAGAGAGAAAAGCAAGCGGGAGAAAGAAAGAGGATGAGAATGGTAGGACACGGCGGAGAGAGGTCAAGATTGTCGCGAGCCTCCGGCGCAACACACGGGAAGAACGAGAAACGCCGATTTACATATTTATTCCACGAGGAAGATCCACCGGATAGACGGAAAATGTCGTGACGCATTATCGAGGCCCTTTCGTGGGAAATATTTCCGGTCAACCCTTCCGTGACCGAGCCATATGCTCTTCTATCGGGCCAACATCTCCTCTCTACTTCCTCCTTGCTCGTTCAGCCCGGTTTTCTCAGCCTGCACTATACTTGCTGATTCTGGAACAATTCGAGACGAATATAAGTTGGAAAATGAAATAGGGTTAAAAAATTTTATGGAGAAACAATATCAATTTTCTAGCGAAGCCGCGGGGAAAAGCTAGTGGGATTATAAATTGGAATATAAAATGGTCAACAAGAAGAATGAAGAAATTTTTGGAGGGGAACGAGGGAGGACTGAATGCTGTCGTCTCGGTGTAAATCGCGTTTCTTCACCGTCGCCTGTCTCCGTATAGGTTATGGCGGTTTCGCGATCCACGCTACTTAACAAACTTACCCTTTAACCCCCGGCGTCTGGGCCGTGGCAGCGGCTTGGGCGCGGGGACGCGGAAATTCTTAACGCTGTTAAGATATGTTAATTTTGTTTACCTATAAGCTATTAAAGGGGTCCTAACGTGCTTAAAGCTAAACCGGTTTAGTTTTCGCCGGATGTGTTCACGGCGGATCCACCGGAATACAGCGTGCGCGACCTCGACAGGGATTTCGGAGACGAGTCGACGCGAGAGGGGGTGGCTTGCAAGGGGGTGGAAACAGAGTCTAAGGGCTTCCGCGACACAGAATTTACCGTTGGCAAGGCAAGCCTTACCAACTGCACACGGGGAACGAGATCTTATCGGAGCTGCGACAACATCTCGACAAACACACGCCTGATTATCGAAACTGCAGAATTTTGATCCACCGTCGAATTTTACGCGAATTTACTATTCGCCATTGTAATGATACGAAGTATCATTGAACATAGACAGCGAATGAAATAGATACGCTACCGGCCGAAAGTTTGGAATCACTTGCCGAGTCCTTGATACAAAAAAAATAATGAAAACTGTAAAACATACTATTCATAAGTTTTTTGACAAATAAAAAATTTGACTTTTTTCTGACAAGTTGCTCTGAAGGCATTCAGTATCTCTGAATTGAAACATTTCAAACTTTTGGCCAGTAGTGTATTGCACGACTGTAGAATTTATAAATGATGTAGGAGGGAATGTGTTATTGTCCAGAATCGTTCGAGATTTATTGGACGGTCAATGCAGCCGACGATCGTAGGATCGTAGCCAGCTCTTATTACTAATCCAAGGAGGAACAATTTAGGTGTTTGCCATTACTAATAACCTGGCGAGCAAACGCAGCATTATTAACAGGTTCGCAAACATGTTCTGTATTAGTGATCCCGTCCCCTATAACCCACATAGTCTTTCCCGCGTGCCGATTTTCCAACATCAACGACGAGCGGCGGCGCGGCAGCCTGAGCGGAGAGAGGCGCAACCCTTATTCCGATCTCTTGTACAGATATTTGCCGTGTCTACACCGACCAAATTATCTCCGGCGATTTGAAGATAAAGGATTTTCACCGGGGCCCCGAGATACTACGCGCGAAAGCCCTCCGCGTTGAGAATCGAGCGCTGATAAGTCGCTCGTCCCGCGATTCTTTCGACGAAAATACAGACCCCTGATACGCGAATTTACAATTTTACCGTGAACCATATTAAACCCAACGCGAAGCCCAATCTTAAGAGATGAAATTCTCCTACAATGATTATCTAATCCTTTTGAAGACTTTTTCAAGGCTAAATACTAAGAAATATACAATTAAAATAATTGAATTTTACACGAAATAAAATTTTATTTTTCCACGTCGACAAATTGCATTCGAATTCGACTATAATTGACGTTTTCTGAGAATTTTTCAAAGCGGAGAGTGCACTTTATTCTTGTCCAAGGGAAATTTAAAATAAGTGAATCTTAAACGAAATAAAATACGATTCTACGAAGAAGAAATTTCAGGAGAAATTCTGTTCGAATGACTACGTCATTGTTTCCTGAAGATTCATAAGAGCTGTGTGTTCAAGAGCAATTTGAAATAATCAAATCTTTAGGATGCACAAAGATGCACTTTATGCGTGTCTGAAGACAATTTGCAGCAAGTGAATTTCAAGCGAAATAGAATACAATGTTCTTTGTTAAAATTGAAAACGCAAGATTGTCTAGTTTATGCTGTGCGAACATTTTTAAAGCTCGTAAATGTACAGAGATTCGTTCTGTTCGTGTTCGGAACGCATTTGAAGAGCGTTGAATATTGAAAGAGACACGTATGCATCGTGGATGCACGTGATCCTGATCGATTAAGTGTGAAAAAAATCCCGGTGAACAATAGCCGGGCGAAGTCAATGGATTTCCACACACGGACGCGTTACGATGAGATATCCTCAATGACAACGTATTCACCGCGGCCGGCCACGGTGGCTCTTTATGTCCACAACAAAGCGTAAATATAGCCGATTCGCCTAAGGCCACCTTTGTGCAAGTTACACCGGCCGATCCACTATCGAGATATCCGTGTGGGTCGCGTGTGGGGGTGAGAGAAGCTGCCGCCTTGTATCCACGGTGAAATATGAACTCGAGCGAAAATGAGGAAAAAGGGGAAAAACGTAGATATGAAGATATCAATGATCTTTGGTCGCTGGACAAAAAGGAACGAGGTGTTTCACGATTCTTATCGAACGTATTAATACCGGACTTTCATATCGGGCCTGGAGAACTCTGGACATTCTCTCCTTTATGCGAAACTTTTATTCATGATCATAATTTCACAATTGTATGGTATCCTCCTACAGAATCTGTTTCAGTATAAGTAGACTGCGGATCTTAATGGAAAATCAAAATAGAAACTAAATTGGATATTAGTTTTTCCCTTAGCGATTTTAATAAAGAAGAAATCTTATATTAGCATCTCGAATTTTTAATATTTTTCAACAATTTCGAATTTCATCGTTCTTTCCCACAAGAATCGAAGGGAAAGGAAATTTAATCTCGCTCGCAGTGGCTCCACATTTTGGTGAAAGGGAACCACGTTAGCATTGTTTCTTCCTCGAAAATTTGTCAGCCAATAAATTTCCCAACGCTGACAATTTCAATATAAAAGATGTTGAAGCTGGTTACGAGTCCAGCGAAGTAGAAAGCGATGAGATCGTGGTCGAAATTGGCTTTGGAGAATATCCGAGGCGAGCAACAGCGGAGCAATGTATCAAGAAGCACGGGACAAGAGTAGAAAACAAAGAAGAAGGGTCGGGAGACAGAGGAAAGAAAGGAAGAAGAGGACACCGAAGACGTTGGATAAATATAATTCGTTAACCGATGATGTTAGGACATCACCCCCGACTCTAGCAAGTCCTGAGTGTACCAACATTATTTCTGGCATTGACTCCCAGCACGGTGTACGATCTGACGACGATACCGTCATCTCCCGTGACTCACGGAACCCAAAATACAACGTGCATTCGAGGTGATCATTTAGGCCACCGTCATTCCCTCAGCGTCAGATAATATTTTTCATTTTACATTCACAATTAACATTCTCCCAGGCCGCTGCACGTTCTCAAGTGAAATCAAAAAACGTGTCCATTAACCGCCACTGTCGAGAGATCGTGTATAAATTTACTAATTCAAATCTAAATTTGCTGTATTTATAAATGAAACAAAACTGAGGTTGTCGGAAATGGTAAACGATTTCGTGCGACATCGGGAATGATAGTGTACGACTTACTCGGTGGTTTAACTGCGAAAGAAGCTGCGGAGTCGCTATCAAGCTCGCGAATCGCTGGTTTGAGCGAGGCTGCTGGTTCGAGCAGAGGAATCGTGACAATCAAATTATCAGAAAAAGTTGAAACTGGACCAGATACAAGCGGGCACGGAACATCAAGAACTGGATACGGCGTATACGGATTTGTTATCCCCCCGATCACCAACAGACTCGAGACAAATGCGCCCCCCCCCCTCCGACCCAGGGGGTAAAAGGGGGACCGTACGGGAGTCGGTGATAAACAGTGTCGCTCATTCACAATGGCCAGCAAACACGCATTAAAACGGACTAATATGAAGTGTATTAATGCGAGCGGCATTGTCTAACCCATGGTGTACATGGCTACTGTCGTGGAGTCAGCCTTTATCCCACCGTGGGGGGCCTCGCGATGCTTACATACGTATATATAGGGCCCCCTCGATATACCCAGTGACTTTTTAAAAGTCGCCCTTGCCAACCAGATCTCGCAGATGGTCCATTTGTGAAATTCGCCGATCGCTTCAGCTTGAATGCTGGACCATGGACAGTCCTGGACATTGTCCGAACAGAAGCTCCCTCTTTCAGATGTCCAACATTCAAATTAACCAGTTCCATCAGCAATTTCGTTTCGTGAACCTTTATCTTCGATCTTCTGTACGGTCGATGTGAAACATACAGTCTTGCTCGATGTCATTTTGCTTCTTTCCGTTATGGAGTTTCGGAGAATCGAGTTCAACTCCTGGCAATGTTCAACATTTGATGTTGACATTTTTTGGCAAATTGCTTGGGTCCTTCACTGGCCATCTCTCATTTTCTCTTGCAGGGAATTCTTGTAAAATTTTTCCGAACATTTTTAGCTTGTAAAAATGAGAGAATTTAGTGCGATTTTTTATTTATTTTCGACTTACATCTGTAGTCTAGTTAGAATTGCCGAGGAGCGTTGCAGGTCTGAATTTGACTGGATGCAGCTGACGGGAATGGGAAAGATTTTGCGAAAAAGTTAAGCGAAGGAGGTTTCGCGGACGATCAGGGAACGAGATGTACTCGAAGAGGCGTTCAAGTACAAGGTTACCAGGTACACCCCGTATGGGACCAATCGCAGGGTAGTGCTGCAAGCTAGTTCTGCCCACTGGTCTAAATTATGGGGTCGCTGTCCAGCGCGCCACGCATAAATGATTGCCCGTGTTATGTTAAACATCCAACAACGGAGAGCCCTGAGAGAGCTCACCCACACGAAACATCCGATGGAGGTGAGAGAGGAGCCTGGATAAGGGAAAGAGGAGGACGAGGAGGAAGGAGGAGAAAGAAGCAAACGTTATTTATCTCGAGCAGTTGCGCGAGCGAGGATTTTGAATAATTCCTGGTTGGCGGAAGAGGTCGAGGATCTCGCCAGCTCCAGGCCTCTTCGGATTGTCCATAAATATTCTTGAAGTCTGAGAGAACTGTTCGAACACGCTTCACGCACCGGACCCAGGGACATTCCTTCGGATTCGCTTGACCTATCATTCTCTCGTTAAGATACTACACCTCTTCGCGACCGAATCTCTCCTTTCGTCTTTTCGAAGAAAGTGAAATGTCAATTGTTAATATATTCGTACTCTAGAACCATGAACTCGCAGTTACGAGTAACGAATGAACTTTTAATAGCCCATGAAGGTGACTTGCGAGGCGCATAATCTCCTAACAACGCTGCAAATGGTTCATACTCGGACGATTAAAACCTTTACTCCAGTTTTTGATGCATTTACTTCAGAAATTCGTTTCTACCGTCACATTTTACATCTCCATCTCCTCTGCCAATGAAAGCGGAAGACTTCCGCTGAAGAAATATTCTCGAGCTTATTTTCCTCGATTGTATTATCAGGTAGGTTAGACACATAGTTGGCGTCGCGCAGAAGGAAACGACGGGACACCGTGGGACTCGGAGAGGTTCCGATAGGTTTCGAGAAATTCTGAGCGCGGCGTGTCGAATCGCTCATGAACGCGCTAGTATTCTTTATGCGGGAAACATATACATCTCCCGAGTGGTTGGTCTGTAACGAATAGCCGGCATTAGTTAACAGGATATCAAAAGGATACTCTGAGCCAGGCCACCAAGGCACCAGGACCCCACCCAGTCGATGCCCGGTGTAACATCAGGAACGAAACCCTACCGAACACAATGCCTCGAACCTGAGACTCTATCGCGATATCATCCGGTTATAAATTGGAACACAGCTTCGCTCTGGCATTATGATGTCTCTAATATGTCTTTTTCCTCGCTGGTCACTGACCGACCGATCTCGCTGCCGATCATATTTTATTATTTTCGGTTCTTCGCGATCGTTCCCAGTCCGTCAGACATTTACCACTTGCTACTGGCTTCGCAATTACTGTACCGTGACCACTGCAACAATCTTTCATACTCTATCTTTCAAAGCAGCGTTATCATGAACTTTTAAAACATTCACTGGACAGTGAACTTCTCTCGAAGCAATGAAAAATGTCAGGAATGCACGTCGAACGCCTCATACATTAACACATTGTTGACTGGTCACGAGTTAATTCGTGTTTGCACTTGCATTATCAATTTCAATTTATCAAACCCAGGGCAAAATCTAATATTACAAAATCTTTATTCATTCGGTGATTGTTATTCAGTTTATCAATCTATAAATATAATAAAATCGTGTCTGTCTGTTTGTGACGGCACCAATTGAGAACGGCTCAATGTACGAAGCTGGAAGGTTTCGGAGCAAACCGCATTCGAAAAAGTCCATTCGTTCAAAAGTTGTGACGTGATTAGTGAACAAAGACAACTTTTTTGCCCTCTTTTGGGCACGTTTCTGCTTATAACTTTTCAACAAATGGACTTTTCAAGTGAAACTTCTTTGCTGAGGGTAACAATTTTCTGATGTAGCGGAAGTCGATGTTACGGAACGCGGCGTTACGAGACTCGCCGTTACGGGACTCGATGTTACGAAAGTAGAAAGTCAGCACGAAAATTTCAACTGAAAAAAATAATTTCTTACCCCGACGGGATTCGAACCCCGGTTCAACGATTGGTAGTCCGACTCCTCAACCGCTTGGACAACCAACGATCTTTTCAATACAGAGGTTAAATAAAATAATACTAAATAAATTTTATTCGCCATTTTACTCATTATTTTGTATTTCTTTTTATTATTATCTTGCCACAGCTGTGTCGCAAATTCTCTTTTTGTTTCTAGTTTTTTATAAACGTATTAGTTTTTCAGACGCAAAAATGTATCTCTTGAAAATGATCCATACAGATATCGAAACGTTGAGTTAAATCAATTTGCAAACTTGCTGCTGTTATTAATGATCGAACCTTGCGCCGAAATCACAAGTTTAATTTTTCAGTTAAAGTTTATTTCGATTGTTTTAGTTTGGCATTGAATTACGAAATAAGAGGCAGTGACACGAGAATAGACTCTGTGTAAAATTGCCGGTGAACAATGTGTTAATAAGAGCGCACACGGGAGGCGATGGCGTGTACCGTCCAGGAGCATAGGTCTCGGTTAGGTCTCTCGGTTAGGTAGCTGGTGGGGCGAGACAAGGATGGTCAAGTTGTTCCTCGTCAGGATCATTCTGGTAGGCGGTACCATCGTGGCCAGGCCTACCTCTCCTCTGGCTCTCAGGTCTAACAATGGATCTGCAACAATGCAAGCACCTCGCTTGCTGCCTCTCGGACCTAGCCCCAACAGTCGCGTGACGAGTCGCCGGCATAGACAACCGAGAATTAAACGCAACTTTGCGTCTGGTCGAGTCCCATGGTCCGGAGGCCCTCTGCACCAACACGAAAATAAGAACTCGGAGTCTCGAGGAAATCGCGATCACGATAGAGGAAACCGGTGGACAGAATGGGAGGAATAATTCCCGGCGGAGACAAATGCGAGCGTGTCGTAAATGAACATGGTAGGGAGCTCTGGACGTGAGTCACACGATTCTGGCCTCTTTACCTTGACTTCGTGCAACAGACTGTCCGCAATTTCGCAGAACCTTCGAACCCTACACCAGAACAATGAGTAACTGACGATTTGCTCGGAGAATTATTTAATAATTTAGGATCGATGAATCACCGTCACTCACTGCTCTCTTTCAATTTATTCACTTCGATCGTGTCCTGTTCTTATTTCTTTCACTTTCGAGATACTGCTGTTTAAATGAAAATAAATTGCACGTTTCTTGCAAGAACGTAAATCCTGTACTGTAAAGTTCAATTAATACGTAGATTGAATATTTTGAAATTGTCACAGGTGACGTTTTTCCTTGTAAATTCCACAGAGTTTAGCTGTTCGTTCATTCGATTAATTAATCTTTCGTTCTCGAGGGCTATAAAATGTTCTATGTGATTCAAATGGGAGAATGTAATCCAAGCAACAAACGGATGAGTCATTGTTAAAAATACCTTTAATTGTTGAAGGTGCAAGAATCGCTGTCTCTCAAGATGGCGCTAAAAAACAAAGGGAAATAAATCACTGACGGATCTTACGCAGAAACATCCGCCGTAGAGGTGCATAAATGCATATGTAAGAAGATGGCGCCACCTCCTAACACAGTCTCGGCATGCACTCGACTGAAACTCGGTGCGATGAATCTCTTCGTAAATCATTGTGCACTGCGATTAACGTTTCTCTAAATGAACATCAAAAAATTAATCTTCTTCTCTGACACATTAATCACATCCTCAATATTCGCCAGCCATTACACGGGAGTAAAAAGTCTTCTCTTCATTTAGCAGCAACGATAAGGAACGACATTGATCATTCGGGTGTTAAAAGTTACAAAAAGTCACAATTTCATGAATCTTTTGAAAGGAAAGAGAATAAGGACGTAATTCGCTGCTTCTTCGAACTTTATTCACCCGAATCTACACGTTATGTAGTTTCGATTTAGTAAGTTTAGTAGGTGAAAATTCGCGCAGTTTAAATGAACAACGTGGAGAGACCAGCGCGCGTACAATTTTTTTGACAGTTGCGCAATTAATTTAGAAATAATTCTAGCAGGAGAAACGGTGGTCCGCGTAAGAAAACACGATACAGCCCCATAATTAGGACTAAAGTAGCCCAATTAAATTCTACTACACTACCCGTGTGTTGCTCTGCCGCTCCGCGGCTCTGATTTGAAAAGATTCGTGTTACACAGTATTTAGAAGCAAGCAACGGGAATATTACCTGCGGTATATTTGTTCGGTTTCGTCCATTTATGCCTCGTTAAATGAACATCTCGTGAATTATAAAAATGTTCTACCTTTTTGGCCGGGGGATTAAGTTTTACGTTCCTGGCAACTCCCGGTTGCGTCTGCGTTCTTCGCTGAAAAAGTAAATAAGCCGGTGCCGGAAATAAAGCGTCATTTATGCGTAACCGGCGAAAAACCATGGGTCATGGATTTTTTCAGGGGGAAACGTTTCCCATGGCGGAGGGCGCGAGACATGGCATTTTTTATTCAGGAGGACACGGGTGCACGTACAATTCGAAAGGGTGAAACACCGTTTCGTTGCTCTCCTTGAATTACCATTAAGATCATCGTCAACCCTTGCTCCAAAAATTTTGGAGTTATCAAATTCATTGCTGCTTTTAAACCAGCGGAAAACATGGTTCATAATTTATCGAGGTGGTTGCGAATCAGTTTGAGGAGCAGTGGTTGTGGTTAGAATCGCGTGAAGACGTTCTAGGCATGGCCTATCGATGACGATGACGACTACACGTCGAGTGTATCACGATTCCGGTGCAGCCAGCTCGCTAACAAGCCTCATTGCCACTTTATTATCGTATCCAGATCGGCCAGGAATAGCCACAAATCATGCAGAACTGGTTATCCTGCGCGTCATACGCGAGCTTACGTTCGTATACATATATCTCGACAGCATTACCTATGGGAACACTTGGACCAACTCTCCTATGTGAAATATCACGTGAAATATTCTCGAGATAACCTCAGAACAGTTAACAGGTTCCCCTAAAACTGATTTTCTGAGGGATTCGCGATTTATCAGGCTCGCCGGAATTTACTTTCGCTGCCTGATCACTCGCGGCCCATTTCACGTTCGCAAAATTCAATAAAACATCAAGGGAATTATACCACGAAAAATAAGATTCTATTTTACTTTACTTTAACTTAATTTGTTTTAAAAATGTTGATTGTTGGACCACTTTTATAATGATGGCCACAAATAGCAAGGAAAGTATCGATCAGCATTGCAACAGGAACGAACTGGGCCGGCTTTCAAGGATTCGAGGGAACGAGAGCCGTTCGACTGTCTTACGGCAGTCGATGCAGGTTCGGTGCACGGTTGCACCGTGTGCAAGACGTATGCACATGTAGCTACTGCGCCAATGGGCAAGCCTAAGCTACGGCAAAGAGCAGCCGAGCGGTTTCGCGATGTAACGGCGCGGTCTCGGGCCGATCTGCGGACGAGATTGGATCTGTAATTCAGTGGACCGATATTTATGATATTTATTGGCTGACCGAAACAATGGATCGATATTGTTTTTCGATTGGCCGGCTCTTTGTGTTCGCGTGGTTGCACCGTATGCACGGAATGCACCCGGCCCCCCTCTCTCTCTCTCTCTCTCTCTCTCTCTCCCTGTGCGCCTCCGTCGCGTCGCATCGCGTTGCATACACGCAACAGAGAGAAAAAGAGAACGCGCAAGAGAAAGAGAGGACACGATAGTCCGTGGAACGGAGACTCGCAGCCAGCACCGGACTCTTTATGCGAACGAACATAAATAATATTTAATATGACAGAGGGAAGCGGCGCTGCTTTGTGCGATATATTTGGTATAGAAATGTCACCGATCGCGTATCTTACTCACGAACACGAAGATCGCGCTATATTTCCGCTGGCAGACACGAACGCGGAATATTACTGGCCCTGGGGCCACCGAATTTTGGGACTATTGTGTCCTGCCTTTTAATGCAATCGTTCGTTACACGTGTTTCTAACTTCCTCCCATTTTATTCGCGCTCGGATAACGCTGATTCTTTGCTTGGAATTTCGAGTGTAAGGACACACGTCTAGGAATATTCTAATATACACCGCTCTACTGTTTAAAACATTGAATGGCCCATCGTGAATTGATCACGACGACAGAACACGGAACACGGTTCGACAGCTGTGAAGACGTGTAACGAAACCATTAAGATAAAGTTAGTTCTCATTCTTTTTGGATACTACACACGCATACTTAATATTCCGAAAAATCCACCGGTTGGTGGACTCGATAAGAGTCGAGAAATACCGCGAGAACAAGGAAGCTCCCGTGAAAGATCCACGGCATCTCGCGAGTCGGCGATCCGCACACAGGCGAAGGAGGAAGCTTCTGGTTCGATCTGGGATCTGCGATCGGTCCAGATCGAGCGTAGTTTCGCGGGCCAGCAGCAAAATGCAGCAGGAAGAACAAAAGCCGGGGCGCGTATCGTCCATTTGAATATCAAATTTGATGCCGCGGCATAGCTCTTGCGTATCTTTCGTTATCCATAACCGTATTCAAATGAAGATCGCATAAGGTATGCTGTTTTAATGGAGGTTACTCTACCGTCTTCCATTTCCCTTGCTCTTCCCTACCTCTCCTTCCTTTTCCCCGATCGTTGCTCCAGTGACGAACAATAACGATAAACCATATAATGGTTAAACGCGACAAATATACATAGGCGATTCTAGGGGGGCAGGGAGTCGAGTGAAGGGGAGAGACAGAAGAAGAAGAGAAAGAGGAGTAACCTATACCCATGGGGGGAACGATATAGGGAGGGTAGGGGTGAAGAGGGGGAGAGGGGATCCACATATGCATACAATTGATACAGATATACCATCGTCTTTATATACGCGTCGCGTTATTCTTGCCCCAGCGCCAGCTAGCCGGTATATACATATACCTCTTGCGGCATAACACGGGGCGTTTGTGAGCCTCGTAGGTTACAATACGATAACGCCGCTCTCATAGATCCGATGTAGGCAGCCGAACGAACGAGACTACCGGATACACGCGGCCGTCCTCTCCCGCCTTGCTCGCTTGTGCTCGGCTATGCTGTACGCCGCCTTATTGCGCTGACTATTCGCGACAGGACAGCCCCGCGTACATCTGTTCTTGTCATAAGGAGTGATTTAGGGCCGGTCGCGGGCATTGATCTACCCGCCTTATGGGATATCGAGCCAGAGTCACCGGGCGCACCGAGAGTAAGCGGGACGACTACGGCGACAAAAATCACGATGTGTCCCCACCAGATGAATAATTAATTCTGCGATTCGACTTGTTAGGCGATCTTTGAATTATACGAGTAATTGGTTCCGAGAATAATTTGTTATTCAGTTGTGCTCGCTGCGAAGAACTTGCGGTTCGTCGACGGCGATTACTTCTTACCAGGCTTGTGCGAGAACCCGAAATCTCGGATCGGATCGGGAATTTTTGGTCGAAAATAGTCGGGTTCCCGAAAGTATCCGGGTGCCTATGTCTCTTCGGGTCCTCGAAGGTTCCCCACTACACACGAATCGACACAAACTTCGTATTACGAATGTACCAAGAATTTGGAGTTTGAAATTGAATAAAATTAGGGGATTAAAGAGTTGTTTCGCAATTTTCGCCAGCTACCGTGGCAAGTATCGTGTGTTACGTCAATACAGACGGTGCAAACGATCTCGATAGAAGGAGCCTTCCGGAGCGTGGATAAAAATGTGGGCATTGTGGAGAGTCACCGAGGAGTAACATTATATCGCATTTGTTCTGATGTACCGAACTGAGACACACACGTTTTGTACTCACGTTTCGGTGGCCATTTGCGCGTCACCTCTTCAAGCAAACCGGGCTAGATAGCCTCCGCGTATTAGTTTCTGTCGCTGTTTCGCAAGCAGTGACATTCTGTCGATTCGAAACGCAAGTCTATCTTTTCTTTGCGAAAAACTGCAGCTTCACTTGAGCTGCACCGCACTCAAAAGGTCTCTGCGCTTCTCAGACCTTCTACTGTCCAGCCTACACTGGACGCTAGGTTCGCTTCTGAATCAATTCTCTATTTTCGTTAGTTCTAAGTTAATTATAAGTGGTGACGGGTTCCTGCGATTTGGGTTTTTCTTAATAAAGTGGACAATTGACTAATGACTTTGAAATTGAACTAAAAGCGCTGGTGCCGTTCTTTAAACTCAACCCTTCCACGACCTTTGCACTGGAAATATGCAAGATTGATTGATCCGATGATTTATTAATCGAATATTCAGAAGTTTGTTCAGTTTATTCGGGAAATAAAGCGAATATTTGTGCTACCCTTTATTATAAATGCTATTTTCTCATATGAAACTACACCGCGAAGTGCAGAATCCAGCTTGGCAAGGCGTTCTCTTCGCGATAGTACTGATACCGCCATCTCTTGGTAACGCACGGAAACACTGTCAGGATGTCCCTAGTACTCAACAAACTTCGCATTTCTCGCGAGAAAACATTTAATTAGACAATTCTCCATTAGAACGACCGAAAAATGCTTGCAAACGAATCAAACATTTATGAATTTAAATAATAAAAATAAATGGCATTTGTTCGCAAGATATCAGCTGAATGAATTGTGCCCATAATTACGAAAGGATACCCGGGTATTTTAAATAAATAGATTTTAGACTTGCGAAGTAACTCTCGACAAAGATATTGAAACATGAAATTTTAACCATAACTAAGAAATTAACTCTCTCTCTCTCTCTTCAGAACGAAATAATAAACTGCATAGTATCACATCCAGCAACATCATTCTCTCGGTTCGTCCGAAAAATATTCCTGTAAAGCTAGACGCCAGCCAGAGGGACTAGGACAGCAAGATGGTTCTTTCTTAGATCCGTGAAAAATCCAGGAGAGCCTTGATCGCGCGGGGAACGAGTTGTAAGGCGGCGTGTACGTGCACAGGTTGGATCCGCGAGTTTTTCGTGAGTATCCAGCCGCGGTATAATCTCGCATCGAGTGGTTGGTTAGACTCAGAGGAAAAAGAGCCGAGCTCGGCTCGGTTGGAAGGGTGGAGACGCGGCGGAGGAGAACTCGCGCGTCGAGGGAGTAAGTAGAAAGCTAGAGAGAGAGAGAGAGAGAAAGAGAGACGGTGTACACGTGTGTATGTGTCGGGGAGGGGCGGGAGGAGTTAAAGAGGATTGCCGATCCATCCATGAGGGACGATGCAGTCTCTGAATGCGAGATAAAACCTCGCTGATGCCCGGCAGAGCGATCCGACTGGTGCGAGCAAGAAGGCAAGCTAACCGGCGGCCGGGAAAGAAAGGAAAAAATATACAGGGTTAAAGGGAACGCTGGACAGAGACAGCCATAGAACTAGAAAGAGACATGGCTAGGAGAGAGATCCATTGAATGCGGCGGAAGGTAAAACTCGAGGTACCAGATCCGAAGAGACGCTGAAGACTCTTCCAAATCCATATAAATTGTCGTATTGTTAGAACGCCGTACCGCATACCAATTCGAGATGACACGAAAATCCTCGGGGAAAGAGTTGCGTTGACAATGCTGCCCCTAGCCGGGTTCTAGTCGCGATCCCGAACTCGATATATATCGCTGTATCGTTCGCGATTCCGTTGACGTTTCAACGACTTCTAATCCCGTTCGTGACGACACGCGATTCAGAAAGAATCGTCGGGGAATTAACACACTGCGTACGCGCCGTCTCGAACGAACAATTTCCGACACGCCAACTTACACCTTCTTCCGTGTTACGCGGCAAGGAGACGTTTCGATTGTCGTTTCCCGAGCTGTTCGCTGGTTTTCTGCTGGATTGATGGCCGAAGTCAATTTTTAACGCCGAGAACAGTGGCGTTGGTAATTTAGCACGTTTGAATTCCTGTTTCTTGAAAATACTTGCTGCTAGACATTTTCGTTCGAATATATTTAAAAGAGGACGTTTTACAAGATATTTTCTGAATGTCGTCAAATTAAATGTTAAAGACGATTCTGAGCCAACTACAATCTTGAGAAGCGAAATGCAGCCTGCTGCAAGGAAGGAGATAGCGATTTCTTTTGTCTCGCGAGTAAGAAGAAAAGTATATAGCGAGCGTTGCAGCATCGGTTGGTTGTGTTGGTTTGTGTCCGATCGAAAAAAAGAGGCTGACGATTATCACGGTTGAGCGAACGGTTCGCTGACACACGGCCCTAACCACTCGAAATAGCCAGCGCGCGCTCCCACAAGTGGTAAAATTAAAAAGGAACGCGAGGAACGGCGCCTTTAATCTCCTGGTCTATAAAGACTGTTCCGCGGGGCGAGGAGGAGAGGCAGAAAAAGAGAGAAGAAGAAGAAGAAGAAGAAGAAGAAGAGAAGAGGATCGGTGGTGTCTGTCGCGGGGCAAAAGAACGCCGGGAAGGAAAGGAGACGGCGGAAAGGATTTCGCGCGATTCGGCAGCAGCCGGTACGTTTTTCGAACGCATCGGCAGAAAGGAAATCGGCTTACCGGGCAAAAATATACTGATATTTATGAGGGTCGCGACATCAGAGCTAATCTTCGGGAGATAATAATTTATCGGCCACCGGCGCGCCAAGGAGGTGTATTTTGACTGAATTCTCTTTGCCCCTCCTTTCTTCGAAGCGTCTTTCCACGCCGAACACCAACCGACCGATCCCGATCCTACGGAGTTGCGACTCGTATTTCAGCCAACTTCAAAGACCAGCCTGACAGAATGACAACCTGACCTTTGACGGTGGTGAACGAAACGTCAAGAAAAAACACGATTATTGGTCTCGATAATGTTCGAAATGTTGCTGGCTTCACCAGAACGTGCTGGTTTTAGTACCTAAAACAGGAAAGGTTCTTCTCTTTTTCTATTACGAGTAACTTTATTTTAATGGTTTCGTTACACGTCTTTACAGTTGTCGAACCGTAGTGTTCCATCTGAATATGCTGTCGTCGTGACGACACAATGTTTTAAACAGCAGAGCGGTGGTACGCCATAGAATATTCTAATTATTAGATTATTCAAATAATTAATTGCAGGATACAAGAGCAAGACGACAATTTCTTTTCTCAATAATTACAATCAATGAAACAAATTCGATAGTATCTATTAAACTGTTTCAATGAGAAGAACTTTCATCGGGAACACAGAAAAATGTAGAGACGTTCGTGAATCTATTCTCTGTCGGCTTGCGTAATTTTACGGTAAATAAAAATGTCTGAATCGCGTCGATCTCGAAAAGCAAACGCGACGACGTCGGGAGCGAGCGCACGCGTGAAAGACCGTCACCGTACCAGATCGGAACGCAGCCAGAATAATAATAGGATCCGAATTCCTCGGTGATACATCGACTGACGTTTCGTTATTTACGACAGCTCCCCTTAATCCATGCTAGAAACGGCGAATCGCATTAACGGGAATGGTGAATCCGAAAATCTGTCCTTGCACGGGAGTCCCACAGGCTGCTGCTGCTGCTGCTGTTGGCGTTGCCACTACCGTTGCTGGTGCCTTTCCATTCCCGCGTACGAATCCTGATCACGAATCGCGAGCGGATTACCCTTCCTCAAAAGCACGAGAATGTTAATGCGAGCAGGAATTCCTTCGGGCGACAAGCTTTCGCCTGATCCGATCAAAAGATATTTCTTGTTCTACTTATAAATACGGCACCTTCCTTCTTTCTTTCCTTGCTACTGGATTTCATTGATTAATCGTGTCTCCCGTGGCCTATCGACCTGTCAATTATTTCTTAACTCTATCTTCACGCCGCTGTAGGACGATCTTTAAATTGATTAAAAACTGTTTTCAAAACAACAGAAACGAATAAGGTGCTGGTTGATTTTCCAGGCTGCTTGAAAATCCGTCGAGCAATATCGAGAGAACACTTTAAGAGACTTGTACGTACACCGAGGACAATAAAAACCGGCGATTAAAGTGTTTTCCAGCGGGGGTGGAGGGTGTATCACGTGTCCAATCAATCCGAATAATTTCGTTCCGCGAAATTGATCGTCTATTGCGTCGGGGCTCGAAAGATCGCGTGTCGCGGTAGATAACGGGGTCGTTTGTAAAATGTAAAATTCGTAATGCATTGCCGCAAAAGTGGAATAAGCCAAGACATACGGGGGTGGAGTCGTCGTGGGGTTGGCGGTGGTCGTGCGGCAGGGGCGCAGCAAACGGGAAAAGGGGTGGCGAACGAAAGAGGGAAAGAGAGAGGAAGATAGTGGAAAGAGGGTGGTAGGAGGGGAAGAGAGAGGCTTCTACGTGTACGTTTATGTGTCTCATTTATCAGCACAGATATTATTATGGCTCTACGCGGGCCGAGCTAGGAATTTTACATACGTACAGACATTTGTACCTTCGCGATATAATATAAGGACGTAATAATGCACGGGCATACAAACGAGCCGGCGTACCAGCACTTTCAACGACGTCCTGATGCCTCGGCTCACGTATTTCCACTTCACCGGGGCTGCTCGGACTGCCGCGCCGTGGAATTAAGTAATTCGCGCTTCCAATTGAATCCTTTTGCACGTTGCACCCTTCGCCACTGCGTCTACGCGTCACTGTTCCCTGCAATTACGCGCTGCTCTCGATAATTTGCCGAAATTATCTCGACAAGGGATGCCACCGTTATGTATGCTCGCGCGGACCACGAAATACCGTTTACCCGATTGTTCGCCATCTTTTCAAACCGCAATTTCCACCCTGCGTATTCGCCATTTTCCACATCGTGTTCTTACAACCACCGCGAAATAAAATAGCTATTCTATTTTTTATTCTTATTCTCTACAATTAAACGTTTTCCTCCTAATCTTTTAACAAAAGATAGCGTACCCGAAATCAAAGTAAGCAAAGCAATACTATCTCGAACGGCAGAGCCGGCCAATGGCAGACAGAGGCTGCCAAAGTTGGCTAGAAAGGCATTTTTGAGAAGAAGAAGTGGGCCAGACCAGCAAGGGGTGAGTATCGAGTTCTCGAAGCGTCTCGAGTCGTCCCGTGAATTCGTAAAGAGAGAATTCGCGGTATCCCCGAGACATTTGGTGAAACGGCAACTAGAGGAAGAAGAAGAAGAAGAAGAAGAAGAAGAGGAGGAGAAGCAGTGGACGAAGCCGTGGAGGAGGAGGAGGAGGAAGAAGAAAAAGGTCGCGTACAGAAAGAAACGAAAGAGTCGAAGAAGGAAGGAGAAGGCATGTGTCCCAAACGACGTATGCACGCCGAGACACGTAAACGATATATCAGGGGGTTAGCCGCTGGGGACGGACGGCCCGGGCCATCTTTCTTCTACTTATACGTGTGATATTCACATGCGCAAACGTGATACACTCTATAGAGAGATCCACCGGCAAATATCCAGAACTGCCGCTCACGGCAGCACCGAGTGCTCTCGTGAGCTGTAAATGTATTAAGGTTTGACGACCGTGAAGGGACTCTTCGGTTCGGGGGTGCAAAGGGGTTGCTATACCTTCTACCTTGAACGGTATGTGACGCACGCATCAACGTTTCCTTCGTCTGGACGCGACTGGACCCAGAAAACGCTTTACCGGAGAGATAAGGCACGATTTTCACCGAAAAACGTACGGCCGTTACTCGTAATCGATGCTAATCTCCTTGGCATTCTCTTATCTCGATATATTCTAATGTTAACGTCACGTTGTATTGGGGTGCAATTGCATTGTGTCTTAGGATCGAAAATATGTCGCATTTTTCCAGAATTTTAGAACGCATCAGAGCTGATTTAGCATTTTTTTAATCAAGAGCTGTGTTAAATTCTACAAAATTAAAGGGGGAGTCAAAAAATTCGTTCGGCGAGCAATCAGGAAGAGCAAGCGGGTACCCACGGAGGACTGATTTTATTTAAATCAGCTAGAGTCAGATCAGATGACTGCAGATTTTCATTGCAATGAGAATGACAGACCTTAGTCCATTTATTTTTAAAAATTTTACATTTTCCCAAACATAGCTTGAATTGGTGTGAAAGTTAATTGACTCAGCAAATGACCTGATGCACGGAGAAGCGCGAAATCTGATTTACCCTGTAACTACCATCGCAGGCAAACTAGAGGGCTGAAATTTTACTCGGAGTGTTTTTCTTGGTCAGCTTTCGAATGATTGCGACAGCCATTAAAAAATATCTAAGTTTTGAGCATCTTAATCGGCTAGGCTGTTTTGTTGGTTTGTGAAATTCGAGTGTAAGAGCTGCGTTACGTGCTCGAAGAAGAAGGGATCGATATTGCTAGTGCCATCAACGTTTCATCGAGCGGCGGGCACGGTCATTCGTGGGGTCATTGCCAATTCCTCGGCGACCTTCTGATTCTTAGGTTACTTCGCGGGAATCGTCGTCCTCGGAGGATGGCCGTGCGGGATACGATGGCTCTCGCACACACAGCGTCCCGCGATATCAGCCGCATTATCGCGTACGACATTACCCGGGCTTTGACTAATGTCCTCGAACGAATGCCTACGCTTCGCCGATTTATAATGCCGGTCAACGAGATGTGGACAAACACCGAGTACCAATATATTTCAGATTATGGCTAAGCTTGCTCCGGGAGTCCCCACCTCGCGGTATACTTCTTCCAAGCTGGACGTGGAACCAGACCGACATCAGAAGTGCATCTGCAGCCCTCCTAGCCCGAGATCCTTTATGATAATCACCGATCGATGCTGTTGGCGCTCGATCCTGGAACCTCTTCCAGTTTCTCTCTTCCCTTTTCTCGATTCCCTTCGTCCAGAAAAAGAATATAAATTTATACAGACACTTTACTTCTTTATTTTAACGACCGAGAATTCACCGAGACCATTGAACATAGTTCGTTCTGTGTCCTTGCTTCATTAATTGGTTGCACATACTTGTGCAAATGGTATCCATGGACTTGTACCACGAAGATTTTACTGAACGCGACAATGAAAAAGAACACAGCTTTCGCGAACGTTCTATGAAGTGATATATTCATCAACTTGTGGCACAAAGGCTTTGCTAAATGTGCCAGTTAAAAACGACAGAGCTTTCAAAAATTCTATAAAATGATATTCGCCGCCTTGCCACGCAAAGGATTTAATACACGTGCCAGTTAAAAGCAAGACGGCTTTGAGAAAATTTATCAAGTGATATTCGTCGTCACTTTGTAACAGAGTATTGTCAAACTTCGAAAAATTTTGATGAATATTTATGAACGAAGAGAAGCAAAAGAAACAGCAACTTGGTGTAAGAGATAAATTATTCAGGATGATTTTTTCTGATCGTAGATCCGAGCGCAGGTTTACAAGAAAAATAAAATCTAAAAGCGAACGAGTCGGTTTCTTTGAGAAGAGAAGTTCGGGAATGACGAACGACCAGAGATACAGGTTAATCGTGGTAATACCTCAAAACCGCAACGACAGCGTACTCTTTAATGGGCCCGATAAGCGAGCAGCCGAGGCTTCGATTATTGGTAGCTATTACTTAGCTACCGATAAAGACAGCCTCTCGGTTACCATAGCACAGCGAATCGGTGACTAATTCGTTGATGTTACCACCGGCGGGAATAGTTAGTCTTCTTGCTTTCTTTCTTCTATACATCGCGAAGTAGTCCCTGGAGCCTCGACGACAAATTGGCCGATAAGTCTGCGGTTAATAGCATTTTCCGGATGTTTCGAGGAACGACGGGGATGGAAATCGCGTGGTATTTCTTAGGGTTTACTGGTCTGATCGTGCCAACTGCCAGTGCGATCTATTACGTGCAACGATGGTCTGCCATTTGTTTCGGTCCGACTTTAAACAAATACTTTGTTCGCTGGATGTACGTACATTTCCTTCTATACGATTGAGACTTCGTAGAATTATGAACACTCGTTTTTCTTCAACTCCTGATGTTCTGCTTCGCGCCAGCAATTGTCCGAAGCAATCAATTCAATCAATTCAATTCAATCCTTCGTAATTGTCTTGAATTTTTTTCAGGACCATAACGAACAAAACAAAAAAAAGAATTAAGCATATTCATCGTTCGAATCGTGAGTTATGGTCTTGAGTTTATAGAAAAATCCCAAAGAAAAAAGCACTTTCATTTTTTCCCGAATTTTCATGTTTCCGGGCAATTATTCCAATTTTTTTTTACTCTAAAAACCTGATTCGGACTACAATGAACATTTAAAAAATAAAAATTAGCTACATCGGTCCAGCCATTCGCACGTGATTTCGTGACCAACGAACAGCATTTCATTTTTATTATATAGATTGCATCGCACGCGACCAGATGACCAATGCGTTAGAAATTGAATCGCACATTGTGATGGTGGAGTGACAAAGAAGTAATCGAAGCGCGATCTGTCGAGGATTTCATGTCCATCGCCTAATGAATCGTAAATAGCGCCGAACACGTCTCGGATTGTGGCTTGATCGTAAATATCGGTGGAGGTGTCGGTGATCTATGACTGGCTGAGGTGGCCACGACGACGACGAAGAAGAAGAAGAAGAAGAAGAAGAAGGAGTAGAAGGTTGGAGAAGGTATCAGAAATCTCGAGCGGCAACCTGGAAGGTCCACGGAACCAATAGAATACGAATAGATGGTCTCCCTCGGTCTTCCCGTTCCCCCACCGTTTCACCGGGTGGTTCCCCTGTACGTTTCCCCGGGTACGGTAATGCACTTATATAAATCAGGTTCAACCGCGGACCACCATAAAGCATTGCAATGTTTCGATGTCCGTAAAGCATTCCTGTGCGGGTTTCGCGTTTGATTCACGCTTGTCGGTGTGTGGGGCAGGCCCTTGAGGGTCCCATCGGCGCGGGCCCATGGTGTTCCATACCCGTCCCATGGGTCCCAACGGTTCCTATACGGACACTGACATCGCCGAGACCATTCCACCACCGTGAAACAGGCGTGAGAGAACTTGTCGCCGGCGATAATAGTTTATTTGTCGCCGGGGCCTCGCAGAAACCGAGATATGTTCCGGTTACTCGTCCCGTTCCTACCCGCGGAGGATTGTTTATTATGCGAATTGAACGAGCCGAAGGCGATAAAGATCCCGTCCGTTCCTTTTCGCCGATCCATCCGCTTCAAGCCCCTCCCCCTCCTCTACCTTCCACGCATCTCCTCCCACCCCCTCATTCTACCGACCACGACCACCCCTCGCATTTCGCATTTCTTCGTTTCGCGAGCCGCCATCTGTTTCGGCCTCTAATTGCCGATTATCTCGATTCTTCTAGCTGTTGTCTCGACCTAGCAAATTCAGGCTACATGTAATTTGAAAAATGTATTCAATTACCAACGAAATTGTTGTCGTTTTTAACCAGTTAGCCAGTGTGTATACGTCAATCGAAATTTCTAACCTTTTCAAGAATGAATTATCAACTTTGTATCTCAAATGAAAATCTAATCCATCCTCGTGTCTCGTAAAACTTATAATAGGATCATTTGCTTGATTTTAATTCCGCAGTTAAGACGTTCAAAAATTGGGGAATTCCGTTAGTGTCAAAGAGGCTAAAAAATTCTAGCTAAATCGAGAGTCAATTTTAAAATTACATTTCACGACAAAATGATTCTACTACTTCATTTCGATCACGGGAAAAAATTCGACCGGCCATCGAGAGGTCTCCGAAGCCGAACGTCGTCGCTCCGTGAACGGGGCGTTTGAAAAATCACGAGCCGTGATTAAGCTTGAGCGGGTAGATCGCCGCGCGAAAACAAACGTTCCGTAAGGTCGGCAATAATTTCCCATGGCGATTGGTCGCCAAAAATGGTATTAAAAAATTGTCGTCGCGGTCGTCGCGTTTGTCATCTGGCTCCTTAGAGGGAGAGAAGAATAGCGAGAGGACCCCGGTGTCCCGGCTGTGTAAAGTGGCACGTCTCGCATTCGAACTTGTGCCGAGGTGAGTCGAAGGTGAGAACGCCAGTGCGAAAACGATGATCGCGCGTGCGCGCTAGCGCGCGGAGAGGGAGTTCCTTGGAAAGACGAAGGGGAACATGAAGCAGAAACGAAAGAAGGCCGGCGCGGCCGACCGGCGCGCAACGTGTTGTATATTTTATCCTGATGTTCGAACCCGGTGTCCCCGGGACACGCTCTATAATGAGGAAACTCGGATACGATGAAGTAATACGGGGTTAGCCGTTGTTTTTCGCCGGCGTCCCGCTGAAATATCGTCGCATTTAGTCCATCTTGTTGGTTCGTTAGTATCGCCGCGTGTTCACAAATGTTACCGGCGAACCGGCAGTTCTTTCCAACCTGCCCTCTCTCCTCGCGGTTCCTTTAAACCGCTTGAACGCCATTCGTTTGGATACCGATGCTAATTCTAAGAAATAACCTCGCTTCTTTTGATCTGCTTCGGTTCAGAATTTTTAGAAATTTTGTCGACCGGGTAAATTAATTTTTTGACGCGATTACACAGGAATAAATTCAGCATCGTTCGTTTCTCCTATTACTTAAGTTTTCTGAAAATTAATTCTGACCTGGCAATGCAAAGTTTCGTGCACCCAGGTGGGCGGAGTATCGAGCCCGCGTGGGTCCGGTGCGCAAATCAGCCGCAACCACGCACCTTGCGTTTGTTGTTGTGTTTGTGATTTCGCGGTACGTGACGAGGCATGTAATAAAGATCATGCATTCTCTTCCCTTAATCCCATCAGTTCGCGTCACCTTTGTTCTCCTCGAAATTGGGAGAGGATTCTCGCGTTCCGAAAACAGTTTTCAAAGTTGCACGCTGTGTTCCTACTACTCGCCGCGTACGGCGTAAATCAGTCAGCCACGTCCTATTAATTGATATTTATTATCGAGCGGCGGTTTGATTGCAATTAATAAAAGACTTTGTCGGCGTCTCGAGGACCTGCACTGCGGTTTGGCGAACGCACCGCAGGTTCAGGGGGAGGACCCTCTTCCGTTCATTACTCGCGTTTCGTCGCGGCGGTGCAATTGTGGCTGCCGCTCGTCGCGATCACTGTTTATTGGGTTTCTTGAGACACTGTACAGGTTGCAAAAAGGCCCATTAAAATTGTAGACATTGGTGGATGGAAAATTGGGTAAGAGGCTGAGTAAAATTGATTAAAATGTTACGATCGAGTTTAAAGGGAGTAGCATAATCGCCGGAGGAAGCTCGCTTAGGATCGCGTAGCGGTAGGAAGTGCAGGTGACGCATTGCCGAGATCTACGAGGCGAGGAACGGTATAAGTGGTAAGGCCGTGTGTCTTCCTCGGTTCTCGGATCGAAGGGTTCTTCAGCGTGTATATATCGAGCTCTCTTCGGGTATCACGCTGCTGGAGGCATGTTGATTTATACCACCGGCAAGATTTATAAGAAGGAACCGCGCGATTGAGTCGCAACACGGCGCCGAGTTATCGCGAGTGGGTAGAAACGACACCGCGAAGAAATGTTGGCCGACCTGCGAGGGGGGTGGATCGAAAAACAACGAGACTCTGTCTGACTATCGATCGACGCCTGCGAAACACTATCGTGGAATTTACGGGCCAGCCTCGATCCACAACCTCCTGCAATTTTCGACACCCCCTATGCATTCCTAAATCCATCACGGAATCCTGCGATTTTTCTCTCCTCCAATTATTTCATCGGCCCTTCAACTAATCTCCACATTGTCATTTCTCTTTGCAAAAATGTGTTGGCAATCCATTACGATTGTTACTTTTTATAAGGTGCAGCAAAACTACATGGAATTTTTTTAGCTTAAACTAATGTGATGGGAAATAGCTGATTAATTCATATTTCATTATTAATCTTGAGTTAGATCACTTTTTATTCTTGAATTCTTTCGACTTGCAAGAGAAGTCCACCATCAGTTTCGCTTTCACAACATCACGGGCCAATGGCTGGACCGATGTAGCCAATTCATATTTTTTAAATGTTCGTTTTAGTCCGAATCAGGTTTTTGGAGTAAAAAAAATTGGAATAGTTGCCCGGTAACACGAAAATTCGGGAAAAAATGAAACTGCTGTTTTCTGTGGGATTTTTCTATAAGCTCAAGACCTTAACTCACGATTCGAACGACGAAGACGTACAAGTAGAGTAGCTTGACTTTAATAAATGCAATGATCACTCAGAACTACGTTTTCTTATCATTTTTATTTTGAAATTAATTACAACTTTAAATTACCAATAGCTTTTCACAAATTCAGAAAATGGTCGCAAGCAAATTTATTGAAATTTCGACAGGACAACGTCTGTCGGGTTAGCTAGTAAACTAAATAATTTCGAAGGAACGACACTTGGTGAAAAATGATCTCGAAAAGTCGTAGCAGATAAATGCTAGCGAGGATTTCAATTCTCTGTTTCGATCGTAGAGAGATTGGGGTGAAAGGATTATTTTTAGGGATCGAGGGGGTTCAATGGTCGTGTGAATCGGAGGGCTGTGAAAAGAGTCTATCGGAAGGAAGCCATTATCTCGACGCGGGACCTCGGGGGCCGCGTTCAACTCAGTTTGCGTGTAACCCTTAAGGTCAGCCGCGGAGTACATTAGCGAGGTTTAAGGCATGAATGAAAAGAGCCGGTGCTCTCTCTCCGCGTTGGGTGGTTTGTTCGCGGTTGTAAGGGCCGCGGCTGCCACAGCCAGAAAAGTTTACGAGCGCCTCTCATATCTCCCGGGCTTTTTCCTTTTTTTCTTGCTCGTATATCAGCCGGTGCGGTTTCGAAATTATTTTTATGTCCCGCCGTCAAAGGCCGGACCCGTGTGACGGTAAGCGTGCCCGTACACCTCCATGTATGTCTGTCTGTGTGAGCGCGTGCCCGCTCGCGAGGAACCGGCCTTGAATTATGCAATCTGCAGACTTTTCTTGATGGATCTACACTCCTCGCTGCTCCAAGACCGAGCAGGAGATTCCGCGCGTTTTCTTTCTCTCGAATTTTTCTGCACCTCTTTCGATCAAAAATATCACTGTCTCCTCCGATTCTTTTCCGATTTCGTGCATCTTGATTCGAAACACTTAATAAATAAATTCATTATCGTATCGTTTCTCTCGATAAAGAGGTTGCTCGAATGTTACATGTTCGAGAAATTGAAACAAAAATTATCGGCTCTGGAGAATAATTTGTTGAAGGAAGAATGATGACTGCGAGGCCTGAAGGGTCGGCAGGACGAAGGGTTTTCCTTGTATTGTCGCTAAGGATCTGGGGACGGGCCTCTCGGCTGCCGCTTCCTTTCATCTGATAAATCAGCAGTCGTAAATAACTTCGAGAGGGCTCCTATTCTCACTATTTCGTGAACGGACGGAGAAATAGAGAGATCAATAGACTACAAGCTCCTCTTCTCGCTACACCGAGGCCCTCCCACGCTTCGCGATGTATCTTTCTCAACGGGTGAGCGTCGAAAATATAATTTCAGGATATTAGTTTCCGATTAATAAACGTTACCGAGCTAAGAATTCAATGTTACACGGAAAGTCGGTGTCCAGGGGGTTAAAAGCGATGCACGATAAGATGTGCAGGTTTCGAGACAAGTCCCAGGATTGCGTCTGAGATTCGTTTTAGCACGCGGCACCGATAACGAGCGATGTCACGCGAACCAAGTTGCGATTATCTGCGGAGATTAAGGACGCGATATTGCTGACTTATCGGATTCTGTTGTTTTATGGCGTGCCAGTGGCGGAAACGAACATTCGCGATTTAAATTCCCGCTGATACACTCTCCGACGACCCGCAGACATTTTTACAAATGTCAGGAATACAAAGAATGGTGCAAAAATAATGTTAAGCGAACAGTCGTTTGTTTAAAGAGAGGATGAACAATATTCCATCGACGTTTAAAAATCCTACTACAATGATTTAATATAAGAATTAAACGGTAGAAATAATTCAATGACCCGAATTGGGGCTAATAGAAAGCTGAATGGATTTAAAAATAGTCAATTGAATGAGAAGAGGATGAATAGTATTATTTTTGGGGTTTCAAAAATTCCTAAGGAAATTTTATCAACATTGATCAAATTCTCCATTGAAAAAACAAGTGTGTCCCAGAATAGATTTGGAAATTGATAAGTTAATTAGAGAAATCGGTATTACGTCGATAATAATTCGGTCAACGGATTAATAGCCAATTGCCACGTATAGGGGGTAAATAATATTTAACCGGGAGAAAAATCTCGATTTGCATAATACTATCTCAGGTCCACTCAATTCTAGGCTATTGTTACGAAGCTAAAGATACAGCTAGCGGCGCTCGTTTCATTCTGATTAAATTAATTCCGAGAAGAGCGGCCGGCACTCTCTCCTTTTTGTCACGTATGGTTTTAGTTGATTTTATAATGGAGGAAAACTACCCTATTTCCTTCCGCGCTCGGTTATGGGAAGGAGCACTCCCAAATCCCTAGAAAATTCTAATTCAATTATCCACCCTGCATAATCACGAACCATATGATTGCCGCCTGTTTTTCGCGCAAGGTTATTCGATTTAATCACCGGGGCTGTTCTTCCTTCAACCCTCAGCCTGCAACGTCGAGGCGAACAAATGTCGCAGACGGTTTCCGGAAATTGTCAATGTTAGCGGGATAAGGTAATACTTCTAGAATAATTAAATTCCGCAAGACATAATATTCCGACTATCTAATTATTAGGGATCCTCCGAGCTTTGCGAGAAGCAACCCTTTCTCGCCAAAAGCTTGCTTCGCTGTAGCAAGTATTTATTGAAATAATCCTTAACAAAAAAATTAGTTCGCACCAAAACGTACAGTCTGCGACAATGAACTTTTTTCACATTTTTGAAGTAACTATTTTAAGTGTTTATTTTATTTTGTAAGAATTTAGTGTGTTCTCTCTCCCTCTCTCTCTCTCTCTCTCTTTCTCTGTCGGATGGTTCTAGGAGCGGACCAAGACTTCCTGTAGATTGAGAACCGCTGTCAGTAACGAAACAACCCATAAAATCCAGAGTCTGATATTACCATGGCGTATTCCGGCGGTCAATTCCGAATACCCAGTGGATAGGGTTCAGATCTACCGTGGCAACTCTCGTTTCAACCCTCCAGGTTTTCCATCCTTTTCCCTTCATCTTTGTTTCACGGTGTTCTCGGTCGTAACATCTTCCTAGTGTCAAATGTCTGTAGGTGTGCTACAACAGGGGTGCCTGAAATATTCTAATCAACCCTTGTAGACATTCTACACGGTATACGCTATCTCGAACATAATTAAAATTAATCTGGTAGAAAAATACGAGCATGAAAAATCTAGTTTGACAGAATGCAACTGGAAACAGTGTCGAGCATGCTCGGGGCAGTTTCCGATGGACGATTCTCTTCGGTAAGGACAAGAGCATCGATCCGTGGTCGAGCGGGCGAGGTACAAACTGTTAAAGCCGTTAGAACAAACAATAAAAGGAAATAAGTAGAAGCAGGCCCTTAAGAACAGCAGGACGATGCGTGGCCTGGCTAAATTGGGCGGAGTCCTTCTCTTAAGGGGTCCATGGAATTTTATTTTCCGTGGAAAGAGGGCAAAAGGTGCACACTCGACTAGGCTTAGAAACCATAAAAGTAAGTGGTATAGATTTGAAACGGCGTTGGTTTGTCGGAGGACGCGAAGCAGAGGGGAATGGAAAGCAACGTATCCAGAGAGAGAGAGAGAGAGAGAGAGAGAGAGAAAGAGAGAGAAGGATGACGAAAGAACACAGGAGGATGTTTGCGGGGGTGGTTTGTGCAGGAGGGTTGTTACGAGCGGTGCGTTCAATTAACGGTGGTCGACGTGGTCCTGCCGTGCCACTGGTCACGGGGGTAGTTAACGCTAGAGGCATACCTACTTACCTAAGGCAGTTTCTTTTTATGGCCGGACCACCGCTACAGGGCAGTTTCTCGCTAATTGGTATCGAACTATTATTCTCCCTCATTAACGACCTCCCCCCGTACCACCGACAAACGATTCTTCGGGATGGTGTTGCGATCGCGTGTCCCCCCAGAACGAAAACCTATTGCGTGACCGTTCTTCTTACCCCGGGGAAGATTGAACGTTACGTGAGGCGGTTAATTGTCCGACGACGAAAATTCGGGGACCGATGCTCTCTTCGGGGTTCGTCGCGTGTCATCTACTACTTTGCAAATTTTCGACGATTCCGCGGGAACGTGGCATCGACAGAGGAACCAGATTGAAACGCTAATTGAACGCCCGGTGGCATTCGCTGCCACCACGATTGACAGAGGCCAACCCTCGCAATCAGGATATTCTTCAACTTTCGAAACCTCAGAGGTTCCTGGCAAATATTATTCGCAGGATCTTTCTGCACATTTAACCCTCAGTGTTGCATAAAAGTATTCAAGTATTCTATAAAATCATATACAACGACATTATAAAATAGCTCCGACTACCATGGGATAATATTGTAATATGTACATTTTCAGGAACCACCATTTAATGCAAGGAAGAGAGCGCAAGGATTTTTTGAAGGAGTCGAAGATTTCGAGGATTGCAAAAAGCTAATGATCAGAATGAGAATCCCTGCAAGTTGATCGGTTGAATCCCAACCGCAACATAGAGTGTCCCAAAGGTTGTATCAGAACGTAACACGGTTAATCGAACGGTCCTTTAAACGGGAGGGTAGAAACCTCGATCGTTTGGTCAGCCATTACCCAGAGGCTCGTTTGTTCTTACGATCCACGGACCTCGATCTTAATGCTCTCCTATGATTTACGCTTTATCCGTGATATTTGTACCTCGGAATAAAAATGAATCTACTAAAGGACTAACTACAGGACTACTGTTTTTATCGTTCCCTGCAAGAGGAGGCTGGATTCGAAGTTTTCATTCCATGGGCAAGAGAGCTCGACAATATTTCAAAGCTCGCGTTATCGCCAATTCGTCAGACACACACACACACACACACACACACACACACACACCGGTACGGTGAATTTCCAGCACGGAGAAGAGTTGCCCGGGAATAATCATGAAATTTCCCAGGCGTCTACCGTTTTCGTAGAGCACGGCGAGTAGCTACATTGATACAACGTATCCCGGGAAAAGAAAAATCCTCGGTGGAAATTGGTAGGACAGTAAGAAGACGCGGAATCGGTTATCGCGCCGGCATTCGCAGCCTCGGCTGACACTACATTGGGGTACGTCGCTTGGGGAGAAAATAAGCGGCGGTAGAAAAATGCGAAAATTATTGATATTGCTCGGGTCACATATCATTGTCTGGGGGATATAGACGTCGCTCCGCGCGAGGATCCCCACCCACTTTCTTTCACATAACTTTTCTCGATCTAACGCGTGGCATCGCGAGAGCATATCGGCTCTTCGGCGAGGTGATACCAACGGGGTGTGAACCGAGGGGGCTGGGGAAAGGGTACAGGGGTTGTAGACGGGTTTGATATATTCTAGTAATATTTTTCGATCATCGCGTGCTACAGAGATTTATAAGGGAGAACGGTATAGGCTTCCGGCCACCTGATCGCAAGTTACTATCTTCGGAACACTCCTCGCCGGGCGTGGAAACGCTTTCGAGCCGGGACACTGGATTACAAAGCAGCTGCCAAGTGCTTTATTATATCTTTAATCTGCTTTTCGATTCAATATAACCGCATACCGTTTCTGTAAATTACTCTCCGGTATTTCTTTTTTATCTATCTCAATGATTCTTTTACTCAACTTTTACACAATTAGACAGGCACAATTTATTCGAGAAAAATCGTAGGCAGTATAGAATATTTGCAGGCGAAACGATCAATTCGAGGAGAACGCCTAGCAGTTTAGTGAAGCGATACTCGAGGGTGGACACATCCGCCGTTACGATGGCTAGACGATAACGCCGAAGGTCAGTTAAACTGTTCGGAAACTTCCTGGCTTTCCAATTAAGCAAAGATCCAGGCAGCTGAGGGTCGTGCGGCGCAGTTGACCGCGCGTTTAACACTACATAAATCGCGGTCCATCTTATTGGTCCGTGATCTAATTACCTTCCGATGCCTGAACCACTATTTTGAGACCCGTGGGCGTCGACCTACTTCGAGGGTCTCTCGATTACTCCGACCCATAATGCTAGCTCGTCCCATTGATCCTTTGATCTTTCGAGGTCAAGTCAGTCACCGTTTAAAATTGTCCTCTAATTCGCAGGATTCTTCTCCCTACTTCTCTTTAATTAAGGGCGGAACCAACTCGTAGACAATTACAATACGTACGTGCTACAAATTTGATTGCTCACTCTAATGGCGGATTATGCGACTATTGCATCAGATTTAGGGAAAAAATTCAATGTTCAACAGACACCGGAAAACGGAAAATTAGTCGCACGGACGTGATCCTATTTTGGAAAATATGCGCACGCTCGCCCCGGGATTTCCTCGTGCAACTGGAAAACAATTTCAATGTAATCTGTTTACGGGAATGGCGGTCCAATTAGAACGACTATTCACGGTGTGTAAACGTTAATGTCACTGCGCCACGATTATTCGATATATTTCGGTTTGTTCGCGAATTTTCGAACATTGCGGCCGCCCTTCCGAAAGGGAATATATTCCTGCGGCGCGCGATCATTATCGGAATGTCCCGGAAATTAAATGAGTTTCTTAACGTCTCGCTAATGAAATTTCCCCGATAATTACATCAACAATATAATCAGATATCCATCCCGGATAACACATTTTTTCCCGAATTTTAAATCCGTTCATACTCGCGTTCCGTTATAATTCTATATTGTACTACGTTCAATTACAAAACGCAGCACAAAAGCGATTTCGTCATTTATTAAGTTTAACTCTTGAAATTCTAATGTGCAGCCTGCTGTTGAAATTATTATATACATCGTGCGTATTTTAGAATCATAACCAGAAACACAATGAATTCATATTGTAACATTTAGTTGCATTATTGTAACAATTCTAGTGTTTATCGTGCTGTAAAAACTATTGAACAAATTCTGTACGGTTTAGCATCGTGTCAGTGATGGAATGTATGTTTTCAGAAATTCGAGAGAGAAATTCGAGAATGGATTAGAATTCGAACAGGCAGAGCCGGTTTTTCCCGGTGTAATTTCATTTTCAGGATTTACAACGCCGCCGCCAATCGTGTAACGTGATGTCGGGGCATCGATAAACGTCCCCGGTGTCAGACAAACACATAAACAAACATTTACATTTAATTGGTGGACGGCGTGGCTGAGTAATAGCCGGTCGTCTCAGTTTCGATGCGTTTCGATGCGATCGTCACTCTTCCGCGGTTCATGATCCTCCTGTCCCAGCAGAAAAATTCGCCTCGACGTCGAAATAGTGACGGATGCTCGGTCGCTTCAGTCATTGAGTGATTAATCGGCTCGAGACAGCGCGAGCCGGTTTTAAATCGCGATTTACTGGCGCCATCACGATCCACGGGACATTCGACGAATCGAAATTCAACTGTAAAAGTTTTTACACGTGGAAAATAAATTCCACGTTGTAGACACCGTTTCGGGAAATACACTCTCAAATTTTTACAGGATATTCACTGCACCCTTTTAATCGCTAAAACAAATTATTAAGAGATTTGTGTCCGAAATGTTTTGATCAAAGACTACAGTTTACAGTTTAATTTTTAGAGCTTTTTGTATTTTAAAACAGTGTCATTATTTTTATAGGTATTGCGAAATGATTAATCCAGCGGTGTTTTATAATTGATACAGATTTGATAAGGAACCATTGTGCGGAACAAACAATTGTACATTATGCTATTTGTTAGGTGGATGTAATGTGCGGAATACTTCGGCAAGATCAAGCGAGGAATAAATTTATAAAGCGGGTTCAATCCCGAGTTCTCACGAGTCGCGTTAGAAGGTCGCCTCTAATTGGTTTTATTGATACGTTAATTGGTTATTGCCTTCGAGTGACCGTAAAAGGTGTATCGCTATCGTACCAATAAAACATTTCACTCGCGTTGCATGATCGCGATATCAACGGGTTCCCTCTGCCACAAATACTTTCGGTTCGTTCGAACTGTTAGCTTTGATTAACCCTTTCGCAGCACAGTATTAATTGAATATATCGTGTCGTTCGATTTTAACAGTTCCCAGCTTCAAAGAAACGAAATCGTTTTATTATAAATAGAATACTCACTACCTTAACACGAAGTGGAATAAAGTAAAAATGTCAGCGTAACAAAAATTAGATCCTCTTATTGTGTAGAAAAGTGAAAGGAAAAATTGTAGAAGGATTTTTATGTGTTTCATCCCTCATTGTAAAAATGTAACAAATTGCTAAAAAAAAAAACGTAGTGGAAAGTAAAGGGGTAAAAGGATAATTTTTGAGCCAATTTGGCGTATCAAAAAAATCACGTGGCCGAATAATTAGGGTCGAAGAATCCTCGAAAAACGTCGGTCGATTTTCCAGGCAGTCGGAACGCAACTCCGGACACGCCACGGCAATAATACAACGATATTTCACATCAAGATCGTATTCGCCGCCGGGAAGAAAAATGACGGTCACCGGTAACTCCCAGGCGAAATTCATTTTGACAGATTTCATACATTGAATTGATGTTTATATGTCGCGTTTGCCGGAAGATAAGCCACCAGGAGAAGTGTATTCCATTTCTGCAACGCGGTGGACGTGTTACAAACGGACAAAACTTTGACCACCCCATCGTCCACGATACATATAATCCGTCCGAGGGATCAAATTCTTATAAAGGACGAGGTCGGGGACAGAGACAGTGGTTGGAAGACGAACTTTAAGGATTTTCATCCCCTCTCTGCTATCCATTGACCGGCATAATTCTCCTTCACGGATATCGGCCTTTCTATAAGAGCAAACCACCCCCTTTGTCATATACCGTCGATCTTTCACGAAAAATGAAACACTGCCAGGGAAGGACACTTCCTTTCCTTTGGCCGGGATTTAATATCTACGGAGGCGTATTAGCTCCTTCGAGACCATATCAGAACTCTAATTAAATACTGATTATTACAGGAATTTGTTTAATTACAAACAAAATACCTATACCACTTGCCGTTTTATTTATGAATTTTGTTAAACATAATTTCATACCTGCTTCTTGTAGACAGGTTAGTATTTCTGCTGATTCTGAATTCCATAGGCAGAAATTGAATAATTGAATGATCCTTTTTTTGTCGAAGGAGGAGAGAGATTTTTCCGAAGCATAAAAGTATGCAATGTCTTTCAATGAATCGGCCAATGAGAGGTCGGCGTCCAAACATGTCGAGGCTCTAATTAAGGTTCAGGACTCTGCGATCGGTTTAAAAATCGACGTCTGAGAGGAACGTCTTGGGAGCTGGTTCTTTTCGTTTCGCAGCCGGCTGAGAACCGAGTCTCCTCGCCGGGTGCTAAACGGATTACGTCGCGACGCGGATGTCGCTCGCGACGCTGATATTAATTCTCTCGAATGCATCCGTGCCGGGCGCTGATTGATTCCAAAGTTCTCGCAAGAAACTGCCGCGTGTCGCGCGTTAATACGCTGCGAGTTACGTACACGTTCGTCCCCTAGTTACGCGGTTTAACGCAATAACTCGTAGCCCGGTGATGGGGGGTTGTGGAGCTGTTCGTAGGGGGCTGAGGGGGTGGATGAGGGGTGGAAGAAGAGGGAGAGAGCTCACGGCAGCCACGAAAATGCTTCTCATTTTCACGCGAGTAAGAGAGACATCGTGACAGAGACAGAGAGAGAGAGAGAGAGAGGAGAGGCCACCCAACGCTAGAAACCTGCCGGCAGCGTTGACATAGAAGGCTGCGCGACGAAAGGTGGGACGTAAAGATTCGTTAGCGTCTAATTCGGAGCCGCAGGCGGAAATGAACTTTAGGAAAGTGAGCCGGTGCCGCGGGAACACGGCGAAAATATATTTTGATCTGAATAATGGCGGCCCTGCCTTCGAGGGAGAGCCGTAATTGAGCAGCTGAACGGGATTAAAGATACTTTGTCTTGCTACGCTCGCAGCCTTCGATCGAGCTTCAACTTTTCTAACGACGATACTTTCGCGTGCTGCTGCTATGAAATTTGTACGGTTTCAACCCTTCGCAGTCGGAGATATTTTAACTGGAGAATTAATCATTTCTTCCGACCTAGATTGACTCGGCTCTATACAATTTGTTTCATTTTACTGGATATAAAATCGATGTAACACCTTATACAATGTCTAAAATCTCAACAATACTTTGAATAATGGTACAGCAAAACAATTCCCACACTCGTCTTCGAAACAGACGTAAAAATGCATACTTCGTTGACTAAATATTGACCGTCCATATCTGATTTGTTCTTCGGTTTGATTGAAAGCGTCCTAAGAGAAGTTGAGATGTTTGTACCAGATGTTAGTAAGTCGCTGGGGCTTTTTCATATTTTGAAGAAGAAGCAGGAGCAAACGGAGAAATATTTCACATAACTGTTATAATCACACACATTTCGGTTTGTTTTCTATAAAATCAAAGATACTTCGGGATGGGCCCTAACCCTTTCCAATTAGCACCCTCAACACTCCGACGCTTCTGGACATATTTCCCGGGCTGTATTAATATTGTAAACAGAAGATATGCTAGAAATATTGTGTTTATACTCGAGAAGTTTTCCCAGGTATATATGGCATAGTGAACGAATGTTCGATACCGACAACAATAGGGGAACGCGTGAATCGTTTCTCTCGGGTTGGTTACTAGGTTCTTGAAAAATTGAAAAGTTGTCGGCATTCTTGTGAATAACTGGCAATCGTAGATCGAAGACTGGAGAAAGAAAGACAGGGAGAGGAAAATAAAGAAATCGGTGGTTTTCTTGAATAAAACGGGGTCCCTGGATTGGCGCAACGCTCTCTCGACGGGAATTGTGTGTACGCCGGCGTGGCAATAACTAATAATACCGTGAAGCCAATTTCGAGGTGTCACGAGAAATGGCTTCTATATCATTCGACCGCGCGGTGTACACTTCCAATTTCCAATTTCATTGCCGCGGCACGCGCAGTTATACGGTGTATAGAGGCTGTCCCTGTAGCCGAGCGCCGCGCGCGAATCCGTGAACGCCGCTAAATGATCACTGCATTAACTTGCCCGATAAATATTTAATGGCGCATTGCGGCCGCCGCGGATTAACCGTTCATATGTAAACCATAGTAATTCAATCAACTAGCTCGCTGACGAATTTTCAACGCGCCACGGAAAAATAAACTCGCCGGGTCCCGACGCCCGCGCTCATTATGCTCGAGCAATTAAATACTAAATTGTTTCAACGAATCACCGGATTTACGCCCTTCCCCCCCTCCCCCGATTACTTTATACAAAAAGGCCATACTTTGGAGAATACTTTGCGGGGCGATTGAATTCTCTGTTCGTCTCCGTCGAGAACAATCGTGTGATTACAGAATTTCATCGCTATTAATAGTGGTATTTGAAATATGGGATAAATAAACTGAATCTAGTTTTATATGAATAAACTATCATTTATTTTTATATTCAAGGAACGATTTCGTGACACGATGAAGGCACCCAATAAAGTGAATGTCAAACGAAAGTAACTTATGAAGTAGTATTAAACAAATTCATTTTGTTTTATCGATTATACTATTTCAAATAAACCAAAAAGTGGCTGATCGAATGGAGAATTTGCTGTAAATTTGCTTGACTAGAGAAGACTCGACGGAGGTGTTTGTAACTATTATCTAGCCAACCAAAATGTATAGATTATTCGAAAGCTTTTGCGTTTTGTTGACAAGTTGTTGGAAGAAATGATGTAACTAAATGGATAACCGCGGTTACCTTGCCGCGAAAACAATCAGGGGTGTTAGAGTTAGATGGGTTACAGCTTTCGCATAGCGTTGCAGCTTTCGAAGCATTAAGTGATACAATTTTGGAAAAGCGTCTCGCGTCTTGGAGGAAGTTGCGGAAGGCAAAAGCTGCAAAAGTATCCGCGCGGGAGTACGATGAGATGGAAGCGTATTTAGTTCTCGCGCCCACTTTGAACTAACTTGGTAGCTGGCTTTGACGCCCTACTAATCCAGCCGTCCAGCCTTGCATAGAAGACTCCCCGAGGGTAGCTTGGGATCAAGGAAAAAGCAAGAGAGAGAGAGCGGGACCATTTGGGGAAAAAGAAGTGAGAGGGTCGCGTTCGAGGGAAAGGGGGTAAGGGAGAGAGAGAGAGAGAGAGAGAGAGAGAGAGAGAGAGAGAGAGAGAGAAACTGGACGGAGAGAAAGAGAGACGAGTATATGGACGAAAGGCAAATGAACGAGTCGCTCCATGAAAGGAACTCGTACAGAATCCGGGAAACCCCATACGATGTCCCCGCGACATGGGCCACCCGGCGACTAATTGGAATTCGTCTGTGCCAGTCGAAGCAAGGCTTTCTATAATTGAGACGCGGCCAGACCGGCAAAAAATTTAGAAAGGGGGAAAGGATGCGCGGACCTGCTGTCTCGCGGAGAGAATCCTTTTCCTCTCTTTTCAACGGAAGTCGAAACTTTCCCAGGGATGATCCATCCGGCCCCGACGTATATCCCGCATTCGTTACCTGTTATGCCCGTACATCTCTCAATATCGCCCGGGTTATGAAGGCGGATCGGCCAAAGAGAGAACGGGAGAGCCGAGGGAGAGAGAGAGAGAGAGAGGAAAAGAGAGACTCGGTGGCCGGGAAAAACATATTGGAGGAGAGGGGATCGGGTTTCAGAGAAATTTCACCTCGACGATGGCGAATTAAACGCAAAAAATCGGGTACCCGGCGGCCTCGCTACATCGCCTCTGATGACCTGCAGATTTAATACGAGGAAAGCGGTTCGCCATCCCGATCATTCTCGGCGACGATGCTCGATCTAGTATTCAATAGTACAATTTACGAAGAGGACTGTGGGATGAATTAGTTTCTACCGTTTAAATAAATCATAGCGTCAAGGAGTTAAGAATTGAAAGATGGCTAGGGGTTGCCTATTTTTCGAGGGATGCGATAAAGAGAAGAACGAGGGTGGTATTGCTTCCGATGTAATAACAGCCATCAATTCGAGCATCCGACACTTGGCCAAGTCTGGACCTTATCTATCGTTTATGGCGAGTGATTCCGGGTGCTGGTCGCCTTAGGGGACGATAGTTCGCGGAACGCTTCACGGCCGGATAAGTCGACCTTTAATATTCCGTTTGAATCGGAGCTTTATACAACGTTACGAGGAGAGATAGCTACCGGTCTGACGTGTTTGCATTCGAGTAAACCGGGGAGTATTGGATGCATATGTTAATCAGCAATATGGCGCCACGTGGATATTACCCTGCGCCGTAGAAGACCATCCTGCTGGATAACTTGCCTCGATTCTCTCTCTCTCTCTCCCAACCCCCTTCGAAACCCACTACTATCTCTATCTCTATCTCTGCCTCTCTCTGTCTCTCTCTCTCTCTCTCTCTCTCTCTTTCTATCTCTCTTTCGATGAATACATTCTAGGAATATGTGCGACAATGTTCCGTGCGTTTCCTTGCCTTTCTAACCCCGTGTGCTCCTCTCGCGTCTGCATAAAACTTTATACCTGTCCCTTCGTATAGGAATGTGATTGCTTAACGTTTCGATGACCCCATTGTCTCTGATCGCTGCAGAACCCCAGTCGAATAGGACGCCGGATCGTTACGAGCTCCAATGAAGTTTCCAGATGCAAAACGACACCGTTACAGTTCAGCGATCGTTCGATGCTCCGCGTCTGCCCTCCGAAACTACCCCTATTTCTCATTTGCCTCGCGAACCACAAAGAACTGTTCTTCCGGAACACATTCCTCCGTTAAATACTTTTCCGAGTACCACTCAATATTACCTATACATCAATTCACACCGTTACATTTTAGTGATAATATTTAGTTGTATGCAGCCAACCCTACCTTGCGATACACTATAGAAAACCAAAAGAATTTAACATATTTTTACACTAGTAAACGTTTGCAATAGTTGAGTAAATGTTCCAATTAAAAATCTAGTCTGAGGAGAAGAGAATAAGAAAGCCAAGAAATCTCTGATCTGATATATAAATGCAGGTAACAACGGAGGTCTAGAATCACAAGCAGCCGGTCACGAAACGATCGAGAGATTCGCAAAGCTTTTTCTAATTAACTGCGGTTTGCTGAATCGGATGATCGAGGCAGCCGATTGTTCGCGATAATGCCAATTCGTCCGGGTGAATCACGCAGCCCGATGGTTCTAAATTGAATCCAAATAAGAAATCCATAAAGGAGCATCCTCTTTGGTGATTACGAGCTTCTCCGACTTTGATCGTTCGGGCGTCGAAAGACGCTTTACCTTGCAGCCAAGCTTTGCCGTCGATCGTCCGGCTCTTTCTGCGAGTTCCTGTCTCTTTTGCGCGACGAAACGCTGGCAAGTTCAATCGGAAAAGCAAATCTTTGGCGTTTCTCGTTCCACCTACAACCTCCCTTTCCCTTCCCCTCCCCCTCCTCCCCTATGGCCCTGCTACGCCCTCGAAGTACCCCGATAAATTCGTTCCAGACGACGAGGGATTACCTGGCTTTTTAGACCAAAGCAAATGCGTAATAGAAGGCAGTCAGGGGATAATCTTTGGCCGCGGAACCGCGAAGCCCTTTCCGCTTCCATGGGTTTTTAGCCCCCGTAGAAATCCCCACGGTGAAGTCCTCGATCGATGATTTAGGGGATGCCACCGATGTATTCCGTTCCGTCGGATCGATCGCGTTTACTTTAATTCCGAAGCGCGAGCTACGAATTTCGTTACGGCATGGGGTGTGTCTTGCGCTGGGGGATGAAAAACCGAGTGGAAGCATGTAACGCAAGAGTTAAGGACCTGTGTTGCATTTGATCGATTCGACCGTGAACTTAAAATAAGGGCTAGATATAATTCTTTATAGAGTCCTTGCTATTATTTCGGAAGGATCTCGCAATTAAGGTATCTGTGTGAAATTGAAAAGACTTTCGATTAGCAGACAACTGTCAGAATATTGTTTCTCCCAAGTGAGTGATTTGATTGCAAAATTGCGTGGCGCGTTGGGGAGACTCGATTGGGAAAAAAGATGTCGGTGGCTATCATCCCTTCTATCCCGCCCAATCGTTCGCGATACATCGGGGTTCGGGTTACAGGCACACAAATCTTGAGCCTGGTTTACCCTCGGTGATTTAGCGGGTTTTCCGGGGGATTCGGAAGCCATGGTGCGGCTACCGAACTCTTTTATATCAATCGCAGATTGACCCGGTGAGAGTCCATTGAATGGACATACTTACAAGAAGGACTGGGACCCTTGGATCAAGTGTGAACCACTGTTCAGCCCCTTTCCTTCCTTCTGGATTACCTGTGACAGAGTAACACAAATTGTTCGCTTCGATCTTCCCCATTCAAAATGGTTACACCATTATTCGAAATATTGTTCAGATTATTAAATCTTTCTTCCCTTGTACCTGTACTTTATGTAAATATAAAAAATCCGGAGTCAAAGTAGCACCGTAATAATGAATAAAGTCTGCTTTCCAGTAATTCTGGAATCTCGAGAAACGCAAAGACTAAACAAGGGGAGGTTATCATGAAAGTTCCTCCCTCTCTCTCTCTCTCACTCTCTGTCTCTCTTCTGTTCTCTCTCGTTTCGCAATCCTCTCCCGTTGTTTCCTTTCCCTCGAACATCCGCGGGAAAAGACCGCGATAACGGCACAGCAAGAGAGACATAGGAGCAATTGTAAAATTAATTAAGAGACTGGGAAAATAATTAATTTTTCTAATAATTCTTGCAGCCGCGCTGCTATTTTCCCAACGCGCGCGGCCGCAGCTCGGCGCGGCTCTCCGGACCCACCCCCTCGGGGAGGGACGAAATAATTTCATAAGGGGTGGCTTGAGAACCGCACCTACATTTGCGAAAACATATCCCCTTTTCCGCCGCCTTCCTCGTCTCTGACCACGTCCGACCGCAACAAAGATCCCCGGCCCCCGCGATACAACCCCCTCTGTACCCTTATAACACCCTCCGCGGGTAGAAACCCACCGTTGAAGCTGCGCGAAACGAATTTTCACGACGGCGAAATTTCGCATCGACTGCTCCTATTCTGAAGCTTCGACAAAAATTCTCTACTACACCCTCGGCTATTTCTTTCAATTGTACCAAACCATTAACATAAAGATTATCGCATTGATTGTATTTATTTAGCAACATTAAAGGAACACACTCTGAAAGAAACTTTTGCGACAACCTAATATTCTTCACGAAGTGGAACCTGCACTGTTCACGATATTTGTTGTCCTAATTCGTCAAATAATTTCTACATTATTGCTTCAACTAATAGAAATTTCCATCGCCCCATAATTTCCTCACTTGTCACCCTTCGCCGGCAACATTTCCCAAAATTATCCCTGAAGCTATCCACAGTGAACCATAAAAAGCATCGCGATATTTCTCGAACGGTATCGTAGCAAATCTCGGTAGGCCGGTGTGCTATTTTTTTATATTATTTATTTATAAGGTCGCATCAACAACAAGGTCATTAGCGAGGAAGGCCGACATTGATTTCAGTCTTTCGATCGAGTATCCCCTCGCTTAATAATCGTTCTATCGCAGATCCATTGAAAAGTCCGATGTAATTACGGTAATTGTAGCGACGGTAATACCACGGTAGACGGGAAACGATTATTAATTTAAGGTAGGACGGGTATGTAACGACCATTGAAAATATTAATACGTACCGATGCAATTGGGTCGTGGGATCGGTGCCTCGGCGTCGGTCGAGTGCACCGGGACGGTCCGAACCCTCGACGTGTTTGATCATTGTGTTATACGGTTCCCCTGGTGCACACTTGCCATAAGTGTATTTTGAAATTTCGCTCGTTGTAATAATCTTCCGGCGGGCAGGTAGGAGTCCGCGTTATACCCCGCCCACGTGGCCGTAGCCGTATTTTCGCAACGGTACGCCGCCGTCGCCGTCGTCGGGGCGGTTCCTCAAGGTATGCGTGCGTGTATTATGCGTGCGTGCGCGCGTGCTATGCGTGTGTATGCTCGTCGGTTCACACGGGCGCACGTGGAACGTCCTGCAGGTGTGGACGAACCGTAGAAACCCCGTAGTTTGGTCAGTCAGAGAGCATAAAGGCTCTCGAGAAATTAATTCTCTTGCAGACACACACATGTACACGCAGCCAGACACGTACACGCGAATACACGAAGAGAGAACCCCTGGCCACCAACAGAGAGAACGTTCTTCTAGATGCATTCAGACACGGACGAACGTACACAAACGTGTTCGGTACACGACGAGGACCGAGAGGTGTGGACCACGAACGTTGAACGCGAGAGCGCGAACCGTAGGTAGGTACGTGTTTTATTATTGAATGGCCTCCTTCCCGGGCTGCGAATCAACCTGGCAATTGGTTTATTATAATTTCATTGTGTTTTCATTACCCGGGTTAATTTGCGCACGACCCGCATGTCTCCCTTTATTACCAGACCCCCGAGGTCTTCAGACGCACGCACACTTCGACCGTTCTTTCCTCGCAAAAATCTTGTTTGCCGAGACTAGTCGAATTCTCGAATTCATCGTGGATGCTCGCGGATCGGTATCTTTTGCGTATTGGATTTTTATACGGCCGATGAGCAATTGGTCGGCTTAAAGAGATCAAGATGCTCATTCTGTCAATACTTGAATCATATTGTTTATTGTGCAAAAGTAAAGCTCAGGTGGTTGGAGTCTATGATTATTTACTTAATGCTTTAAACCAGGTGTGGTTAGCTTATAACTTAACAGCAATTTTTTATTTAACAGATTGATTCAATGAAATTAAATTTTTAGAGCACAACGCTTAATAAAATCGAAAATGATAAGCAGACCTTTAATATCTGGACCACATAGGAAGCATCTTGGTCGACAGTACTTGTGTCGGAATAGAGTTGAAAGCAGTGTTTCACGTTCATCTTCATATTTTGGTCATTGCCAAATGACGTGATCAACAAGGGTTCTAATCTCCGAGCAGAGTCGGTATAAGGCGATAAGCATCGGTCAGCGCCGGGGAGATCGGTGGGTCCATCGGCTTTAGAGGCGTTGAAAAAACGGGGAATCGAAAGTCGAGGTGAAAGAAAAATAAACGAGGAATCTCGCCGGGAATCTCAATGTAAATGGCCGAACGGGATCCGAAGTAGTGGCGCACACGTCAATTTGTTTACACGTCGGATGCAGCAGAGAAGATCCAGGTACGAGGAAACGACGACCCCGTGATTCTACGGTTTCACGCGGTGAAATCCGGCCAGGCGAACGATCTGCCCTCCTCCTCCTCCTCCTCCTCCTCCTCCTTTTTTCCCATCGGTAGAGGAGAGCGTGTTACTGTTCTGTCGTTCTTTGACACCGGTCACGTCAAACAGAGACGGTCGAACCAACGGCAACGAGAGGGAAAAAAAGATAGAGAAGAGAAACGACGAATGCAACGGCGTCGCGTCGGTGGCGTCGAGCCCCGGGAAACACGGTAAAAGAGAGGAACCTCGGTGGAACGGGAGAGGAAAAAAATAGGTTGGAGGTGAAGCCTTTTGATTGACTGTTTGAACGACTTTTGCTCGGCCGACTATGCTCCCGGCCATGGCATTGATTATCGCTTATTGAATTTGTATGCCAGGCAAGGGATGCTACGGAGGGGTTGTCCAAAGTCACCCGGATAGGGGATGACGTCCGTAAAATGTTTCACTCTCGCGTTTAGGCCACCTACGCGCTAAAGATACCGATTCCTCTCGAAATTCCCGCTCTTCCAGTTTTACCGTACACATTTCTGCCGAATAGGTTTTCTCTAAAGCTGGGATTAGTATGTGACCAACGCTGGAAGAATGTTCAACAGTCTTGATTGATGAACACGCTTACAACTTTAATCGTCGGAATCATAAACGTGGTCGAAATTTCAATTTTTCGCAATTTTCAAAAGTGTCCGACTATTACAGCAGTTATTACAGTAAGCCTATTCTCCATTATTTCCATAATAGATTTTTACGGCATAGTGTGCCGGAGGAAATGAGGAAATTGGGAGTGTTAGGCATGGGTTCGTTTCGGAATCAATGGCCACCGTTATTACGGAGAAAATTTCTGTTTCTAACCGGCAGAGGCGTTGCCTCGGCCAGAGAAAGGAGAAGAGAGAGGGGCAGACAGAAAGGTGAAAGAGAGAAAGAGAGGCTTGTTTCGAGATCCGCGGTTGATCCCCGTGTCGTTCAATAATTCAGGGATACGTCGCGAGCTGGACGAGGCACGTAAGCATAAATGCGAGGAGGGACGGCCGAGCCGCTGGCTGGAGGAGGAGAGAGAAAGAGAGAGAAAAGGGGCGGGGAAAAGGGTTCCAGGGACGAGATAGAGACACGGGTTACCTCTTTGGTCAGGCAAAATATTTCTCTCTGCGATGTACACTGAATCTCTCGGGGGATCAGCCCGAAGCAGTGCAATTTTCCGAAGAGTACTGTTCTGGCGAACGGTGAGCAAATGGGACGTTTATTGGCACGATGATGCCTGCTCGATTAAGGAAATATCTACTTTCTACCCTTTTTTCGTCCTACACCCTGATTCTACCCGTTCTACAAATAATACAGAACCTGCACAGACCTCAATTTGCATAGCTACTCGACTTCCGGGCCGGTGTTAAATTAATTTCAGAAGGCACGATATGCGTTTCTCCTCGATTACGCAGATTCATAATTTCCATCCTTTTTATTCTACAGTGATTGCAATGATCATCAAGTTTGATACTCTTCTCCATGTATTGGGGACCTCGGAAAGATTAATGTGTCTACAAGAAATATCCTAATAATTTTGTAAAGGATTTAAGGTCGTGGAAGGGTTGAGTTTAAAGAACGGCACCAGCGCTTTTAGTTCAATGCCAAAGTCACTAATCGATTGTCCACTTTATTAAAAAAAAAACAAATCGCAGGAACCCGTCACCATTTATAATTAACTTAAAACTAACGAAAATAGAGAATTGAAGCACGAGCGAACCTAGCGTCTAGTTTAGGCTGGACACTAGAAGGTCTGAGAAGCGCAGAGACTTTTTGAGCGCGGTGCAGCTCAACTGAAGCTGCAATTTTTCGCAAAGAAAAGATAGATGACCAGAGAAGCGCAATGGCCTATTTAACCACCCAAGCAAAGCGGGAGTGTTCGAAGAGTCAGAACGGCAAGGGGAGAGGTGTTATGGTTTTGGTAACCCCGGCACCTCTCTCTCCCCTGGCCTATAATGCTCTTGTGTCGCCGCAGAGCTCGCGCGAACCGCAACACCTATATTTGAAAAAATTAATTTTAAACGGCACAGCAAACACGTTGATTGATTGAAGATCGCCATAATCTGTCGACGAGTCTCTCCACATTCGAGCAGCGGGCCGCAGCGTCAACACGGCATTCGCATTCTCCAAATTGAACCACCGTTGTCGCAAAAGTGTAATATGAAATGTAGCATTGCTGGGTGGACGGCAAACCGAAAAACATAGCACGGAATTGGAAGGCGAGAAAGGCGAGAAAGGCTCGCGGTGGTGGCACCGAGAGGGCGATGGTACCGCGAGAGCACACTCGTAATAATCTCCGCTAATTTAGCTTCCGGAATACGGTAACTGTATCGTTAATATTCTGAACCCGGTGAATAATAGATGTTGATGCGCCATTTGGGCCAATGAGATTTCCGCGGATGGAGTTCGAGGCTGAACCGGACTAGACCGGCTCGGAGCCCTTTCGCGCCGCGACTTGCCACCGATTCGTTTCTAAATATTACATCGATATGGCCATTCTCGTTGGCCACGTGCACACACACCGTGTTTCTATGTTGCTCGTCGAGCCAGGCGGAACCTTCGGTCTTCTTCGGGGATTCATCCCGGCCCACATGGAAATTGAGTTTTAATGAATTCATCCCGCGGCCTGAGCTCTTTTAACCCTTCGTGGCCGTTTCGACGAACAATGCCGACCTCGTTCTTCGTTTTCGAACAGGGTCCTCCGAATTTCATATAAAACCAGCCATTTTTTCGTCCTTCTCATCCGTCCAGTGACAAATTTTATTCCACGTTGTTCGATAAATATGTGCTGCCAGAAATATGTTGTATTGTAAACACTCTAGAAAAACTCTTCCGAAAATGGTAGTTACTACAACAAATAAATTAATTCATTCTAATTGGTTCTTGGCTTGACTTTATTCCACGTTGTTCGATAAATATGTGCTGCCAGAAATATGTTGTATCGTAAACGCTCTAGAGTTCTTCGGACTGTTTGATTTTTGTTGTAATACAATATTTTATACGGTGTATGAACTATTTCGAAAATGGTAATTACGACAACAACTAAATTAATTCATTTTAATTGGTTCTTGGCTTGACTTCTTCGTTATTGTTTATCTCTGGAGAACGCGAATGGTGGGAGGAAGCCGACGCAGCCGTTGCGAAACCGCGGCCGCGCGTGTTTTTACGAAGGCCGGCGCCATTAATTTTAATATTATTGCATATTGCCGGACCGAATTGGCGGAAAGTGCGCGGTGACGGTCAAACCCGCGATCGCGTCCCGCTTCCTCCCCTTCACTATTCATCTTGATTTTTCACGGTGGCCCCGGCAAACTACGATATTGATTCCCTCTATAAATATTTTCGGTCCGGGGGAAAAACCGTATCGCTTCGGGGTCGGGGCGACAACGCAACGCCACGCCAGCACACGCTTCATCCTTCGCATATGAAGATACATGTGCCTCGTTGAAACCGGCAACGACATTTTTTCTGCAATGCCCGGCTTAATGATTTCTGTCTGGGAACCCGCGTGCCGCAATGTTCGTGTCGAAATGCTGATCGACGAGCGCAATAGGTCTTAGGCGAGCCCGGCTTTTTCGTCGAACGTGTTTTCGGAGCGCATCGCGCGGTTCCGGATATTCTGTTCGCTGAACTCTGTGAAATATTACTGTGATTTCCATTGGAGCACGTCGACGGGTCCTCAATTAGCGTTGAATTATTTTTCTAGAATTTTTCAAGTACAGTAAGTACTCGACTTATTCGGTTAATTAGTTTATATTCCATTAAAATACCTTAATGTCCACATGGAACTCCGAAATTTTTATTTAAAAATAAGATATCGACAGTAGTAGAGATTTTGAAGAAAATTCTCGATGTTTCCGGGATGCTGGAGAAGCGTTCTAATCGCGGGGGTGTATGGCAGTCAGATTCCCGCGTCGGGCCCCCCATGGGTTTCCATGCGAGGCTAACAAGACGTATATATTTCCCGGCAGCGGTTAGCCGTCGGCAACGGATAGCCAGCAAGTGGCTTTTTATCGAGTGAATGCGCCATCCCCCGACCAGTTTTATTGGACCAGGGGGTAGCTTCGCTTTTCCACGCCGACTTCAGCTTTTTTCATTGGGGAGAAAGACTGTTCCGCCATAGGGGACGGCAAAGTGGGAAAACGGGGACAGAGAAAGCAAACCACCCGTTCTCGTTCGAATCTTTCTCCTTCTACCCGCGAGTACACCCTACGAGAGACCCCGGAAGACCAATTCCGCGAATACGAATACGAGTTGGAGAAATATGGATACTCCGTTTTAAAGGACGTAAAATGACCCGGAGATGGTGGCCTATATAGACACGTCGGGACGAGGCACCTCTGGCGGTCCATAAACGTGATGTAGCGTGCAGATGTTGTCCTGGCATCGAGATTGGATGGCGAGAAAAAGGGGGTTGGTTGTGTATCCCGCGAGACCGGAACCGTGGCTCTCGAAAAAAATACAAAAACCTTCGATACATAGAAACAGGAGCAGTAACATAACGCGTTCGGAATTGTCCTGCGGCTCGAAAGTAAGTGAATCCCCTAAACGTCTGTCCAGAACGCTGAAGTCCGTGCGCTTCAGGACCACGTTTTTAGCGTTGTTCCCGGCAAGTAGATGCGGCCAGCAATGATCAGACCGAATCTACTTTAACCTCTTCGGCACAGCTGAATTTTGCGTGGGGCTGTTTCTCTGTACGGCAGAGCTCAACGCGAATTACGTGTAAATGATACGGCACTGCAATGTGCGACGAATAATGCTGTTCTTTACACGAGTATATTGGAATGAAGTGTTTACATCCGCGAAAGCCACTATAGTGGCGCGTCGTATAATTCAAGGGATGCAAGAATAATGAGAAACGGATCATGATTCGTTCGGATATCGATGTCGAGACAGGGGGTTTTCTAGGAGTTTCTCGAGGCCGGTGTCGTGAACCCTTAATTTTTCACGTCCCGCTCCGAGGCGAAGAGAGCGGACGCACGAGTTCAGGATTTATTCCCCGTCGTTGCCTCTGGAGGCCCTCCACCTCTTGCAGCCTTCTTCACCCCCTTTGGCGCTCGGTTCCTCCTCCTACGCCGGGCTTTATTGACCCTTTATACATCTATTTGTTATGCCGTGGCCCTTTGTGCGACGGTAGACACGAATGGAAGACCCCCGGCGCGGCCGTACTTGCCGAGTTCTCTCCCCTGGCTATATTTGACCAGTATTATAAAAATCAACCGACCGATTTCCTACGTAAAATATTACCCCCGTGCGTCCCTGAATATTTTATCGCTATCCACCCCATCGCTTGCCCTCGCTGCCGAGCTCCTTTCCTACCCGTTCCGTTTTCGCGTGGGACAAAGAGAAACGGAAGGAAAACATTCGGGACGAGGGCCGGGGACACGCGATTTTGGTTTTGCTTCGTCGCCCGCCCTTCCATCACGCCGCATCCGAGACGTCTTTCCAGAATTCCTGCGGTCAATGCTAAACCTTCACGCCAATCTTCGCTCCACCTCCTGGTCGACATTCCTGGCAATTTTTCTGCGTCCCCTTCTCGATCATGTAATCTCACTGAAAAAGTCGGACTTCCCATTTTTTGTACATATTTTTGTGGAGCAACATTATTTACTGTAAAGAGGTGTTCTGGTTCTCGAACGAAATAACATAGCAATTAAAAGAGGTAATTTACATGGCAGCGTAGAATGAAGGACCGTCGTGGTATTTTCTATGACGGTGATCCTCCATTAAGCGATTCAACATCAAGATTCCCGAGTCCATGAGAACAACGACGCGCGGACCTCGCGCGGAGGAGCGTATTCCTGCAGGACACCGGGGCTACTAATCTAACAGAATTATAGACGGTGACGGTAGCTAATTGTCTATCTATATCTGGCCTGACGTAGGTGTGTCTCAATGTTCCCTCTCGTATGCCGCTCGTATATGCGTACATTGTATTGTAGCAGAGTCCGAGGCTAGACCGTCCGTCAGGTCTCTCGGAGCGACTCCCTCGCTCGCATAATGGCCAGCCTGCGTACGTGCATTCCTAATAATGAAGACAACGATAAATCAACGCGGAGAATACGGCCGCGGATGTGCGCCGAATATCCTATGCATAATATCGCGTCATTATCTGCGGCTACTGTGCTTGCTCCCTGTGCACGCATGGATCTCCGACTCGACTTTACCCCGGGTACAGGACAATCCGATTACCAGGCGAGCGCGCCGGGTCGCGTCGGGTCGGGTCGCGATCTGATCGTCGTCCAGCCGGTTCCTTCAAGAATTAGAATCCTCTCTGGTGTATACCTATCCCTAGATATTTAAAAAGGAATTAGATGCCAATCTAAATCCTTCAAGTAGCAGGAAGGTTGCTGAGTTTGATGAACAATTTTAGCGTCAACTTGGATCCTTCAAAAATTAGCATTCTCTAATGTATACCTAACCATTTAGAAAAGAATTCCATGTCATTCTGGATCCTCTAAGAAGCAGAAAGGTTGCTATGTTTGATAAACAATTTTATTTCGTTTAGGAAAGAATTGGGTGTCAATCCGGTTGACTAAAATTTAAAAGTCAAAATAAATTTTGGAATTCTTCTTTTTCTGTTTCTTTGTTTAAATATTTCTCGACAGTTTCTATTGGATACTGCCTCGTTCGTGATCACAATTTTGTTTCATAGAGGAACATGATTTGACGACGATCGTTTCCGAAATTGCGGAATTGACGCACGAATTCGAACGCAATTAGGCTTTTAACACGAAAGCATTCGCGCAGCGATTGTTTGCGAGACGGCATCTGACCAGACATTAATTCCAGCGGTGGCCAGTGACACGGAGCATCGATCGACGAAACCTTGCGACAGGCCATCCGTGATGCCAATAATGATCCGTCATTCTGCCGGCGTAACGACGTAGATCGATCTTGGGTGATTGACGCACTCCGGCCTACCCCCGAAGAGTGGTGCCACTTCTCCACCGAAAAAACTGGCTCGATGATCTATCCTACGCATAGCCAGACCCGAAAATACAGACAAAAAATGTATATCAAAACAAACTGATATTGTCTGGCAATTCTATAAACCAGCGGAAAATATTTCGTAAATTGATTTTCAAGTTTAATTAAACAATGCTGTCTGTATAACTCCTATTCTCGAGAATAGCAATAATAACAAATTCTCCAATGAATCGTCCAGAAGAATAACAGATGAGTGTGGTTCGTACCGAGTGGTGGACGAAGTCGATGGAGCAGGATCGACAATGCGCTCGACCGAGCGCACATCCGATCCTGGCGCAATTAAGATCGCCATGGAACACGAGAGCAGGATGTGGGAGGCGAAGAAATCCGGTAAGTCGAGCAAAGATTCGCGTGCCCGTCAGCGGACAGAGTAAAAGGAGCAGGAAAAAGAGACGGAACGAGAACGGGACAAACGGGCTAGCAATCCGTGATTCCTCTAGCATGCAGATCGACCTGTGCGAGTCGCGTGTACACCTGGATATCGGTTACCAGTGATCTCTTGTTTACGCACCGTCCTCCTTCTCCTCGCAGTTCTTGAATCGAGCAGACGCCCCAACGTTTCTGCTCGTTTACCTTTTCCTCTCCGTAGCAGAGAGAGAGAGAGAGAGAGAGAGAGAGAGAGAGAGAGAGAGAGAGAGAGATCTGTCACGCGGGATTGTCTTACTTCGGACAGTGACACGAATGCCATGGAAGACCATAGATACTCTCCGCACGGAACGGATCTCGTCTTTCGTTTCCATTCTAACGAGGAACCAAAGAGACTCGAGTAACCTGCGCTCTGTCGCCTTCCGTTGTCTCTTGATCTCGGCCATCCGGTGGCTTCTCGGATTCTTACCGACAGAGGAAATTGGTAATACGGTACTCATTACCCCTGCTTACGTCCTCTTCTTTTTTTGTAGAGTCAGGAAGGCTCAATGTGGGTTTGATTGAGAATCCTTTATTAAATATTAATGAAATACATTTAACTCGGTAATGTGCGCTGTCTCGTTTCACTTTGTGTCTCGTGTACTCGTGTTCTCTTAATCTAAAACTCTTTAATTCTTACAATCGGAAATCTTGTCTCTTGTTCTCTTTCAAAGAAACTGTCTCTGCTCGTCATTTTCTCCAAATACCACCTCGCCTGACCGACCTCGCAAAATATATACGTTATTGTGCTCTCTTTCTTATTTATCATTCACACTCGCTTGCTCGGCCATTCACCCATCGCGTATTTACCTTTTTGGATCTAACTGTCGACGGTCAACCATTGACCAGTTAAATCGAAAAACGTGTTTTTGCTCGACTTCCTACATTTTTTTTGTGTGTGTGTTTTTTAGTAATTTTATTTCTGGTCGGTTTTGTAATTTCCTCAGATACAAAAATTATCTCGGATTCCCTTAAACGTTTTAAATTCCGTCTCCACGAGCAGGAATTCTTTCATCAGGTTTGTAAATGAATTTTTCTGTTAATGCTTTGGATCTATGTTGTCGTATAAAAATGAAATGATTAAATTCATTTAATGTTCTTACTGTAATGTGTGCTCGAATGCAGTATTTTTAATTACGTCTAAACAATCGTAAAATGATCTGGACACACAGATTTTATTGACGTTTCAACAACGGTTGGGTACGTATCAGTGAAGGTATTTTCTGCATGGTGTTTCGCAGAGGATTCGCATGAGACCTGAATAGCGAAACACACGAGGTTCCTGACGGAATAAGCCGCGTCATCGAGGATGTTGCAATAACTTTGCCAAATGACGTGCGGACTAAAGGGACATGCATCACGATCCAATAGCCGTGCAGTACCAGAAACAGGACGTAGCACAACCACCTACTGTTATCATCGATGCGATCAATCCCACTCAATTAGCCTGATCATTGATTATTGCCCAGTATAATGTCACGATCTGCTTCACGCGTCCGTGTATCGCAGCACGGCTACGTTTAATGCGACCGCTCCTCCGTTCCTTGCAATTTCGCCAAAATTACAAAACTTACACATATGCCAAATCATTCCGAAAAACTTTACAGTCTCTTCCCATTAAATCGCAAACGGTTACGACTCCTCTGGAATATTAAAAGATCAGTTTTTACACGATATGAGAAATAAAATAAAAAAGTTTCCTTCGTTAAACAGCAGAATTGACGAGTCCCGTGCGAAGAGATAAAAAGCTCCGCGGATGCAATTCGAATGGGAATCGGCGTGCGGAATAGCAAAGATGCGAAGCGGCGATTAATAAAGGTTCGAGTAAAAAAAAGGGTCGATCGCCGCTTTGAAAACAATAACAGCGATAACACACGGTGTCGCGACACGTTCGCCCGATAGCGGGAAAAAAGTCGTACGAGCGGATCCCGGCAGCGTTAAATAAAATCACACTTGAAAGTGAATGCACACAGGAAATTCGCGGGCGTGGGAATAAAAAAAAGAAGGGCAGAGGATGAGGATGAGAGAAGCGGGGGTGTGTTCGATGCGAGAGGAGGGTGTGTAGATCGAAGCAGAAACAGGATTGACCACGACCGGGGTCGGGGCTCCGAGCTTTTAATAAAAAGAGAAGGGAAAAAGCTAGCGGGATACGAAGGAAAGAATAAAAAGCCAGGTCGCAAGTGGAAAATCCGATATAGCCGAAGTGCGTGCAAATATTTTCTCTTCCACTCGGCGGTGAACGGGCGGACCGTGGGTATCGAGCAACCGTGGCAACGTCAACACATCAAATCAAGTGTGTATCGGTGATGCAGCACACGGTAATATCCTTTGATAACCAATTTGTGCATCCTGTGAGGCTCCCGTCACGTTCTATACGCGGACGAGCGCGGCGCCGAGCACCACACCGGTTTGTATTTACGTTCGCTATACCACCGCATCAAAAATCGTTCCCATAATTTTCGGATTATTTCGCTCGGCATGTTCACTGCCGGCCGGCGGTTTAATGGCGATAATGGAAACCATTTAAATTAATGCAAAACTGGTTACGTTCGTTCTAATGGGCAAATAATCAGGCGACCTGTCTCGCGTTTTGTTTACCCACGGTAAACACGTAAACGGTATATGTCCGATATTGTTTATTCCAGAATTTTTTACTTGATTTGTCCAGATTTATTGCTGTTTAGAAGAATTTTTGTATCTTGATCAACGAATGAACGAACCTGTTAAACGATACGAAAATTAAACTGTCGAAATAAATCCGATGATAGGAGCAATCGAATGTACAATCTGTTTGCGAATCAATCGAACCGCATGAAAAGTTTCCGATGTACATACGGTATTTATCGGCCGCTGTATGCACCCGGATCCCCTCGATCCACCTGCATATACATATGCATGTGTACGTGAGAGCTCTACTTGTCCGTTCCCGTCACGTGAAATCGTATTATTCAGATAAATTGCACCTGCCGGATTTTCACCGGATTTTTCCACGAACGATGAAGAATTGTCTTCTATAATATACAGTGATTCGTTAAATGCGAATCGGTCAACAATCTCGATAGAACTTTTTCACGGGCAAAGCCCGATTTCCCGTGCTTCGACCATTTCATTCATCTTTCTTTCATTCTCTCTTCCCATCCCTCGTCATTATTTTTCCATCGACGTAATGAAAGTGTTCAGCTGCGCATCGCTGATATCTCGCGCCGACAATTTGTCCGCTCGCGAGCCCTCGATGCGACTCGTTTCACTCGCAAAGGGGATTACTTCCGGTAGGCTCACGAATGCTGCCACTTTCGCGCTAATGTCGAGTGTGCGAAGAAAAATTTATTCCGTAGATAAATGCAATCGACAGTGCTTTCACCATCGATCTCCCTGGAAAATATTTTCATTCCAACCAAATGCTTCGACGAATTTTTGCTTTCGAGTCACCGCTAAAAATGCTTTTACCATTATTCGTAATATTGTTTACATTAAAAATTAAACTTGTGATTATGCGTGTGTCAAGGTGCCTTGAAGTTTGCCCAATATATGACAAGCTACATCCTGTGCTTGGTATTTCATATATAATGTAGCAATTCTTACATTGTTAAATATGTTGGTATGTAATCAAGTACTACATGTTTAAGTACTCTACGAGGTACTCTATCAATTTCATATCTATAAAATGAAATAAATGATACGGAACGGATTTATTCTGGGTCGGAAACAATGTTTAATTTTCGAGTTAAAATAGTCCCGACCGCAAGGGGTTAATTATTCTGGATCGAATAAAAGTGTTAATTCGGAGATTTTGGCTGGCCGTTGTCAATAACAGGAACGCGATCGCTAAGTACTGGTCCGTCTCGGTTGACGGGCCACTTGCACCCTGCACCCCCTTCTGGCAGGGGTGGTCGTCCAACTCACTGACACCCCACAACGCGGCAGAAGAGCAGTCAATCGGCTTCGCTAACAGGGATATCACTTACATGCAAATTTAGAGCTAAAATCCTGACCGTTTCGATGAGCGTGCAAGTGGTGCAAGCGTTGCGCTGCGGCGGGGGATGAGTGGCAGGAGCTGTAGCAATGCGAATCGCGGGGGTGGGCCAGCAAAAGGGGGCGAGTGAGAGAGAGAGAGAGTAGGAGAGAGAGAGAGGGAGAGATCGGGAGGCGCGATGTATTAATTACCAGTATTGATGTCCATTTGCAGTGAATTGATGTGTGGTCAGTGTTGCATCACGCACAGGGGTCGACCGGCCGAAACACACGGTGTGCAAGCGGCGCTCGCAGAGGGATGAGCCCGCATTCAAACAGGGGCGAGTCTGAATGGCCGTGTGTTGCGAATTTAATCGACGTCGATCACACGTATCGATAAATCGCGATCCTCGATTTTCCCTGCTCGAATGGCTCGAGGTATCGCCGCGTCGATACACCGAGTCGATGGGTCCGTATCTTCAACATATTCTTCAAGATATACTTTTTGCAGATATTTCAATCAACTGAAACCGAGTAATCGAATATCCAATTTTCTAAAGAATTTTTAACAGAAAAATTTCTTTAAGAAAAAATTCAAGAAACCCTGGCAACCATGAGAAACGCACGAGATAAAATCCAGTGAATCGCTTATTAATGGAGCTAGCATTTTGCTTCCGAAGGGTTCACGACTGGGTCGGGGGTTGGCTGAGACCTTGACCCGGTTCGTGCATTCTCATGGCTGAATAGGAGGCGATAGTTGTACTAAGCGGTGGAAGAGTGGCTTGTTGAGGGTCACCGGTAATCAAATTGTTCCGGAGTCAATAAAAAATTCTCGGCGTAATCATCCCGGCTGCGCAGACCCCTTTGCGACAAACGGAACCAAAGTATTCAACGGAATCTTCAAGTCTTCTCTATCAAACAAAACCGAAGGAACGAAAAAAAAACGACTGTTAAAAAAGATTAAAAATCCTGTTCCTTCCCCGAAAAAAATGTTCTGGAAAAAAAATGCTTATTGAAGATTTACTGCTTTTGGAGCACGGTTATTGAAATTGGTTGGGATTCTTGATAATAGATATCGAGGCTGATCTCATGCCCGGTTAGCAGTGATCAATAGCGAGGCCGGGCAAGTTCGATGAAGGGATAGGCATGACGGATGCCGACCGCGGATCCCGAAGACCTATCAAGACATCCGTCGTCGACATTTCAGAACGTAGAATCGGTCGGCAAGATTTACGAGCAGTCTCGACCGGTCTTTAGTCGCTTATTAGCATGCGGTATATCACGACGGCTGGACCAGGCCAGGGTCCGCGACAATAATTAGATAGATACGGGACACAGACGGAACAGGAATGGGACGTAGGTGATGCTAGCTGGGCTAGCTAGGTATCTACGATCCCGGAGAGAGAACCAAAAGGGATAGAGAGGATGAGAGAGAGAGAGAGAAAGAGACAGATAGGGTAGAGAGACACACAGCAGGCTCTCTGACTAGAGGACGAAACGCAGGGTCGCAGGAGTGGGTGGCGGTTGGGTGGCGGACTGGAAACAGCCAGAACGGTGCGTCGTATGCAAATGATGACGTCATACAATACCACCCTCCGGTACAAGGGGCTATAGACAATGCATCTGCACAGATAGGTCTCGTTCTACAACCCGTAGTGCACTTCGTGCTCCGCGTTCTGGACGATTCGTGACTCTGACACGGGATCTGGGATTGTTCTCCGAGACTGTTACCATGATCGCGACGGGATTTCAAAGTGGACTCGCCGTGCACCGAGTGCGTAACACCTCGTCCATATGTCTGCCCCCCCCCCCCCCCTTGTCTTTCTCGCCTCTTGAATTCCTTGTCTGCACGATTCGTGTTTCTTTATCGAACAGGCGATTGCCGCATTTACGACACGTGCAGATCATTATTCGAATGATTCATGTTTGCTATTAACGAAGAGATTTGATAGTTTACGGAGAAGGATCCCAATGATCCTGTTTGCACAGAGATTCTCTGGCAACCTAAGGATTCGCAAAGTCACTAAATGGGATCACCCAGCAGCGTAACGCAACGCAACGCAACGCAACGAAAGCCGCAGATCGAGGACGATACGCGGCGTGTACCTAGCCGCGATTAATCTGGATTTCAGCGTCAGTGCGATAGACGGAAAGCTTGAACAGTCTAGTAGCTCGTATTCGCCGTTTCCCCGGCCGCTGTTGCCGTGATATCGAATGTCACTCGCAGGATCCGTCATTTCATTCGGGCCGATTCGACCGCACGTCATTGCGGTAAGATCTCTCTCACCCCCGCCCACCCCCTCCCGATTACGCCTGATTTTCTGTCCAGGTGCTTCATCGAAATTCCCTTGAATTTGCGGAGACCGCAGAGGATAGGGGTTAAGTCCTGAAGTCATGCCAGCCAATCGACCGAAACCGACGCCGATGCCTGTAATCAAGGATCCGTAACACCTACCCTAAACGTTCTACAAATTTTTGGGCTTCTCGAGTCTTCTCGGGTGAAGTCTTCGCAGCGAAACGATCATAAATTAACCTTCTACCCTCGGTCACAATGCCGTGGAAAATAAATTCGAGTAATTTAAATAAATTGGGAGTTTGCGGTTAATGCAAATTATTTTATGTTCCAGTTCAATTTATCATCGTTGCTAATCGAATAAAAGTGTTTAAAATTATGTTTCGCGATGCCGACTTTATAATGGCGGTTCCAGCTCCTTATCCTTCAAGTTTGACGACTAGATCGTTCAGACTAGGATGGACAGAGCTCTCGAAATGACAGTTGCCGCGGAACACGTGTTGGTGGTTGATCGAGGGATCGAATCATTAATTGATTTGATTGATAGTATCCACGCACGTTGACGGTTGCACATGTTGAATAGGGTGAGCGTATCGCTGGTTCGGCTGCGGTATGTCCAGAGGATTCGTACGTAGGGTTACACAGACATGCAAACGCGAGTAAGGGCTACACACACAGAGACACAGAGGTGTAGAGAGCAAGTATGTTGTTCGCGCTCGCGCTTACGCCTATTCCCACGTGCGTACACGCATCAGCGAGCGGCAAACGTGCTCGTACGAAGCCTAGGTTCGAGGTTGCTTCCTCTCTCGGTTGCTGGGTTGCTCTCTGGATGTTCTCTAGGCTGCGGAGGCAACGGGCACACGTGTACGCCGAATGTCATTTGTCATCGCGGCTAATTTGCCACGTTCTGAGATACGGTGACGCCTCTGACGCGGTCATTATTAAGATGCGAATTAGTAACAATTTGCGCCGGATTTAGTCTGGACTTGATCTGTTTATGGCCCACACGGATTAGGCTTCCGGACCTTGCGCGTAAATCAATATTAACCGGCACGAGAGCCCGTCCGAGTCGCGGTGTTATCGAACACGCCGGATCATCAAGGTCTTCTGATAAGGATACGAAACGAACGGATCCGGTATACGGGTCCGGGGCGACACAATGCTCGATGACGGCCCTGCCGCAACCTGTCACTGTCTTATTCCGCTAAAGCATTAAGTTGTTGCATACGAAATGTCCAAATTTCGAATGCGACTCTTATAAAAGAATCAGGACGAACAATCGAGAAACTTAAAATTTTTAGATAGAATACATTTATTTACAACAACCCAATATTAATAAATATTGTAAAACACCTCAACAATAATGTTTCCTCTATGCCGCAATTAATATCAACTGCAACCAGTTCTCTTCGGCTTCCGGAGGCTCGCGGAAATATCCAACCTTTTTGTCAGCCCGTCCAATTTAATCAATTAACGAAATTCGAGTGTGAATTTATTCGGCGAACGGGAAGAGCGAATATCGTGGAACGAAAGGGCTGGAGACAGAGAGAGGGAGAGAGAGAGAGAGGCGATCCGAAGAGGGAGGGTGATAGCTGGACCACAAGCCTTTCTCGATGGTGTATAGCTAATACAACGGAAGAGCCCTTTGGCAGCCTAGACGAGCGACAACCCTCGACAATATACTCCATGACAAGACATGGATCCCCATTAATTTTTTTAGCCAGTATAAATATTTAAACGACCATTTCTCATAGGTCGCGGGGCTCTTTGGCCTCCGGTTTTTGCCCTTCCGCCCTTTCACCTGGCTTACATTATTAATGGGCCACGGTGATTTATTAGAAACTTTCCCCGCTTCCTTTTTCAAATTTTATATTAATATTCTCGATGCTCGAGCGATCGTTTCGTTCTTTTTACTCTTGATAGGTTGTAACAGTTTTTCGAGATCCTCGCGTTACAAAGTTTTACTTCCGATCGATCAACAACAGAGGACGTGGAGAGATTCACCAAGCTCCCAGTTAGGTCCTAAAAAAAAGACAACGCTAATTACAGCGCCGAATCGGCAGATTAATCTCGCGATCGGGAGTCGGGGAAGAAAATCTCACAGCGTCGGGTCGGTCAAACAGGTAACAAAGTCTCCTCTTAGACGTAAACCGGCCGCGTAACGAGGGGGTGGTCAATAAAGAGAAAGCTAATAACGAACGTCTAGGGGTAGAGGCCGGGGTGCGGGGGTTGGACAGGTCGAAAGAGGGGGTGAGAACGCAAGGGGCTGGAGGGGTGGGGTGGAAAGTGGCGCGCTCGAAGGCGACACTCGAGGCAGAGCGCGCGAGCGAGCCGCTATCGCGCTATTGAAACGGCAAGTGAAATATACGAAATAAATCTTGCAAGACCCCATTCACCGGAGACAATGCAGCGTCCAGTCTATGGACGGTGGCGGAGGGTAGGTAGAAACGTATTGTGCGATGTTAGGCGAGGGTGGTGCCGGTCGACGAACGAGAAACGCCAACTCGAACTGTTCTCCTTGTCGACCCCGTTCCCTCGTATTTTCTCGCTCCTTTTCTATCCTGAACACCGGGTGGCCCTCTTTTCGCCATCTTTCTCCCACCGAACGTGCTCTCTATTTCCCAACCCCCTACCATCTCTGCCACCACTACCACCACCGTCGGTGCCACCACCAATACCATCAGTAGAGGCAGCGGCGCGCTGCCACCGACCCACCACCATCCTGTTTCGCCCTCTTGGACTTCTCGACGACTCTCCTGGCCCCTCCAGCTCACGACGACCTCACCCACCCCCGCAGCAGCCAGCAGGACGGTGTCCATCTTCCCCTTTCTCCTTTCGGTCTCTCTGTTTCGCTTCGATTCACGAAACGGTCCGCGAGTTGGTGTCGCTGGGTAAATACCGACGGCGTGCGGGCGATCTTTGCATGGGGTGGTCGTAAAGAATGGTCGTATTCAAAGTCCGGCACCACTTCTCTGTTCCACCCTCCTCACTCATGCTCTCTCTCTCTCTCTCTTTTCCTCGCTCTTCCTCTCGCCCCCAGTTAGCCTCGCTCAACGTCCTCCAACGCCGAGCTCTGCTGCCTAGCGCGTTCACTTCCTCGCTGCGACCACAGTGCAAAGTTTCTGAACCGAGACAACCCGCAATATAATGCCACCCTCCGAGCCAAAGGTACGCGGACCAACCTCGCACCTCCGGCCAGACTCTTCCTCCTAGATACACCCCCCAACTATCTTTTTCTTACCTTTTTATGCAACTTTAGCAGGATTGTTCGCAAGTAATTTTGGAAATCGCTTGGTACGCGGCGTCATTCTGATTCTTAAGATACTTATACTCGATCAGGAAAATATTTTGATTGGACTGCGGGTCTGTATGCATTTATAGGAAAACTAGCTTTTCTGTAAAATTCTGTAAAAGTTTTTTTAGAAAATTGATATTGTTTTTCCATAAAATCTTTTCACCCCCTTAGGAGTTGAATTTCGAAATATCCTTTCTTATCCCTCGTATAGATCATAATATCATTCTATTCCTTGCAATCGATGTAGACGCATGGGGGATGCATGGTCGAAAAATTATTCCGGGGGTCGCAACCTCCAAGAATCCAAGGTCAAGAACGTATTCGATAGGACTGCGCGATTGAATGAAAGTGCCTGTAATTTATAATGATAATGTAACGGTTAAATACACGGCAGTAATGTTTCAGATATTGGATAAACAATTTCAATATTCAGCGCGACGAATCACGGAGGCGAGTTTACGAAAATTGAACGATGGGAAAGCAGGTGAGCCATGAAAATCCGCTAAGTACGTTTGCCTGGTTGCCGAGGTTGGCGTTTAAGATAAGACGCGGGCGGCCTCGTTAACGGTCGCATAACGGCGGATGCAGGCCCTAATGAAGCACAAGCAGCCCTGGAATTTAGGAAGAAAATGTCGGCCATTCACCGGCGAAAGTATCGAAAATAATGAGATGAGCGACCGGCACGAGGATCAATTTCCGCGGGCAGAATTTTATCGGGTCGGTATCGGTCTTCGTACGACGCGACGCCGCACTGCCGGAACAATAACAGCCTTATCGCAGGCCGCTAATTAAAAATAATTATATTCTAAGGCTGATTCGCAATCGAGAACGAGAGAGAAAGAGGGAACGTGAATATACGCGACAGGGGGTGGTGCTCCGGCGAGAAAACGACGCCCATTATCCCTCCAATAAGATTCTTGTCAATGAGTTATAGGCGTTTTTTTTTACAGATGTAAGAGGCTTCCCTTTATTGCGCATCAACCCTTTTTTCTAAAGCCTCCACTTTGTCAAACCGCTTTTATTTCGGGGGATAGAACCGCTTTCGTAAGCCTTGATATCAAGAACCTTCGGTTTATCTTCGGTCGAATCCTCCCAGATCACTTTACATTCTTTCTATTCTTCCTTTTCGTCTTTTCGGGAGTTGCGCGAGAGATATTGTTCACGCTTATGTATGTAAAGAATAGTGTATATAGAAAATGGCAATAGGTTGAACAGAAAGAAATTGGACGAATTGAGAATTGGACCTTTCTAAATAATAGAAAAGATATCTCAGATTCATTATACAAAATAAAAACAGTTGTTGTCAAATAATGAATAAAAACAAAATTCTCTTTCTTTACAGATAAACACATTTTCGTTTACTACCATCCTAAACAATAATAATCGTCTTATATGAATACCGAAGTTTTAAATTAAGAGAGTGTTCTACATACAAGAAACATAAATGGACTTAGAAATTGATTTGAAACATCGTGTTTTGTAGGGGAATTTAATTGTTGAAGATCGCGGAAGCGTCGAGTTTCATCGGAGAATCGCAGCGACATTTACGAGCGGCGTTAAGATGGATTCGCCGTTAGATTAATAATTAAAAAGTCGTACTCCAGGTTCGGGATGGGCCGGTGGTTTTTTTTTGCGTCCCCCCAGGCGGCCATTTCCGTGGCATTAGGTTCCTTATTTATGGACTTTCATTAAGATAAAGAAAAGTAAAGGGAAGGGTTGCCATCGCCAAACACCATGTAATTATTTCCACGAAGGTCTAGCGAAGGCTTTCTCGATTCTTTCGGTAGAGGGTCTCTCTGAAAAGGGATCCGATGCAAATAAACCCATCAAATAAATTTCGATATCGATCTTCCCGGTTTCGAGCTCCGAAAAAGGGGTGTGCCAACCCCTTCGAGCCTTTGTGCGGCTACTTTTACTCCTTGGCCTGATCGATCCTTTGCCACTCGAGAATTCTGAACCTGCTGTTGACACTGTGATCGCCGATTAAACAACCAAAACTTCACGAATTGCCACTCGACGCCGACAAATGGGTCACGGATTTTTCGAGATGTTTCTTCTCGTTTCTTTATAGAGAAAAATAATTGATTACTAGGTTGCGGTACTTTTAAATCGTCTTAAAAAGTCGAGAATAATGCAATGAATTCTGGTCCGCGGGCAAGTGTTCGAACCGGGCGGCAAGTTTTCATTTGTTCGAAGTTACGAACAGGTTCAGCGATTGTTCCGGTCGGGTCAGGACGTAGACGTAGGTGGTGAAATTGAATGCGACTGTCGGGAAAGGGTGTGGGAAAACGTTGAAGCGGAGGTGACGTGAAGCCCGCCACGCTACCGGACCCGTCAACCGTATCTTTGGGACGAACATTGGTCAGCACTAGGTTGTACACGAGACACACAGACACACGGACTTGGCTCTCCCTCTCGTACGGGGTCTATCTGCCATCAACCAGAGAGAGAAATGACCAAGGGGATCTACGTACGACCATTGTCCCGCGAACTTTGAAACAACTTTCGGCGAAAGAGTTCTGTCATCGGAATGCAGGAACCGTGACTGACCTCTGTCAAGCCTGACTTTTTAAATTCCGCCATCGAACTGGCTCGAAATCACCCTAAATACACCCGATGATTCCATTTTCTTCGATAAGCCTCCTTAAATCTTATCTTTACATGTTCTTAAAATATCTAAGAAAATCTTATGGCTGTACACATTCTCAGAATTTCTGAAAGAATCTTCCTGGATTCTGAATGAATACACAAATGGAATGACCGGTGATTATAGCATAATTTTGAAAAATCTGTGCCACTTTTCAATGAAACCTTCAATAGCAACAGCAATTTTCATTGCGAACTAACTAGTCACCCTCAATAACATCATCCAATAGATTCGTTTAAGATTGCAGTGTATGCATACAACACAATTAATGAAAAACCTATTGATAAGCTTCTGATAGGTGAAGTGTTAAAACGATTAGAAACGTGAAACTAAAAATTGGATAAAGGAGGCATAGTTCGGGACTAGTTCGAAATGGTAGCTCCAGATGGCAGCATTGGCCAGCAGCCTTGCAGTTCCTACCTGTGCTCTTGGATTTCGCGAAATCCAAACCGATATGAACCCCGAAAAAATTGAACAACTGTCCTCGAAGTAATTAATATTATAATTTCCAGCATATTAGATGTTTAATCAAGGTAGGAGGAAAATTCCGACCTATTTTCCACAACGATCGAGAAACTCGGGGAAATTTTCGCAGAGACGCACGGTATCCCCGGTTCTCTATATACACGTCTATCTAATTACAGTTCGCAGTGACGCTGTAAATAAGATACTCGGTCCGCGATTACCATACAGAGCTTCTGTAGCATCTGAACGAAAAAGAAACGCTTTAAACACGAAATGAATATGCAGGATCCCCTATGAGACGTCATATATATTCGCAGTGGCTGGTACACGCGCATAAAAGTCGTTACAGTCGTCGCCGTTTTGTATACCGTTGAAGAACATTACAGTCAGCGGACCAACGTTCTCAATTTTTGGAAGAATCATCCACGGTCCGACACTCGAAAAAGATTCTCCTGCAAACACCGTGGACATTCTCGCCACGCACACCAGCTCGCAGAAATTACCTAGTTAGCTTAGAGACGTAGAATTTTTTGGTCGAGCACTATTAACAGCATTGCGTAGAACGGTCTGTAATTACACGTTGATTACAATTTCTTGGTGACTTGATAAGCCGGAAATATTATCATGCAGATTGTGAATTCTGCGGGGCAGGAGTTTACGTAAAAACATGATCATCTTTATGATTTCTACTTGTAAAAATAGTCCGCGAGTGTTTATTATTTTTTGCTAGGTTCAATGAGGTTTTTCTTTAAAATTATTTCGGGGTATGTTTGTTCGTGGGACATTGTGGGTTGTAGGAGGATGTTTCCAAAGGACCAACAGTGGCCCGAACGGATGGCGGAGTCGGCCCGGTCGCAGAGTTCTGATAAGTCATTTCGAAATAATAGTGGTAGGCGGGGCGTTAGGCGAGTTTAAGGTCTCGGCCGGTCCTTGCACGAGGGCGAAGGTGGCGAACGACAGTTTAGGGGTGTAAGACGGGCTGACCTCAGGTCGTGACCCCCATTTATACTCTATTACCACTACATTAGTCTCCACTGCAGGGATTTATGATCCTTGTTCGAGTTCCAGGCTGACCGAAACTTTGAATCGATTGCAAAACGCTCTGCCTTCGAGTTTCAACTCTCAAACAATCCATCGATGACTTTCCCATAGTAATTCGAAACTATCCTGCTCACTCGCTTCCATTTTCTTATTTCTTCCAGTGTATAAATTAAAATTTGATGATCAAAGGACCAAGTACGACACGGTAGAAAAAATGCAATCGCGGCCGCAAAAAATGGCGCGTCCCTCCAGACATCAATTTCGTTCCGCTCTCGGAGTCATTGCCGCTCAGGAAGGAAAAGAGTCCGGGGCGCGATGATTCATGAAAGAAAATCAATATATCCTTATTTTGCTTTTTCCCCTCCCCGCCGGTCGCCGGTTCCCCGGTTCCACCCCCGCACCCGTAATTTTTAATTACCGTTATCTGGTAGGGTGGCGCGCCACCCTGAAATATTTCTCCCCGCTACTCAGTCCGGAATCACACGCCGATGTAAATTACCGCCAGCAAGCCCCGAGACTTTATCTTCTTTATCTGGTCGAGTATTTTAGCGGTTATTTTTTCCGGTGGCCGCCATTTCCGACCGACCAACCCAGCCAAGCAACGGTACCGTCTCGCCCAGACGAAGCAGAAATGGAATTAGCTACTTTAAACGAGAAAATTTTTAATTATTCCTTATCGAAAAGCAATCTGCCAGGACCAACCCCCTCCCACAACCCCCTTCCACTACATCCATCCCGTAACACTATCTCAGGGGCCACGTAACTTGAGGATGCTACGGGGTTAACGGGAACACTCGTAATTCAACGTTTCTTCCTGCGACTATTTCGTGCTGTGCATGATCTTACGACTCTTCCTTTTCCGCGATCGATGTGCGCCAGAAATGATATTGCGACAAAATATGCACTCGTTTATTAGTCATCTCAGCGTCAAGATATTTTACCTATTTCATTTCTGTATCTTCTATATACATATTCTCTATATATCTGTATATATTGCAAGCTGTCATTCTATACATTCGAAGAGGATTGACTGATTGTCTAATTTCATTGGAAATGGGGTTCACAAATTAATTTTTCCCACGGAATTGAACTTTTTCTATCCAACTTCTGAAGAAACGCCGTTTTAGAAAAAATTTCTCCATCGCCCCGCGAATTGTCTCCGCAACGAAATTACGGAGAAACTTCGCCACGTATCGAAAAGCGAGCGTAACGCGAGAGAGTCGTAATCAGACGCCGCGAAGCGAACGAAAACATCGCGTTAGGAGAGACGAGAGAAAAACTCAGGGAACAGCATTCGGAAAGGTTTTCTCTTAAAAGTGTCGAGTATTAAAATCAACGTGGCGAGGAAGACGCGTCGGGCTTAATAATTCAGCATGTTTGATGGAACGCGAAGAGACAAGGGGACTTATTAGTTCACGAGAGCGATAAAAAGGAACTTATTACTTATCCAGCCCTTCCAACGCCATCCTCCGCCACGCTGAGGAATATTCATCGGGGTGCTTACGTACAGAGAGAGAGAGGGAGAGAGAGAACGTGAAGAAGATCGGGACATACACAAGGGGAGATTGTCAATTTTCGAACACCCGTATTGAAAGGCGCTGATAGGTCGACATCAAATATTCACCACTTCCCAAGGCCCTTACCGAGTTATTCCGGCAAGTCGTTTATGTATTATCGAGTAATGGGAGGAGTCGATACGCGGACGAAAACCTCGAATGGCTCTCCTACTTCGGCGTTTCTCGGTTTATTGATTTATTCCCACCCGAATCGTTACCTTTTCCTTCTTCGTTGAACCGGGAAGGATAGAACAATGTCCAGAGAGCAACAATACGTATTAAAATGTACACCGAGGCTGTAGAAAGAGTTGGGAGTCTCGTCCACAGCCGGGGAAGAATTTTGAAAGAAATTTTATGATTCGTCGAATTCTTCCCCGTTGACGAACTTGCATTTCGATAATTGCTTTTACGGCGGGAGACCGTAGTCGATAAGTTGGTAGCGAAGAGAGTTACTATGCTATGCAACCGGCGATACAACGAACGTTTACAGAAGGCAACATTAACGGGGGCGGAGCACGAGTAAAACGAATTAAACGTTATCTCCGAAACGGAAAAGAATCTTTCCACTCGAAAAAATAGAACTGAAACACGCAGCGTTCGCCGGGGTCCGCTCCCTTTTAATTTCATAATTAATTATACCAGTGTAAACATGTTCTTAGGTTTCAAGCGAAAGGCAACGCTGACGAGTTTACGTTTTCGTGAACTAAATTTCTACCGAGAAATGGAGGCAGCCAGACAGGCCGTGCCAACGCCGCCTCGCGAGCTGCCTGCTTTCGAACGATGTTATATTTCTTTCCGTAATGCGAGAACATATATGCAATTTATTTTCGTAGATACTGCGAGAAACCGTATATCTCGTTTCCGGCGGGAAAAAATCAACGATTCCCGTTCCATACTAATCAAATTTATTCAGACCATGCCACGCAAACCACCCCCGCGCGAAGCCATACTGTTACTACTCTCTCTCTCTCTCTCTCTCTCTCTCTCTCGCTCTCTGTATATGTAACATTTTTGATCTACGCACAGGTGGTGAAAAAAATTAACCGGCAAGCAGTTACCGGTTCAAACTGCGTTTCTTCATGAATTTTCATGATATTCGCCGTTTTTTCCTGCAACATATTCCACTCGAAAATGTAAGGGGAATGAGCCGTGCACGATTGTCGAGCCGACTCGTTTTCGAAACTGTCGACAATTTTGCTTTTGATTAATATTGACCGTGTCTACCGCCTCGTTCATCCATTTTGGAAACGGCGAATGTGCTACTTTGTTACTGATACGCAGCGATAGCCGGCGGGAAAATTCGGAAAAAATATTGTTCGAAAGCCATTCGGATGAAAATACTATGAAACATGAGCGTTCTACGTTCGACAAACGGGACGTAGATTTTGTCCAACGTAATGTTCTTTCTGCGTGGAAAAAACCGGATTTGTACAAGGAAGATTGCCGAGGTCCACCAGATTCCTATCGTTCATAATTAAGCCCCGTGCTCCCGAAATACACACGCCCGGACAGATCTCGCAGAAAGGAAAAGAGAGTCGAGGCCGTCTTGAGCTTTTCCCTACGGCGTCTCCGCTCTCTGTTCCTGGCTACCCCTTAACCACCCCCTAGAACCACCACCGTCGTCCCAAACCATTCGCGTAACTCTCCGTTGTCGAGCGTTGCGAACGAAACGAAAATAAAATGTAAGTGGAAATTTATCGCCCCGGGCGATAGGAGACGTTTCCGTACTTTTAAATATTTTATAAACTTTCTTCCCGTTCGTGCCTGCCCCGTGGTTCCTCGGCGAGGCCGTGACGATGGGAAACGAGAGGGACAGGAACAAGTGGAACGACTTAGGAGAAACGGGAACCGAGTCTCTCTTCTCTCCATCCTCTTGTCGATTTTTTTACCTCCTCTCCACCCCCGGGGGACCGACGTTGTATGCATACTATATATCGTAATGTTATTAAAACTTCTAAATGGCTATGGATTGCGAGTCACCGGGCGCAGGCTTCATCCCCCAGGCGACAACCCCCGATTCGATGTGTTTCGTTATTTAACGGTGTAATCGACCAGTCGTCTCGACATTCGCATAATTACGCGAAACAAACATTTTCGGTATTTATTTAGGTCGCTCGGAAAGAATTTCGTTTTCTCAAAGGAAAACGAAAGTGTATTTTGTTTTGCCATTTAGAATAAACGAAAGCAAATATTTTACCATTTAGTAAAACGAGATTACTTCAACTTTTTTTAATCCATCGCGACAGTGATCGTCTCGAAAAATTCAGTGCATCGATTCCATCGGAAGAAAAAGATTGCGCTCGACATCTCGAAGGGTTCGGCGCATCGATTCCATCAGCAGCGGAACAAGAAACATTTTTCCCGCATAAGATGGCGGACTATATGTACATTTTCCGGTTGACGATGCGAGACCTATTTAACGGACGCGAGTCCGGTAATGGGATTCGAACTTACCGCCCCTGGGAGCCATTCAGATCCGTTCGCTTCATCTTCTTTCACCGCGTTCCGTGGCTACCCTAACGTGGCTGAGAAGGGAACTGGGAAATTTCGATGGGCACGGAAGCATCGATCACTAGGACCTGGCTTTTTAGAATTTAAAATTTGTATGCTGCCGGGAACTACATCGCAAATGGGGTGTTCCCATTTAGGGGATGGTTCAATCTGCAAAAAGAAAAATATATCATGAAAAATTATGAACTGGGTATATATGATCCAGTTGAAATTAGACTGGCAGTCAATGAAAACCTTATGGCTTTGGAATACCAGGATTCGCGTTGCCGGAGAGGTTAATTATAAAATATAGTGGTCCGAGGAGAATTTGCTAAGAGATGGCCGTCGCAATAGGTACGCGGTGGTTTTCAGAAACGAACTAATTCCCGAGCCGCGGTTCCCTGAGACGCGCAAAACAATAGCCAGCTGTCAAACGGGGCAGAAACGATTCCCAAGCGGGTTTTGGTGACCGCTTGGTTTGCGGTTCATTTGTCAGGGATCTGTCTTGAACGTATCAGTGGTTGTTTAAATTGGCTGTGTAAGTGGTATGGGGGTAGGTTGGTAAGGCCAAAAACTAGCGATTTAAATCCATTTTCGTTTCAGGAAGCTGTTAAGAGGGCAGAGGTGCTTGTAAACGATGCCGTTTTACTCGGAGAGAACGGTTCTCCTCCTTCGGCGATAATTTAGCGGTCAGCGAAGATTTAATGGCAAATTAAGTAATAATTACCCGGGAGAGGTTCGGGCGTTGCCGGACGTTCCCTTAACTGAAATGCGATTGTATTCCTCGAGTTCGATAATGGGAATGCAAGAGCCGCGAGCAGAAGGGCCACTCTAGCTCCATTATCGAAATAGCAATTAGAATAAATCAAAAGTGCGGCAACTCGTACAATCGGCCCACCAATTTGCCCCGGGAATTACCGGCCTTGGTGTGTAACTTGCCGCTGATCTGACGGATTAATAATCGCGCCCGCGAACGTCGATGAAAAGCCAACGGCGAAATATCCACGGATTTCTTCTTCTCTCGCGCACACGCACACAGAAAAAAATTTCTACAGAGAGAATTTATTCGACAAAGTTATCCCTGTTAACCCTAAAAATTATTTATCTTATTGAATATATCGGTATCAAATCACGAAAAGGTCTAGTCGCGGACGCGTTCTCGTAACAACAATTTTTAAAACGTCCAATGAATGCTTCTCAAGCTAGGAAACATAAAAGTTAGTTTGCAGGAAATTAGTGTTTGGTTGAGAAGTTTGCATCAGTCGATGGGTAAATGATAGCGAGAGTATGCGAACAGTTTCGCCGGCTGTAAGTTGGTCCAGAGAAGACGAAGGAATGGGGGACGCAGAGACCCCGAACGGTCACTTGGATTTGTGTGGTGTGAACGTGGGACGGACCAGTAAATCCACCCTTTCATGGTCTCTTAGCGAACTCTGGCTCATAGATCGTGTGAACTATCGTGAAACAGCTCCCACCCCGAACCGAACTACCCTTAGGTGCTTTGGTGTACCCTCATAAGGAAACCAAGATCCACTTGTTCGACCCTCAAGGATCTTCGATTATGCGGATTATTCACAGATTCACGGCGAACTGGGATCTAGTGACGCGTCGAAGCCATCCAGGCTCTATGTGATCCCATTAAAAACTTAACTTTAGTTGAACCCCCAATTTAAACATTTAAACACATTAAAAACATTTTGTTCATATAAGCTCAATAATCCAATGTCATTCTTTGATCAAGATTACTTTGAAATAATAACTACGATGAACCTAGAACCATTATCTGCAAAGAAGAATTTTTAATTTAATTAATTATCATATTGATTGTTTGTCTCTACTTGCGCAAATCAAGCAACTAATTAATCCAATAAATCGCATTATCGAAAAATCATGTACTATTTATAATCGTATTGATTATTTTATTTATTATTATTAATCGTATTGATTATTTTATAGATTATTCGTATTTATTATTTCTCATATGTGAAATAGGGCTTCAGCCCGTTTATAATAAATAATAATAATAACACGCATATGTAATAAACAACTTTTATAAAGCGTTGTAGAATTTCTTAGGTAAAATTGTTCGGCACGAGTCGGCGGAACAATTTCCCGACGAGTTTGAGCCATCGGAACAAATAACAACCGAACATCCGGATTCGATAGAGGTCGGTTAATTAAACGAGCTGCGCTTCGGTGGCCGGAAAACGGAGTCTCGATCCCGATCCGTTGTTATTCTTTCTCGTGGAGGTGCCTATAGCGGGTCGGCGCGGTCTCGAAGAGAAAAGCGATGCTCGTTAGTTTCGTGAGAAATTAATTATTTGCCGGGCACATCGCGACGGCCGGTCGGCCGGAGTAATGGTGAAAAATGTCTGGATTCTGCGGGATTACATCGGGGGTCCGGGCGAGAAAGCGGCCGCCAGCGACGGAAAAGAATAAGACGGAACGTATCGGTGTGGCTCGTTACACTTAAATTGGAGGGAATGACTGAGTGGTCTCGTTATTCACCCCCGGACAATATAGAAAAAGACTTCCGACACCGTCGGGGTTCACCTGAGCGACGACGATTCCTTTCTACCTCCTCTTCCTCCCCCGTTCTCGTCGCAGAGGAATATCCGACACGCTCGATTCAGATTTAGATTCAGATCCACGGCTTTTGTAACCCGGGGATGAATTAAGTGTGGCCACAATGTCGCTCTGGCCTCTGCTCGATGCAATCGGCCGTTGAAAGGTATCTCGCTCTCCGGATTCGTTCTTTAATTCAACCTCTGCCGAACCCTTTTTCACCTGGAATTACTCCGTGTTTTACTCGCGCGACGTGCACGACATTCGAGAACGTGCTGCGGATAAATTAGTTATTAACAACCGTTGATTCGGAACAGAATTTACCGAAGAACTTTGACCGGAGCTGCATTTTCCCGAGCTGAACCACAAGGATTTGATTAGTAATCACTAGACTGCAGATTTTTATGCATTCACGATGAAATCGGCTGGCTGATATGTAAAACAGTAAACGGTTAGAAAAATTCAGGAATATTCAACTGAATTATAAATTGCACCAACCCAATTTTAGTAGAAATGCATAAAATCCCTGGTCCAATAATAATAAACGGTAATTCCAGAAATTTTTAGGCAGCTAATAGTTGTCCAGTCGCTTCAATAAAAGAGACGCTTTTAATTTCCAGATGAATAGAGAGCATTAATAGTCTTAATGAAATAAATGCAAGTTTATTTCTGGCTGATACGTGTATTTATTCGTAGTCTGGCAATAAGTCGCGGTCAATTATTCACTTTCCGCCCCATAAATACTCCCGCTCATTCAGTCGGTTACACATTACAATTAATCACGTTGAAGTGTAGATTAAACACTCAAATATTCACTGTTCATTCTCCGCTACGGCTGAACGGTGCCAAAATCGATGCAACATTGATTCCACTCGTCTGTCCGTGCAATCTAAACATTAATTCAACTCCGTCGTTCCAGCGACATTAAAAAAAAAAGAACAAAATCATTAATCACGAATGTACCGTCTCCTTCGAACTGTAGCTACAATTAATAGAAAATTTTGAAGAAAAACATTCGACTGGAAATGCCTCGAAACAAACCCCCGAGTTTTCACGAACCATCCGAATTCCCATCAGACCACATCATTTCCGCAAACGAGTCTCAAAAACAGTGAATATCCGGCAACATATCCGCAATCTAGTTATTAGCGGACAAAGCTCGCTTTTGGACACGTTTAACCGACGCGATTCTATTACACTTTAAACGCAGCGATAATAAATGTAAATCGTCGGTACCTAAACACACACAGAATGTTGGTGGGAGGGGGTGGCCCCGAATCGTTCTCATTAAATCCTCGCGGAGCCGTGAAAATGGACGTTAAAATCGAACAAAAGGGCATCGAACGACGTGCTCAAATTGTACAGATGACATTAGCGTCCTCTATTAAATGCCGTTTACCCAACTCGTTGGCGCGACAACCTTTAACCCTCTCTCGGGCTGCGGGAAAACCACCAACGTCGAGTCCTGCTCGTAGTTTGAGCCGAACCCAGCCGGTGGTCGCTACTCTAAGATCAAGTGCTGTCCAACAGAGCACTAAGCCAACCCCTCTAACGTTCGTCCGTCCAGTCGACTAACGTCCAAGAAGGGCTGGGACTGATAAACCAACCGTTCCTGTTCTCTCTCTCTCTTTCCCACCCTCCCTTCCTCTTCACCGGGGAAATTCTTGTGGCCGGCCGCTGAACTTCAGTGGCTCTCACTGTTCGACCTGGTTTCCGATCCTGGACATCCCTTCGGACTGACAGCAACCCAACTTCCACCTGTCGGAATTCTCTTTTCATCCCCCGATTCGAAAAAGTACGCGAAACTCGCGGGAAATCGTCCCGGAAAACGCGCACTGAGAGTAGGAAAATTGGTACGCGTTGGTTGGTAAAAGTTGGTTAACAACGTTCGCTACCCCTACGCGGGTATGCGACGTTCACAATCTTGCAGTTTACTTGTGGGCCGGGGTTGTGCTGTGTAGGATGGTTATAAAAATATAAAGTATGATTATTTCTACAAGCTTTTACTTTCGAAAAATTTCGATTAAGGTGTTCCATTCGTATTTCATGGTTTTATGGGAAAATGTGGTGGTAGAATCGGAAACGGATCATGACTGTACTGTTATTAATGTTCGTTCCGATGCTGTGCAATCTTCGAAAATGAAAGCATTGGGAGAAACATTGACCAGAAGGTATACGAACCACGGGTTTTCCGGAGGGTGGGTTTTCCTAGAGGATCGTGTGAGTGTTAGTGTCGCGTTGGGGTGCTCGATCTCCTCCATCCAATTACCACGATCTTCGGTCAACGCCGACGGGGACATCCGGTAACAATACTCCAGGCTTCCGCGATTTACCCTCTCAACCCCGTCCCCCTTTTTCTTCCCCAAGAAACTTCGATCTTTTCTCTGTTCTTCTCTGTTCTCTCCGGCGTTCATTCCTTCGGAATGGACGGACGAATTTTCGTCAGGTTAACCCAATACACTGTTCAGGTTCGAATATGTTGCCCATGGGGTGCTGAACAACGTTGTCGAGCTGCTCCTGACGACACCAAAGGGTCACGCGAACCCTTGATCTTCTGTCACGACGTCGTTCTCACGGAAACCAACTGTTAGACACATGTTCGCTGGGCCTGATCGTGTTCTCCGGGCATTTTGGGAATGGCACACCGTCCGGAGAGTTGTCTGTTGCATCAACAGCTGATGAGCTGGGATCGATAGAGTCCAGGAACACTCGGGTCCATTTTAATTGGAAAATTAAACATTTCTTCCAACCTAGAATATTTTTTTATGATTTTTTCAATTTTATGGATATGAAATTGGTAGAGCACCTCATACAATACCTACATGTTTAACTATGGGCATAACTTCCCGTATAGAATTACTCCGTCGTCGCGAATCGCGTTGGACTCTATCACTAATTCAATGTATATACACTAATTGAATTAAATATTTAAAAATATAATATAATCAAAACAAATATTTAGTCTGATGTAATCGGAAAAATGCTCTCTCTCCTCACTAAAGTTTGTCCAATGATTTTCTTTGTTTAAAAGGTGTTTTGATCGTTCGCGATGTATCTTGACAGCTGAAATTTCAGATAAAAATATATTGAAACGTTGGAAAGCGATTACTTCCTGAAATTCCGAAGTATGCTGAAGCATCCACTTCCGCATCGTGCTCGACCCAAAGAAGTACGCTGCCAAAAACAATTTCAATTCCAATCTCGCGAGACCGGACAAAAATATAAACCAGCCGAAGCATCGACATCCCGGTTAGCAGACTTAATACACCGCTGGGGTAAATATTGACAGAGGACCGTGGAATATTCGTCGGTAAGCAAACGAGAGCGAGCAAGGCGTCCGCAGATCAAAGAAAAATTCTAGTCGTCTCGAGGCGTCGCCAGGAATCGTTCCATCAGAGTGTAAGACGTAAACGTCGCTAATTCCAGCCGGCACACGGTTCCTCTTCCTTCCTCGTCATAAAGCTCAATTCTTTCCTGAACGTTTTCGCGAGACGCCGCGCGCATTTTCCGCTTCGAACCCGAATAGCGGAAGGAGCCGCTTTTATGCTCGCACGACGTTTCAAGTTATGCTAATTCGCGAACCGTCCTCGACTCCCCACCCACGCTATCCCGATCCTGGCTCTCGGCGGAGGGATATTTCTCAAGGAAAAGTATTGTAGTCGCATCGAACGTATTCATAACCGGCGTTCAAGAAGACACGTCACTCTTCTCGGCCTTTTACTCGACCAACGCAGCTAGACGACAATTTTATGCCGGCTTTTACGAGCCGCGAGAGCACACTTTGAATCGGGATCCCAGGAGTTACAGGGTCTCAGAAACTGCTCCTCCATCGTGACACGGACCGGACGGATTTTAACTTTTATTCCGGAACATTGTCGCAACTTTGTCCGTACGTGGCTGGCTTATTTTTACCCGGGGCTTTAATTCGCCTTAACGGAAGTTCGCCGGCCCCCAAGCCAACTATAGTGGATTATTAGAGTACGCGAGCTGAGCCACCCTCTATCAGTAATCGATTTACAGTCAGTTCCACAACAGCGTAACGCTTCTAGTTTCATCACTGGAAGGCGGATTGTTTCAACACTTTCTAAAAATATTAGTTTCTCCTTTTTAGTGCATTCTAATATAAGCGTGGTTTTTAGAGAGAGAGAGAGAGAGAGAGAGAGAGAGAAGAGAGAAGAGAAGAAAGTTTTTTTTTGTATATTTTTTATTTTCTACTTTTTTGTCTTCGCTACCGAGCGTATTTAGTAAGGTCCGCTTATCTAACAGAATCGCCGGCATTTGCCTCCACCCCACCCGAACTAACTCAAACCAATCCAATAAGTAAACTGAGCTCCTACGCTGCGAAGTGGGCCAGTGGAGCGGGGTCGGAGTAGGGAGCGTGCGGAGTGGGGATAGCTGCACGAGATGACGTACTACCGAGCATCGCGCGGCGAGGGGCGAAGGGAAATATTTAAAAATATTATTTAAATCCTAAAAGCAGTCTTTTAAAAAAAAATTCTTTTTTAATATTACGTTGTCATTCAGTTCTGAGTTATGTTGAAAATTTCAAGCCTCTAGCTGATCGGGAAGTGGTTTAAAGTTCGATTACAAGATTTGACGCATACAACGACAACTCGACAAGCTAGTATTAGCGTGGTAAAATGGTTTTTCACATAGCAGCAATATACTCTGCCGCGATTCTCGTCGCTGCATGACCTTCCGGTTCCGAAGCACTAATGGGTGCGTGGAAATATTTCATGCAAGTACACACAAAGAAACCCACGTGGTTCGGAGGGTAGCCGCGAAGGGGTAGCAGAGCAAGGGGTAGTAAATGACGCGTGGCGATATTAAAATGGCATAAAAATGAGCTGTAATTTGTATCTGGCTTCGAAACTTACTCCTTCCCTTTTCGTCGCGACCGACTTATACACTCCCTGCCCTCGCTTCCACCCCTGCCATGTCGTCTAGTATTATTGTTATTAATCTCAAAGGTCACGAGTGCACTTAATACCCTGAGAAATAGCCGCGTTTCTTTATCGGCCCTCTACCGAAATACAAAGTTTTCGATGAGGGTGAGGCATTGTGAAAATCTTGAAACTAATTTCTCATGTATAATAAAAATCGTGTAACCAACGAATTTAAATGATTTCCTCCAGTCAATTTGTCAGTCGAAATGAAGAGGAATAAAAGTAAAAGTAAATTCTGGTTTCTTCTAGAACAGCTCCACGATGGTGAATAGTGGGATATTGGCGGGGAGAGGGTAGAAAATGATCTCGCAAGGAGCGCAACATTAGCGCCCGCTGAACGACAGTTCTCTTCATTCAGCCCAGCGAAATCCTTCCGCTCGAAAGGATCCGCGGATAAAAATACCATTTGAATATTTGGCGTACATCCTCACTGTCATTTATAACGCGTGACAATAAAGTCTCTGGCTGGTAGTAATCTTTATGGAGCGATACGAAAGACGTGTACACGTCTCTCCCTCTCTTCCCGTGACGCTTTTACGATATGCTAAGCGTCGCCCTTTTCGAAGAAATTCGAATCTTTATCGTCCTCCCACCTCCTCCAAGCATTTTCCACCCCCTTAGACACCGAATTGACGATCTCTGCTAACAAGTAAACTACTTATTCTGTACAGTGTGTCGAGTGACGTCAGGATTGACTTCGAATCACATTTTCACATCAAATGTTCGCAATACTCTACAGTCCTTTCAAATGGCCGGTCTCGTTATCAGGAGCGTAATTTTCATTATTAGAAAGCATAAAGCTACGTACGTAACTATTTTCATAAAGCTGCGAAAACTACATGATGCCGAATAATGTACAATAGAACTTTTAACGTTTCTGACTACTAGAAACTCCTATCAATGCACCGTTGCAATCCTGGAAACGAGCATACTCCCGAAAAATCGTGTGATCTTCAAGCGATCAGGATAAAAGGTCCTACCGTGGCAGCAGGTTGCTGTCAGAGTCTGGTAGGGCGGATTCTTTCGGTCGAAGACAGTGTGCGTGGTGCAAGGGACAAAACGCTCGTTAACGACCGGTTATGTATCAGGTGAACGTCATTATGCTGACTTGCCAGTCAAGGGAACGTGTTGTACGCGTTTCTGTCGCGCAATTACACGCCGGTAGACGCGTGCGGAGGCGCGGTGCAAGTGATGGACGGTCGAAAGTCAGTTGATTCGTGGTTCGGTGGATGCTGGTCCCGCAGATGGCGGCGGTTCCCGGTGAGAATGGGTGTTGAGGTTAATAGGCGGCGTAAGGAGGGTGGCTTTAATGCGAGTCCGCGCTGAAATATTTAAGTTCGGATACGAGCAGCAGGCCCCCGCGCGCGAGGAACACCCGACGAATCTGTGCCGTTTCCTGCTATATACACTATTATACGTACACGGCGCGCCTGTATCACGATTTACAATGTGTACGTGCGAACCGGTACAGGCAAATCTGCCTCCGTGTGACCCCGACCAGAAGCGGATAGGGTTAACGGATTAATGAAAGCCAATTCACCCGGTCCCGGTAACAATTCCTCCTACGCTCGCCTAACGTTGCCACCGCTATAAACAAACCGGAGATAACGAATGCTCCTTCGAGAATATCGGCCGTGTGGTTCGCCCCCACCCCGCAGCAATATTGCGCTTCAGAAAGTATACGGAAATTTGCGGTGGCAATTATTAATAGGACCTTCAGTATCATGCGTCATAATTTTCTCTTGAATTTTTTAATTTTTATCTTATTGAAACAGATTCGTTTTACAACTGAGAAAAATATCAATTGGTTTAACTACATCTAGCAACGGAACATAGATGAATTGTTCACACGACGTGCGAATGATATGCTGCACTGCTTCGCCAGGTTATTCTGGACACACACCGCCTATTCACGTTTGCAGCCAACTGTATCGCTAGACTCTTTCATTTGAACGTTATTTTATTATGGTTATAATTACATCCTATTGTGCGTATCATTTTATTCAACCGATTGTCAACGTCCTCCATTGTACACTATGCTTCTATTCTGACCATTCCGAATCAAATTGAAAATGAAATCAATTCAGAAGTTCATCTAATCAATTTTCAAAATCCGCAGTCTACTCGTATCATCAACGAGCGAGCATCCAAGGAGATCGCGAACAGAAAGCAAGAAAGGTAAATTCCCAGGAACGAGAGTATAAATGTCGTCCACGAAACAGCATCTCGATCCGGTCGGTCGTCGTGCCAGCGTCCGGCGGCGCCGCGACATATTTTCCGCGGTATGGCCGACGGACGACCATGCAGTATGTATATTTCCATTCCGGCGTTACGAGGTGGGCCGGATGATTTTATATGCAAAGAGTAGTTTAGAGCTAATTGTTAATAATAGGATTGGTAAGGTGGGAATTCGCCCCGGCGTCCGGGGGCCGGTCACCCATCCCCCGGTTCAAACCCGGGTTTTGGTCCACACCCCCGCGACCACCCCCTTTTCTCTCCCCCTTTTCCTCCTCTACCCTTCTCACCCCCTTCTCGCCCTCCGCCCTACGCGCTCGCGCCGAGCCGCGCATCTCATTTGGCACTGGAGTCAGCGCGTTGCAGATCTCTTGCTGTCTGTCTGTCTGTCCTGTCCGTCCGTCCGTCTGTCTGTCTGTCTCTCGGTGCGTCCGTTCCGTTGGACTGTCCGTAGGTATGTACCCTACACGTACGCAGAGCAGCGAAGCAGGAGCACCACCAGCAGCCTCGCACCATTTCCGTCCGGGGATACGGAACGTATATATACGCGGGGAGCGGACGCGTACCTACACCGGTACGTACGTATTATTACGTATAAACGCGTAATTCTGAGTTATACGCCGGCCTTGTTAATGATAATTAAAACGCCTCGCTCTATACTTTTTGCCTTGGAATATTTTCTGAAATTCTCGCCGGATAATGGCGCCATCCGCGCTCTCTCTCTCTCTCTCTCTCACTCTCTCTCTCCCTCTTTCTCTGCTGCTGCTGCTCTGCCTCCTACTACCCAAGCAGCTCCTCTTCCTCCTCACCCCCCTACAACCCTCTACGACGACCTACACCCCCCGTACACCTTGCTCCAACCCTTCACCTTCCTTTGTCCACGAAATGCTGGTCCTCGGATTACCACACCGAAAACCGAGCCTCCTCGATTTTTTACCGTTCCGATCCGTGATCGAAGAGGCGTGGAAATATCTTTTCAGAGGCCTTTGGGAATTGAGACTTTAACAATTTCTCAGTTTTCTACCATTCTGAATATGTAAATGGCTGAGATTTTGATACATTTTTTTAGCAAACGATCCAATTTCATTTTGCGACCATAGAGACACTTGAGGACCCCGACACTGCGAAAGCCAAGTCACCAAACGGCAAGGAAACTTTTATATTTGCCGATCGCGGCAGCGAATTAACGGCGCCGCGGTGCGTCGGTGTAGCTCGAGAAATATCATCGAACGATGAATATTCATGTCGATGAGTCGCAAGACCGTGGGCGGAGGGTACCGGAAGCCGGTAGCTATGTTATGAAGTTGCTCCGTGGAGGATCGGCCGCCATATTTTGTATGATATATTCCAGCCGGCGTCACCCTTCCTCGGTTTTGCCGGTGTCTAGCCTAACCCTTCCAGTCAGACAGATTGCTTCTCCTTCTTCGCGATTTTATTCAATTACGTCGGCCATTCAATTAGCCGAACGTTCAACAACAGGCTTGTTGTTAATACGATCGTCGCATCGAGTCATCGCACAAATTATTCACTATTGGAGTAGTCAGCCAGTTACGCCGCCGGCATTCCGCAACTGCGTAATATAGTGTTGCGTTATCACATACCCGCGACACGCTAATTGCGCCGGGAAATGTTTATCAGCTGAGGAGGAATCCACACACGGATCATCATTGTACTCCTTCTGCCGTAAAACTGGAGACTTTACGAGCGAATGCCGGACAATCCGTCCTGGATCATGATTTCACCGGAACCCCTAACACACACGCGAAATCCCAGATATCCCATAGTTTACATAAAAATTAGAACGATCACTCTTGAACGGCGAAAATTAAGGTAATAAGTTTCGAGACACGATACACAGTTGTTAAAAGCATCAATGGTATCAATGAAACAGACTCACAAATGAGGTTGTAAACGAATGTTAACGCGGCCAGGACACTTCCTTCGGAATCACAGTTAGGATCGTAGTAGATCGTTAATTCGTTCATTATTAGATTATAGTCTATAGTTCGCGAGGAGCATGTAGATTGCGGAGAGACGTGGTCCCCTAACTATAAAATCTTGAGGACTTGGTGAACTCGGTGACATTACTTAATAACGACGCATCAATTTGTTAATGCTGAAATTGAACAACACATATTATTCTTTTATTAAAATGTTTAAAGACGGAAAGAGAACGCAGAAAAATATTAAGCATGTTTCCAGTGAACTGGTGTGTGTACAGCAATCTCAGTTTCCTCGAATCTTCCGATTTTCAACCCCTAAATCGTAACCTTGTTTAGCCCGCTTTCCGCGACGAACGTTGTTGGCCTTCCATTTCCGAGTGTATCGAGCACCGGCCCATATTTCAGCGTTGTTGAATGTGAAACTAGAATCCAGCATCGGCGTTAAGCAGGGAACATAAAAGGGCAATTCATGGGGGGTGCGAAGGAACTGGTTGGCGAAGAAGAAGAAGAAGCCGCGAGGGGTTGGAGCCCGAGGACAAAAGTAACGCAATACCGGAATATGTCACGAATTAAGCGGGGAGAAACCGGGAGTGCTCTTCGCCGGCGTCATCGTCGTCGTCGTCGTCGTCGTCGTCGTCGTCGTCGTCTTGGTAGTCGTCGCTTTTATTAGAATTATCTTTGTCACTTTCCCAAGTTTATATTTACTCCTCTCGCGCGAACCTCTTAAAGGCACGCCACCCCCTCGTGGCATCCACCTTTCCGTGCTTCCTTCGGAACCACCCCGCAAACCTACCCTCGTCCCTCCTGTTGTGTCTAGCTCTTTTTCTCTCTCCGATCCTCACCGATTCACTCTGATTTTCTCTCTCCAACCCCCTCTCTATCGCACAGATCCATCCCCGTCGTCCGAGTCACCCCTCTCGTTTGAAGAAACAGAACCACCGGAGAGAGAAAGAGAGAGTGAGAGGAACGCGGAACGAAGCAGCCACTCGCTTATTATCTTTACGACTGGGAAGATGGAATTAAACTGAGTGTGCAGCCGAAATGTAATAATATTCATTACTATGCTAATGTCCGCGCGCGCGGCCCGCCACCACCGCACTGCCACCAAACCAACCCGGGCTTACGGCCGCCGGAAACTTGCCTCGTATTTTTGTTATCTGCCGGCGAACAGAGAAGGCCTAACTTCGTTCATGATCCCCGATCGACGACGATAACTGACCGAACTCGGCTTAGGGGATCATCGCCTGTTCCACGCCGCTCAACTTTTACCCGGCCGTGCCCTCCCGCCAATTTTCCACAACCCTGGAACCACTCCAGCACCGGACCGCTACTATTTTAACCCTCGCCAATTCTTTTGAGACCGATTCCTTGAAAAAATTCCGATTTTCCATCTCTACAAATTGAAAATAAATAAATTAAAGATTATGGCGCACAGGTTCGATCCTATGAAATTAACTAAGCTGTTTTACAAATTTATAGAACTTTTATTTCGACGTTTCGGTCTAGTTTAAGAACATTTTCAAGAATATATAATTGCGTCTGTAAGGACAAAAATTTTTTTATGAAAATAAAATTACATATTCCGTGCTGAAAAGCAAAAGGAAAAGAGGAAAAATGAGAAACCAACTTAAAAAAAATTATATAGAATCAATGTCTTCTAGGTTGGAAGATATACGTCTTGAATTCGGAATTAAAATTGTTCGAAAAATGAAATCACAGAGAATCAAGATGAATCTCGTGTCGACTAGGCTTTGATTCAACCCTTAATGTACAAAGTTGCGCTGAACGTGTCTCGAGCCTGAACAGCTCGTGCGATGCTAAAAGGAACTTCATTGAATCTGTTGGAAAACACCCCCGCAATATCGATAGTATGCTTAACACCCCCGTTATGTCGCCAGGGGTGAAACAGGCGGTGAGAACGCGTACACACACACCGATAGAGTATATCTAGGTAGCAAGCCGGAGTTATATTAGACAGGAGCGAAGAGCTCCGGTGGCAACTGCCGTCTTTCACTTCGCAGTGAAACCCCGTGCGCCAAGAATCTTGCTAATTAGATATATAAGGAAGCTAATTGTAATAAGGTGGAGTCGGGTGTACACGGGAAAGTCCCTCTCCCACGTTAGTATCCTACGGTATACGCACAAACGAGTGTACGCAGGCTTTCCTGATGTTTGCTCGCGTCTATACGCACCTTGGCGACGAAAATATCCGTTAATTAAATTTTTCCTTAATCGAATCATCTCCGATCGATCGGTTACCTAGATGTTCTATGGATTTCGAAGGATGGAAGTTGTTAAAGTGAAACAAAACTACTGTACCGGTGCACTATAAATATATGTAATAATGATCAACAGCTCTGAACACGTGTTTCTCTTATAAAAAAATCTCCACAGATCTACAGGTCTATATTCTCTCCTTCACTCCCAGATGTCGCCCATGCTCTAAATCGGCACACACGCATAATACACGCATATACACGTCGTTGAAAATAACAAAAGCGGGGATTGAATATTTTTTCAGAAGAATTTTTGGCACTGTTAGGCAGTGAAGCGTTGCCGATTGGTTAAAAGAGCTATTGACTGATCAGTGGATGGATGCAGGTCACAGTGAAGGCTGCACCAACGATCCTCGACGATTGCACGGAAGTTTACGATGAAGTAGCAAAGGGTTGCGCGAGGGCGTGGGAGGCACGGGAAGAGGGGGGTTAAAACGTGTTGTAGTTATAACGAGGAGCCGAGTAATTTAACCCTTCTTAGAGTCGTCTTGTCTTCACGGTTCCCTCCTCCGCCGAGCCCCCACCGTGTCGTCTTATCACCTCCCTTCTTACGCTGTAATCTCCGACCCCATCGTTCAGCGTTGGTTTATTTAGACCCAGCAGAGGTGATCGCTTGATTAAATACTTCTTCCGTCGGCTTTACTTTCGTCGTACATGACGCCGCGCGGAGAAATATCCGACGTTAGAAAGTTCCGGTGTAAAACGCGAACAGGGACCTCCTTAATTAACAGCCAAACTTCGACGGAATTTATTTTTTTCCCGTCGCGTCGACGTTACCGTCGTCGATCCTCTCACATCTGCGATCGGTTTTGGAATGTTTCTTGCTCTCTGGCGAAATCGACAAATTTATAAATTCAATTTTTGATGAAAACTCTAGTTGATGTTTAGACATTTTTGGTATAAGAATAGGGAGTAAAGAATAATAACACTTTCAAACAGTAGAAGCCAAAGAACGTATGCTAAATATTCCGAATGAAGTTTCGAGCCGAAAATAAAAAGGAGGTGCAGCAAAAATATCGCCACCCGAGAGATTCCTCGAAATCAATGGACGTCGTCGGTCGACAGCATCTCGCAGGGCTGATTCGCATGCACAAACGAAAAGTGTATGACGCACGTAGGAGAGCAGCAGGGATGGGAAAGAGATGTTTTCCAGCAAGAGTATCCAGGGGCTGGTGGCGTGGCCGCGTGAGACGCGTCCGATCATTATCTCGAGCCTCAAACGAACAAATTATTCGGTTTCAACGTTCTCCCAAAACGACGAAACGCAAGGCACATCCTTTTTCTCCGGTGAAGCCGGACGAAATGGACTCGAAGAAGAAAGGAACGGCAACCAATTAAGCCGTAAAAAACATGGCGGGTTTCTAATTTCGCGATACACGCGGCAGCAAACCGGGGAACGAGGAACGAGGAGGAACGAGGAGGAACGGGAACACGGGAACCGGGAGCGACTCTCTCCCACTCTCTATCTATCCATTCTCTCTCTCTATTTCTCTCTGCTACCCGGGGAAAAACGTTCCTTCTACCGGGGAGAAAGAATAATTATTCGCGTATTCCGCGAGCACGCGAAAGACTCCTCTCTGACCCTAGAACGAGGAGGATCGATGCGGACGAAGCCGAGAGACCGAACGTGTACGCGTTGCCTGCGGGTCTGCACATTTTTAATTGTAGCTAAAATAATTACACTTTGAGGAGAACTGGCCGCTTTGACACCGTGGCCGGCAAAGGCAGCGACGGAATAAAAAGTCCGTACCGTGCGCACGTCTCCGCGCGGTCGTTGCGAGGAATATGTAATTCCAGGCTCGGCGGGGACATACTGCGCGCCTAAATAATAATAAGTACGTTCACCTGTGTCCTTCCCCCCACCCCTCTCATCTCTCCTCGGCCGCCCCTTTTACCGGCGCCGCGATTCTTTCTTGTTCTACCGGAAATTTGTTACTGATTTTACCCTGCTTTTTCCCTTCTCGCAAGATCTCCTCTCGCTCCGCTTTCTTCAATCACTCTGCTCCATCAGGGACTTGCGTTTCGATAACCAATCGTCTTCTTATTGTTCATGGAAATCGAGAATACCGTAAATGTTGAAATTGCATATCAAAACGGAAGAGAAAAATGAAAGACCGTGAGAATAGTACGATACATTTCTCTCTCTCTCTCTCTCTCTCTCTCTCTCTCTCTCCGCTTTCTTGAAATTGTGAATCTTATTATTTCGATCATGAAAATTGAGAATATTGTGAATGTTAAAATTTATATAATTAGAATGAAATGCTGTTCGTTGGTCACGACATCACGTGAGAACGACTTGACCGATTTGGCTAATTTTTTTTTTAAATGTTCGTTGTAGTCCGAATAAGGTTTTTGGAGAAAGAAAAATTGGAAAAGTTGCCCGGAAAAATAGAAAATTTCGGAGAAATAAAAGTGCTTTCTTCGTAGTGGAAAAATTTTCAGCAAAAAAAATTCCAAACAATTACAAAGGAAAGTCGGAAAATTCAGGCGAAAATCAAAAATCATAATTTATTGAAATTTGAACAGGACAGCGTCTGTCGGGGGTCAGCTAGTTAAATATAAAAACAGAAGAAAAAATGAGAGATCGTAAGAATAGTATACATCGCGGATGAATTTCTCATGGCGTTCCTTGATTATCCTGCAGAAAGCGGCTAGTGCAGGTTGTGATACATGTTGAAAATGATATTCACGTTAGAACACACGTTCTCCTTGTATCAAAGTGGAACGCTGTGATTCGTAACAGTGGCGGCACGGTTGCAGGGTACGAAATATTAAGTAGCCCGGGCAGTGCTTTTTGAGTGCGAGTCCACCAAAAATTTTCGTCGAGCGGGGTCTTCATGAATCATCAAGCTTCAAAATAAAAGAGATACGGGAGAACATATTGCCATCCCCGCATAATTCAGCCCGGGGATACGCAGAAACATAGAATCTGCTTAGCGTAATTCTGGAAAAGTACGACCTCGAAATATTTTTTTCAAAGGCGTCTGATTACTGCACCGCGGCCGCAGGACACCACCCTCTTTTCATCGACCTTTGTGCAAGCATGATACATCATTCCGGATTAAATCGGCCGACCGGAAGTCGAAGGACTGCGCGTACTTTCTCGTTCAAGATGCGCCCGCGAAATTCGTCCAATATTTACAAATTTCGTTTCCGAATAAATATTCTACCTTCGGGGAAACGTTTCAGATGCTGTGTACCTCGTAAAGAAGCATTTATAATAATAAAAAAGAATTATAATTTGCAGGATGTCATACAGGATCAAAGTCCTCGGCCACATTTTCCGAGCCTTAGACGAGGTTAGCCTTGCTCCTAGTTCCGAAAAGGGCGTGTTTCGGGTGGAAACGTTGGAAGGTGTTCCTCTCGAAATCTGAAGGCGCGGATCGACGGCGGAACGCCACGGAAAAAGATACTACCGGCACGTAATTACTTTTAACGAGGGCCCCGGCCGCAGAAAAATATGGCCCGGTAACAAAAACTTTTCCAATTTTAATCCGTCATTCGTAGCGGGGGCATGCTGCGAGAAAAAGAGAGAGATATTGAGGGAGAGAAACAACAAGAGAGAGAGAGAGAGAGAGAGAGAGAGCGGAAAAAACAACACCGGCAACTTTCGTCCCGTAACAAGTTGTTGCTCGGGGGAGAGCAAATAAAGGGAGCCATGGTGCCCTGTGTATATCTCTCTTGCTCACTCCATCTCTCTTGATTTCCCTCTCGTAGGAAAGGGTGGAAGCTCGAAGAAAGATCGAGAAGCGCGCCATAAATAAAGGAATTAGTTTTTAATGGACGTTAGTCACTATTAATTGTGGAAAGTTAACCCCTTCCTCGGCACAACCGTGTCCCTTTTCTCCGCCCCTATCCGTTCCCATCTTCCCTTTTTCCTTTTCTCGCGAAAGACCTGCCGCTTGTCCTTTGAGACTGACGAGTCGGGTGGCAAAGGAGCCAAAGGGACGAGAGGGTGGTGGTGGTGGACCGGCAGAAGCGGTTGCGAAAGGGCTGAAAACACGGCACGGCCTTTATTTTACATTTCCACGAGCCATTCTTTCTTTGTGCGATAATTAAGTAAGCTGAAGCCAACCGGTGGCCAGTCGTTCATTCAAATTTCCCTGCCGCGCGCACCGGAGATTAGGAAATCAGGATCGGACCCTCCTGGCTCCGAAAATCCACGGCAAAACTTACTCCCGGATAAACAACAGAGTTTCAGATACATCTGGATGGATTAATTACTTAAGATAAATCGTGGTCGATCGTGTGAACCTTTAATTAATTAATCCGGGCTGAAGAAAAATATTTGAAAAAATCCTGACGGGCAAGTTCGCTCGAAAGGGATCAGCTTTTACAAGTCCTCGAAGCGGTGTAACCCGTTGATAAGTGGTCCGGAATTCTTGAGCAGCGGTTCCGCAAAGGAACTCGGCCTATCCGGGGTGCGTTTCCGGGCGGTAAAAATTGCATTAGCCTCGAACGAGAGGTGAAACTTCGTTTTCATACTTGAAAAAGTCTGCGGAAACAGGCTCCGCTTCCGGTCACCGGGCGGACGGAAGACCGGCTCGCTTAATTAAGATATGTATTTATTTTAATTCCTCTGGTAGAAGCAGGCGGGACGTAGGGAAGACCAGGTCCGAGCAGGATAACACGATTTGCTTACAGCTCGGGTCCGCTCGCATACATTCCGCTCGCGCGGAAAGATTTTCAATTGAGGCGTAAGGAAGACCAAAGTATAACGTAATAAATACTCAGGGGTGGTGGGGAGAGGGAATGAAGTGAGGGTGGTGGTGGCGGTGGTGGAGTGTTCCGCGAGAGACCCGGGGGTTGAATCTTGCGTTTTGTTTCCCGGGGGCCACTCGCGCGAGTACTTTTTTCAAAGACTATATACCGGGAGAAAAAGTGCTCTTCTCGAAATAAAATTAGGAAACTGTATTCTTCACCCCTTTGAGAAGACGCGTTTATTCTCCTTTTCGTTGTTTTACCGTTCCATCTCGTTAACCCCTTTATTTCGTCGGAGTCGAGCGAACAGTCTGAAGGATTTCCCTTTTCTTCCGCGCGCGCCCTTTGTGCCTTCGAGCCGAGCCGAGCCGAGCCGAGCTGAGCGGAGCGGAGCGGAGACCACCACTGCCACCGCTGCGCGCCTCTGCTTTCTCTCCGCCACTCTTACGGCCTCTGTCAACGATCATCAACCGGTTCGCCGAGGCTCGCAGCCTTCACTCGAGGTCCGCGGGTCGCGTCTACCTGTTTACGATCCTCGCGATTCATTTGCATTACATCGAGCTGCCATCCCCCACCCCCTCCTATAATTAGTTCCCCTTAATTAACTCGCCTTTGCACGGCGACCGTCTGCCGATAAGTAAATCGACGCTGTTTGACGGAAGAAATCCGACGACAATCGCGATCAAAGCTCGTGCAGATCGTTGCGTGGCCCTCTTCTATACCTCTAATGTTCAAGTAAGCTCTGTGCTTGTAAGGAAAAAATGATTTTCCATACCTTCTTTGCAGTCGGAGCAATTTTAACTTGAAAATTAAACATTTCTTTCCGACCTAGAATATATATTTCAATTCCCTATGATTTTTTAAATTTTACGAATATGAAGTTAGGTTCTATGACACCTGCTAAATGTCCTGTCAAGCATTAAATGAATTGACAGCTAGGTAGTGAAAAATAGAGAGAGAGAGAGCACGTGCTACGATAAAGATAATTATAGTTAGAAATAATATCAGTGATTAAGAGAGACGTCAATAATAATATCGGGTATAATATAAAACTCTTATTTACACAGAGAAACTAATTTGGTTGATTAATTCCGACAACCCCAATCCCAGATATATAAAAAGATATTATAATTATTATACCTCACCTCAAGCCAATACTTGACGAATTACTAATAAAAACTGTAAACGGCAATATCTCGAAAGCAAAAGCCATGCGACACGCGCGGCGTTCTTCCCTGCAACCACAGAAATATCTGCAGTTGACGTAAAAATCTAGAAGTGTCCCGAGACATTTCCTCATTCGGCTTGTTCAACAAATCAAAATTTCCGGGCGATTTCACAGGGTCGCGTAATCAAGGCGAGCACCATGTAGCTTCGCCAGTATCTCCAAATTAGAAGTCGGACAGTGTTCAGTCTAATTTTATGAACTGGCGAGCTATAAATTCGTGGCGGAAGAAACGCAAGAGGGACATTTCTACGTTGTCGTCGCGTTCAACATGATGGAACACCATGGTTACACGTGTATCGATATATATCCGTGGCGTTGCGTCCGGACCGGGCTACTTTGCTGCTGGACCAACATCGCGACTCGCGCTGTTAACGGAAAAAAGTCGGCCGGGATCTATTTTCTTTTTTCAGCGGAGGACAACGCGCGCGCGAGAGAGCGTTGGCTTGATGTAGAACGTTGGGCGCGTTACGTTGACGATCCTGAAACTAGCGAGAGACGATTCTCCGACGCGGGAAAAAGGGCAGCGAAGCAGGCAGGAAGAGGGCAAGAGAAACGTCGACGGCCCCCGAGTATATAAGGCCGTTTCGTCAGTCTCGTTGTCACGGTTGTCGCGGAATGAGAACATACGGCCGGCTCGTATTTTAATTCCGCGGACAGAGAACCACCTCCTGCCCCCCTAGCTGCTCTCACCGTGCTGGCCCGCGGGCCACCCCTTTCTTCGTTCGCGTCTCCTATGAGCCCTCTCTCTCCGGATGCTGGTTCCTAACGGCGTCGCCGCCGACGCCAGCTGCGTTGACATTACCGGGCATAATATTTAATAATTATTTTCATTAAAGTCATAATAAAGTTTAGAATACTTTATTAATTTATAGGCCGGGGGAAAACACGTTTAAAGGGCGGGTGGCTTTCCTGGGCCCCGCGTCTCTCTTTCGCTCTTTCTCTCTATCTCTCTCTCTCTCTCTCTCTCTCTCGAACACTCTCTCTCGAACACTCTCTCCTCGCGCCTGGCCATTCGTATCAATTATCGTCGTTCACGCCGCGGCCTCGCGGAATTAAGGAATCGCGAGGCGAAACTACACCGCCGCGTCTCGAGGAAACTTCTTCTTCGACTCTGCTCGCCTTATCGACTCGCGTTCGCCCCGTGGTGTTTCCTTAATATTCCGACCAGAGCCCGGTTTTTAATTAAAACAAAATATACATCGGACCCGGTCGCTTTTAATCCGAGGATACGCTCGGCCGTTCGCTCCAGGATAAAGTAGGGCTGCAACTATGCGAGACGACTTGTTGACCGTACTGGTTTTGCTTGAATGACGATGACTGTTCTAACGTGACTGTTTTATGATAAAAATGTGGCGTCCGGCTTTCCCATGTTCACCGCAAGATGGACAGCAAGCGACAGCCTTTCTTCCGACATCCCAAAGTCTAAGGCTTTCATCCTTATTTCGAGCATCCACAAATTGCTGACAGATACGTGAGAATGAATCTACAGTGGCGAGATGAAAAGCGTCGAGCATCATTGGGAGGCTAATCAACGAATCGCCAAAGAAGAGGAGAGGCCCCAGTTATCACCACAGGTGTGCAAAGAAATTATCGTGGTCCGGTAGAATCAACGCGTCCCGGTGTTCCCTCGCAGAAAGGGAAAGAAGAGGAGGAGGTATAGGTAGCGAGGGAGAAAGAGGAGTGACTGCCCGTGGCGGGTTTCGAGTAGCTAGACGGAGGATGCGGAAAGGCGTCATCGTCCGTTGAGGTATAATTTACAGCCAGGCTGCTCCCAACCCTTGGCTCGAAGAGGAGTACCTACTAGTCGGCCGCTATCGCGTACGTTAGCTCCGGCGGGTGGCCGCGTATATAACGTGTACTCCGGGGCGTAGAAAATTTCATTCCCGCGGTTGGTTTGGTCCCGCGAACGAGTACGCTTCTCTCCGCTCCTCTCCGCTTCGCTCTGCTCCGCTCCTCTCCTCCTCGCGGCCGCGTGTGCATGTACGACGCGAAAGGAAATAATGCACGAGTGTGCTCGCGGAACGAGTACGAATGCGAGTTACCGGTACCCGGGGTACCAGTAGCGTCGGGTAGCAGAGCGGCGGGTAGCGCACGGGTAGCATAGCAGAGACCGACATACGTGCTCCACAAACCTCTAACACACGTTCTCCGTTGCGTCGCGCGATATCCCCCCGCCCCTGCACGCCGCCGAGCCGCTACGCCGAGGAGAGGAGCACCACCAAGGCATTTAGAGACCTTTTCCCCGACTCATCAGCTTTGTGCTTTTGCCGCGGCGCCGGGGCATGTGCCAACGAGTAATAACGCAGCTTTTGCGCGCCTCAAAAACATGAATTTTCACTTCAACTTCCCGTTAACTGTGCCCCCGCGCAACACCTAAGTAGAAAGTTCATTTTTTAATTATCCCCGCGGTGTCACCCGCGGGTTAGACCAACGCCACGACTACCTCGATCCTCTACTGTTGCCAATTGGGAACTTGGACCAACCAAGGAGTCTCTCCCTATATATCTCGTTCTCTCTCTCCCTCTCCCCCCTCTCTCTCTCTCTCTCTCTCTCTCTCTCTCTCTCTCTCTCTCTCTCGCTTTCTCTGGGTTACGACGATCGTTCCCGTCTAACTACCGGCTAATGTTCCACTCGTAAATGAGCTCGTATTAGTCTTTCCGCGGCGATACGTAGGCTTTCGGTAAAAGCGAAGTTTCCAAGCCCCTGTTCACCGCTTCGAACCATCCTATGTTACCTGACATACCACTGGTTTACCTCTTTTTGCTCGCTTTCGAGTTGCAAAGTGTGAAATGCCCGGCGAGGATTTTTATCCGCTTCGTATACGATCACTAGACTGCGCATCACAAAATTAAAACTTATTCATTTTAATTGTTCCCGCGAGTTTCGAGAAATAGAAGCTAAATTCTGAAAGGAATCTAGTAAATACATATATGTTATTAATGTTCTAAGATATTCTTTTCTCCTTTTTTTCTATGAAATTCTGAACGACTCAACAATGGCTACTATAGCCAGAAAATAAATATGTACTGCTAGGGGTTAATAATGGTAGACGAATAATTTTTGTTATAACCGCATCAAATCTGCAGATCACTGAGAGTGAAGATCATCGATCTCAAAGAAGCAGCTCTATGGAAGGAGCATAACGAAAATTAAGGAATAAAAATAATGAAAATTGGAGCCACCCCATCGCCGCGTTACTTCGATGCGTGGAGTCCGCGGTCTCGGTCGAGACACCCCTCAATTTCAACTTCACAAACGAGTCTTCGCAGCAGCGCATCGCCGCGAAGACTCTGTCTTTGTTACTTTTATCGTTGTTCTCGTAATGGGATCATTTGGATTCTAATACGACAGCGAGGCGTCAGTACGATTACTGACGTCATCCCAGCACCGTTCTCTCAGAGAAGTCACTTCGTACCCTATACATCTGACGGTCGGGAACCAGGCAAAAATAAGGGTGGACAAGCTGTTGCGTTGCTTACTGCAACATCGTATCTACTGTGCCACCGATATGAATACAAATTTACTTGTAACCCAGAGACACTTGATTTCGGTGTCTTGTTCAGAGCCAAGTGTGCATTTCTCCCTTCAACATAGCTATCCAAACTGATCTCTCTATCAAGCGAGTGATGCACAAAGCATCTTCAATAAATTTCTCAGAGAAATGTGTTACTTGGCCCTTGTTTTTTGCGGTACCATGTAAACGATTTTCATTTTGCATAAAGTTCGACAATCTGTTAATCCATTACTACACGTTTAAGTATCGTATGCTTTCATATCCATAAAATATTTCTGATGAAATCTTTGCTACGCAAAATATTCTTTTCATTCGCAACGAATGAAATTAGCTTTTCACACACAACATGTCCTCGGGTCCCGAACTACTCCAGGATCTGTGGAAAACCACACAGGACCAGGCCAGGTCCTCGTCACATAACAGCCTCGAATTACAAACTTATTCTTCAGACACCCTCGCCCCAAGAACCACGAAAAACCACGAAAGAACCGTTTCGTAGCTTGATTTTCCCGAAAAGCCGGGTGCTCAGTCTATCATAATTCAGGTCTAGATTAGGGTAGTCTCGGGTGAAAATTCTAAAGACGATCAGGAGCGAGAAACGGGGGAAGAAAAACAGTAGAGTAGTAGGCAGGGGTTGAAGGATCGTAGGTTTGAAGGTTAAACATTGGTGAATGTAAACAAAGGCTAAAATGGCGGAAATGTACGTCAAAGTCGATGCACGGGTGTGTTATCCGTGTATGTGGGTAGTCTCGAGTAAAAATTCTAAAGACGATCAGTATGAGAAACCAGCATAATCTCCAAGAAACACGAGAGAGAGAGAGAGAGAGAGAGAGAAGGAGTTAGGGGTTGAAGAATCGTAGGTTTGAAGGTTAAACCTGGGTGGATGTGGACAAAGGATAGAATGGCGGGAGTGGACGTCAAAGTCGATGCACGGGGGGGTTGTCTGTGTACGGGGTTGGTGGATAATGGCGTCTCCATCATAATAATTCTCGGAGGGTCCGGTGAAGGAGGCGTCGTCGGTTGGCGTCGCGTCGGTTTGAAGCGTCGCGTTTACGCGAGACGCACCGCTGATAGTCCAAAGTTCTCGTAGACGTCCTCGTGGTTTCACACGCGTTTTCACCCGAGGGTGCCCCATGCTTCTCGGGAAAAAAGCCCTGTAAAAGGGGCGAAGGGGGAGGGGATTGCAGAGGAGGAGTAGGCAAAGAGGATAATACTGAATGGCTGGCATTTAACGTGGCAGGGTTCAGACGGGGTCCAGCAGCGCGAGGTTACACCGCGCTTCGTTTCGCGTTCCTTTTTCTTGCAGCGGCGACAGTGAAAGCCGCGGTCGCGATACACGTCGCATTACCCCTAAATGCATTTTGTGCTCGGGCTCTCTCTTCCGTGGCTGCGGGCTTCCTCGTTCGAGAAAGAATGAACCCGGTCTGAAGAGGAGAGAGCGAGAGAGAGAGAGAGAGAGAGAGAGAGGGAGAGTGCAGGGGACACGAGTAAGCCGTGTTCCACCGGGCCCTAACTTTCAGGTGATTATGACAGGAATCGTGAAAGAAGCCTCAGGCGGCGGCACGCTCGAGGAGATCACAGAAGGAGGGACCAACGGCTGTGTGCCGCCTCGCAATTAAGTGCTAAACGATCCCGAGCCCGGCTCAGTTCACGGCAAATAGCACGAGATTGTTTTATTCGACGCCACTGTGGAAAAACGCGGATTTGTTCGCTAGCTGAAAGCCACGGTAGGGGATCTCGAAACCCTCTTGCGACGGAGGACCCGATTCCACGGTCGCGGGATCACGCTCTCTCCTCTTTCTTGGAAAAATGGCACAACTGCAGGAACAGAGTGACGGATGTAAGAAAACTCTCGTATTGACGGCACAAATAGACATATATTTAGACTGCGGCTTTTTATGCGTTTATAGCAAAATTGAGAACGTGAAATTGAAAATTGTTGAAAATTTTTTAAAAATCAAGATGCCACTATACGGTTCCAACCTCTGTTCGAATCGTTAAGGGAAGAAATAACATTCGATTTAGTTTCTATTTGTTGCAATCGATGCAGACAATATTTATTTTGCATAAAGATCAGTAGTCTATCAATTACACGTGGCCAACGTTTCCGAGGCGGGATCTCGGCAGCAACAGGATTTGTTTAGTTAGAGGGGCGTGGAGCCGGAAATCGTTCAGGTGTGCGAATACTGTAGACTTTGAAGTTTTGCGGTCGCGCGACACAAGCTACGTTAGTTCCCGTATAATAAGGTGTCGTCTTATCTAATGGGGTCGCCAACGTGAGCTTGGAAGAGTGTATCGCCGAGTATAATGGTAATTACGCGTTATTAACAAGCCTCGGGGGTGTCGAGGGGTGGCGATGGTTGCCTCTTGTCTAATTAACTGAGTTTACCGCGACACCTGCCCCCGTATCACGGCATCTTACACAGCTCAACCAGTAACTCAAGATTTACGCTAGTTGGAGAACGTTCAACGTCATCCGCCGGTTTTGTTATCAACCAATCGATACGCCAGCGTGTGATTCTCGTCCCTGGCTAGCATAATCTGTTCTTCGTGATACGGACACTTAATTCGGAACACGTGGAGAATCGTATCAGACGTCTAATGGAATGTATATAAAATGTTCATTAGAAAAGAAAAAGAACAGCGACACCGATATGGTACACAAAAGAATATTAAAAATGTCGAAATGATGTGGCAACGACGAGGAAAAAACTACGCGACGGAGGGTGAGAAGCATGATTCCCAAAGTGCAATAAGAAGAAGGTATAATTCAAGGCAGGAACACGTGTCGGCCACCCCAGAATCGAAGAGTGCGCGGTTTCGAAGAATGCCGATAAATCAGGCAGTGTAACAACGTCGCTGGAAGAAGAAGTTGGATGAACAAAGACAGAGGACATCAAAGTAAGGTTAGGAGCGTCCCCGGGGTGCCAGGGACCCTAACTCCTCGCACAGGGTGCAAAAGGGGAGGGAGTTTGATCCGCAACCCTGGTTGCGGACCAACTCTCCCCGACTCATTAAGTACGATGCCCTTATCCTTCGAAAAAACGAGGAACGACAGAGAAAAAGAGAGAGGCGACCGAGGGAGGAAGGGGGTGGAGGAAAAGAAGGGGACCTATAGCTACGTATATGCAGATATGTATTTTAAAGCTTCGATATCACCTATACTCCGACGCTTCGTTACGCGTGGGGTGTATATTGCGTTACTTTCGATTCACAATGGCTTCTACCACCCTAGTTGATACTCGGGGGAGGGGCAGCAATGAATCACCGAAACATCGGCCGGAATCGATAGCGACGCCGACATCGTCTTCAATGCGAGATCGATTGTTCCCTCTCCCCCAGCCATTTTTATCTCCGGGAATTTTATAATTCTCATTTAGAGACTTTATCTCAGTTTCGGAATTTATTAGAAAGTTAGAGTTTCATTTTTCGATCCAGCAAGGCAACTGCACGTTTCAGATGATGGCGCGAGGTAACCAGCAACAAGTAAATAAATAATGCAGCGACCCCGCATAAAATTGTGCCGTGTATGACGGCGTGCCGCGAGTTCTTTGTCGCAGTTTGCTATATAATTAGTCCCTGGTTACGGGGAATGGCGGCAATCTTCGAAACGCCGGCTTCACGTAAGAGGCGTCGCGTCCCGAGCGTCCCCAAAGCTTCGCATCAAACATATTCAAATACGCAATAACGCATTATGATTTATTTACCGATACTTTATACGAGCTCGCGAGCGTGCGACGCCGTGCTTCATGGCTCGCATGAATATTAACGAGCGAGCACCAACGCTCACAGACACACGTCCAAAACCAACCCCCTTCCTACCCCTTTCCCTTCCTCTCTCTCTCTCTCTCTCTCTCTCTCTCTCTCTCTCTCTCTCTCTTCGATCTCTTACTCCGTCTCTATCGCACACATATACACACGGTTTCTCCCTCTCCGGAACAACCCTCCTTGGACAAAGTGCGTGCGTGCATGCAAATATACATCTAGTTAAGTGTATTGCAGCCCGTGGAAATCCAGCGGGCGTGTATCTTCTCTCCGCTCGCCGGGAATCCGTAGGCAGACCGCAGCCTCCTGAGCCACAGCCAATATTCGAAGTATCTAATATGCTTTTGTACTACCCGCCCGCTACCGTCTGATGTGCGCGGGGAGTAGCTTGTTGTTGCCGAAACTGATTCCATTTGAACGATTCGCCGTTTGACTTTAAATCCACCGCAGTCCCAGCCCCGAAACCCTCAAATTATCATATATTCTGCATGAATCTTTCCACTGTACTCCTTATTTTTTCACGTTGCTCTTACCAGTCTTCTCCGGTCCAATAGTTCCCGCAATTTTCATTATCATCTTATTCTCTGAACCTTTTACACTCGAAGCTTCTTTAACCCTCGGATATTTTTTCAAATGCATAAAATTCACAGGAGAACACTAGACTTTCGACCGAACGCAAAAGTTTTCAATTATTTGGTAAACTCTCGTGGAGACCAACACTGAATCAGACCACCTGTTCGCGAGTGAAGCTCCTTACCTAGTGATGTCTGTCTTTTCCCACCGCCCTCTGTTTGCATAGAACACGCACACGTGCGAGGTAATGTTATGTCTACGAAAATTAAGAAACAGAAATGATGGCTGCGAAGTGGGGGAATTAGCTGTGATGGGATACCGGGTGATCAAATTGAACGTGGCTAACGCCATCGAGATATTGGATCATCTTCGATTAAATGGGAAATGAATCTAGTCGGTGTCGTTGAACAGAACTTGGGAGAGTGAATAATATGTACCTGAATAGAGTAGGCTGAAGAACCGAAACGAGTGTCCTCAAGCGAAATGCGGCTAATGCGCATTATCAAGATAGAAAGGATCATCTTCGATTGAATAGGAAATAGTGTAGGCGGTGTCGTTGAACATAATATCTGAACAGAGGAAGCTGAAGAGGCAAAACGAGTGTCATCAAGCAAGATCAAACTCTCACCTAAATCCTCGGCTCACCGTCGACCGGTTTCGCGTTTGATAGGTACCCTCCGGTACCTGTTCAGGTGGTATTATATTTGTTTCCGATGGAGGGTTGGACCTCCTTCAGGGCGGATTGAAATGATCATTCGCATTCTGCATCCGCTCGAGCGGTCCTCAATCAGATAAGAAGGGGTTAATCAACCGGCGGACCATCGGAATTCTCCTCGGCGCAACGGCACGTCGCGTTTTCCGTGCAATTGCCTCCTAATTATCGCCGTCAACTAATAACTCGCATTAATTTCGAGCGATTTAGTGGCGGCGGCGCGTGCGCGTTACGAATATCCGGCCGATCCGCCAACCAGCCCCCAGCACACAGCACAGAGAACCCAGCCACCCCCGCGAGCATCGAAGTTTAAATTGAATTGGGTTGGCATGGTACGGCGCTAGTTCGCAAAACTATACCTACATCTATAGATATACATGTAGCGTACGCGTAACTGTTCAGGGCACAGGCGGCATCGTATCCGAAGACCATCGACTGGAGAATAGTGCTCTCTGTTTATGGGACAAGTAACGCTATGGAGATACAGTTCAACTGGCAACGAGCGGGGACTACGGCTAGACCCCAGACCGACTAATACCAAACACATCCCCCTCCACCCTCTCTCTCTCTCTCTCTCTCTCTCTCTCTCTCTCTCACTCACTAAAACCAACCCACACACACCTCTTTTCCGAACCCTCACAGACACCCGCTTCCGCACCTGCTAATGCTGCAAACGATATCGAATCGATGCTATCGATTTAACTTGCAAACGTCTGGCGACCTCAAGTTTGATGTTCTCGCTTGCAACACCCCTCGCTAAGAGCTGTGAACTTCAACAGTGAAGTTGGTCAATTGGCGAGGTATATAGGAGTTAAGTATAATTGTTACAATTGACAAAGATCGCCGAAGTATTTCTTAATTCATCTAAGTGATGAAGACCATCAACGCTAAATTATAAGACCATCAGACCATAAACAGCTAAAACCATTCCGATCAGCAAGATCCATTTCCCAGGACTCGGATTCGACTCAGGTAGGTCGATTAGAGTTCAAGTCAGGTGCGAACGAGCAGAATCATCCGAGTAGACCAATAGGGCTTGGTCGTTGGTGGAATCCCTGGCGAAGGGTGAGAGAGGCAAGGACATAGTATCGGGCCAACTAGAAGGTATCGGGGAATGCTTCTTGCCGCGTAGGGTTCTCCCGCTTATCGGGAATGTATAGTGTGTTGGTCAGGTCGTTAGCAAGTTGTCGAGATTAAATGCCTTCCAGCGTATTAGAAGCTGCAGTAGCTTGATTATCCTTCGTAAGGGGGGTGGCATCGATCTCCAACCGAGAGAGGATGCCCTCAGCTACGACCGACGTCGTTGTCGTTGTCGTTGCCGTTGTCGTTCTCACCGAAAGCCCAACTCCGAACGACGACACACTCGATAGCTGAACGGAAGTGTATTATCTGTATGCCGTTTAAGCGATAACCGATAATTCGACTCGGTTATGACCGCTTAGCTGCTAACCGGACTTCGAGTGACCGGGACTAGCCTAATCCCTGGCTCTGTCCCGAAACACGATTTTTCGTAACACAAACTCTGGTTTAATAAAAAAATTTTGAACTTTTCCGTATGCTATATTATAGAAATCAACGGAAAAAATGATAAAACTTTAAATTCTAGTGCGAGGAATTCGATAAGAGCTGTCATATTGATTTCCAGATGAATTCGATAATATTACATTGAGAAAATTTGAAAATTTTTCTTCCACATTTACTAGAATATTTCGAATATTTAGAAGAATAAAACATGATATATTTTCTTCGTGAACAGTTTATATACCCGACCAACACGTTACGCAAAATTGCCAAGTTAGTTCCCGACCTACAGAAACCGTACTATAGTATCTTTTTGTCTGTCTGTGGTCCATAAGAAAAAGTAATGAACATTAGGGCGCTGGTTTGTCGAGGCAGCTGCAGAAAAGTTTATGCAACTGATACAAGCGTGCAGAGACGTTCCCGAGCCGGTTTCTTGCGCCGCGAGATTTCTTCCACGTACTTTTCATGTAGGCTTGTTACTGCCTAAATGAGTAAACCAGCTAAAACCACGTCGATGCGGGCAAGAAGGCACCCTCCCGACGGTTGCTTAGCAACGTATACGAGCCTTCGTACATGATATCAGTAGGACGAGAAAAGCTCCTCGTACGAATGGTTTGATCTCGCCAAACGATTTGATCTTGCCGCATGGATCCAATAATATGCAGATTTCTACCCGCGAATCTCGCATCGAATAACCTGAATAGATGCTACCCTTGCCAAACGGCGCTAACCTCGCCACAGCGCGGGATTCAAGCTTCGATCCTGTCGATCCACGAAATCACTGCACCAGCCATACCTCTTCTTTCACGTACATCAAGATCCACCGTTAACGCGAAACCTACTAAAATGTTTAGCTTATAAAAACAAGGCAAAAATTTATATATTGATTTTTTATAGAAAATTTAATATTATTTGAGTAAATTTTTTTTTGACAATTTTGAAAATTCTTCAAAATTTTTTTTTAATTTTTATAGAAAATTTATGAATTTTTATATTTTTATTTATTGAATTTATATATTTTATATAGAGATATTTATCCAATATTTTTGTGCTACTTTGGCATGTTCCTCGGCGAAGAGAAAACTGTGAAACATCCTTGGCCCAGTTATCGACAGTTTCCCCGACATGAGTGCCATCGAAATCGCATAACATTCTTTCGGGATGTCTCATTCGAATTCAAATCGGATCGTCTGTAAACAGGGCGCCTCGGTTGAAAAAATATATACAGACAACGCTGGTATCCGAACGTTTAGGGAATTGTCGGTGGAGTCGGGACTTTTTCCCTCGACTATAGTGATCCTGATGGCTGTATTGAAAATTCGAAGGAACAGAGAGAAGAAGAGGCTTGGTGAAACTGGTGGTAAAGGGAAAGCAGCCACGTGCTCCAAGAGGCGAGGGGGCAGTAAACAAGCGCTATAGCTCCGCTGCGGCGCTATCCAATATTGAGATTGCTGTCTTTCGGAATATGCTAATGTGATAATACATACAAATGCTCCCATAAACTATAGAATTTTCATAAAGGACATGCAAATGGCGGCGCGTCGTGTATCGAAGCGAGGCTCTGCCCGGGTTTATTGGCCCTTCTAAAAGATTGATACTTCGTAGCAACGATCAAACGTTGCCGTGTTGTCCGATTCACAGGCAATACCGCGGATAGAGAGAAAGAGAGGAAACAACTATGGCTTGTATCGCGGGCTAGTTCGTTTACCATAACCGAGACGAGGGGGCAAGCCAGGCGCAATTAGCTAAAAGTAGCATAGATAGCTGTAAAAATATAAATGCAAATGCTACGGGAACGCGCGCGGCGCGGCACGGCGGTCGAAATAATCGTAACTCTCCCGGAATGCTACATCCGCGCCGGAGCAACAACGTTCCCAGCTCGAACAAGGGAAGTTCGAGGCCGCCCGAGCACCGTTTGTAAATTTCTCGCTAAACAATTTGGTGAAGAACAATGCCGGATGAAACGAAAGCTGACCGGCTCGCTTCGACGAGTCTACCCGGGCAGTTTCTTGCGCGCAATGCGTCTTTTGGGACGTTTTACCCGGTCATTCGTCCGAACTTTGTCCTATTTTCTATCGATACACTTTCAAGAATTTCTATAAACCAAAACATAGTATTATAGTAGCTTGGCAGTTCATCTTTTCATTTTTCTGTTCAAGAACGAAAAACGTGGGGAAATTGATATGAACGAATATGAACGAATTTAATTTTTATTCTTGCGTGCGAGGGGTGAGCATAGACAAAACCATTTTTCGATGAATCTATACAAAGAAAGATGTACAACATTATTTTATTTTCATGTTTATCATTGTTATTCTTCCTTGTGGAGGATAGCAATCAGGTAAAATTGAAGGAAGGTGAGTGGAGAAGGTGGCTCGGTGTATATCGATAGTCCCCGGAGGCGTTTGGAGCTTATTAGGGGGAACGAATGGTCTAAACCAGGATTCTGAAAAAGCGCTACCGATTCCGATATAGTATAAAGCGAAAAAAATCCTTCCGTAATAGAATTACTCGACTCGGAACGGTCGTAAACGTATTCCCAGGGCCGATAGCCATTTTTCTCGGTCAAGGGGCGAATTGGCTAAACCACACGCGTTTACCCGAAGACAGATAGTGGAAAACACCGGCACCCCCTGCTGCCTCGATCCTTCGCTGCGTGTCCAGTTTGTTTCCTCCACTAACCTCTCTCCTTCTGCATCGCTTTTACCGTGTCGTTAGGGACACAATTTCATCCATTATCATTCTTACTTAACTCAGCCATAAATAAAAATATCACGCTATCGTTGGTCCACGAGTCTGGTAACGTTGAACTTGGTGGATTAACCACTGCAAGAAATAATAACCCTTTGAAATTAAACGTTTCTTCCAACCCAGAATAATTGCATCGTTTAATATATATTTTATATATGCGGCAGTACATGCACGACACATTGTGCAAAATACACGTATACACGTACACGTATATGGTAGTCTTCGGAACAGTAATTTTTCCCGTGATAAAAATCTTGATAAAGTTATAGGAAACTAATTTTCCGAGAATTGATCCGGTTGAAAGGATGAAGGTTTCGTGAAAGAATTCTAGTGGCGAATGCGACGGGTAATAAAGTAGTAATTTTCTGGTTGCGTGTTCGGTGTACCGTGGCACGTTTGGAAACAAATATCACGATCCCATCGGCAAGATTTGTCACAGGCGTCGGGTCAGGTTGTCTCGGACGTCTTCGCAGAGCGCAGCGCATTGGTGGGCAGGTAAGAGCGATATATTTTCGAAGATTGTTTTCTCTCGTCAGGTAGCCACATACGTCACGCGGAATCCCTAGAGGGAGCCTGGACGGGCAGCAGGAATATACAGGGTATAGATCACAACTCGCGAAGCGCCGGCCAAGTCCCACGGCGGAACGTGGCGAATCAACTTCCGTCATTGCCCGCCATCCGAAACCTAATGCCTCGCATTTCTCTTCGGTCTCCGAACAACCCACCGCCTGTACACAAGGTGGATGCGAGCGAAGCACGAACGAATGCATCCGTGTGCTCATCCCATAGACCCGTAACCCTTCGAAACGAACCCCCCTAATCTCCGACAAAAATCATCCACTCCATCCCATTATTCAGACACGCTCTGCACAAAAGCATTTTTACAGGAAAATCTAATGTAACCCTCGATCTGCATATACCGGATCCAAGTTTTTGTCAGTCACGCTGCTATTATTTTCATTAAAACGAACCAAATAATATTTATATTTATCAAAAGCCAGCTCGAAAGTTTCACCGCAATTTTATCGGAATATCATATGATAAAATACAGCGATATTTCATTTGGATCCACCAGACGAAAATAATATGAATATTTGTTAAAGTCTCTTCAGGATTTTGCGCGACGATTTTCACTCGACATTATAATGCAAAGAGGTCGGATAATAAAATAGCAAAGAATTTTTCCAAAGGAAAATGAATCCTCGCAGGGCTGGTTTTACATTGAAAAAAAATCGTGGTGCGAGCTTACCCCTTTTTTGTGAAACGCGGAGATACACGTGGAAAATCTCGAGAGCATAAATACCGATAGGTCACGAGGAACAATTAACACCATCAATCGTTCGCATCGATGGAATCGCGCGTGGATATGGCGGGGGTGGAAAACGCGGAGCTTCTGGCAAGTGTAATGCAGCCACGTATATGAACTCACGGCGCATCCAGCTTTCGCGGCCATAAAGTTCGAGTTTACAACGCGAAATGGACTGGAAAGCAAAACGCGCAAAAAAGGAGAGTAACGAGGAGGAGGAGGCGGCATGGCATGGAAGCGGTGGCGGAAGGATGAGCGCGGGTTCAGCTATTCTCTCTTCTCTTTCGCTCCCACTCTGTGGAAAAAGAGAAACTGGAAAAGGACAAGCGGATAGAATAATCGGTGCGAAAGAAGGAAAGAAGGAAATTAAGAGTGACAGAGCAAAAGATGGTGTTCGGGGGCAAGAGACAGAGAAATCGGAGGGGTGAGTGCGTGGGTGGAACGGAAGAGCAGTCAGGGAGAGGGAAATCGAGAGGGAAGGCGGAGAAAGGGAGATAGAGAGGGACGAAGAGAGGGGATGACGGTGAGGGAGAGAGATGGAGGATCGGTAGCAGCAGTCGGAGAAGTAATATCCAGCGCAACGTTCCGGCAGGATGAGCTTTAATTGGAATATGGATCCGCTCTCTGTCGTTTCCCGATACTCCGATAAATTATCCTACGTACCATTTGCCCCGGAAAGCGGCACTTCAATTCGTTGCCGCGTTCGTGTTCGGAGCGTAACACCTAGCCTGAAAGAGAGACGATGCGCCGCCATTCGTTCCGGCTGAACACGATGAAGTGCGAATATGCGCGTTTTAAAGAGACGCGATTAAGGTCAATTTGTCGTGATTCGATTTGCGCTCGCGCCTCCCCCCCCCCTCTCTCTCTCTCTCTCTCTTTCTCCCTCTCACTCTCTCGTTCGAACCAACGAACGCCATTCAATTACGCGACGCGTTCCCGACGCAAGGAACACGATCGGCGCCGCTTTGTGGGCCCGCGATTCCGTCAACGTCGAGAGCGACGATTATCCGACGTCGTTATTGACCGCGCTCTCTGTCCCCGACACTACTCGTCGATAATGGCAACCAATGAACGCTGCGACATTTTTCAGATCGCCTAACAAATCGAAATGTCCAGTGAATATGATTTTGATATCGAATAAAATTTGTTTTCCGGTTCCCAAGATCGTTCCCGAAGATCCAGAAGCGAGTGGAGCAAGGACATAATTAGCAAATTAACCGGTGCGGATGATTTCGGAGAAATTACCGGTGGGCACCAGAGTTGGAACAATTTGGAATTGCTTATAGCGTGTTTCGAGGATCGAAATGGATTCCGTGGCATCTCCGGAAAAGGCAAAGACACGCGGGTGCAACGTAGTTGATTTAGGATTCGTGTATAACCGCGATCGAGCAAGGCCAAGCGCCGTGCCGAATGGAATACTAATCAAAGATACACAAATTCCGCTGGCTAATACTTCAAATCCCCTTTAGCCGGGACCCTGAAATTAAATTATTGGATTAGATGCCGGCGACGCCAACCCTTCTGGTCTTCGTATTCGCGGTGGAATATCCGGTATCCCTAACGGAGTCGTGGAAAGCCGAACGGCTTTACTTACGAAAACGCCCTTTGATCTTAACTTCTTGGTGTCTCTCGATCGTTCTGATTTCGGTTTCGGGGTGAACAAGAACCATCGCACGCGGGGGAATCTTCCTGAAATTGGGCCGAACCGAGTAACAAACAAACTGCCCAGGGCCGTGTACTATGATACAGAGAACAGCATAAGCAGCAAAATCAAAATATAATTTGAACCATTCAATAATTATTAAATTTTATAATTATCTTTTAGACATCACCCTAATTCTCCGAATGAACGAGTCACTCTTCTGAAAAGCCATAGCAAAAATATTCAGTTTTTTAAATCTCCGGCACGGCCCTGAAACTGCCTTCATACATGTCCAAAATTGAACAGACTTAAAATAGGATTAAAAAGCCCACAGACCTAAATCAGAGGACAATGGACGAAGACGAGGAGACAAAAGACAATCGGTCCATTTCTGCCGATTCTTGCGCCCTTCTGCACCCCCGTTTCTACGAGTATCACCCCTCGGCCCGGCCGGTTTCGTCACGAAGGAAGAACGGGGGATCCGGTGAAAAGACTATATTTTCATATCAATGATTTTATGACCGCGTCCTTTTCCACCCTTCCGTAGCCACCCCCGTAGGAAATCTATATTTTATCGCGCGTAAAATTCTTGCTATTTATTCGCGTATAAGAATTTAAATGTTTCCAAAATGCGAGTTGGCCGGGCGTGGATCGTCTTCCACCCCCTTGGCTCTCTTCGGGTACGTTGCCGACCCCGTAATCCTTATATGATTTAGATTCCGAGGGATCGTTTTCTTTCTTTCTTTCTTTCTTTTTCTCGGGGACGTAGCCGACCAGATACAGACGAGGGGTGTGGGTGGAACAAAACGCTTCGCGTAGATTAAGTTCGATTCGCCGTGGCATATTCTTGGTGGGCCACAGCGAAATATGATCGTGGTATTTTAAAATAACGACGCCATTAGCAGCGCTCCGGGAAGACGCACCAGAACTGCCCTTGTCTCTTTTGCCCCTGGCCACACTTCCCAGGGTGAAACTTGTACTTTTACCCTCTTCTTTTCTCTCTATCTTTCTTTGTCGAAGTCTCGACGAGGTGGAATCCCCCGATGAACCCCTTTGAGTGTCCATTTGTTTCCGTTTCATTTCGCATGATTTTCGGAGTGTTTCTTTTACGCCTGGACAGTCTTCTAACAATGCTGAGTCTTTGTGAAATTGGCTAAACAGCCGATTCAATCAGACAAGCTTAACCCTTTGCACTCGCAGATATTTATTTAGAAAATTAAAAATACCTACCGACCTAGAATATTTTCAGATTTTATAGCCATGAAATTAACATATAACAGCAAATACAATACCTAAAGGTTTAGTGATTGATTGGGATATCGACACATTTGACACAGAGAACTTGAAGATTTATAAAATAACGAAGTATATCGAGAGCAACGATCAGGGGATGGTGGTGCGAGGGGTGTTCGAAGAAGACCGCGATTCAGCCGGCGCGACTGGTAGCAGGAATTATATCGGTGAGTCGGGTTCCTTGTATAAATCATACATATTCAGACGCCGACAACATTTCCTCGAGTAGCTACCAGTGATCCGTCTAATTTATAGTTTAACTTATCTAAATGCGCGCAGCGCCTGGCCTGAAGAGGGGTTGGGGCTTTCTGGCTAGACGGTTCGGCTGCTGTCGGTGTACTTCAACGAACCGGCGATGACACCGGCGTTCAACCCTTTGGCTGTTTAGCATTCCATCTTCGATTCGCCTGCGGTTCCCACGAGGGAAACCCCCGGGGTTCGTTTGAAATTTTTACGCGCGTGGAAAACCGGACCAGAATCACCGTACGAACAGAGGAGAACAGGGAGAATAGTAACTCCGTCGATAAGTTAACTGGCCCATCCCAGAGTCGATAAATCATTGACGCCGGACACTGCACCGGTGAAAGAGAGGAAAGAATCCCGATAATCGGATCAACGTGACCGGAACACTTGTTGAGCCGCGCGATATAAATTAAACGTTCGCAAACAATTATTCGGCCGTTCTTCCTGTGTGCTCTTCGGCTTGCAGTGTGGACGCTACACGGATCACCTGGCTGTCGAAAGAACCGTTAAATCCTTTTTATCCAGTGATGAATGGCGTTCTCTGCATCCACGTATCACATATTTACTATTACCGCTATATTCTGCGCCAGCAGTTTCATACAGTGTGATCGAAACTTCTGCTCGGATTTCAGATATTTCGAAAAATACGATTTTCAAAGCAGCTATGGCTAGTTCCAGATATTTTATTTCACAATTATTTATATATATAAATAATTCCCGACTCACTCACCTATCAACGCCCAGGCTAAACCCTTGGCCCTAAAAAGCTGAAATTTTACACAGAGATTTCATTTAAGATCTATACAAGGGGTAAGAAAGGATATTTTGAAATTCAACCTCTAAGGGAGTGAAAAGGGGTTGAAACGTTTGTATAAGGAATATATTGTTCGTGATCTGATTTGCTTGAAACTTGGTCTTAATGCTCTTTGATATAATTAATCAAACACCTATTTCGGCATTTTAAAAAATTCGACCTCTAATGATCTTCCCATGGACTGTACCCATCGTCTCAGTACATCACAATTTCAGTTTTCCGTCGATGACGCTTCGGATAGACAAGGACCGGGGACAGTAAAACCAGTGGCCTGTTTTACAAGCAATGGGGATGACGAATCGTTCTCGTGGGGAGGGGTTCATCCCTTGATATATCGACGCGAAGCTGTGAGCGATTCCCACGAAGGATACCGCGAGCCAATCTTTCGGAAACCAGCCCGTGATCCAAAGGAGCGTGATATTTATAGGGCGGATTTAAAGTATAAAGTTCCAACTGTGTGTGGGGAGTGCAGAAGAACGCCCATTCCTGCGGTCTTCTCTCTTGTTCCTGTTTTACGAAAGATCGTCCTTACAACTCGGAATTCCAATCGTGTGCGCACCGCCCGCGAGGTTCGTGTCTCGAAATTCAACGTCCGAGTGGGAAGAACGTTGCCTCCACTCAGAGTACCAGACGATGTTAACGCGGACCGAAAGTAGTCAACAACTTTTTCCCTTTCTTCCTCTGTGACGGTGTACCAGCGGTCATTCTTGGCCGTGTAATTGGCCAGCCAGGACGATTCCAGTACCCCTAACTCGCCTAACCTCTTGTCGCCAACGGGAATTATTTCTAGAAAGAGTGTGACACCAGTAGTGGTTCAAAGTTTTCTTATTAATCGCAAAATATTATTGACGCGAAAGTGATTCAGAGATTTCAGTCAGAATAATACAAGTAGACAATCGACATAAAACTCGTCTGATCCTCTACGAGCTACGTTTCATCTCCGAACCACCCCCCGATCGGCAAAATAGATTTCCTCTCCGAATCGCGGGCACCCCTTCCCTGTTTTTTCGCTAGGCATCTTATCGAGAATTTTGTAAACAACTTTCGCCATTTCGCAGCCTCAGATTTGCTTGGCGAGGAACGACGCCTTTTATCGCGACGAAACAAATGTGACAACTTTTCATTCCACCCTGCCTCCCCCTCTATCTTCTACCCCTCCTTTCGCAATAAACACCCATTTTATCACACACACGTACACCCCCTCTTTCTCTCTCTCTCTCTCTCTCTAACTCTTTCTTCATCTCATTCGCCACTTTTCAAATCGTCGTCTTTTACAACCCCGTCATCAAGCAACCCCCACGTTCGGTAGAATACTGAGCGGCAGGTAAGTAGTATTGGATCGCGAAAGGGAAGCCATAAGTAGGAATGAAATTCGAAGAAATCGCACGTGACGAGCCTGGGAAATTTGACCAGCGACACGGCCACGGTGTGGCGAAACTTTGAAACAGAAGCGTGGGTGTGCCGGGGCCAATGCAATTTACCTTTGCTTCGACATTTGCCGAGGCTTTTTATGGGGAAACTTCTTCAATTGCTTTTGTTGCTGTTCGCCGGCGAACAGAACTAGGGGGTGAAGGTGTACAATGTTCGCTTAGTACGCGTTACACTTCCCGATTAAAAGCACTTTGAAAACTGGCCGCAAGTTTTCGAACCTGTACCTGCTCCGTGGCACTCCATTGATCTCGGAACATTATGGTCGCCATGCCTAGCTCCGCTCCTGCGAAACTCACCGCATCATCCAGTCGGAGAACATTTTCAATTGACCAAATCTGTTTCTTCCAATTGTTGAGGTTTACTGTGGAAATGAAAGACTACAAGAATATGAATGACTAGTTTCTTCGTGTTCAATGGAAACGCAATAATTAATTGTTCAGTATGGAAATTCTAGATTCGATGCAAGTTCGGAAAAAATTGTAGACCGCCGATACATCAGGACAGTTTCCCACCGCAACGGTGGAAAGGAAAGAGAGAGGGTGAAAACCGGGTGAAAAGGGGAAAGGGACTCCAAACGGTGTGAAAATCCCATTACAAACTATCCTCGCCTCGGTCGGCGTTGTCTCCTTCTGCTGGATCCTCGAACGCGAGAGATCTTTGCATGAATATGTAAATCCTTATTTTCGGATCGAGTGCACTCGAAACCGAAAACCGACCTGGAGAGAAACGATCCAGGCCGACGTCCGCTTTCGCCGTGGAATTGATTTATTAGCCCGACTTATCCACCCCTTGCGAGAGGCGATTCCTTCAGGAGAAGATACTCCGGAGATCGGCCTCGAAGCTCGCGTGACTCGCATACTATCAGATCGTCAAGTATGTAACTTGACGAATAAAACACAAATTTCAGACACATTTGTCAAGTTACTTCCTGCGTCTCGAACCGAATTTTTTCATTTTTCAGAATCGCTGGACAACGATACGAGAAATGTTGCGGGGTCGTTCGTCGGACGAAACTTGGCCGTCTCGTCCTCGAAAGTTTTTAATACCGAGGCCGAGGGGTAGACAGACAACACGATGCGAAGGAAGACGGAAAGAGAAAGGGAATATTTCGGATGATTGGTATTGTCGGAGCTCCGCGAGATGCGGAGAACCGTGGGGTGGATTCGGTTGTATTCAAATGGGGTGGCCATTAGAGTTATGTTAGAATATATTGATTATTGGGGGGATCAAAGGGTAGGGGACGACGGGATGACGCCACTGTCGAGCGGCAAAGAGAAAGACAAAGGGTCGAAACAACTGATTCTATACTCCCTCTTCCCTTCGCACACCCTTTACCCCACCCCCCTCTCTCACTCTCTTCGATTCTCATGCGCGTCGATTTTGACATAGTCTTCACCTGTCGTTCTCTGGAACTCGGTGAAGCCTGAATTGCTGAGTCCGAATTATTTGTGAACAATTTAGGTGAAACATCAATTCATAGGAATATGTGGGATTTTAGGTAGAGCGAGGGACAAAATGGCACGATGCTGGCCGGTACCTGGTTTATCTCCATTGACTGTTTAGTTTTAAGAGGTGTGAATGAATAAGAGAGAGAGAGAGAGAGAGAGAGGAAGAATGAAGCCGAGGGTATAAGGACTGTCTTACGGAAAGACAGATTCAGAGTGGTTTTACGCAGCGAAGGATTACGGTCATCGACAGAGAAGGAAAAAAGTAGTCACGTGGATTAATTGTTGTAGTATAAGTTGTACATTTTATTAAATAATTTTAAAGCACATCCGGTTTACTGCCGAAAACTTTCAATCCCACAAATAATAAAAACAGATGATACTGTGCATCAATGAAATTTCCCAGGCGATAGGTGATTAAAGTAGATGAAAGCGCGTACTGCAACCGGCTCGTAGACACGGAACGTGTCGAAATCCGGCGTCGCCGTTCGCAACGGCACCGTACGATTCCTTTTAAATTGCTTTCCGATAAAAGCTCGTAACAAGATAAGGGTGTCCAGAGGCACGAGCGATCGCGGACTGTCATAAACGTCAGGTCCACAGACACGGGCGAGAGAGCTCGTCGCATCGTTTCTCGTCGCGTCGCGGTGCCTGGTATAACAAGGCAGGAAATTACAAAGACAGAAATATAGTAAACGAGCAAATAATTTCACCGGTCTAATTAGTTCAACGTAATAAATGGACACTGGAACCGCGTTGTTATTTATGCACGAGTATCGCCGTCGCCGGCGTCGTAAACAGACAGAGAGGAGAGACAGAGAGTGAGAGCGAGACGGCGAGAGAGAAAGATAGAAAGAAAGAGACAGAGAACCGCTCCGGAAAATATTATTCGCGGATACACGTTGGTTTCTCTCGGCCACCCCCTCCTCCGTCGGCTACCACCCCCCATCCCCTAGGGTTCCCCTGTGCATCCCCTCTGTTTCAGCAACCGCCCCTCCCCCCTTCCCCCGAAGAACAAAGGCATAAAAGGAAAACGCGCGGAGGTAAAAGGGGTGGCGTGCATTTCAAAGATACGCGAAAAGAGCGTTCGAGTAGGAGGCGATTCGGCACGACACTGGAAAGTCGAGAAAATATTCGCGCGAACAAACGCGCAGGGAATTATCGAGCATTAGTCGATGGCTGCTTTTGCCTCGCTGTAGCACCGGCCTCGGTGGTATGGGGTAGGGGGTGGAAGCGGGAGGAGGGTTAGACCGGATAGGGTGGTGTACGGCGAAGGGATAAAAGGGAGCAGAGAAGTACAATCGATGAAAGGGTTGGACGTCAAACCCCTTCGTGTCGCGATCTTCTCCACCCTCAGTCGGTCTGCCACCGCCACCGTACCGCCGCGACTCACCCCTAAACCTCGTTCCCTTCCTCACCCCTTTCCCCACAACCTCGCCCCCCGTTTTCCTCGGCAACCCCTAACCACCTTCCACCACCATCCTTCCCAGCGGCCACCCAACCACCCACCGTATACCCCCTTACCGTCATAGCTGTAACTCACCGCCACACGGTAGCGCCCTTGCCGCGTACACATTTACATAAATTATTGATCCCTAAAACACACCGCCCGCCAATGCCATTGCCACTGCGGAGACCGAGCCTTAAGGAGAACCAACGTGTCACACTGTCTCCTATCGCCGGATCGGCTTATCGACCCTGGCATGCTCCTCTGTCCGAGCGGTGATACTATACTTCGATACTACCCCAAAGGCTATCCGAAGGCTCGCGAATTTTTCTCAAGGGCTTAGAGCTTCGATGGGGATGTTCGGGATTAGCAAGATTTTCGTTTAATAGTTTCAGGATTCGTAATTTTTAATATTCTTAAATTTTACAATTATTCCCGGGGAACGCCTCCAATTTTACACCCGCGAAAATTCGTGTTTAAGGGACGAAACCAGACACAGTGCACCGTCACTTGGGCCTAAAATTTTAATTATAATATTTTCCCGAGGCGGACGGTGGGGGTGTACGGGCATTCAAGAAGGCGATGCGCGGGCGAAAACGGTGCTGCTACGTCATTAAGCCGCTTATTGTTCGCAGAGGGCTGATTGTCTTGGCCGCTCGTTTTAGCCGTAGCTAGAGAGACAATTGTTCAATATTCCCATTGATCTGTGAGACGCCCCGAAGGCAGCATCCTCATCTACCGTCAAATATACATACATAGGAGACAGGTCCACGCGTGGCTGTATCCGCGAATAAATTATATATATATCTATATACACACACTTACATACATATAGACGCGTGTACACAGATAGAGGAGAGGCTCCTATGTGGCACCGAGCCTTTTGTCAATATCTCTATTTTAATGATATGAGGCACCGACTACCCGGCAGCACCCTGTTCCTCCCTTCTTTCTCCGCGTGCTCAATGGACCGGGAGAGCAACGGAGATGAAAACGCGAGCACACACCGGGGCGAAAAAAAACGGATAGATGGCTGGGCGACGACGACGGTTTGCGACCGTTTCGCCAGCAAGCGAACGGTTTTATCTTTCCGAGCACGCAAAGAGAGTCGACGACACGCGTGCAACGATGCGCTTCCGTCAAATCGGCCGACGCGAGACGATTAGTGAGAGCGTCGTTATAATTTTCTTTTTTTCAACCTTGTACCACCCCTTGCGTTTTTCTTTTTTCATCGCACCCCACCGTCGTCGTCGGTTTTCCTTCTTTCCTTTTTTTCGGGGAGGAAAGAGGAAATGCGCGACGACAAAAGAGAGCTGGGAAACGGGATCACGAGCGTGACTTCAAGATCGGGAGACGACAACAAGGACCACGATTCTTCATGACCGATGCGACACTATTATGTCCTACAGGCGGGACGCGATGAACGCCTCTCTCTCTCTCTCTCTCTCTCTCGCTCTCTTTCTCTATTTCTCTTGCACGTTCTCGCGTTCTCTCTGTTTCGGCTTTTGTTTACTCCGTCGTCTAACGCGAGGAACGAACTTCCTCTCGCTTCGCGTTATTGTGTTAGATCTAACGCTGAATGCTCCGATGTTGCCACCTTTTTAATGACTAGGAAAATCATCCCTCTATTCGTGAAAAATGCTGTTGTTACGGTCATTTTTATACAGCCCTTTACCGAGCCAATACATTGCTGTATGCTTCTCCAATGAATTATTGTGAAAATTCATTAATGAAGAATTATTATATGATTGCGTAAGTTCGTTCCCAATTCGAAAATAACATTCGATGGTTAAAGTTTTAAAGAATACAGCTCTTCTTTTATGTAATTGTGAATTCGTAAGTACATTCCATTCTACAATTATACATTTAGGACGTGAATAGATTAATTTCTACAATTAGAAAATCAAGAACAAACTTATTGGATGTGTTCGCGCGAGAAATTTTGATATGTAGATTCTCGTTTTTCCTATGTTTCCAGGCTAATGTTCTGCAAACAGTGTGATATATCGTTTCAGGATAAATTGCGTCTCTGCCAAGTAATATTTTCGAAGGGAAACAACTAAGTGCCAGCGGTCCAGTGGGCAACATTTCGGAATGGCGACGCGTCAGGAAGATGTTTCGCAGTAACAGGGAGGAAATTAGTCACGAAATTCAAGATCGGCCAGCGGGCAGACCGGCAGAGACATTTGTTTCTTTCGCGTGGAACGACAGAGCATCAGTGACGGCCCGCAAACCTCGCAGATTCGCGCGTCACAGAGTCAGCACTAGTAGTTGGCTCTGGTAGCAACCGCACCTCTATATCAATCACTTCGGCCAGTGGCTATCCCGTATAGCCCGGGCCCTTCGACTATCACCCTTCGTTCACCCGGCCGTTCCTGCAGGACACAACTACCGTTCCCGCATCCATCCTAATCCAGCTACTCTCTCTCCCGGACTCTCTACCTCATCCCCACCCACCCCCTTCACCCCGTTCTGCTCTCCGTTGCTCTTTAGCAGACACCGGACGCTGTCTTTGTTGTATCGTGTGCTGCACAGGCGCCAGGCCGCGCTGCTAACCGATGTTCGGATTGATAATTTATGACTGTTAATTATGACCGTGCGGTCTCGCGTCCGGTATTTGCCCGGCCGCGTAATCGCAATCCGGAGAATACGCATTCTACTTACACCCGTCAAGAAATTCCTCCCCTTTTTCCACAGAAAATACTATTGGGTAATTTTTTTTTAAATTCAAGTGTACACCTCGCCGATAATACGTTACACTTGAAGAGAATGAGATAAAATTAATTTTCCAATTCCTACTGAACTTTCAATGGAAAATTGGGAACATTTCGAGCTCGATATTTTAAACGACTCATCGCGTATGAAGAGTTTTCCGAAAATCTAGCAGGGCAACGCTTTCGTATATTTAGTCGGGTATGAAATGGGATTTTTACAAATCCGAGGAAAAGTGGGAGGGTAGGGGAAGAGTAGAGTGGGAGTGAAATCAGCTTTCCGTGTTTGAAGAAGGCGCACTCAATACGAAGCAATTATCTGATTGCTTATTCTTCCACTAAAAGCGTTTTAATTTCATCTATCCTCCAGTCAAACAGTGGGATGTAATTTTCCCCGTCGAATAATTTTTCCAAGGATAGCCGGCCGGCTTCACACACGAAGAACAGGTGGAAGTGGCCGAGCCGATAGCGATGTGCCCTGGCTATCTGGCAAGCGAAGAGAAGATCCTCCGAGGGAAATACGAACGGATAAACGGAGATTCGGGGTGGTAGACGGACGGACACAGCTCAGAGATCCGCGCGCGCCATGGTTATACGGTTTAATTCCTTCGACGGCTTTAATTCTCATATTCGTATTCCGCCTCCCCCAGATTTTCCCCTGACCGACGCTTCTCTCCCGCCTTCCTCCACCTCCGTCTCTATCCAACCCTCCAAAAACCCTGCCTCCTCTACCTTTTCCCTTTGCTCGTCTCCGCTTCGGATCTCAACCCTTTCGCCGCCTCTTGCCCGCTGCTTCAACGACACACGAATTTCCAGGGCCCCGCAAGCTCTCGTTCGAAACACCATCTTTCAAATATTAGACCTACAATCCGTCTCACCACGTTATTTATACCGCTTCGTGCTTGCTTTAACGTTCGTTGCACTTTTTTTCTTTTATTGAGCCACTGAAACCTATTATAGGTTTATTTCAGCTTTAACAATTTTTTTACACTAGTCTTACAGTTAGTGTACAATGACAGAATTAATAATCTCTAGAGATGAAAAATACATTCACAGGCTTTAACATTAGGTTTAGCAAAGAGAATGTCCGCTTTTAATGGTAGAAAAAACTTAATTTTACGCAACTCATTAACTAATTTAATTCTTTGAGAATCATAACAACACTAAAAAACAATGTTTGCTCGATGCAGAGAGGCAGCGAGATTATAATATAACCCTGATACGGTTCACTGTGGTTATAAAACCCCTTTTAATGTGGACATCAAAATTTTTAGCAAACCAGGGAGTTTAATTTGGGATGTAGAAATTTTGAAAATAATCTATACCCTTGATGGTGCCTTGCTCGGTAAATGAGGATCGAGTATCGTTGCATTTTTAATTACGTCCTAGACCTTCGTAGACATTTACTTCGCCCCACGAAAATTAGGGAGAATTTTATTTTTATTCGACTCGGGGAAAACTCAATTCGAACAGCATTGTATTTCTACTGTATGAATTTATTGCGATATTGCTGGTTGTAATAATGGGTTAAATTATTTGTAAAAACAAGAATGAATGGGAAATGTGGTATTGACCAAATTGTCATCGTCGATCGAAGCGAGCATAATAATTTTCTGAGACAGGAACGAAAAGGGAGAAGAAGGCTTTGCAAACGGAACACTGGCCATCCGTTACCGCGGCGCCGAACGACTCCCTTCTGAAAGGGCTTCCATCCCCGGAGAGAGCTTCCATTACTAATCCATGCAAAAACCAGAATATCTTTATCCCTCCGCATGCTGAGGACGTATTTCCGGAATAAATTCCATCGCGAGATCTCTACCGCCCCCACGTACATTTTTCACGATCCCTCAATTTATTTCGTTTGTTCAATGCATAGTATATAATTCCTTTAATTGCGCTTCTTTCTACGATCGAGAGCAACGAAATATGGTCCTCCGCTATTCGTCGCTGCTCGTCGGACTCGACTCGCCGGGAAAAATGAAGTAATAGAATTTATTTCTAGAGATTACCCGCGAACGCCACGGATATATTCCTTCTTTATATGAAACTTGGATTAATTCATTAATTCAGAGATTCTCGAAAAGCAATTAAGTAAAAAAACAAAAAAAAAGATAGATTAATTAACGGATAAGTTATATTTTAAAATGAAATTTCTAAAAATCGTCATCAAAGTAGAACGACTTGCTCGTCTCGTCCAATAAACGCGTGTGCATCGATAAAAATTGAAGATGCTTGAACAGATGGTAGAAGAATGAAGACTGCAAGGAACGTGGGAAGATATCTAGTCTGTAAAAATAGCAGACAGGTATCCGGAGAGTCTCCGAGCTAATCAATCTGCAAGTTTGATGCCCGGTTCCGGCTCGGAGGCGCAGGCGGTGGGCAAAAGAATTTCGAAACGAAACGAAACGAAACGAAACGAAACGAAACTGAGAGAGGAGAGAAGCAAAGAGAAGAAAAGAGAAGAGGATCCGCGCGTGGCGAGAGAGACGCGCGATACAGGGGGTGGAAAGAGTAAGGGAAGGGGGTGGTCTGATTTTTTTATTTCCAGCCTAGAAAAGCCTGGAGTCGGAAGGTAGGTACTCTCCGGGCCGTGGAACTGGGTGTGGCCGTATGGAGGAAGGGTTGATGTAAGCTTATACGCATGCAGAAAGAGATGCCCAGAGGCGGAGGCGCGGGAGACGCGAGGATGGCGTGGAAGAAGGGTCGAAAGGATAACGAATATGACGTCAATTTTAAGGCAGGCTGGGGGAGAAGCAATCACCGTCGGCTGGGATCGACCATCCCCCGTTCTACCCTTCCTTCCCGCGATTCTCACACCACACACCCCCGCGGACTTTGAACTTTGACTTTATCAGACTACAAGAGCACCTTCAGCCAGGTGGAAACGCGTGTATTATGTTACACGCGAACCAGCATCCTTTGACGAGGCTCGATCTCTTCCTGCGAGTGGATTACGAGACGAGGAAAGATAGCGCCGGCAACAAAAAACCCAACTGCGAAACCAACGAGAAAGAAAAAGAGAGGAAAATTGGAAGAGAAAAGAAAGGTAGAGAGAGGATAGAAGCGGGAGGGCAGGATTCACCGTATTAACACAGACAACGCTAATTAGCGGATACTAATTATCGGCATAAAAGTTGCCACGCCGCCGTAAGTATAACCAATAGCCGGTCGCTCGGTGGCTCGTTTCTGCTGAAGCTCTCTCACAATCGGCCCGGTGTGTTCCCCTCGAAATTGCGCAATTGGTTTTCAATGAACGGGAAACGCGGTTCTCGATGCCTCGGCCCGCTAAAAGGCTCGTGTTACCCAAACATACACGAGCCCGCGTGAACCATGAATATCGACGGCGAGGCGCGCAGTCGAAAGATTTCAAAAAATGCTCCAACGTCGAACGGACCTCGAATCACGAGGGGGTGTAGGAGGTGCTGGATTGTGTAGGTGGTAGGGAGAAACAGATGGCTCGGCAAGTTAGAGTGCCCTATTATATGCCTCGATGCGATAACGAGGCGACGACGACGGTGGGCGCTGACGGAAAGAGAGAGATAGAGAGAGAGAGCACGCGCGAGAGAGAGAGAGAGAGATGAGACAGAGAACACGAGCGCGGCGGGTAACGACGTAATGACGGGAACGACGGAAAAGTTCACTTCCTTATAACAATTACGTCATTAATAATGATCGTAATGCTAATGACTCATCTCGACAGCGGCAGAAGCCAGTCGCGATAAAAGCTCGGAAGTACGTATAGGCGCCCGAAGCCACGGATATAGAAACGCTTAAGTGGTGCATTGGAATCCCCAACCATCCGCCGACGACTGCTACCAACCGTCCCTCCAACCCTTCGTCCTTATTCTGTCTCACTCTCTCTCTCTCTCTCGCTTTCTCTTTGCCAGCCATCAGTCCCATCGGGCGGCCGACGACTGCCTATTGTTTCAACGTATTAGTCATTCGACGTATCGTAAAGTGTGCTGGTGAGGTACTCGCGGGTTCTCTCTCTCCACCTCCTCCGAAACCAGCCTTCAACCACCATCACCACCCACATAGCACACCACACACCACCCGTTCGCTTTAACGTACACGCAACCCCCAGCACCCGAAGCTTGCGAATTTTCCCGCGGCACGTCGCCATCGGATGGATGCGTGATTCGCGGGCAAATTGCTGGCATTCCCTCGGATCATGCCTAATTATTCTATCGGTTTTAATCGGCGCCGGATGCTGCGACGATTGCGTTCAATGACGAGACAGCAGTCGCGTCAATTTAACTCGCCGGCAGTTTTCTAATTTGCCACCGAACCCTCCGACATTCGCTAATTATTGCACTGCGATTCTATACGCAAATTACGAATTTTCTTCGTCAATTACCTGCCACTGAAAACCAAATAAAATATATATTATTAGTGCATAAAATCCCTAGTTGAAATATAGATTGACTGCTAGGACACTTCCACGGATGAAGAAAAATTCTAACGATTGCAGCTACGAAATGATAAGGGGTTGATCAGGTCCCCTGGAGATTCAAGGAAGGGGCGATTTCTTTATGGAAGAAATCCGGTCGCGATACCAGACCTTGGTAAAAAGTTCCGGTCGTGTCGGACGGATTTATGTTAAATTGAAATTTGCACCGTGTGGGCCGGTTTTACAATGTGTTTTTATCTAATCGCGACACCGCGCGGATTTATGAAAAGGGACCACACCGGCGCGGCTCTCTCCTATATAGGAAGTAATCTTTTGTTGGCGCGTCCCGTCGCAACCTGTTATTTTGCAATGCAAGTTTCCCATATCAGTCGGCGATTCCGTGTATACACGCTCGTTACTTTAACACGTGCAACGAAAAATATGGATTCATTTCGTCGCCGTGTGTGGCGGCTGGTTTCTCCGGCACCGGTAGGTGTACGGAGGTGGTGAGGGATTATTCCGAAAGCGGAACCACGCGCAAAGTGCAAAGTTCATGTCGATAACGGTGTGTATCGTGTCACGCCATCGCGATACTTTCCCGGTTGAGAATTTTTCGAGGCAGAGCGTAATTATCGAATGGATATAAACGGCATGTGAGCCCGTTTCTCCGACGAGGAACGGAACTGAACGACCGGAGGCACGCAAAATCTTTTTACCCCGCGAATTGTAATCCAGGCTTGTTCCCTTTCGCTGGACGCGAATAAAAATTTTCACGATTCAACATTAAATCGTTCCGATGTGTTAAGTCACACAGCAACCCCCTTGTCGCTCGTTTGCGCGGCGATTTATTTTCAATTTTGCTTTTACACGGAACGGGATTGATATTTTTCAAGCATATCGCAAAGAGGGAACATTCGAGTAGTACATTTTTAATCGTTCCGACTACCAGGGATGGAGAACAATGCATTCCCAATTGAAAAAATGACTGAAATTATTGACGTAGAATTTTCGTTAGTTGCTAAGAAAACGATAGAATGCATTAATCTATAGCATACGCGACAACTAATTAAATTACATCATTTAAATCTCCGCCTGAGATGAAACACGTCTTTTCTATTCAATACGTCGAACCAGAATAACGAATAACACAAATTATAAAATTAGAAGAACGCAAATAAATCAATAAGTAACTAATATCGAATCGTCGCGTCGTTACAGTTACTATTGACGCGACATTCGACGGAATTCTCACCGCTCGGAGATAACTTCTCCCTACAATGGTAAAAAATTGAATTATTTACAGCGCACATTTTAGCGTGGCCAGAGTCATAGCGGATCGGATAGGATCTGGAAAGTACGAGCAGATCCGGCCGAAAATCAACTATTGTACAAGAAAAACAACAATGCCATCCGGCATACCTAATACTTGTCTCATTAGGAAGATCATACGATTAGGAGAGAGTCGTGCACGCAACGAGAGCCCAGTCCAATCAATATCAGTATGAGAATCCACGAGCAATCGTGTGCAAACTGTTTCTAGTGTCGCAGTCGCACGACAAGGGGCGCAATGCGGTGCTCGATTGCATCGTCGGATTCAAGTACGATCGGTTGGTCACGATATACTGCGATCAACTGATCGATGAAGCCTGGAAACAAGACCGACGACCGCCGTCTAAGAAACCGAACCCGCGGAAACGGTGTAGTTGCAAAACTTTTCTCTCCCTCGTGGTAGAAGCCGCGTGTCTAGGCTACCTGTGTCTCTCCGTCTGCGATACTATGCTCTTGCCTGGCATTCTATACATTTTTCCGACAGTGTTTACACGTTCGATTAGCCCCCTGCACGAACAAACAGAAGCCTTCCGTGTAAACGTCGCTGGTACCGATGCTTCGAGATGATAGATGGCTCGAACAATTGATCGGAAATTAATTCGCGCTGTGTCCTCGGGAAATTAGCTGTTCTTTCATGAATTAATCACATAACCACGGAATATTCTTCTTCATAAATGAAAAAAAACAATTATAATCGAAAATCTATCCGTTCCCGAAGAAAATGGTGGAAATTTAAAAAAATGTGTGGCGATTGTAGCAACATTCAGACAACACTCACCAATGTAAACTTTCTCACAAATGTGAAGTTGTCGATTTATTTTAAAAAACGTTTTCTTTTTACTTTAAAAAATGTTTAATCAATAAGTTGTTTTCTTCGGTGTAGGATCAAATAATTTAGTAGCCTTTATATATTTATTAGAGGATACAATTAAAAAATCCCTATAGATCCTCTAAAAATGTATGGCAACGGTGGAGCGTTGAAAGACATAATAGTCTTGTTCGATAAAAATTAGAGTTATTTCTACGAAGAAAAATTCTGATTGATAGTCTACCCGTCCAAGAAGAAAATAACAGTGTAAACTTTTGGAAAATGTGTGGCGACGGTGGAGCATCGAAGAGTATTTCGCGAGCAAATCAAAAGCAGAGGCGGTAATAACCGGTAATTAGTTGGCGGAACACATCGGGTCGCAGGGAATAGCTTAATAAATTAATCGCTGATGAAAGTTTGGAATTAATAACCGAGCGCTAACAAGCGGATGTTTGCACGAGCCTGAAAGGCGATCATGTACGGGCCGTCGGAGGACCGCGCCGCGCCGCGCGCCCGTTGAAAAATGAAATAAAATACGAAAGGAGGAATCAGTTGTAAAGTAATTATTAATGCCGGGGCATGCAACGCCGTCCTACCGCCGGCAAAACTTTCGGCAGCACGCGAATGAGCCATATTCCTTTCGCCGTACGTAGTCCAACTTCGATGGAAGGGGAGGGGTGGTTACCACCCCTGGCCCGATCGTCGACTTTCGTTTCTCATTGGCACTGTGCACTGCTTCGGGAGTGCACCGTGGATAGACAATGTTTCTCTACCTCGACACATCGTCGCCAGAAAAAATTAATATTACATTTCTCTTTTTTTTTTAATTTTTTTGCAGAAACTCAACAATCCGTCGTGTCCCTAAAAATTCTTAATGATCATATCAACGGTGGGAGACGCTCAACAAACCACCATTAGCTGAGGAATTATCGTCGCGAGTCAACCCCCCGGTCAAACATCGAGCGAGAAAAAGCGAAAGGGTTAAAGTTCTGGGGTCTCAGTGCGAAAACTAAAAGACTGCCAGTAGAAGTGGGTGGCAGGATTTATCCGCGGCAGTGATTTCCTCAGATTTTCCGCTGGTATTATTTGTTCGACATCGGGTCGGAAGAAGGAGACGGCTACGGGGAGAGTTCTGTCCGTTTCTTTACACTGCGAAGAATATCAATTGTTAGAAATACAAAGGGTAACAGAGCCGAGGGAGAGACCTGCCAGAAAGCAAGAACGAGAGAGAGGGAGAGAGAGAGAGAGAGAGAGAGAGAGATCAAGACTTGGAAAAAACGAGAATGAGAGAGAGAGAGGGAGAGAGAGAGATCTGCGTTTGTGGTAAGGAACGCCACCAGTCGTTCTATATAGTGGTGTAGGGGTAGGGAAAGTAGGGAGTGCCGCCTGTGGCACACCACCCCTGTACAAACTAAATTCTTAAGAGAATTTAACCGTTTGAATAGCTCGCAAATCCATTGCAAATGTTTACACGGGATTTGCACGGTCGCCTCTCTCCGGCGTCTTTCCTTCTTTTCGCTCGCGCCCCGAGCTACGCGACTCTTCGACTTCCTCTCGCAAAGATATTTCCGATCATCCTCGGAAAACCCCATCCCTCGCACCGTAACATCGACGTAAATTCGCTTTCACCTCGTATTAAATGAAAATATTTTACAATTTAAACTAGCTCCGAGAGCAAGGAGTTAAAACAGCCTGGAAGTTTGTTTGTGTTCGGAGCTAATCACAGGCTTGCACTTCAAGATAATGCGAAAATACTTGGGATACCGGTAGAGACGTGTCGCGATTAGGGAAGTATCGCGCGATCCGAATTTCCCGACGCTATCTGCGCCCGTGCAAACGATGATAACGAACTGCGCTTAGGAGGGTAATCGTAATATCCTTCGTACGCCTTCCAAACGCGTCCTTTCGAGTTTCGTACTCTAAGAACGTTGAACATCCCCACGGGGTCCCGTGGGGTGGTTCTACTTTACGATCCGCTTGTCCGCGTACTTTGCACTCGGCACAAAGGACTACGCCACCTCGTTACGAAGGGACCAGTTAGAATAAAGTGTGATTAGGAAGATAGTTATGACATTTTGTATTATAATTCCGAGAGGGTAGCTCCTCTCTTCGCTTTCACCTCCCATGCTTTCCTTCCATCATTCTCTCCCCTCTGTCTCGCTCTCTCTCTCTCTCTCGCTCCCTCTTCGTCTCCTATTTCTTCGTCTCGTTCTTCGTCCCGATGGGGTTGTTAAGGCTTGGCCAAGTTTTCGATCCTGAGGAAACCTGAGGGTTCACGGCTTCGAAGACTTGTTTCCTAATTTGGGTATGGCGACACTTAGCTGGAACCGAAACTCTGTCCTCGTGTCCTCTTCCCTGCGATTTTCACACCATGGTTTAGCAAACCTCGTTCTAATCAATTCGCACCCTTTTTTATCATTTAACTTTAATATTTCCTTCGAAACCGGAGCTATTGTCTTTACAATTTTAATACTTGGAGATTTTTCTGCATTTTACACCTGGTTGTTTCCCCGAGCGCTCTCCTCGACCCGTATTTGTCCAACAGTCCACTGTCAAGTAAGATCGGAGGTATCCTCGAGGAACGCGTCCCTGTAGAGCAACTTCCAATCGAAGTTTCCCGAAAAGTTGATCGATCGCGAAAGACTCGTGAGAGTCTCGACGGAATGGGAAACCGAGCGCCCGTATTTGATTGTTTAATTAGTAAGATGACCAGATACTTGCCGGGGGGTTTCGGTGTCTCGAAGGAGTCTGACTCCGTTGCAGTAAAGGGCAGCAGGCAGGGAACGAGAAAATCGAAGAAGCGGAAGGAAGGAGATACGGTCAGATCGAGGGCAAAGGCGACCGACAGAGACAAACATAGAAAACCAAAGGACCGGAGGAGTTGGAGAGAAGAGAAAGAGAGAGAGAGAGAGACAGATCGTAGAGAATGTGTCCTCCATCTGCGGAGAAGATACAGTCTGAGGAACTCACGGAGTAGAGAGCGGGCAGGCGGCTGGATTCCTGGTGTATAGGGGTATTAATCCCTGCCCTCAATTACCCTTTGTCTTGGGCGCAGCTTGGTCCACTTGTTAAGACACCGCCACTGTTTGTCTTGAGGAGCAGGTAAGGGAGTGGTCGCGGAGGTTTGGGGGCTGTTTCGGTCGGTGCTTTACATACGTCCGTAAACCGGAGACGAACTGCTACCGGGAAGGACTACTGATCGTTGTGGTCTCGGCTCTGTTCTTGATAGAAGTTTCCTAGCAAAGTTCCTGCATCGCGACTCCGCCTTGGGGAGAGCCTCCGAGAGGTGGCTTGATATGCGTCTCTACGTTAAATCGATCCCGACCCCCGACGAATCTTCCTTCCAGACCCTGGCTTTGCTCATCAGTCTGCCTCCGGAACAGCCACCGCGCGATTATCAACTCGCTGCTCAATTTTATCAGGCAAATATCGGACCTGCATCTCTCACAGATTTCATGTAGTTTCTTCGTATACTCGACCTGGGGATAGTTCACTTGCCGAAGAGTTAAGGGATCGAGTTGTTGTTCGCTCTTACAAAATTTTGTCATTCATCATTGACATCTTAACCCCTCAGGAAAAGGTCTGAATCACCTAGAAATTATTCCAACACGAACGCAAACGATTTTCCGAAGGAAAGATGACACCAGCTATTTGTTCGGCAGATCGCCTAGCAACACACGCCGCCGATGTATTAATTATTGACCGGGTCTGGGGACAGTCACCCATAAAACTGCCACGCCGAGGGCGGTTAATAGAAAGTCGGATCTGGCTCGAGCGCGTCACCTAGATACACGACACGAGATAATTGCCGTTTTAAATTTTACATTTCATTGCCGATCGACCCGCGGCGATAGGCATTATTGCGTGCGTTCGATTGCAACGCACCCGTCCTTCTCTATACAACGTCACGCCTCGAGGAGACCCTACGCGATCCCTGAATCATGTGGCTCTAGCCGTGCTTGTTCTATCGTTCGATCAGCCGGTGCAAACGACAGCTGCGATCTAGAGGGCGCGTTGCATGGCTGCCGCGCAATTACGCCAAGAAGACTCTTTAACCACGATCGTTCACTCGATAGATCAAACATTCTTGAGCTGGTGGTAGTTGGAGCATTATTGACACTCGAGAAAACTGTTCGATCATTTAGCTACCCCCGAAGTGTCCTTTAACAAGCTTCTCAATTATTATTGAGTAAAGAGGAGGAAGTTTCATGATTTTTTTTTTAAATAATCGCTTACAGTGTAAAGTGAGTACTTTAGTAAACTAACGCTTGCCATCGTGTGAAACGATGCAACGAAGGGAACGAAGAAATTCTGAAGAACGGTGGACGACAGCGGCAGGCTATCGCGCGAGTCCTCAATCCAAAAATACCCAGTTCCCCGAACGTCTATCGTCGAAAGTTCAAAGGATACTCAGTATCCGACTCGTTCATTCGAACAACGTACCGGCGAAGTAACGGTTAACCTTACGATAATTTACGAAGTAGTTAGCCGCGCAACCTTTGACCTACGAGCGTCTTGCATGCAGCCATCGGGCGGCGGTGGGTGGCTAAAAGGCAAGACTACCCGCCGATGCAACTTGCAAGGGCTACGGTAGGGTGAGAGACGGAGAGAGGGGATACAGAGAGAGAGAGAGAGAGAGAGAGGGAAGGAAAACAGTCGAGCAGAGGCAGGGGTGTAAGGTCTTTTCGAGACCGTACTTATGTACATGTACCTGGCTGCGTACCTGGCAATGCCACCATCGATTATTAGTTGTTATCTTGGTGAAGTATTGCAACCCCACCGACGAGCCACGAGCAACGAACAAGGCGACCCGAACACTAGCGAACCTGGTCAACGGGTTCTAACACCGACCCAATCCCCTCCCCTAACCCCTCGAACCACCCCAACCTCCCTAAAGCCACCCCTAGAACGAGCTAGCATCGGCCAGACCTCGGCTACTTGCATACATCACTCGACACCGAGATAAGACTCGGATGGATCGTTATACTGCCCGGTCTATGATTAATAATTACTCGTGGAAGCCTTATCAGATGCCAGACGACGGTAGAGTTACCTCGATAACGAGTAATCAAACCCCAACGGCGACGGACGGCCTCTCCATCGCGTCCAATGAGTCCTGCGAGCTATATCAACCTTTCTCGAAGGTGTTTAGCCGACTTGCCGATACGTACGTTTCGCTTGACTCTCACCATGGAATAAAGTAGTATAGCCAGTCCAGAACCTGAGTGCTTTGATACAGATAGCAGCACACTCTTGACTCGCTAGGGGGCTACGAATAATTGTCCAATTGCCGGTGATTAGACTCTAGAGAGACGTAGACTTGAGGTGAGAAAGGACGAGATTGGGCAAATCGAGTTGTGGGACGCTGCTGGTTTTTAGCTGCTTCAGTGAATAGGACATGTGGTTGGGAATTTGAGATCGGGGATTTTGTTGGCGAAATTATTCTGGTGGCTACTTTCTTACTTGAAACTGCGAGGAATGAATGAAAGTACTTAGAATCTCAACAAGTATAAATTTCAAAATATGGAACAAACTGATAAAACAAAAACAGAAATATAATTGCTCTAAATGAGAACGCGCAACTCAATTACAGGGGTTGAAGTAATTAAGCAGCGCAATTTCTCTCTAGCCTTTATTTGAAATTAAAAGTGATTTTTCGAAATGGAAAAGCATGCTTATTAAGTATGCCAACCGCAGTTGATACAAGATAATATGTTAGCCACTGTTTCATGTAAGTTGAAAAGTGATCTTGTTTATTCGATATTAGAAAAGGTAGATCTAACGAAAGACAGACATGATAAAAATCCTAAAAATTCTTAGAAGGGACCACACGTCCGCGAAATTGTTGGTTACGGATTGCGAGCGTAATCACGGAAATCCTATTTAACTGTACCGACGCGGTCTTTCGTAGCCGCGTGTCGTGCCGTGACACTTTCTCGCCCTTGTAAATGCAAATTTTATTAATAACGAGGAGGTTATATTTCAAATTGGTCTGAGTTTCGCGCCGGCCTGGTAATCGCATACCTTGGGTCACGCACCTGACGCTGCTACGTTCAACGAAATAGAAAAAAATACTTTTCCGCGGTTCCAACATGATGTAGCACACGAGGGAGGATTCATTGGAACCTTTCCCTTCAATCTTTGCCCGCGTGATTTTAGTCTGCCTGTAGTTTAACGAATTTTCACAATCTTCTCTTAACTAGTTTGGAACATTTCGACTGGTTAGTCTTGAATTATATGCTCGAAGCTATTGTAATCAATATTTCAGCATTAAAATAAACATAGCCATATGAAAATGTACATTTTCTTTTCTCTTCTGCGACATTTTTGGAGATAAAGACTAAAGAAATCCTAAAGAAAACGCTACGGTATGGGGTTAAATGATAATTATTGGAAGAATTGCCCTAAAAATAGAAGAAGTAGAATTGTTCGGTGTTTTCCTTATTGCGAGAGCGAGGATAGGTCGGGTTCCGTAAAATTCACGGAGCCTCATCGTTCGAGGCGTGCAATATGGTTCACCGGGGACGCGTATATAGATTTTTATGCAAATTCTATTGATATCCGATCGTGGCTGACGATAGCGCACGGAACGTACACGTTGTGCTAGCTTGTAGTTAGCGGTAAATCGAGCAGACCACGTGAGTCGCAGCAACCTGCCATTGGTCGTTGCCGGTCGAATGGTCATTCCGATTGGCCGGGGGTCCTCAGACCTCGAGACCATGCTCGGTGGTAGGGTAGATCGCGATTAACGCCGTCCGCTCACCCCTAAACGAGACACACCGACCCCCGTTGACTCTGTGCAGCAGCCTTTTATCAAACGTATGTGTTTTAGAAATTATACGTGGCGGTGGATTTATCGAACGCCACGCCGAGCCTCGAAACAATAGCCGGGGAAAATTGCGTTCGACCTTTTCTATTATTGCCGCACGCCGTTCAATGCACTGTACACGATTCAACGTATTGCTCGCAGAATTGCAGTCTGATAGTGTTATAATTAAACTAACTTCCTTCCCACGTGCGTCACCGAGTCGAACATTTTCAATAAATACACGGGAAAATATCTGGCAGAGTTCTCGTAGAATTTTTATTTCATATTTCAGGTCGAATAATGGCTGCGGTAACACGAATTATTAGTATTTGTTTTCGCGGAGATAGTTTGGTGGCGCGCGATTTATAGAGAAACGTACAAAGATCAGCCATTAACGGAGAACAAGATTGCTAAAAGGGATCTCGTTGGCAAAGTCTATTGAATAATTCACCGAGGTTGAGGTTGATAATGTCACTGCTGGCTCACAGAACTGACAATAGAAATTTCGGTGGTGTTACGGGGCTCGAAGGAGGGGATGTAATGCACGAACACGGATCGCAAACGTTCCGAGTCACTCCCTTCGCACACGATGCATGTGTTTTATTCGAAGGCCCCACCTAAGCATCTCCCGTATCCTGTCGGTGTCGACACGCGTGTCGACACACCCGTAATCGAGACTCACATTCAATTTTAAAGCACGCCTCATGCCTCGAAAGCGGAAGTACCGCGAGGGAAATACGCCGTGTGCGTGTGAACAAATACAGCCGAATTTCCGATATCTCGAAGGCGAGCCTCTGTTACCGAAATTCAGCGAATTATCGAGCGAAAATAGTGCTAGTATATAGATATTTAAACGACGACATAGCGGTTTGGCATTTAGAGAGTTTCCCAGACCGAAGAACACGAGCGGATTTATCGGCGGACTTATCGGCGGAGCGAGAGGGCATTTGAGCGGGTAGCTCGGAAAGCGTTTGATCCATTCGTAATTAAGGCCGGTTTTCTGGATCAAAAATCGAAGCCGTGGGCGGGGCGAAGCGGGGCCGAATGCAGGCAGGCAGGCAGGCAGGAAAGGTAGAACCTCAATTAAACGGGCGTAATAAAAAAACAGGCAGTTTCGATTCGTTACACGGGAAGTGGAAAGCGAGCGCAAACACGAGACGGCACGCGGCCCTCTCCTCCTCCTCTTCCCTCCGTTTACAACCCCCTTACACACCCCCAAAGAGAGAAAAGGAGAGGGGAGTGGGGTAGAGAGCAGGATACTCCCATGAAAACGTAAAATTGTTCGGAATGAGTAGTCTGTAGCGATGGAAAAAAGAAAAAGATCCAAGAGACTAGCACGGTCTTTTTTCTCTTCTGGCCAGGAGCTCGGAGGGTTCGGTTTAAAGGCCGTTTTCGGCGAAAAACACTGGCCGCCTCGGTGCACGCGGCTGATTTCGATTGAATAATTTATGTTTCATTACGGCAGCCCGTGGCTTATAGACGCCTTGCAAACGCCCGGCCGTTCCGTACAGGCACAGAAAGGCCCTGAGCCAACACCGGACCGTCTGAATCAGACGGCCTTTCACATATTTCCTATAGGCATTCAGGCCAACGATGAAAAGAATTTTGTATCGAGGTTATTGAAGGGACGCCCGACCGATACCGGCGCGATGCCCCGGCGTCGTTCGTCCTTTCATCAATATAAGGAGCCATTTTTCCTAACGGCGCCGCGTCTTTCGGTCCGGCCCGACATTATTTACCTTAATGAATCGCTGGATCGGAGAACCGTACCCTCCTCTAGACCACGCGAGATTGCCACATTGTGCACCAAAGTATGGGACAAAATTGTAAGACGCGCCGGAAACAGCTATCGAAACGCTTCCGATTTTTATTTCAACGTACAAATTAATTCGCATCGCTGCGAGTTCTGTAAATTCAACGGAAAATTCAATTTCCAGGCAAAACACTCGCAATAACGGCAGAAATACACTCTTGAAAGAGTGTCGGTGAAATTTCCTCGAAATATAAACGACGTGTCATCCGCGAATCGAACAGCTCGGTAACAGTCGAAGAAGGGTGTCTCGAGCCAGGAGAATGGAATGAAGAACATCCCGGGAAAACGTGAAAATCGTCTGCTGTAATATTAAAGCGTCCCCGGCCCCGCCCCCTCCACCCTCGCAAACTACCTTGACGCAGAGTTTTGCGTCACCTAAAATATCCACCGTGAACGAAGTATGCATGTCAATATTTTATAATACGACAAGACACATAAGGGATCCCGCCCCCCAGAAAGCACTCGATACCTTCTCGTTTGCCAGATATTGTTCGAGGGTGGAAATTGATAGGGTGGCGCTGATATAATCTGCGATACGCACAAAGACCCCGTTTCCTCTTTTTCTAATTCAGTTGCAATCAATAATTCTGCGAATGCTTTCCTCTGTAATCAATTCTCGTCAAACAAAGCGAACAATTGCACACAAAAATCAAAGAAAATTAACAAAATATCTTGAATCACAAGTGAAAGATGAGAGAAAGGAAACGAATCAGAGAGTTTAAAATAAATCTTGGATCTTTCGAAATTCTTTTTCAAATTTTAGATACGTATTTGAGTGTGTGTGTGTGGTTCATTTGTCTTTTTTAATATCATTCAGTTTGTGGAGTTAATCGATTCGGCAAATCGAAATCGGTTCGATTCGAGACGTCACCAATTTTCCCGGCGACCTTCTCGAAGCCGCAACGAATATGGCAGCGGTGATTTAGCGGGTAAAATTTGAGTATCGCGAAGCACGCGAAATGCGTATCGCGAATCCAATATAATGTTCCCCCCTCTATTGGATGGCCATAACTCACAAAGGGGGATTCTGTGATAAAAGAAACGCGTCTACCCGTATTCGCGAGCTAACAAATTACGTTTTCCTTAGGTGCGAGGCTTTTACAAACTGAAATGAACACTTGAAAAAAATACCATCGTTGTTTGCGCAATGTTTAACAAACAAACTGTTTCGTTCTCGACCAAACGCGCTCCAATAAAATCAAAATGACACCCGACCGCTATGCTAATAGCGGATAGACGCCGAATAGAAGAACTATGGTCACGCCAAACCGCAATCTAGCACGAATTGCGACGAAATTCTTACGATTCTTTCAACGTTATCACACCAGTACTTTTGCCGACGAAATTCATAAATCTTTCCTCTACAGTGCAAACACAGCCGCAAGATTCTTTACCTATTATTAAACCTTCCGCATATATCAACAGAAAAACCAAACAACTTATCCGTCTAACGAACATCCCACATCTTTATACCTCACGAATTATTCGCAACCCTGTCAAATTATTCCGTCTGCTGATCTGTTCAAACAGTTCTTGTCGAATTATATTCAAAGATGAACTATTTTAAGAAGTTAAACCGTGCCTTAATCTTTTTTAACAAATTTCTTTCGGCTGTTGTGTTTTATGCGATTAACGTCGGATCTGATGGAAAATTCAACGTTATGATATAGCGAAGGGATGAGAGGGCTCGGCGCAGAGCTACCCCTTTCTATCGGGGACTCAGGGAGCCATTTTGCATTATGCTTCCAGTCGATAAGAAGACGGTCGGCTAGCGACCCCTTAACCTTCCATCGACGATATCTACCGTACCGACTCAAGCAACGGGGTGGCTTTCCAATCCAAGAAACACACCGGCAACATTATGCAACTGCGATGATACACCACGACTATATGTGTTAGTAATGTCTCGTGCAACCCTGTAGAAGGGTGCAATCCCAACCCTCGAGCCGAGGAATGTGTAACGGAACGTATACTCGCATCCCCGATGCATCGCCGGTTATCGTGTGAACTGCATCGCAGATTACGAGCCGGTAAGGTAATAGTAATTGCAATCATTATGCAAATACCGAACCGAACGATCAACCCTATCATCCGCAAACCACCAGGCCATCGTTTCACCCCATGCTCATTATTTTTCCTCCCTTAAAAATGTTAAACTCAATTATTAAACATGATGCAACGAAAATTCAATCTTGATCAACGGGGGCACAGCCGAGGGAGACTATTCTAATAAATTCTGTAGCAATACGGTTGTAAATTAATCGATATTTTATGCTGTAACCAAATAATAATGAAATATACTTGCCCAATGCGAGGTATTAGAGCGACTGGAGCTGCGGAAAAACATTGACAACGAAGAAACTAATGCTCCATAATTGTCCAGATTTGAGTTATCCATCACGTTATCCGATTGATTGGCCCGCCGGAAGTTCCGACATGGCTAAAAACATTTTTTTCCCGACTCCTTTCAATGAGAAGCTGCGTGTTCCCCGGACATCCGTGTGACAGAATCATTCTTCGGAAATAAATCGACAGAGGACCGTGGTCCATTCGTTTCCGTTGGCGAAAATGCATCAGTCCATTAATGCCCCTGTATCTCCCCATATAAGACGTGCGGTGTGTCCCAGGGACACACCGTTCATTTATATCGTTCAGCGTATACCGAGAATCGTGCCAATACTCGATCGACCCTCCTTGGATCGTTTGTCATGCGTGCGTTAAGTATATCCGTTCGCGCACGCCATTCTTGCATTCGTCATGGAATCACACGACAGTGGTAATTACTGGCGCGCGTAATTACTTTTGATGCAAGTAGTGCAATTCGTGACGATTTCCGTGCGGAAATACTCGTAATTAAAATTCTTAGCGTCGTGCAATCGTGCCTCCCGGGAAAATGAATATCTTTGCGACATACGACGCGAAAAGACACGACTAGCGGCGAATCATTGTTACAAGTTAATCGAAATTATTAAGCCAGACATCACCGGTGAACGAGTTTCAGTGCCTAGAGAGTCTCGCCCGACGATACCCGAGGGATGCATTCAATTTTGATGCGGCAGAATTCGATTTCTACAAAATTCCCGTTCGCGAAAACTCCACCCCCGCCTCGTACGCTTTGTTTGACGCGGCAGTCGGCCCCGTTTCATGTAAACGGTAACGACGTTACGTCGAGCTAACTGTATTAACACACGCAAGTTCCGGTAACGTGTTATGAAATCGCGGCCGCGCAGAGACGCCGTGCAAAACCAACGTCGCCGAAAGACGAAGAGGAAAGAGAGCTGGGGCAGAGGTAGAAGCGACCGGTAACGTATGTACAATATTTGTAATTGTTGACGTTAAAATGAGCCGCCATGCTTCTCTCTCGTTAACGTGACGCGCCTACGAGCAAGGGTCAGCAGGAGAGACAGCCCCGTCACGTTTTCGGCGGAGCCCTCCTCTCTTTCTCTCTCCAAGTTATTTATTTCACGCTTAAAGAATCACCCACCGTCTATACACATGTCCTTTATCTTTCTCTCTCTCTCTCTCGTGCTTTGTCTGTCTATGTGCGTGGACGGTCGACTTCGGGAGAACTGTCTTCTGCAAACACCGCCGCCAGTCCACACACATGGCGAATTCGCCGGAATGATAATGCGTATCATGCGAACGCGGCTTTTCGCTAATGCGGAGGACCATGGTCCCGGAATAACGGATTCAAACCCCTACAGAGACACGTCGTGTGCGTTCGTATTGCAGTCTTCTTGGGAAATATTAATTGCAAATTAATACACGGGTTTCACAAGATGAACTTTTGTGCACGATTGTTCGTGTTGTTCTGGAGACAGCGGTTTCAACTCTTGTTCCGCGAATGTAAGATTTCACTTGAGATGTTGACTTTTTTCATTTGCATAAAACAGAGGAACATATTGTTGTTTTCAACGTGAACAGCCTATTAAGGGATAAAGTGAATTTTTATTTAATTACAGATTCTCACAATCGATGAATCTCAATGGAGTTCAATGACCCACAAAAATGTAAAAGGTTTCGAGGGAAGACGAAGCGAGCGTTTGCATACCGTAGCGCGACAGATTATTAGTTTTCTCCTTTCGTTGCAAATGGAGCTCGTTTCTACCGCAAGCGACATTCTCCCTGGGAGAAAAAGATTGCCATACGTCTGCATAGGGTCGAATAAATACACAGATAAGAATTTCCCCGGGATGGAAGACGTCGGGGGAGCAAGTCAGACAGACGTGGTGCAGCCAGATAGCGGAAGTAGTAGACGAGAACTTCCGATGGACTGCATTGTACCTCGGTCGCATGTAAAATACAACCGAGAATCAAATGCGGACACTTTCTGACGCGCTGCTTCCTGGCGTTCTTTCGATCGACCGTCGAGTAACCGAGAACACGAAAGTATTATCGGGCATCTTTCGATTTCCGGTTACTCGAGAAATTAATGGGAAGTTATTTTATCCGTTCACAGATATGTACGGAAAATATTTTCTTTCTCTTCCGAAATCCAGTCGCGTTGAAGAAAGGTGTTGTTAAAGGGCATCTCACGATTTATTGATTTATTAATGGGGCCGGTAACGAACGAAAAAGATAAGGCACAAATTTATGATGACTCCGTTAGCCACCCGACCAAAGTAAATTGATCGCGGCGTAAAGAAAGTCACGCTTGCAGGCTCATTAAATAGAAATAAACCGCGGCAATAAACGGCGCGGGGCATTTGTCTTGCGCTTATCTCCGACATTTCATTAAGCACGAGTGCTTTCGGCTGAATCGCCAATAGGCATAAGCCGAATCAATTACGTCGACACCTAACCAACCTCGGTCTAATTTCTTTGTCGCGAATCGGACGGTGTGAAAAATATTATGCACGATAGAAAATTAGGACGGGGACTCTCCTCCATTGCGAGTATCTGCGGAGTAATGAAGAAAAGCTTTAAACGGTGACTTACCAGGCTGTTACTCCGGCCCAGCAACATTTCGGGAAGTTTGGAAAGATGAGTCGGCGTGGCTTTGACGTATGAAAGACGTCGAGTGTGGGTTCGTACGGCGGTGTCGTCGATCCGTCTTCCCTTACCTTTCGCCAATGGCGAATCCTTTTCGTTCTACAATTCTCCGGGTTGTATAAATGGTGCACGTGTCTGGCAGCAGGCCGCTGGCCAGGATTCATCCTTCTTGTACTAGATTGCTCTGTTCTCGGCTCCTTCGATTTATCAATTGGCTCCTTTCGGTTAGTCTTCTAGCAACCCCGTTCAGCCTTCGGACAAAGCCAAAGAATTTTTGTCGGATAAAAATTTATCAATATTCAATGGACATATTATATCGCTACTCTGGTGAGTAATCTGAATTGTGACTTGTGTGAAATTTTCACTGGTAGATTCGAAAATTGTTTGCCGTCACAGGGTCGAATTTGAATAAAAACTGTGATAGATAGAATTTTTTTCAATTGCGGTGATTTAGCTCCCGTTGCCTCGTTAATAGAAATTACATCTTTCGCCGGGTCGACGAGCGAAATCATTCCGGGGAATTCTGATTGCCACCACATGCGGGTGCGTTTAAAGTCGTACTAATTAACACGGCAGCGATTCAAGATGTCGGCGCTGCACACTCGGAATGGGTTGAGACGGTGGAGAAGTCTTAAGACGGCGTGTTCTCTCCAGGGAGCCAAGTGTTAGGAGAATTAACAGCAACCCCTGATCTTGGCCCTCTATGCTATCTCCCTAATAATAAACTAGTAATTCCCAATGCCCCTATAAGTTACTCCCTTTCAACGCCACAATAACCTACGAGTGTTAAGACGTATTGTCTACCGGGTGTTCGTTGTTTGCTCTGCCACAAGCACGAGCCGCCTCTATTTGCCGCTTTGATTGATATTACACCACCTACTTTATGTTCTATTTTTTTACCTGCAATCAATGTGGCTAGACCGTTCTATAATTACCTACATGCTATACTCTAAATGCTTTTTCTTGTCTGCTTTTGCGAGAACCCAGAAATAATCAATAAACGTCTACAGTCACGTAGACTGCTAATCTTTATGCAAGATATGTTTACTTTCTTAATCGTTTCAATGAGATTGAAATAGCCGCTCTTTTTTCCTATATTTAGGATTTGCTTTCCGGACTTCGTCTAACAACATTATTCATTAATTTCTATTTGTATTCATCGATAAGTTTGTTTCTCCGTGCTGCGTACGACGAAATGAAGTATAATTGGAGGCAAAAGAGACTGGATCGGATTATAGCGATGATCGCGATAGAAGGTAAAACAGCGACGCGAAAGGAAATAACCTCGCAAAGGCCGGACTGCGAAGTAACGCAGCAACACGCGGTTAACGAACCAGAATTGTTGATTAATCGACGGTTTCTAATTTATCCGGCGAAGTAAGCAAACACTAGGGGGGGGGCAAGACAGAATTCCCAGATTCCTGAGCCAGGTTTACCGCGATAGAATATTGATGATCACGCGTTTTGCATATGTACCCTCTTCCGGACATTTAGCGAAACTCCGTCGACCGGAAGGTAATTCGCAGTTCGAATGAATTCGTCATGATTTCGTGAGCAATGTTCACCCGTTACATCGTTACAGGCGGTGCTCACCTTCATCATAGACATCCACCGTGGCTTGCAAAGTACCTTGCTTTCGAGCCTGGTTTTCGGCGGGGGTGTGTAAAACGACAGAAAGAGTGAGACAGACTGAACGGGTGAAAATCAAAGCGAAGGAGAGACACGGAGAGACAGAGAACGAGAGAGAGAGGGGGGGGAGGAGAAACGTGGTGTTGGAAACTTTTGGCAGAAACACCGATCCTCTCGACGGAAACCGCTCGGATTTATGGGTGTAAATTTCTATCCAATAAGGACCCAGTCCCTGGAGCACAACGTTACAAAATCGACGTTGCTTGTTGCAAATTACCTTTCGCACGTATTCTTTGTCGGCACTACGAAATAATGTATACAATCTATACTGGTATTGGTAATTGTGTTAAAAAATGTGAATGTTATCCGAGTCTAGATTCAAATAAAACAATCAAATCAAGCTGGAAGCATGTATTCTTTAATTACGATTTTGTTGAAAATAAGCAAGTGATTTATAGAGGGATGTTTTGCTGCTATAATGTTTGAGAATGATTGGCGAGCAGTCGCAATGGTTCGCTCTCGGCCATTCACATACGTTTCTGATAAATCTAATCATGTTGCGGGGAATGGGCAGTAAAAAGCAACGAGAAGCGTCTTATTGCGGGCGTAGGACTTGTTCTCTCCTGTATTTAGTTCTCTGGGTATCTGCTTCGTAGATTAGGAACGAAGGGGATAGTAACGGTGACCGATAAATTTTCTGGTGACTGTCTCTTACTTGTAATTAAACGCACAATTTAAACGGGCCGTTAACGTCACCATGCCCAAACCAAAGTGTCTTCTCCTGGGTAAGTGTTCTTAGAAACCTGGCCTAATACCGGGGATCAATTGGACGGTGTAACGGGCCGTGTAGACAAGCTGTTGCTACCACTAATTCTGCCACGATTATTCGTCCGAGACATCTGTTTAAACACTATAAAAATAATCCTTCGAATTCGGACAACAAATACATAACTGTTCGAAATTTTTGCGATATCTTCGTGAAACGGTGAGAGCATTGTCAGCGATTTATCATCGAAGAGAATAAAAATACAATATTTGATTAGGCATGCGTATAAAGGAAACATTCTCCTAATTACAGCATTGTGGCGACCCATACCACGTACCAGTCGAACATCTGCGATCCATCGTGACGGATAAATCACCTTGGGACCAACCCCCAATCGCGTCTCGACCATCGCCTTGCATATAGACAGTTACTAATGAGCCAACCCCATTTAATTAACCGTATATAGCTTCGACACAACTGCCAGACTATTTCCCGGTTAGCACGCCACGCATTATCGTTCTCTTCCAATGCAGCTTGTGCAAGAAGGGCTGATACTGCAATGAATTCTTACGCTCGCGCATCTGTTCGATTTTTAAGCATTTATTCGGGTGCCGTGATGCAAACGAGGGAATTAGGATTTATTGCTTTAAAGCGGAACCTCTGTAATATTAGCTGCAACGCGTACACTAAGCCATTTCGATTAACGCGATTTCGTGTGTGCGCGATGGGGTAGCAAGAGATCGATAATTTTCGATAATTGCGATAGGGAGAAGGTGAATTAATCAAAATATGGATATGAATAAATCTCTTATTTTTGCTGGAAGAAAATATATTCGTGCAAATTAATGAATTAGATTGCGGATGATTTTATAGCGAAATAAGATGTCTTGCAAGAAATTGGAGTAGAATAAGATTTCCAGTAAAAATGATTTGTATCGATTGGAAATAATATTGCTGTGGATTTGAAAGGTTGTTTTTTACAGGAGAAATATTTTACGCAGTGCCAGGAGGGCTTTGTAGTCAGTCGTAAGAATGTTCTGATACGAAACACTTGTTCAGACAAGTCTAGAACGTCGGCAGCGATTTGGAAATCAATTTGCGGATTCAGCATGTTTACCATGAGTTACGTAAGATCGTCGACTGCTGGTTTTGCGATAAGTGAAAAATAATCTATCACTACTTCATATTGAAACACTCGGGAATTAAAAGGCCTCCGTGGCGCAATCGGCTAGCGCGTTCGGCTGTTAACCGAAAGGTTGGTGGTTCGAGCCCACCCGGGGGCGAATTCTTTTGGTTTCTGAACATTTAGACCGTCTACAGAACAGCAAACCTCCTAGAACTTGCGCTAATCAGCTGAAATTTTTGTGGATAGGAGAATATATAACAGAAACACGTTTTCCCATTCATCTCTTAAATCAAATACATTCATCAAGATAGACATCATTATAATATAAAAAAAGAAGAGGAGCATGTCTCTAGAAAATTATTGTGTATGCAATTACGTTTATTAAAATAGAAATTTATTCTTAAGAAAAATACCACGAGACTTTCTACATCCGTCTTTTGCGATTTGTAGAAGAGTAATAAGAAGTTTCGAAAATGAAGACAGCCGTAATATTTGTTCTGAATGTACAAGAATCGATTGTTGAAAAAATGAGTATCTATAGAGAAATTCATGAAGAAATACCGCAATTAGGAAATGGAGTTTCAACGGCGCCGTGGCTTAGTTGGTTAAAGCGCCTGTCTAGTAAACAGGAGATCGAGGGTTCGAATCCCTCCGGGGCCTACTGAAAGCAATAATTGCTTCGGATTATTTTTTTTCTCACACTATTCAATATTCAATCAATTCAATTCCACCCCTTTATAATCAAGAATATTTTAAGAACATTCAAACCATAAAAAAAAATTAAACTCGTAAAAGGTATTTAATATTATATGAAGAAATGGAGAGAGGAAGAATGTAGGTACTTACGTAGACACGAAATATGTGTATGATTTCTTTCTTACTCTAACAATTCAATATTATTTGTTTGAAACATTATGACAAGGATGCATAGGTGTGACGTATTTTTTTTAGTTTCATAGGCTATTTTGTAGAAAATCTTGACAATTCACAAATTTCTCTCATCTCCTGGAAGTTCAAACAACCAGTGAAAACAACATGAACAAACTTTTTCTAACCGGAAGTCTCTGCGGCGGAAATGAATTCTGTCTCAGCGCTGCCAACTGTCTTCAAGTTTCGAGTGTTGGCAACAGTATACGTCACTGGTTCAAACGATGAACTTCGTTGTTGTTTGGTACGTTGCGCACTGTTTTAACCTCAATCCACGGAAAAATGAGTGCGTACACTGATCCGTTGCGTTTAAACGAGAGACCATTGTTCCGGGAGTTGAAGAACCATGTGCCGAAGAATATAAAGGACACAAGAAACGTTCTGGAAATCCGTGACAACGTGTTGTATGTGTGGGACGCGAAAGAATTCTGTGTGGTGACGTTACACGTTGCCGTGTCTCTTGACAAGGACGGAGAGGACGTCGGTTATCAGGTATATAATTAATTGTTTCTTAATCGAATCGCTTTATTCTCCGCTCTTGAAAATTGTCCAACGAGAACTCTGCGCAATATTTTGTCATGTTTCGATGCATGGGAATCCTAACCTATACAGCGGTCGAGACGAACCGCGCAGGCGGTCTTTATTTTCTCCATGCGTTCGAATAGCGTACAGTAGTTGTTTGTTTGTTTTTTTTTATCGAATCTACGCGTGAAGCTGTGTTTGGAATCGTGTATAAATAGATTTGAATAATTACACTGTGGCATTCTCTTTCAAGGTTCAAATTAAATTTATCGTGTGTTTACCTCGTCGTGAGTAACCTCGATTTTTTATTTCTAATTTACGTTGTTATTTAAGCGTTCATTGAGCGAATTCTGCAACTGTATTGGACGACTCTGTGTTTAGCCTAAAATTGAAGGCTTTGTTATATAGAATTAGGTAACGATAGCATAAATTGTCAGAGATATAAATTATAGGGAACAATGTGAAAGAAATATTACCTTATTAATAGAAGACATTAGCAAAATGCAGTATTTCAGAGTAAAAATACGTACAATCTAATACCAAAAAATTTTCTAGAGGAACGTGTAAATTTTCGCATAACCCAGGAACAAACAATTTCCAGACAAAACTCATAATGCCGTAAAAAAACGGGAAAATTTGTGGGAGCAGAGCAGGAAGGTTCCTCAGGACTCTCCCTTATCAAATCAACGGGTGAACGAGCGATGATCGGTCCCTGAAGGGAGAGAAGAACTGGACCCTCCCTGAGACTCTATCCCCCTCGAGCTCTTTATCTACCTAGCTACGAATACCCATACGTAACCGGGTTGAAGGGTCTGAATTTGCATTTTATTCGCAGTTGCGGACCGCGGGTTTCCGTGGGTAACGTTCCTCCGCGGCACGGACATTTATTTTAATTAAATTACTCCGGAGCGTCGAACAACCCATTTCCTATAAATTATCCCCTCACCGGTCTTTTGGTCTTTCGTAGGCGTCCGCCCCCGCTTCGTGGCTGTTCTGGCGTTCGGTGTTCGCGAGAGGACACCAAGCTCGGTCAGCTTGGCCAAGCATTAATGTACCCGCTGATCCCACGGTGCCATTGAAATGAAATAAAAGCACCGGCCGAGAGAACGAAACGTTCTGCCCATTCTCGCTCGGCGTACCGCGAGAGCGTGGTCCTTCCCTCTCTCTCTCTCTCTCTCTTCCCTTTCATTTACCTCGTAATCATTTTCCACTAGCGCGCGTATGCACCTACACCGATTAACCCGCGGGACATGGGCACCCTTCTCCATCTCGTGTAGCACACGTGGCGCTACCACCGCCTGTATATTGGTATCGTGAACCATAATTTAACCGGCGCTTAATCGTCCCGAATCAAAAGTTCGCCGAGAAAACGTTTTCGCGGTAATCGCCGTTAAGGGGGTAGAGAGTCATTTCCAGAATGGCAGGGTGCGGGATGCGCGTTCTCATTTCTCGATAATGCAAAGATAGGGTTTTCAGTAGTGAAAAGCGCTAGATAACAAATCAATCTAGGCGGCGTTCGCCCTGAAAAGTCCTTTTTTACGTTTCCGAGGGGTAATTTGTATTAGTAGGAAGCATAGAGATGCGACCTGCAATCTTAGAAAAACGAGAGACTTAACCGACCCCCTAGAATGCCATAATCCTTCGCTGACCGCACACCTGAGCGATGTATGTTCTTGTCCTTGTTTGAATCTTTTCTTTCAAAGAAAAGTATAAGTTGTCGCAGGATCCTTGGTTGTCCGAGAAAAATCAGAAATCGAACAGAGACGAAGGACTGTCCCCTTATATTCTGAGCTAGTCAATTGAATTGAAGAATCGCCGGCTCCCAAGGGCCACTTTACGGCCGTTGGCGGGTGCATGCGCGACGGTCGCGCGGGCTGAAATATCGGTCGTAAATAATAAAAGTTAGCGAGGTTCCTCCCTGGCGCGCACGGTGGGACTTTAAACCGGAAGATAGGTGTCGCAGGATACGGACGAGGTAGAGAGAGTAGAAAGGGGGTGGGAGGGGTGGCGGCGATGAGGAGGGCGAAAGAGGCGGCCCGGGGTAGCATCGGGGTACGGGATGGAGACAAAGACGCGCTATTGTCAACCGCTCCGCCATCGGAACCACCATCCGCCGCGGGAAACTTTGAATCATTTTTATTGCATAGAGTTATCTTTGTTACCAGCGGAACGAACGTCTAAACGCGTCCTCTCTGTCCCTTTCTCTGCCGCTCTCCTCTCCCTCGGTCTTCCTTCCCCGTTCGTACAGGTTATTCCCTCCCGTCGTTCGCCCTGGCCTTTCTACTAGCCGCCACCACCGCCAACCACCCCCGCCTTCATCCTCTCACCCACCCTCTTTCAACCCCCCCAGACCACCACCCTCCTAGTCGACCGCGTACCCGCACACCCTTTTTGTTCTTCTCGCTCGACGCGAGATAATACGAACGAGGAAGCGTTCACACCCCTTTGGCTGCCCAAATGGAATAAGTTCTTTAATTCGCGAATTTACCGCCGCTCTAACGAATCGCCAGCCCCTGTCGCCAAGATAACACCGCTTCTTCTGGAACTGGCTACCTTGTTACCTTCGTTTCGAATTCTTTCCCCGACGCGCGATAAACGCGGACAATGATCTACGCGCGTGGGACAACCGCGCATCCCCCAAATAACTATACGTCGCCCGGAAAACAGACAGACAACGAACATGCGCCGGGTTAAAGGAAAAGTCTTTGCGATCAGACAATATCTAGCGTCCTTTTTTCAATGTTAGATCAACCCTTCCTTCTTTGCGTGCGGGTGATAAGGGATGAAACCGAGGACATCGCGATCAACCGTGTTCCCAGTAGAAACCGTCGACCGCGGTTAATTATATTTAATCAATACTTCTTCCCTTGTATTTTATTCGGGACGCACAATGGCCGGCCTTACAATTCGCGCAAGCAAACGCGGGGGATGAAGGAGCGGGGAATGGTCCCGTCAGTTCCTGGACACAGGTTAGGCGAGCCGGGGGCGCGTGTGGAAGTATACGAGGAGGCAGCTCGAGCAATAAAATTCACGGGAAGTGTTTTACATTGGTGGTGCGCGGGGGCCAGTGTGCACCGTGGACAGGGGTGCCAGGGTGAGAGGAAGCCTCGACGAATTTAGTAAGTGGCGGACAATGGCTTTTGTGGTAGACATGGGCCAACTCTCGCACCCTCGCCCTCTCTTTCTCCCTTCTGGTATGCGTATTTCGTTTCCACCACGGATACATTTTCCCTCCGAGCCCCGTGGCTGCTTTCTTTCTCTGTTCGTTCACTGCTGGCTCGTCCCTGTATACGCTCTGTTCGCGTATGTGTATGTCGCAGTTTAGAAATGTGTTAGGCAAGGCGAAACTTAGCGTTGAAAGAACGAGGAACGAGAGTCCCTCGACTCCTCTATTAGCAGCCTCATATGCGCCGGAGAATGGCTGGCCACCGGGAGCAGGAATTAAGGCGGGCTGTTTTGGGATTCTCTGGAATACGAATCTGTGGTTCCGCGAATATGTGGAAAGAATCTCGCCTTATCGTTGCGCCTCACGAGGTAGACTGTGGATTTTACCCTTTCGGATCTAAAGTAAAAGAAACTCGGAACAGTAAATTTTATGCATTTATGGAACAAGTATCGTGGCCATATTTTACCACGTTTTTTCGAATTATTCTTGCCGCATATTGGTCTCGGTTTCACGTTTGTCAATAAGAACAACTGTATGTACAATAATTTGCACTCTTCCGGATGCAACCACCTGTCCAGCGACCCACTCGGTTGCCAGCACACATAAACTCGGGAGATCTCGCTGAATCCACGAGTGTAGTTCTCTCGGCCAAGAACCAGTGTCTTTATCTCCCTCTGTGGAAGTCGTGTACGAGAACAACGTGGACCATTGTCAAACCGGCCCGTTAAAATACGAAACGCCCTTTCGTCTTAGAAGGAACTGAGCATGCACGCAACGTCCCCTTTCTCCCGTATCCTCTATTATCGCAGGGCTTGTATAGCCTATAAGCGTGAAAGGGCTGCAACTCCCACAATGACAATAATTCTGTGCTAATTACCCCTTCAGGGGGCTTTCTTCGGGCTTTCGGCCTCTCCTTCATGCTATCTGCGAATCGGCCGCTGATTTCGTTCCGATTATCTACGGGGAAAACCAAGTATATTAGCGTCTCCACCTCTCCATTGATTTTTTTTCAGCACATTTCCAATCTGGTCGACCAACGAAAATAAATTTTTTCTATACGTTCGTAGCCAGACTTCCAGAAACGCCGTGCCGCCCAAGATACAAGATGATCCCTCGGAGTGGATCAACCTCTGGGGTCGTTGGGGGGATTGTCTCCAAGAAAAAGAAAGTCGGAGACCCTCGATCGTCCGGAGTATCCGATGTTAACGTTTGCCAGCGAACAAGGGTCGAAGCTTCGCCGGCGAAGTGGCTCACGTTCCGCAGGGGGTGGCTTTGTCAGCCCTACAATACCTTGGCAAGCTAATGCATTTCCTTTACAGTTTTAATGGGCATTCATAACTAAGTTTAATAATGCCGGTAGGAGGCCAGCCGTCGTGGTTGCATATCTAATAATTCCACGGTTCTACCTCGCGCAGGAAGTGGCACAGCAGCACGGATTTTAGTGGTGGCTGCTCGAGTTCATCCCCCTACCCTCCGACTACGGCGCACGTTCAACGTTGATCTCTTTCTCACGCCCTCTTTTCCGCCTTTCGCCTATTCGTGTCCCCCTTCGACTTACCACGAGCTAAGATTTCGTCAATTTCCAGAACGATTCTTCGATCGTGTAACTTCCAATTTTCCATTTTCTTCTTCTTTCCCGGTGAGCTAAGATTTTTATAAGAAAAAAAAAAATAAATAATCCCTGATGGCCGACAGAAGTCTGCGAACGTACCGAAGCGTGGTTCACACATGTAAGATCCTCCCAGCAACAATTCCCGGGGCTTTCAGCGAAGAGAGCCGCAGCGAGACGTCGACATTTGCGTTTCAAATGGCCAGGTTAATCGCCATCGTCTCGACAATCGAGTTCCATCGCCCGTGAACGTCTTAGAGCCGCGTCCGATCGAGGCTCGGCAATTCATACGGCCTTGAATGGGAAAACTTTGGCCCGAGGTGTTTCACTGACTTAATCACCCCGAATCAAGTACAAGGAAGATTCCCTGGGCCGAGCGACGCGGCAGCGTGTCTAAGGTATCCTCGCAGCAGCGAGAAGAGGTTCCGGCACAGCCAGGATATAATGGCGTTTTGGTTGTGGACCAAGATATAAATCCCGGCACCGTTATGTGGCATAGAGCACCATCTTAGCTTGGTCTTCAGCGCGTCGCGTCGCCGGAGAGCCAGCCAGCGTTGCGGCGCGGTCTCTAATAAATAACCGAGAGACAATGGACACTGTCCAAAACACGGTAGATCTTACGCCTTTAACTTGGGTACCAAGTCTTAACCCCTGCCTCTTCCCCTAGGCAAAGCGTTCCGCTTCCCTCCCCCGACCACTTTTCTTCAGTCTTGCCACCTCTACGAAGGACAGAGCCCTTCCTCTTCGACCAAAGAGCTTCGTGAGCACTCGCCACCCACCCTTCTATCTCTCGCCCTCTCTTTTGATCTTGCTCTCGCTCTCTCTCTCTCTCTCTCTGTCTCTCTCTCCCTCCCTTCCCCTCGTGCCAGGAATTATAATGTTTGTTTCTAACAAATTACCATGATAATGCCCGACGTCGCATGGCGAGAGAGACCGTGTCTTCGGTAGCACACTTAAATTACGCGCGCGGCTAGAAACAACGCCGTTGTTCTGGCACACCGAGAACGCGACCGGAACATCAGCAATGCCGACTCGACAGCGGGAGATTCCTCGGGGGTAGTTGTAATGTTAATTAGCCACTTACCTAACCGTACACCCGTTCACAATCGGTGACCGTCACGACCACCAAGTTTCACCTGCTTTCGACGTCCGGTTTCCCCTTCGATCATTCTCGATCTTCAATCGTAAGAAACGTTACTTCATTGGTTTTAGTAAGTCGAGAAAGACTTAATCTGTCATGGATGCAACAAACCCTTGATCCACTTATCAGCGAACATATTATTCGTAAAAATACACCAGAATCCCTTAAAATTTGATAAACCGATAAAACATCAAGCGTCCCATCGAATCAACTACGAAGCCCATTGAAATTTGTTAAAACCTCGTATCGGCCATCAAGCTAGTCCGGGGATTTTCAAAAGCCCATTCGAGCGAAAGGTGGAAGAGGAAACCGACGTCGGGATTTCGATCGAAAAAAGCTGATTCGCGGGCGCGGCGCTATTATTATTGTTCTCGAGGATAAATTGGTATACCGGGTCGTAGATTTCCAGCGGTGCGTCCGTTCGCCTCCCTCCATCGTTATTCGCCGACACGTTGAGCTGCCGCAGCTCCATAAAAATTACGTCGAAATCTACGAGCAACGACGTAATACTTTTCACATTTTCGAGCGTACGGGTGACGGCGATGGTTGCGCGCGCGAGAGAGAAAGAGAGAACGGTGTGGCCATTATGTTGGAGTGCTGCGAGACCGCGAAGGCGATAAACTTTATTTTCCAAAATCGTCGGGTCGCGCGTCGGGTCCGATGCGTGCTCTTGCCCCTGGTCCCTCTCTCTCCCTCTCTCGTCGTTACGATTGCGATAACGCGCGTAGAAACGTACGAGGGATGCCAGAGGATTCTCCTGCTCTCAAACAACCAACAAAAATAATCGTCGAACCCGGTGTATTTGTTCTCTGCTGTCTCTCCGCCGTTGCTTTTTCCCCTCTCTTTTCCCGTTGTTGTTTCCGAGGCGCGCTCCGTTAAAATAAAAAACCGAGTCGCGAAATAATATTCGGTCTCGCAGCAGCGCCACGTAATGACGGAAAACATAATTCGCACATTCGGACGGGGTCACGCATTCGCCGCATACAGAGCAGTAATTTAAATACGCGTTCGCGCCGGTTGCCGATAAATTGACTGTTCCGACGAGCGACACGTCCTCAGAACATTTGCAAACAACCGCGGACGACATCCGTCGAACACGCTCCATAAATTTGGACCGCGAGAGATTTTTTTATGCGAATACGCTATAAGCGTGTTAAAGCGGGCCTGCTGTTCCGAAGCATCTTACGAATCTTTTTTCACTGGTTTAATTTTAATCATCGCCGATTTTTCTGTACGTGGCTGGAACGAAACTTTGTCAACAACGATCTCAAAGGAACGTAGAGGTTTTACACGCCGTTGTGGGGCTCGGTCGTCGTAAAAGTTCGGTTAAGCTTGAACAGCCGTGTAACAGCCGTAACTGCGGGAAAGTCGAGCTAGTTGGTTACTTTATCGACACTGTTTCATTGAAAACCGGCTACGTGGACGCTTTTATTAGAAATCTGCGGCGGAAGTTTTCCAATAGCCGCGTTCCATCGCGTTTACGCGACGCTGTTGCGGTGGACGGATCGGAAATGGGAAGGCCACCAGATTTCTGTTAGAACGCCGATCATACAATTCTCAAAATATTATATTATTCTATTATCTGATTTCGTTTATCGTATAGGGGAAACGAAACGACTGTCCGAACGACCTAATATTTAAATGCCTGTTGCGACACTGCACCTCCAGAACGAGACTTCCACGAGACCCGTAACGTTTTTTTATTGCATCCGACTGCCTAACCCTACTGACTACTCGAGGCGAGCGTCTTGGTCACCACGTCGTGTCGGTGATTTCCACGGGACCCATTTTGCTCACTTGCGGACTGGTCCATGTGTTTGCCAGCCCTCTTCCTCTCAGTCATTACTTTCGTATATTTTACCAGGTCTCAAGCGCTCAAGCGACCAACTACCAATAGCAAGATTTTCTTTTTTGCGAAAACTCCTCCCAAATCGTTGAAATCTTACGAGAGGGTAGAGTCGGGAGGAGAGTCGAGTCGAGTCAGAGTCAGAATCGAACGAAACAGCAAGCGCGAACCATCTCGTCAGCAATCGAACTCTCGACCAGCCACTTAAGAAAATACCGTATATCGACTGTGCCGCGAACGGCAATTATTCTACCACCGAGAAGTTAATACAGAATACAGTGTGAACTTGATTAACTCACGTTTTTACTCAATCGCAAGATTCCTCATCTTCTCAATTAAGTTTGATGTTCGTTAATTCGAACCCGAACAAGAACGACCGGCGAAATATCGTCGCGAACCGCTCAACAATGCCTTAGTAGAAAGTTTGATGGGCGTCGATCGCTATGAGCTTTTCTGGAGAGAACTGGGGAGTCCTGGGGTAAATCATGAGCACTGTCGAATGCATAACGGAACAGGTGGTCTCGGAGGAGCGTCGAGCGAACAAGAAGATAAAATTGGAGAGAACGAAGGAAAAACGAGGCCGGCGTTTGCGAACGAGCGAGAGAACGGGTCGGAGGAACGTCTGGCCTGGCCCTCGAGCAGTAAATCCAGAAACGGTGTTACGGAGCGGCCCCGGAGATAATGCGCAATCATTTCGGAATGGAAATTAAAATCAGATGATGAATCCTAACGATGCCGTTTATTATTTTAATTTTCCGCGAAGGCCGCGGCAACGCGGGCTACCAACCGCTCCTACAGACGTCTCCGGCGCACTGGTAACTCGAGTTCGAGACACTAAATTACCTTCCTATTAGCCGTATAATTACAAGATGGCCCCGGTAATTTCCGTTTATTCCGACTTCGTCTCGCCGAACGGGGCTTTATATTACCGCGGCTATAAGCTCTGGGGCGCCGGGGAGCCTCGCATGGTTGAGTTTTCCTTATCGTCGTCGTTAAGCGCGATTTTCGTCAGAAATTTCCACGTCATACTCGCGACAAAACTATGCAAATATCGGCCGTCTAATGCGAACATCTGTGTCGATCGAGTTGTCGAGTCTCCGAATGAATTGCGACGAATTATATCAACCTTCTTTCAGTGCAAACCTACATAAAAGTCCAAGTAATTGCAAATTTATTAATTCAAAGTAGTTGTGGAGTATATACAGCGACAACCGAGTTACATTCTCGCGTTCATTTCGAATTTATCTGTCCACAATTCCCGCCCCAGCCGCAGCAACCCTCGGAAGGGCACCCTTACGAACGGATCGGAACTAGCAGCGGTTTTTTCGACATCGTTTCCATCGAGCGGTTACGAGCACCTAAACGTGCCAATAATCAGGACTTTCTCTTTTACATCGCCATAAATCGTTGACTTCTGCTGCCCTTTTACACGCCCCCACGAGAATTTCCATCCGCAGTGATACATAAACACGGTCCCGGTCGTTCGGCGTTTTCTTCGTTCTCCGAGACGCGGCTGGCTTATTATAATGTAACTATAACGTTTTACGAGGCTCGTAACCGTCGATACAACTGCGCGTCCTATTCGCGGGATCTCAGACATCGGTTCCAGAACTGAGTTCGATGCATCTGGCGTTTTCGGGGGGCGACGAAGAACCCTTTAAAACCGTACGATCTCTTTATACGATCGCCGAGGCTAATCCGCTACATAAATTCGCGTTTTGATTCCGCGAAACGGCTGGTGAATGGCGGAAAGGTTAAACGGAACGATCGTGGATCTCCCGGCACCCCTAAAAATTGCAGTATTGCTTCGCAAACTGGGAAATTGGTGACACGGAACTACCCCTGTGCGAAAACGAAAATACCGAAGCGAGAAAGTGGCGTGGAAACGTTGAAGATAATTTTAAAAAATCTTTGGACTGGAGAAACGTCTGCGAGAGGGATAACAAAAATGGCGAGACAGTGGAATCAGTGGAAAACATAGCCTCGGTTGAAGAGCACGAGCACCGGACCACGGAGCACAGTAGTTAGAATGCGGAAAACTACTTTAAAAAATTGTTCCTACGGTTTCTGCAAGGCACTTGGACCACAGAAATGGCTACCGGTCTGATTACGGGTACGGTTATCCATAGAGTATACAGCGAAACAAATACATCAAACATGAAGGACGTTGGTAGGATTCCTTTTCACTACTGGGGAAATTAGAATTTTTTCGTGGAGGGCCCTCTCGTCCGGAACCCCTTGGTTGTTATTATTACTCATATACAGACGTTATTCCGTGTTAACGAAGAAAAGTGCTTGGCTAAGGCCAATATACCTACTTTGTTCCTAACGTCCGTTACGTAAATTCTGCGCTCGCTTTCACATACTTCCAAGATTACTTTTCTGTCCGGCGTAGAGCTAGGGGGTAGGTAATTAAAACCTCGAGTAGGTAAATAACCGACTGCCAGACCGGCAGCGGAGCTACCGAGAAACGTAATAAGTAGGCGAGTCCGTAGCCTTAAAAAGGGAGATCCTTAAAACACGTCGACCCCCCCTTCCTCCCCCTTTAGCTCCTCCAACCCCCGAAACCCACCCCACGCCCTATCCAGCCTCTCGCCGACGCCCCCGCAGACCCCCACCCCGACCTCTTCAGATCTCCACCATTTTTTGTGTTAATTTGAATTTCGTAATTAACCGGCTACGTATGAATTCTCGTGAGAATACATAAAGGTCCTTCCTTTAATTTCCGCGAGGATTCGTTATAATACCGCGCCCCCTTGCTCGCTGGAACGTGGATTTTCTGACCTCGAAGGGGACGGCTCCGGGATACGCGTGGAAAGGAAAATGGCCCGAGAAACTTATCACTGGAATATTGTATCCTTCCTGCGACCAACCGTGCGGCCGAAATTAGTTCGAAAATTCCCAGAATCCCCCAATTATTTTTTCCCCATGCCCCTCCGCCGTTCTTCTTCTCCTCCCACTTTCTCAACCCTGGAACCCTTTCGTTATTAAATTTGTACCGCGAACGAAATTGATCTGCCCCATCGATCTAATCATCGACTTTTCCGAATAAAATAGATAGATTGATAATTGACATCGCCTTTACCGTTCTGTAGAATAAAATTTGAAAAATCTACCGAAACGAGTGAATTGTCTCGTAAACCAGACAGCCAACGGAGCTGCGTGAATCGAGCGAGTGAGCGTGGCAGAAAATCGTTTGCTTAATAGTGATTTCTCCGTGTAAAACGTGGCAGTCCGTCTTCCGCTTTCAACTCTATTAAATTGCTCGAGATTAGACTGACGTCTTGAAAAATAGAACGTTCTCTCGTCCTAATGGGCGGGGACTCTTAAAGAAAATCGAAAACTCTCTCATCCTCCGGTGGAGTAATCGAGAGGACGGTGATTGGGGTGGTCGGGGGACGCTAAAGGGAGGGCTTGTCGTAATTACCGAGTATTTTTCTCGCCCGTTTTCTCCCTCGAAGCTGATTGATATTTTGTATTCAGGAGGTACCTCTTCGACAAGGGGCTCTCTCGTTCCAGGGGGTGATTGCTGCTCTGGCGAACGGTGTACGATGAGATTCCGAGTGATCTGATTAGCATCGAGCCGCTCAGAAATGTCGAGGACGATTAACGGGGACCATCGACGTCCCTATTTCCATAATCCAGCAAATCTAAGTGGAAAGATCAACCTGATTACTTTTTAGATATTCAATCTACAATCAATCAATTTGACAAATTCACGTCCCAGTAAAATGTATCGATCATAGGCTCCGGCCCACCCTCGAGTGAGTAATTGCAACCTGGCATTTACTCGGATGCAGGTGCCACCGTTTACAACACTGTAAAGCATTTTATCTCTCGATCGAGCGAACGAGATAACGGCTCGGGGGCATAAAACCGAGAAAAAGGAAGTGGCTCGGGTGTCTCGAAAACCGGAGGGTCCTTATAAACTCACGCCCCATTTCGCTGAAGGTTCATCTTTAATTTCTTCGCGTTTTTTCCCCACCTCCTGTACCCGACACTCTGCACTCCTTTAAATTCCGCCCTAACCAACCCCCGTGTACCCCTCTATCCCTCCGACGAAAAGAAGGAACGGAGACTCCGGGCGTTACTGTTCGCTCATTTCTCCGGTTGTCTTACGGCGATTAACCAGGCTCGTACTACCCCCCTTAGAGTGCCCCTCTCGACCAACTGCAACCCCCTGCAACCCCCTCAGGGACCCGACACCGTGTACATTCCCTTCTCTCTGTCCACCTCGGCTACCAAGCCTCTCCAACACTCGAGTTCCTTCCTCCGACTTGCCTTTCCTTTCCCGTAGTCACATTCTTAATACCGTCTTTTCAACATTTTTTTAAGCGCCATTAAGGAAACTATATTGCCACTCGTTCCGTCGCGCCCACCCCTTCACCCTCCATTCGACTCCCTTCAAAGTACCGAGCATCGGAGGACACCCGCCGAACACACGACCGCCCACTAAAATTAGACGAATAAATTTTCTTTATTTTTACAAGGCCCGTCGCACGTGATCCAACGACACCGAACCGGTGGACCGAGGAATGCTTGCCCTTCCTTTAACGATTACCGTTATTCTGCCTCGAGTCGTGGCCCTTTCCCTTTTTCCAAATTTCTTTCGAATGGTTCGGCGCTCGTTAGACACTGGAGAATTACTCTGAGAGATAGGAGAACGTGTATGAGATCGTTCAAGAATCCTCGTTACCGTATAAAATGTTTTACAAAATCCATGTAAGAACGCATGCTTTTTATGCATTCGTAACTTCTTCAGATTTTCCAGCATCCTTTTAAATGCACGAAATAATCTTCTCTTTCGCCTCGAGTTTCTAAATCTCCGGTAAATTCAATAAAATCCCACTCTGCAGGAACATTTTTCCTTCCACCTTTTGTTTGCCACATCGTTCTCAAGAAAGTAAATATACATCGGTATCATAATGCTCTCTCTTTCAACTACAATTACGCGCTGTTTGATCCAACGTTGTCCCATAAACTCGTCCCTCCGAGTGAAGGAAGTCGACAGAGCGTCTCGATTTAATTGTCACTCGGGCTGCGAAGTCGTAGCCTTATTTATCGCGCGAAATGAGAGGCCGAAGGGTGAAGTGAAGGCCCCAGTGCTTAAAACGTACAAATCTGACTGTCAGCCTGCTGTCAGACCGTTCCACCCCCGTTCCACCCCCGTTCTCTCCCGGCTGACATCCGCAGCCCGCGGTGGAAGTTACGAAGCGCGAACGTCGCCGGTCGGTCCTTAAAACTCACCACGTGTACTTAAAAAGTAATTTCCCGCAGTCGTTGGCCCGCGCCAAGTAATTCTTTATCCTATCAACGAAACACCGAACTGTCTCGGGGAAGACTCGGCCAAATCCTCTGTCTGCGAGTGCTGACGTCTCCGTGATCCCAAGCGATTCGACTCCCATCGGCTTACGAAATACCCAAGAACCAAAATTTTCGATCGACATCCTCTCGAAATCGATAATCGTAACGATAAGCCTCTAGTAAATTATCGATTAAACGTGCCTCCCCATGAAGGATCTTATTACTATGGGTCTTCAAAATTCGAGACCTGGCCCAAGATCCTCGGGGAACTGAAAACTTTGGTCTTAAATATATTTTGGAGAAGGATTTGTAAAAATATTCAATCCCATTTGATTCGAGCTCCTAAAGAAAGGCTGAGCATATTTCACAAGTAACTCTCCCCCAGCGTGCCATTGGCGTCTCTTTCGAGAGAGAGATTCTTTCCCGCTTGTATCGGAAATTGAATATCGAGGAGCAGGAAGATTGCGGGCTCCGTTTTGTTTTCGTTTCTTCGGCTGGAAATCGAATTAAGGAGGCGAGGATCCGGATAATTCGAATATCCAGGGGACGCACGGTTTAAGGGGACGTTCGTATCAATCTCCGTTTCAATTTGAACAGGGAAAATAGAAAATGTGTCTGATTGATTGACTGAAAAAACGTGTCTCGGTTAGGGAATGCTTCAGAGATAATCGTCGGAATAATTGTTGTCACGGATCTTCGGACTTCTGGATATATGTATAATATATAAGGTGGAAGGGAATGATGGAACGATGTTAAACTGCGCAACCAGCACCTTTCACAATTAGACTTTTTAATTTTTATTAGCGACACCCGAGCGTCCGACTAAGCGTATGCATAATGCCATGAATATTTTCGTCGTAACTCTGCCAACTTGTCTCCTAAGGAATTAACCCTTAAATTAGCAGTTAGCTTCAGTCTCAGACGCAAAGTCCCTGCGTCCTGGTAAATTAGAGCCTCTCTTAGGCCGGTTCTTCCTCGCCCATCTTTTTCAAGGCGTTTCTCCCCGTTTCAGGACCGTCTTCATCTACTTCTCCCACGAAACTTTACTCACCTAACGCCGGATCATAATCTGAACCGCGATTAATATCAATCACCCTGTGAACTGCTCCCGAAATGTACCAACACAATTTTGTAAGATATTTGTTAGATACAAAGGGTTGTTCATTCTTTTCTAGTATTTATGCGTTCCACAAACTGCGGAAGTGGAAATCACTAGGGTTGTAGTCTGTGCACTGTACGAATTTGGAAAAGGACATGATGATTTGACGAAGCTTTCTCGCGAAGGGATAAACTGCAGGGGAGACATGCGCCACCTGAGACTTCGATGCATTGATCGAACGCTTCGGAGAAAGGTGGGGAATAACTGAAACAGATAGGAGACTTCAATGCCCGAGTGCTACGAATCGAAGGCCGATGGGGGGTGGTTCGCGCGGACGCAGCTCTTCAAACCTCGTCTCGCACAATATAGAAAAATCATTCTCCCTATAAACAATTAAGAACTATAACAATATTTATTGTGTAAGTTAAAATTATCTACTTGAAAGGAGACTTAAGAATGAAGGCACCGAGTATTCATATATATCGTGAATTTGCTTATGCACGACTAGAATTGATTGCATAGATAGAAAATTCGAAGCAGCGAGCGAAACATTAAGTTGCTGGGACTGATGGCTGGGACGAGAAAGTTAATTTGCAGGATGGGTTACGATGGCTGCTGGTTTTTGATCAAATATCGTAGATCTGGTAACGCGAGCACGTGAACGAGCAGTAATACTGTCGCAGAAATACGAGTCGCAGTCCGGCTGCAGCTCGGCCAGTGGAACTTATTAGACTTCGTGCTTTCGCCCGGAGCTTCCGTACTCCGGAGGTCCCAGGGCTTATTTAAGCCGGCTTCCTAAGTGCGCATACTAAATATGATAATATTGCAACGGCAAAAAACGTCAGCGGTATTTAGCCCCCTAATTAGGGGATCGTGACTCGTTTGCGAACGTTTCATTTCGTCGGTTTTCGCCTTTTTCCGGGGGCGGCGGCCGGTCGCTCGCGCGTTTTCCGGCTTCCGTCCGGCTTCTTCCCCCGCGTCTTATTGCGCTTTTGTTTCCTTCTGCCCGCTGACAATAAGTTGAGTAATAAATGGACGACGTGACACCGGGAACTTGCGAAATTACGGACAGTTTGCTTCACTTTCGCGACGCGCTACACCAACACCCCTTACTCTCTCTCTCTCCCTTTCACCCCGTACACACTTTTACTGGGAAAGTAATTAAATGCCCGTGAAGTTTCGCGAAATAGTGTCTGAGAGCTCGCGAATAGTCACGTTTCGCATACTGTACACCAGTTTCCTATATAATTCATAGCGAACGGTGCCCGAGCGCACGTCAAATTTCGGCGGCCGCTTAATAATCATCAAAATGAGCGAGAACAACGTACACCGTCCGTCATCCGAAAATTATTTATTGTCCAATTTTAATGTATACTAATGAGCGGCCAGCTAGATTTCGCCGGGAATTAGTCCCGGAGCTAGAAAAATATGGGAAATCCATTCAATTTCAAAACCTCGATGGTCTCAGTTTCAATTTTGTTCCTCGTTCGAAAAATGTAATAGTTCATTCTGTATATAGTCGATGTCCATTCTTCCGGAATTGTTGTTGCAGGAAAATCAATGTTATGTTCAATGCAAAATTTTCATCTAAAAAAGTAAGAAGTAAGAAGATATGTAAAAAAATTCTAACAAATATTCCCACCAGCTCTCCTAAAGATTCATCTTTTTAATCGTTCAGGGACAAGCCGGCAGAACATGAATTTGCAACATTTACAAAACAGCATACCAGAACATTCTAGCAGAAGACCGAAATCTGAGGATTGCTCGACGCAATAGCGGAGATCCTGAGCGTGTTCTCGTCGTAATGATTGCAGAGAGAAGTCTGCAGGTGGGTTTGGTCAGAGAGGGCGGTCTCGTCCGCATAATATCGATATATCATCCGCATCCAAATAGCGCACAAAGAAAATCCAAGCAGCCGCAATGCTGATTTTCCGGTCCGGGGTTAGCAGCAGTGGAGAGATGCTCCCTGTTCCTGAAAGTTGGTGCGCATGTATCCTTAATTCCTTAACGAATCCAGGGTAGCCACTCGATGACTGGCCGATCCCCGGCGTAGGAGGATGACGTCGGAAGGGGTTGGAGGGGGTTGGATCTCCTCGGTTATAGCCGCTATGAGAAAATAGCAAAAGCTCCTCCCGGGCCGGCCGGACCGGCGCGATGGACTTTGTGGGTGGAACCAGTTCGAATCCCCGGATTCCTCGACGGTGGGTTCAGCATGCCCAACCCCCTCATCCTCCCAGAAGCAAGGGGTAGGTGTGCGGAACTAGCTTCCACCCTCCTCTCTACCGAGGAAATCGCGTTGGAACAACCGGTGTTGGCGAGATAGGTGCGTCTCTCCTCCTCGCCATCCACCCACCGGTCTCGCGTTCTTCCTTTCCCTCTGTTTCCCTTTGTTTCCCTCTGTGTCTCTCCCGTGTCCTCTCTCGACGCGTTCCCCTTCGATCCTCACCAGCCAGAGGAGACCAGGAACCAGTCCGCGAGGTGCTGCTACGTTTTGTACGACTCGGTGCTACAATCCACTTGCGAGACATAGTATGTAACGCACGTGTGTGCTAGAAGGGGTGGATTTAGTATCGGCACCCTGCTCCTCTCGCGATGACCGATTTCTTCTGCGAATTTTTGCACCCTTACCCTGTGTGTGGCTCGTTAGAATCCTCTGCTTGATTGGGAGAGATGGGTGGGCCCTCTTGCGTTCACTGATCGTGCTATGTTACGATTAGCTACAATAAAATTACCAAATGTAATTTCATTTTATCTGATTCGTACTAATTCCGAGTTTCTCGTAACGCGGTACGAATTAATTATATATTCTTCCTTTGCAACCCACGAATATTGACTGGTGGTGTTTGGTTTAGTATCGGTATATTTGTACACCCCCTTCCTATAGAATCTCGCTGGAATCAAAGGATCGGGCGAAAATCTGTAAGATGGACGCAGCACGAGGTTGCGAGCAAAGTAAACGACCAACTGCAGCAATGTATATGGTAGCAGGGTAGCAAATGGGATCTTTGTCGGCGCGCACGATCGCGCGGTCACGTATTTACGTGAATGAGGAGCAAAAGCATGAGGAACGGCGGAGGACATCGAGGAACAGCCCCTCTGCCGGTGTTCTCCGCGTCTCTTTCACCTTCTCGGCTATTCTACTGGCTCACCTAGAACGCGCGGAACAGCGTCAAGAGGGTGCGCGGCGGTGCGGTGCAGGGACATGACGACGACGGGGTTGTTCCGGGGGAAGAAAAGATAGAGATGGCCGATAAGGGGATGAGCGGGGGTTTGGTGGTGGTGCAGGGGAGACGGTGCGGGGACGGGGGTTGGAAGAGCCAGGCAGAGTCGACACAGCCGTAATGATTTTGTTTTAAGGGCGTGTTTAATTATGAATCCGCATCCGGTTGAGGCTCCACCCCCCTTTGCACGGTGCCCACCAGCACTGCAACCGACTCCGAAAGGGTGGGGGTTGTGCCGAGCCACCGTTGCGGGGGTGGAAACGACCAGAAGAGTGAGAGAAATCGAGTAAAAGTGTAAAAGAGAGAGAGAGAGAGAGAGAGAGAGAGAGAGAGAAGCAGTGTGCTTTCGCGGTGGCAACTAGGTGGCCCTCTTTCGGCCTTAATTGCAGCGTATATTATCCATGCGGTATTTCTAATTACTTATTTTTGCTCGACCGGCCACTCGCTCGGATAACTCTAATATCTTTGGCAGTCAGGCTGCACGCATTTAATTGGTGCGTAACGAGCCGGCAGAGACTCCACTCGAGGCTACCCAACAACCACCCCCGTCTATGCCACCCCTTAACCGCCACAATAAGCCGACGGTGGGATTCTACTTTGAGAGATTGACGCCAAAAGCCGCGCCGATTTCATGGCTGCGAGTGTCAACGAGATCGAAACGCTGTCCCGGGATCTTGAATGCACGGGCTAAATGCCAGACAGAGTGCCACCCTACCTTTTTTCTCTTCACCGATTATACGATTCTCGTGCGATGAACTCTTTAAGGCTGTCTTTTCCCTTTGTCAATAGACGAGTTCGTGTCAATGGGTAAATAGCTAGGAGAGATTCTACTTCTAGTATCAAAATTCTTGAATCAGACCTAGCCAACTCCCACGGAATCTTAAAATCCTAGAAGGGAGCGAAACGTCTACACAAATGGAGACTTCAGTCTGCGAATCTCGAGGAGTATTTCTGCAGCGGCGAGGTTCATCGGGGGGCGGCGTCAGCGGCTGCAGGTTCTTGAGGAGGTACAAAATGAAACTGAAGCGGGCTGGAGATCAAGAAGCGGTGCAGCTTGCAGGATACTCGTTATCGCGATTACGTGTTCACCGGGCGTGTTGGTTGGACGGCCATTATCTGCGTGGTACGCGACAACGGTGGCCCAAGAGCAGACTGATGTCTCCTTTCGTGTTTGGCTCCGCAGAAAGATGTTCTCGCGTCGGAAATCACGCTCTTCTTTCAAGCCGAAAGAGCCACTGAATGCCACCGGAGAGAGAGAGAGAATGAGATAGAGAGAGAGAGAGAGAGAGAGAGACAGAGACAGAGAGGAGAAGAGAAGAGAGAGATAGGGTACACCAGCAGAATTCCGACTGGCTTAATCCTCTCCTTCTCGACGCACGACACAAGGAGGGCACCGCCTCGTTTTTTCTCACCGGCGCGAACTCGAGAGAGAGAGAGAGAGGGAGAGAGGAGAGAAAGAAAGAAATAGAGAGACCAAGAAAATGTTGCGAGAGAACCAGGAAAGAGAGAGAGAGGAGAACGATGATCTCTCGCAAGCCACGGGCCCGGTGAATGAAATGCCCCGTTGTGAGACGCGGCAGGAGAGAAGCAACGTTTTGCGGCCGCTTTTGAGGAGGTTAACCGAGGGCTCCGCTCGGATTAATTTCAACCATGCCAAGCGTTCGTAACAGCCGTCAGAGCGATAAACCTTTCGCGCATCGCTCCACCCAGTCTATAGACAGTCAGGAACGAGACCAGCGTCTCGTGTTCACGCTTCTTTCGAACCGCGAGCAGCCTCTTCCTCGACGCCGTTGTCTCGCTAAGAAAAACACTCCTTGGGAAAGCTGATTCATTTACCACCTTTTACGGCCAACCCCCCTTCCCGGTGAACCCTCCTCTTATCGGTGTCCTCTGGCGCCTGCTATACGCTAAAATGTCCTGCCGAGTCGAGGCACTCAGGGCTCAAAGGCTCAGTATATTTTACAAGGTTGGAAGGTAGCAGAACTAGAAGAGAAAATCATGGCCCAAATGAAAACAAGGGTCACTAGAAAAGACGAAAGAGAGGATGCAGAACTCTGATCGCTAAAAAATCGGATTTCTCGTTTGGAAGAAAGGATTCTTGCTCGGGCAGGCGGGTCCGGGGGCAAATCCCGCCACCTAGGCAGTGGTGTGCACAAGCTTAAGCCCGTACGTAAATGCGCGGCGGTCGGAGAACTCCGAGGCAGCACACATAGACCGTGGGTGGATGGGCGGTCGGGTGGTGGAATTTGCTCTGTGGAACGAACAGAAGAGAGAAAGAGAATCCGAGGGAGATCGTCGAGAGTCACATGCATGGACCGAAGAAAGAGCGAGGAGGCAGACAAGAGGTGGGGGGTTGGTCGACCGAGGCTGTCCGCAATTAAAATAATTCCCTTTCTGCTTGCAACCGAGCGGAAAGAACTTACCAGCACCCTCTCGCGGGTACCCCCGGGGTGCTACCCTCTTCCTCTTTCTTCCTCGGGCCGCAACATCCACTTCCTCTTATTCCCTCTTTACCCTTCTCCCTCTCTCTCTCTCTCTTTCTCTCTCTGCTAGCCCTGGTAAGCATAGCTATTTTAATTGTGTCGTCCTCCGGCAGGATGACCAGTCCGCACGGGACGGTGCGGAATGAACGCACCCTCTACCCGGCCGCGGACCCGCAGAACACGAAAACCTCGAGTATGTGGCCACGTTACTATGCTTTACTTGCGAGAATTACTGGCGGCCGCCGGGGGTGATTGCATCACGGTGGAAGTGGACAATGAAAGACCGACACAATCTTCCTGGCTCATCGGAATAGACGATTTTTGAGCAGATTTCCCCGCTAGATTCTTAGCTAGATTGCGAAAATTCTTCGATGCCTGTGGAAAGTTATATTCTTCTAGTACCTTCTCATAGCAATTTGTTCGCCATCCGAACTTGAAGCTACCACCATACTTCTAAGACCCCATAAAACTTTAGCCTCCTCCAGGAGACTTCAACAAAGCAACGCTGCATTCAAATAATTTACTCGTCACAGTGCCCCAAACACTCTTAAATCCCTACCTAGCAAGAGGTCCCTTTACAGCAACATCGGACAAAGTCCAGCAATTCTCAGGAACCGGCCGAGGATATGGCACCTGCTTCAATCGCAAATAACCTGTTTTCCCTCTAGTGTCCTAACTATCTTCTTACTCCCTTGGAACTCGTGATCTTCCGAAAACGCCACTAGCTTGACCGTTTGCTGGTCGAGCGATGCCCCTTGGACGATTAGAGTCCTTCCAAATGAGTGGCCTCCACGGTGTCTTTTCCTCGTACAGTTTTCGAGTCTCTGGATCACAAGAATTATCTTTTCTGAACTTCCTCGATGTCTTGTAAAACTGTTTATAGGATTGCCTTTGACGTTGATCGAGGTGCGTTATCTTTTTCGTAAAACAGTCTTTTGTGCCGAAACTTTTAGATCTTTCAAGATTGGAGTACCGCCAAATTCGTCAACTGGATGTTGAACGCTCGTCAGCTTGCGAAGGGTGAAGCTCGAAAATTAGTAAGACTGCGAGAGGAGCATCGAGATGACGCCCTCGAATAAGATTCGCCGGGTGTGTCGGGGGTGGTTAGGTGGCTAAGAGAATAAGGTGAAAAACGAGCGAGTTGAACGAGGGTCGAGCTGTCGGTGGCCGAGAGAGTGCAGCGCGGTTGAAAGAATATAACCGGAAGTGGCTTGGGCGGCGTAGGGAGAGAGCCCAGGCCATGCAGGCTTTGGGTGCGGGTTGCAGTTTTCAAGCGTCCGCTTCCGGCCAGGCCTGAAAAGGACGCGGTCGGCTTCATTGTTAAACGGCGAAGCCGACGTCGTTGCTAGTTACCGTCGGGGCTAGCACCGCTGCCGGCGATGACGCAATTACCCGCCGCGGGAAAATAATTAATAACAATTAATCTCTCGTGTATGGCAGCGGCTGGTGGTTCTGCTCTGATGCTGGGTGTGGAGGTGGACACGGGTGGTGCGGGTACGGTGCGGGTGCGGCAGGAACGCGGAGGAGGCGCTATACTGCCCGCCCAGTAATTATGCTCGGATTATAAAGGTCGAGAGCCACCGCGAGTACTGAAGGGCTGTTCACTCGAACTGTTCACTTGGCATTTACACTTGCGGAACACCCTGAATCGCTCGAGGCCCCTTCCGCATTTCACCCTACCACCCCCTTTACACCCTCTATCTCACTCGCTCTCTTTCTCTCTCTCTCTCTCTTAACGGTTTTTTACCCTGCCATCCCCGTGCCACGCTCTCCTCCACCATCATCGTACTTCTTGCTTCTTACGCCGCACAGGACTGCCTAGCTGTTAGCCTACCTTTTACACCGCGGAAACAATGAACGTTCTGCCCCTTTTCTGTTCCCAACACCCCCCTTTAACCATCGAGGGCCTTCCGGTCTTCGGAAGCGAACTTTTTGAGAATCGACCACCCCTGCGCGAAAGCTTTGTCCACCCCCACGACATTGTGCCCCGAAAAATATCGCGCCGACCAAGATAACCGTTTGATTCTTCGGTGTTCAGAGAGAACGCCATAAAGGAAGATTCATTGGATCGGGGAACTTCTACTAGTACCGTGGTTTGTGACGAACCTCGGGGTCCAAGGTGTCGTTGATCATTAGTGGAAAAATATCGCCTTTCTTTCTTTAATAATTCTAATAAATTTCGGCTCACCAATAGCTCGATCGTGGAACACGGGGTTCTGCTGTGTCTATTCGGATTGGTCAATTATGGTTTTGAAGCGAGCAGGCGCGAAATTAATTCTAAACTACACCAGGACACAGCAATTGCAACGTTAACGCGTAACGGTGAACTGGCGGAACATATCGAGCTGATCGTAAACAGCGTCAACGTTTTGCGGTTGCATTAATTCTTGGCAAATATGCATTCTCTCTCCCTCTCTCTCTCACTATCTATCTCTCTATCTATCTGTCTCCCTGTACCCTTCCTTTATCCGTCCCTCTCGCTAACTGTTGTCGTAACCTCTGTATAGCCGACACACGCTCGGATCTAGAGCTCCGGACATTTGCGGCTGGTAATGATTATTATGCCCGTGTAACTCATGTCCGTCGCCTTCATCCTCATCCTCATTCTCGGCTATTCCTCTGCAACCCCTATACAAGCGTTAATTCCATGCCGGAACAAAAATTTACGCGACGTTAACGCGCACGCTTGTTGAATCCTGCTCTTTACTGCCCGGACCAGATGTTCTTCTGATAACTTTTTCGGATGCGCCTCGAAATTATTCGCGCACAAGCAAACAATATATTTCATAATACCAAACCAGACCAAAGAATCTTAGAAATTCGTAAATTTTCAGACTTGTCAAACCACAAATGAATGATTGAAATCGATAAAAATTTCTCTGCGTATAAACGAAGCTCGGAAAGACAGATAGACATGGACCTAGACAGAAACGAGCGGCTGTAAGCGTGATTCGTTCGCGGAGCAGGAACGTAGGTTGCCTCGAATAAAAAATTCGTGAAGCTCCAGTCCTCCCCAATCGTCGCTTTATACTCGAGGGCTTAGATTAAGTCCGCTAAGAAAAATCTATCCGACCCCCCGTTACGGGACGCTGGAAAAAAGAAAGCCAGCAATATGGCCGTTGTCCCGGGCCGAATCTCTCACGAGCGATATCCCAGTTCTACGAGAGGGATAGTCAGCCCCAGGGTCAAAGAAGAAAGCGAGGGGTTGGAGGAGTATAAAGAGGAGGATGGTTGGGCGACGAATCTAGGGGGGACGTTCTCTTCCATACGTAGGTAACTCAATTTAGATCGAGTGGCGGACATTTGTTAGCGTGGCTCGGCTCCACGGTACATCCTGTCCCGAGGCACCGGCCGTTTTTATTTCCTATTATTTATCTGGATAAATAAGTCAGCCTGCGAGGCTGGTCCCTCTATTATCGGCGCTGGAATTCGCTGGAGACTTATCGATGAATTATTTGAACTGATGGCTCTAAGATTAGCGTGCGCTCGGACGTTCTCCCTTCTTCAATTTCACTTGTCTGCTCGTCTTTGTTTATTTTGCATAAAAAATCCGCAACGTACTCGCGTTAAATGCACAATGTAAAACGTACAATCTCTCTGCTGCGAATTTTTTCGAGATAACAGAGGAACACCGGGCTGAATCGAAGTCTGGTTGGCCAGAAAACGGAGAGATAGGTATATTTAGAGTCTCGGATCTTTGATAAGAAACTACATTGTGATTCCGCTCACCTACCGGCTGCTAACGATCCTCGACTCGCGTCGAGAGAAGAGACCCTTCTCTTTCTCTCTCCCTTCTTCGCCAGCCCTTTCCCAGTCGATCTTTCTCTCTCTCTCTCTCTCTCTCTCTCTCGTTCTCTCATTCCAGGGAACCCTCGTTCTCATTTCTCTCGACTTCTTAGCCAATACCCCACAATTAGCTTATCCTGTTAAACTCCGACCTCTCGTGCCTCGTTGAATTCGTTAAAATTAACCTTTCTGGCAGACACCAGGTTCGACGTAAACCGCAACGACGTTTCGGCAGCCGGCACTTATTTCAGAGTCTCCCGTTCCTACGGAAAGAGTGCTAACGGCGACGATGCTAACTCAGATGCAGACGACTCCACCCGTTGCCCCAAAAAGAGCATTTTTCAGTTGCCGTTTTACTCGAATAATTGATTAGAAAGTAGTTCGCCGTCCAGTCGCAATTCAACTCATTCCTGAAACCGGAGGACCGATAATTGCATTTATTATACTGCTGTGAATTTTATGCAGGTATTACTATTTACAGAGCAGCCTAACGAATTTTCGTATATATCACTTTGTGATTATTTTGCAACGCCTTGAAAGTGTATAAAACGAAAAGCGGTAAGAAAAAGTGGAAAATGAAGATTTCTGACTCGAAATTTTTCTGAACATCTCGTATAAGAGGAATGAAATTTAATCTAAATAATTGCAATTCCCGAATTTTTCTTCTCGTGGGAAAGGGAATAGTTCGATAAGATGTCGCGGACATGAAAAAAGAGTAATAGCGGTGAAAATTCATTTTTCTTCGGGGCTCTGGCAGTCGATAATTCAACGCAGTAAGAAGACAGCGACAGAAACGTATCAATTCGTGTGTAGACGTGCGCACACGCGTCTATCCAGAGCGTTCTCCCCGGTGATCCGGCGGCGATGGCCCGCCAAATCCCTATAGAGTTTCACAGCCAGCCCTGGCGGTGTGGCTTCCATGTAGGAACCCATTATCAAAATGGGCTCATTTCTTTCTCGGCCCTGTCTCCACCCTCTTATTGGAATTTTCTTTCCTGTCCGCAGTTATTCCCTGTTCGCGCGAATCTCTGAAGAATTAGGTTGATCAATCGTCGTATTAATAATGGAGGAACTGGCGAGGCTCCTTCCTCTGCCGATTGCGGCCAATAATGGGCCCAGTAAATTCACGGTTTCACGGCCGATAAAGCGAAAAACCAGAGATTATTCGACGGAAATATCTTCCCTCGAAGAACCAGAAATATATCACTGATCATCGTGGCGGACACAGTCGTTCTACGATGCTCGCTGCACATTGATCTTAGTTTCATTTCTCTGTGAAATAAAACAAGAACGGAATAAAAAAACGAAATCTCTTGAACATTGACAAGATGAAACGGCGTGAGGTCATCGAAAGGATTGGGATAAAGGCAGAAGCACGAACAGGAAGGAAAGAAAATTGTTTGACGCAGCGTGGTAATTCAGTTTGTGGAATAATGGATCATTGCCCCAGCCGTAAGGCGCCGGTCAGTCCTTCATAAAGCATTCCAGCATCGTTCCGACAATCCCACAGGAATCCAACCACCCCTAGCGGTAGTCCCCTCCGCCGACAAAAGACCCGGCTTCGGGATCGACGGTCTCGAATGCTCTGTTTCAGCAGCGTCCTTTTTGTCGATAGCGTTTGCCTGTATCTTTACCACGCGAAAATAATATGCTTCAACCCTTCTTGTTGCCTCTGCGAAACTTCAAAAGAGCGCACACACTAGACTGTGGGTTTTTTGCGTTTGTGATAATAATCGGTGCGCGTAATTTAAAGGAGTGATCGTATTTAAAAAATTCAAGAATATCACTCTATTAGTTGCAGTTTACTAAAGTAACTAAGAAAAGAGTATTTTTCATTTGGCTCCTGTGCCTTGATGCAAACATTTTTTATTTTGCATCACGATCCCCAGCAATATATGTATACTCTTTTAAAATTGTGAAAGAATATTCGAAGATTTTATTTGCTTTGCTTTGGGATGCTGCGTTAGAAAATGTACTATTGATGTATAGTAATGTTGGGAATAATATAAAAGACACAGCTGAAGAAAATGGAAGGCAAAACCACGGAAATGTTCACTTTGTGTCTGTTTTGAGGGTGTCCGATCGTAAAGAAAGGTTAGGGTAGCGAATATTGGGGGTATCCAGTGGCAGAATCCGAAAGGAGATCCTCTTTAAAGCGATTGCGGTGTCTTGACAGAAGGTAAAGCGAAGGTAGCCCGATTACGGGACGTTCGAAGAGATATAGCCACTCGCTGGCCACTACACGACCGATCGAGGGTTGTTCCTACCCCCGAACTCCTGAATAGCCTTCGAACCGTAACCCTCGTGGCCCCAACCCCATCATTCCAGATGCAACAGGTGATCCTTTCTCGATATCGGCCCCATATGCCGTGTTGCATCGTCTCCTCGATAGCTCTCACCCAACGACTAATTCGCGCTCCCTTGCATCCCCGTTCATTCTCGCTTCTCTTTATTTCTCTCGGAGCACCGGCTTGAATTTCAAATCGGGCTTTTCATTCGCATATTAGACGGGAATACCGCGGGATACTTTCTGCATTCAGTGGCTCGCTTTACTAGAGATTTCCCGTAAACCTCTGATCTGAATATATCACGTGGTAAATTTCAATTTACACATTTTTACGAGCGTCTGAACGGCTGCGGGATGTTTCATCAATCCATCTACAATTATACCGAAAAGATTGTATAACAATTGAAATTTTCCAAGTTATCAATTTTGTACTATTGAGAACGATTGCGTCCTTGAAATTAGTCAGACTTTCTCTTTGTAATTCCTCCTTCAACTCGTTCTATATCTTGACGAGGAAACGGGACTGCCCTCCATAGTCATCGGTCTATGTCACGAACACAACCCTTTCCAGCCACCCCTAACTCGGAGATCGAATCGAGGACATTTGAATTAAAGATGGAAACGATAAACCCCGGAGCAAGAAGAGAAAGAGGAGACTCAGAGCTCGGCTAGCGATAACAGATTAAAATTAACAAAGCGCAGAGAGTCTACCCAATTATAAATACATTACCAAATGCCTAATTAAAGAATCCAGAAAATCCACGATCGAAATGAAAAAACAGTTCGATGTTTCTTGGAGCTTTATTATTTTCGTAGGATTAAGCGAATCTCTGTGAAAGACAGATTAGAAAGTTTTTGTGGCATCGATTCAGAAGCGAACGAAAAGAAACCGCGCGGTTGGAAACCGTGATTGATGTCCGCGAGGAATCAAGGGCTGTTTCCCGAAGTCTGTTTCCGATACGAGGAGTCATTAATATTTTAATGCGGCTGCCATTCGGCCGCGGAGCAAGAAAAGAGAGCCGAGATATCCTCGTGGAATCGAGATCTCAATAATTACGTCAGTCGCAGGCGCGCCCTGCTTTTGATTCATAGCACAACAGAACCCTGGGGCCTGGGAACAGCATAGGGAGATGAAGAAACCGTCTTTGGATAATCGGAATTCAATTAAACCATTAGCATCCGTTCCGTAGGGGGAAAGAACCAGACTTCTGTTACACGATAGGAAATTCTTCAAAATCTTCAGACTAGTATGTCTACAGAAAGAAATAACAAGTTTGAATTCACTTCTACACAAGGATGAAACGATAGGGAAACTTTACCGGAAAAATACAATTTCACCGAAAGTATCTCGTCTTTGCTTCGTCCCGATTCGTTCGATTCGTCAAGGCTTCAGCTCCTAAAATTCCGCAAAATTGAGGAGACCTGACACGCTGTCCCGGGGAATATTTTTCTGCGGCCACGCGCGTGTTTATACGTTTCCGTGGCTGTTGGGGGAGCAACATTTTCGGCAAGCATCAATATACAGAGCACGAAATTCCAGGGTGGAGAGGACGAGACGGGACGAGACGGTCGCCGAAACTGATACACCGAAAGACAAAGGGTGGTGGAGGAGGGTAGAAAAGGAGAGGGGAGTAGAGAGGGGCCACCAAGTAGAAAGACATCCAGAGCGAGGGTGTATCTTGCCAGCCACCATACATCATGCTTGATGTCGGATCCGATTCTCATATTGTACCTCCATACGTGGATAGATAGATTTCTGTCCCGTGGTTTGACGAGGCCAGAGCGCATTCACGCATTCAGCACGAGCCTCCACGTGTGATAGATTGCCCGGACGCAAATCGAAGATGCTTCTTGCTGTCGTTTGACCGATGAGCCGAGTCATCTGTCCGACTTACCGATTGGACGACTGCTGGACTCCTCTGGGAATGATTAAACTGCTTGATTTATTGATTCATTGCTTGATTTTGTGTTTAGAATTTTATGCGAAATTTGGTTAAGAATGGTTGAGAATATTGTACATTTTGTGTTTCAACGATTTACCCACCGAAAGTCTATTAATAGGATTTTCAATAATTGCGTTCTACCAAATGATAGCATTTTTCATTTACAATTAGAATCTGAAATGAAACTATTTGATGAAGTTATCGAGGGTGACTTGTTAGGTTCGCAATGAAAATTGCTGTTGCTATCGTTCCATTACAAAAGTGTTTAGCCGGTCGGTAATGTGTTAATATTGAAGTTTTCGGGTGTAGATCTGTTTTCTCTGGGGTTCTGGGTTATTCATCAATTTCCAAGAAGATTCTGTGACCTGTGGAACGGCGCGGTATTAAGTAGTCCATTACGCAGTGGCGGGAAATCGTGTCGTTATAGGTTGCGAAAAGACGGCCGCATTTTCCAAGCCATAAAAATCGGATATTGCGAGAATTATTCAGGATAATTTAAATTGAGACGGTGGTTCCAGCACGGCGCTGGATTTCCCGCGGAACCGCGCTACGAAAACAAGGATATAAATTATGTACAGATAGGTGACGTAATTTAAATCGCGGCTCCCGCGCCGATACCGCAATTTTCGAGCTGTCTGTACGCTTCGTAAAATTCAAATCGACCTGTGTTAGGCGAACCGCCCTTCTCGACGAACCGACTATAAAACGATGCTCCGAGTCGTTTGATAAATTAACTGTCGGGTAATCGTTCGTTTCAGCTGCTGCTGATGGAATCGACTGATGGGAAACTATTTTTCCTATTATGGGATAATTATTTATTTATTATAAACAAAATGAGATCCTTTTACAAAACTGTTAACAATAATAAAGAAGAAAAAAATATAAGACAACGCGTTTAACAAAAACAAAGAAGGGACATGCACAATCGACATGGTATCGTCGAATCAACTCGATTTTAGTATGAGAAAGTTTCAGCAGAAGATCATGGCTGACCTATTATTGATTTTCTTCACTTGCTGTTTCCAAGTGAAACGTGTTTCGAAGCTACCAGAAAATAATCCAAGGATATTTAGGATTGAACGGAACATCGAAACGATGCATCACCGATGGAAGGATCGATATCGAAGCAAGAAAGAGTGGAATGTCGACAAGGAAACAGGAAGGGGATAAAGTCCACCACAAGGGAGCAGTTTGAGAACCCCGATGGCGTAGCCGAAGCGGGCCGAAGTTAGGATATGTCTTTGATTAACGACCGCGACACTGGATATATATATATAGAGAGAGAGAGAGAGAGAGAGAGGGAGGGAGGGAGAGAGAGAAAGTACGTACCGATCAAAGCCCTCAGACGCACTCGGTAGCACCCCGCTAACAATAAGAAATATCGCCGCGGGTAATTTATTATCGATAGCAAAAAGCGTCAGTGGCGCATCCGCCGGGACGCAGGGCGCCACTGTCTGCAACCGAACGGTCTCACCGTCCACGGTATTACGGATGGCTCCTATTTATTAAGTGTATGACGATCTTCTGTTCACCATTCGTCTCCTTCTCTTCGAATCCAATCCGTAACCCCTTCGAAATTCTGCTTAAAAAGCTCTAGCCCGTTTCTTCTTGATCAGAAACGATGTCGAAAGAATCGTTTGAAGCAGTTTGTTGGGATGACGAGGTAGGGAGATGAAATCTGTATCTTATGTTCAATAAGTGTTTATTGAATCTCCACTACGCACGTGGAATTAACGTACATCAGTTGTGACATCAGTTGTGAAAAAAGACCGTTTGCTCCTTAGTGTGGTTCGTGCATTTCATTGTACACTCCAATATTGTTCGAAACATCTGCAACTCTTAGATCAATTTCTCCCAATAGCCAAGGTCCCGAAGAAGCATTTCCAACACGATCGCAATTACTCACCCCTGCAGCACGTTAAATTCCACGGCAGCAAGATGACACACGTTTCCCCGCGACAGCATTCAAACCATCTCGAATTTAAATAAATCCACCGCGAGGCATTCTGTGCCCGATAAGGTTCCATCCGTCAACAGGATATTACGTTTCCCGGTAAACCAATGATATATCAGTCTCCCCTAGCAAAGACAGCCTCCGTCCGCCCCCGCAGCCAACGTCCCAGGTCCGCGGTGACGTGCCTTCAGCCTTTCTCTGGAATCCCAAAGAAACCGAGAACCGCGCGCGGCGCGGGGTTACATATCGCGGAGAATTTATATTTTAAATCGAGTCGCATTAGGATGGGGCCGCGTTTAGACGTCTCCGTTCTCTCCCTCCGCCTCCGCCTCCGCCAAACCCCCCGCGCCAACGGAAGAGAATGCACGCGCTTGGTTTCCGCATCAGACGCCTGTAATAACGTAATAAATAGAAAGTTTACAAGCGACGGCCACCGCCGGCGCATTCTTGCCGAGAGGGGGCATTATGCTTAATGTTTGACGCCGCTTCCCTTTAACAACCGTGACACAGGGCCACCCCCTTAACACGTGTGCTCTACCGGGGGAGGGCCCTGTTCTCTCTTTCTCTTTCTCTTTCTCGCGTCGCGCGTCGCGCGTTCCCTTTTGTGTTTGGACTTCGGACTGCCGAGCACCGAGACGTTGGATGACTCGTTTAATCGCTCTCAATGCCGTTCTCCGTTGTCTTCGCAACGAGCTGCAAAAAGTATGAGTCTGGTCCGAGAGAGCCTGCGCTCCCATTATTCAACCCCTAACTACACACTGTATTCGTAACATTTTTGTTGGAGGATATCGACTCGTAACGTTAACGCTTCAAAGAAATTATTTCACGATTACGAGAACTTTACATTCGTCGCTACTCTACAGTGTCTATACGTCGGCAACAATAAAATTGAATTTTCTCTCGGTTCGAAGAATTTTTTGTCGGGCGGTTTCGCGGGAAAGGAGAGCGTTTCACAGAGAAGGAAATGAATTCGCGCGTAGGAATGCCAATCGCAGCGGCTGTTTAGGCCATAGGTAATATTAAACGCGTGTTTTTAATTACTTCTGGAATGTCGGAACCGGTGGAAAAGTGAACAGGGACGCAGTGAACAGGGTGACCGTCGCGGACGCGGGATGCACGCGATGCGTGTTGCACCGCTGAAAAATCGTTGTCCGCGTAAACGCACGGCCCGTTAAGTACGGCCTACGCTGAAAAATAACCCGGCAAATTGAATGGAGGCGACGGCACAGCCTGTGGGAAAAGGGGTGCGGGGTCCGCCAGACGATGTAAAGAGGGTGAGTTCTGATGGTCGGAATAAAAATTCGGCGAGGTTGCCGACGACGAGACATTGTACTTGTCACCCCACCGCGATTCGGGCTTTTATAAGCGGACCGTGAGCCTTTTGTGGCCGAAAAATACGCTGGTCTGAATGTTGCTTGCTGATCGATGCCCACCACCATCTTTGACTAGAAATTCCCCCACTGCGCGGCCGTCGTTTACCACGGAATCTCTCTCGTCGTCATCGTCATTCTCCACTCCAATCAACGGCCCCGCTAAAAATTCTCCACAATATCCTTTTATCATCCTCAACAAAATATTTATTCACAATACGCGCATTAGTTCACAATCCTGTGATTAAACGTCTGCGCTGCTTATAAGTAACCGAAACAATATAATTCCTTTCTATCGTATGCGAGTACAATGAATTTTCTATTTTCCTGTTTTTCTCAATTCACTTTTTTCTCGAAGCCTGAAGACAATCGACGCGGCGCGGCGGCATCGCAGTCGAAAATGATTGATGACGTTCGTTCCCGCTGAGTCGGCAGGCGGCAACTTTCACGGCAGGATTTCAGACAACTATCTTTTTGTCCTTATGAAACATTTATGACGCTCCGGCGCTGCGTAACTTCCAGCTTAAAGTGCGTCTCGTACGTTTTTCTTTGGCTTGTTTCTCGATACGGGTCGCAACTTCCTCTCGTTCCTTTTTCGTCGCGGTTATAAGAGTTTTACCGCGCGGCCCACGGCCGCCCCGGAATTCGTTACTGGAACTGATTAAAAGTTGTCACCGGTATAAGCTGCTTGAGAAACAAGTTTTGCAAACATTTACATAGGAAAACTCCGGGCTAGTCAATTAGGTGGGGCCAAGTTAACGGAGCTCAACGGGGCTCGTCCGTCTCTATGCAACCGTAATTTCATCGCTTAATCAGAGCGAATCTGATCGGATCGTTGCTGAATCCGTAACGCAATCAGCTCGGAAATCATTCGCTGCAATCATCAGGACATCTTCAAAGCTCTAGCGATCCTTGAAAGTGGTTAAACATTAATAAAAGTATTTCGAACCTTCTTGGGAAGTATATAAGTAATTTTATGTCGAGTAATAGTATATCAAGTATATAAGCAATTTTAGGTTCGACAACTCTAATTCAAATTCTACAACTCTAGCTGATAGTTCTCGGGAATCAACCTCAAAAGCCTTCGAACATCCCGTGTCTAAGGCAGGGCCCGCTAGATAGCTTTACCGATGAGTCCTCTAGCGGGTCTAAGATGAAACACCACCTTTCTTTAAACATTTGAATAGCAAAACGTGGCCTGAAGCACTTAGATTGAAATCCGAATCGACGCGTTTGGGTATGCTGACAAACATTGCTAGAGTTGTAGAATTTGACCGAACCGTTGCGTCGCTAAAATTAATTCCAATTATCCAATCTTCTTGGGAAGGATCGTACAAACTGAAAACAGTCGGTGAAAGTTCGCCGGTTCGATAGAGGTGCAAAGTCGAGCCGATCCTCTCGCGGAGTCATGCTCGCGAGCCGTCAGTGACACAACTCTCGGAAGCTTACCTGTTACATCCAGCCCCGAAATTAACGCGGTTGTACCGTGAAGAATACGCTTGTATCTGCTGGCAGATGCACACGCGCGCGCGCGCTCGGAACTCGCGAGATATTTTACAATTACTGCGAAATCCATTAAGGCGAACCGAAACAGCTCCGCGGCCGGAGTTCCATCGCGCGCGTACGTGTGGCTGCGCAGATATTCCGGATGCGACGAGAAGTTCTTGCGAAGTTATACGGGGCTCTCTCCTCTCTTCGTCCTCTCTCCAGGCAGGGCTAAGTCCCGCCTCGGGAAACACGCCCCGAGTAACGCGCGTTATTTATTTATTTATTTCGAGCCGCAACGGACGCCTCCATGAATCCCATTTTGCGGTTCACTGCTCTCCGCGCGCGGCTCTCGCAGCGAATCTCCGCCCGGCCTCCTCGTACGTTCTCCTCGAATTACACCGTCCATGTTACTTCTTTTCAGGGCCCTCTGCCCTCATCGAATTGCCCTCCGCTTGCTCCCACAATCCCGCTAATTAAAGGACCGCGCCGTACAACGTGTTGCAAAAGCCGGTAACAAAATCCTGGCGAACGTGGACTCGAACGAAATCGTTCTGTCAGTGTCGTCAGAACTTTTATGGTGTTAAGATGCGTTTCGCGATATTATTAATCTCACAAGCCTGATAGAGAAATCGAATTTGAAATAACTGTGACTCATGTTAGCGAACAGATCCGTTTATTTTGACGGTGCGAACTAGACTGACTGAGACGATAGAGGAAAATACATACATTTAAATAGAACGAACTCAGGCGATTTGTACATAAGACAATTACAAAGTTTCGCGCTAACGTATGGCAATCTTGAATTTTCTTTGAAACGATGTACGAAAACAATTGAAAAATTAGACATTTTTAGAGAAAGGATTTGTCTGACCTATCATTGATCCGCATCACGTGCTAATGTGAAATTTCTCAAAAAGAACGTGCAATGTATCGTCAAAAAGATCGCCTCTCTTGTATCCGAATTTCGTATTGTATGTTGCCTTAAATGATCTATTTCTTGCAACCGATGCGACAATTTTTATTTTTATTGTCCATAAAGATCCGCAGTCTACTCATCACCTTGGAAGTTTCTGAAATCGAAGCTCCGAAGTTCAAAGCTTCGAAGTTTGAATCTTTTGAGTCTTCGAAGGGAAGTAACAGGCCCAGTTAAAATAGGGCGAGGGGTTAAACCAAGACAGAGTCCCGGCCTCCAGTCCTACGCGTCGTTAAAAGAAGAGGAATTGTTCTGACTTGTATTCGAACGAATAGCTCGTGGAGAAGTTGGTCCCGCAGACGGCCGGTATTTAAGTCGCCTTGTACGATATCTGGCCAACGCACCATTCATCCGTGAGTACACGGAAGGTACGTTAGTCGTAGTCGCAGACACACATTTCTGCGAGCTGTGGCCCCACGGTGCTCGACAACGAGTTTATCTCTGTATCTTTCGGATGTTAGACGACCCTTGGTATTTCCTGCAGTTAGTTTCCAGGGCGCGACTCCGTGTGATTTCGAAGGGTGCGTGTTTCAGGCCCATGTTTCCTTGTAATACATGCTCAGGTAGGCACGTGCACAACCGTACGTTCCAACGGCGGAACACCGGAACACCGTAGCGGCCGTGTACACGTACGCTTGGATAGAGTTCCCCTGAATCTGGCAATTTCATAACCGGGAGTTAAAACCGCAGCACGAATGTCGTATCTTAGCCCCGGAGAAACGCCTCCGTCCCCTAACCGGAGAGAGAGAGACTTTCAGCCCGCTTTTCCATGCCGCCCTGGTTATTATTAACAGCCCAAGTTTCATTTTAGATATCTGGCCGTGAGTGATTCTCGCTGCTGCTGCAACCAGTGCTCCCGCGCTGGTTTTACGGCTCCCCGTTGTGCCACCGACTTCGCGCCTTCTTCCTCTAGAATTGTTTCTAGATATTTATTCAATTCTACCTTGTAACATAGTTAGAAACGTATTTTCCATCGCATGTGAATTTCCAGGCTGTGAATTTTTCTGTAATAATTCAAGTTAAGAATTGAAGTTTGTGTTTGAGGAAACAGAATGATTGTAACGGAATCATAGGTAGTGGAAGAAATAGAAGTAGTCGCAGCCAGCGCCTGGTCACGTCCGCGCGTGTGTTCCTAATAACGAAGAAGGATTAAAACTTGGCTGGGTAGTATTTTAATTCCCGACCGTTATCGCCCCGGTAGCCAGGGTCAGTAGCAAAAGATACATGTAAGTTGACCCCGCCCTCGAGACCTCTCTGGACGCTTATGAATATTAATTTCGCCCCGTTACCCCCGTCCACAGAAGCCACCCCCCAACCGAAAACAGACCCGACAGGAACAAATTAGATCTTTCCTTCCATACATTTCCCTTTTATTCGTGCGGTTCCTCCTGGACCGGTCTGAATTCTTCCCCATTCAACAGCCACGTGCCTCTGACGTGACGCGGCTTGCTAATCGAAACGCCCGTTACCGACTAATTCAAATATAGAGAGCACGTTGCGCAAAAAAAAAAATGTTGCAAAAAAATTCTGGACACGATGATACAGTAATCAGTCGGAAGTTTTATACACATTTATTTGCATTTATTTGCGTTTAAGTTTTTTGATATTTCTCCGAAGTCAAGGGACTAAGAGGGAGCGTTGTTTACATTTTTTCTTACTGCAGGTGTCTCCGATGAGACGCGTGTGCGCGTGTACCGGTCGAGGCGTCCGAGACGCGGATCAGTTGTATGTTAACCGTTGGCCCACTAGGCAGCGCGTGTCAAGATACTCAATTTCGTAATACTTAATCATCCCCTAATAATCCCGTTACTTTTGGTTCCATTTGAACAACATTTGGATGAAACACAGACTGCAGATGTTTCTGTAAACGATCGAAACAAGGTAGAGGCCTGATCGAGTCCTGAACGGAGGAACCTGACAGTCCAGCAAACATCATTAATCGAGTGGTTGAGTGGTGAAGTTGCGATAGGTGGGCCACGGGGTCTGTTCTCGAAGACAGGGACCAAAGGTGGATGAGCTGGCAGTTCCTGGCAGTATACAATTAGTCGTCGAGTATTAATCCTGGCCGGTAGCCGTTGCCCCGACAGGATATTATGGTCCCGCAGGCAGTAACAATGAGGATTATATGGGGAAAACGCTTCGATAGCGTTTCTAATAGAAGCTGTGTGCCCCTTGTCTGTCCTCCTCCGCCGAAGGTAGTTACAGGGTGCGGCTGTTCCCGTAAACGTTCGCCCACGGACTGACTTAACTTCGCCTGGCAATAATAAAATGATATAGGAGGCGAAATATGCATTTAAATTATCGCTCCGCGATAATAATTTGCATACCACCGCCGCGGCACCTCGCCGCCACTTCGATGCCGCCCGGTTCGCTTAGTTTAGCCCCGTTTAATTTAAATAATACTTCTCAGCGCGGGGGAGAGCACGGCTCTGCCAAGATATACATAAAATCGCCATAACATTGTAAATTATAACTGATACGGCTTATATCGCGGCGAGAGTGCGAGAGAGGACGCTGATTCTCGTTCCTCCTTCGACCTCCTGTCCTCATCTCTGCCTACCCCTCTTTTTCTTCTCGGTTTCTACGACGCTCGCCAACATCCTTCTTCAACTCCTTTTGTTGTCGAGACGCTTCTGGACCGCTACGCGCGATTATGAAAACTTCAACGGCCCCCGGTTGCCCCGGAAAATCGCTCTAAATAGTATGCGAAATCATTACTGCGGGGTATGAACGATGAGGCGTTTGGAAAACAGAAATTTATAATAGTAGCTGGTCCCATTGTTTCTTCTTCTATATTACTTTAACGTTAAACCTCAGTCACGCGATAGATTTTACGTATTTTACTTTGGAATGATTCGTGAGTGAACATTTCTCTGTGTACAATTTCCACGATAAACGTTTAATACAACGATTAAAGATTCTGATCAAACAGATCGAAGGTCCGTGGAATATGTGTATACAAGGATTGCAAACAGATGCAAAGATTGCTCCCCTATGGTGTGATCGAAGAAAACAAAGGCGTGCGGTAATTGACCGGGGTGGCAGAAAGATAAGAAAGGTGGCAGCGCAAACAATGCAGTATAAATAATAGGGTAACGATGAAAACTAATAGGCTTTCCAGTGCAACGGTGAAACGGCAATTCGTTTTGGGTCTGGACGACACCCCGTTAATGAATCGACGTAATCAGGGGGTGTGGGGTCAAGCGACGAATGACAATCGAGTTTTGTATTAATGTCCCGAGCATGGCCGCACCCATGGTCCCTGCGCGCCGCGTATACGACAGTCACCATCAGCCTGATCGTTCGTTTAATCAAGCGAGCCGCTAACACGATTAACTTATTGCGTATTCTCGTCATTCCGTGCACGTGAGACACGAATCAGCGATACACGTATACGCAATGTCCATTACCGCTTCTGCCTCTATCCATCGTCTCCTCTTTATCTTCCCTCCTTAATTTTCTTTTTCCCTTCCTCTCGCTCTCTTTCCCTGTTTACCCACCTGTCGCGTTCATACGGTCCCCGTCTTTTCGACGAATCATTGGGCGCGTTTCGCCGATTTGATCAAGCCAATTCGGTTTTTTCTAATTAAACCAGGCTCTTTTTTATCGTCCAAGCCTTTCGTGATGGCTATACTTTCAGCTGGACTCGCTGACTCACTTGTTGCTGTTTTGTTGTACTTCTTCTGCCGGTGTGACAAATTAATCGACTTCATTTTCGAAAATATTAAATATAATACAATCTTTTCGGAGACGGCTCAAAATTGAAAATTTTCCAAATGGCAGATGTTGCTGATTATGATTTCATCGGAACATAATAGACTTGGGAATTAATAGGTGGAAAGAGAAGATGCATTAATTTTTTCGTTATTTCCAGTGTCGATAGTTTTCCATTTTAAAGCCGCCTCCGATAGAGATTGTATTATGTTTAATATTTTATAAAATGGAAATTATTTCATACTTTATAGTGCATTTTTTTATTTTCTTTTCGAAGTCGATTTAATTCTTTTTATTCCATTTTCATTCATCCAGGAGAATATACACAAATTGTGACTGCAATTGTTTCACGAGTCTTTAGAAAATCGATACTTCGTTGGATTCAGTAAAAAAAAAATGTTTCCGCGTCGCTGTAAAGCTTTCATATTTCCTGTAATGAACCATAAAGAGGTCAGCCATCCTCGTGCCAGGATTCAAGCGCGAAGAACCTCGGCGCCAAGGTCTGCCTGCGTGGACACTGGCTTGCCATAAACGAGAATACCCATATCCGCTGGACGTTGTACACTTCATGGTGTATAAAAGTCGGCAGACAAGAAACCAATAAACATTCTTCCACGTTCTGAAGTTTTCCAGGTAAATTAATAGTCCTCGATCAAGTTCGACGATCGTGTCGTTTAAAAGAGATCATATAGAATTGACGAAAATCTGTGGCAGAAAAAATGTTAGGTCCTGGAATGATGTAAATCAGCTTAGAGTGCAGAGGGTTGCAACTCGGATGCACTTTGAAGAAACTAAATAACTACGTCTTGATTTAACACATTACCGCCTGTTTATTATTGCATAATATTGAAAAATCCACTCTGAATAACGTCATCTAATAATATTTTGGTACAGTAGAATTATTGAAAATGCTATTAATAGGCTTTCGGTAGGTAAAGTGTTGATAACGATTTGTAAATTCCACCATATATCGATATGTCTCTTATCGATACTCTTATGGTGAAACGCGTTTCTAGGCCGGAATAAAAGACGAACAAAGTGAATGTCGGAATCAAATGGTCGAGGATGGACGATGCAGGTAATTCCTGGTGCGGGTGGTAGGGGTGCCTGGTCAGTTCCGGGGTAACTGCATTTTCAAAAGTGTACGCAAGCCGTCGGTTTATGCGACGATGAAAGTATGCGTCCCGGGGGCCGAGAGGCGCCAACGTCCGGGTGACATAAGCGGGGTCTGCGCGCACATAAACGCGGGGCCGAGTCGTGTGTGCAACTACAATGTAGGGAATCGGTAGGTGGGAAGGTCAAGCCTCTGGACACGTCCAGAGAGCATCGGCTTGGCCCCATGGCAAAACAGAGGAGCCGGAGGAGGCGGCTGGAGGAATGATATCATCGACGGTGTTGGCAATGGGGGACGATATAGAATTTTAATATAGTGCTTTACGAGCGCGATTGTCCGCCATTTTACGGCCGCTATAGGGCGGCCATTTGAATTCTTAGATCTGCATACTTTGCGGAATTGCGTGGTCCGGCTGGCACGACGATGGGCGAACGCCACGGACCGGCACCATCAACCACCCTGCAGTTTCTACCGCTGTTTCTGTCGTTTTGTGGCACCCTTCGGGCTCCAGGCATCCCTAGCCTCTCTATACTGCTGCCGTAAAATATCGGCAGTTTCATAAATAATTGGTTTTTACGCGAGGATCTTTCTTGCCGCTGCACCATTCCCCAGGAGTCCCGAACCTGAACTTTTACTACTTTTATATGTTACTAATCGCGTTACGTTGATTTTATTCGTACACGAATCGAATCTGTGGGTTCTTCGAGATTCCTATTGGAATCTTTTAGGAAAATCGGACGGAAAACAATTCCCTAGTAGCATAAAATATTGTATACACAATCATATAATATTAAAAAGAGATTCAATCTTTTTTTAATATTCAAATATACATACAATATTTGGTTTGTATTAAGTAACACATATTTCTTTTTAAATATGCAGAAAATATCTATTTCATGTTACGAGATCAAATATTTTTTTCCAATATACAAATAATATTTGTTTCATATTATGAAAAAAATATTTCTTTCTCATTATAAAACAAATCTTTGTTTAATAGTAGAAATATAATATTTTTTCCTAATATATAGATAATGGTTGTCCTTGTACATTGTACATGTATACAATATTCCGATCCAATATTTTTCTCATATGAAAAATTTTGGCTTAAAAAATATTTTTCCAATATTTGAAAAGAATATCCATTTAATATTTTTCTGCTACTAGGCTATAGATCATGAAATATCCTATAGTTTCTACATTCTATTCCAATAAAGATACCGTTCCGCGGAATTAGAATTTTTATCGATCTATTAGTGAACTCAGATGGCACCACGGCTGAGATGACCTAATAATGACGGGATTTCGAGTCACGTTGCATCAGGCAAATGACCGAGGGGTGAAATTCCCATTTGATTATCATAGAATTTCCGTTCCTTCGATCCTCCCGTCCGACGAATTATTAATTTTTCTCCCGGCACGTTTGCCTCCGGTTTTCAGCCGGCGGGCATAATCAGGCTGTTTGCCAGCGCGAGAGTGACTTACGGTCGTTATTATCGCCCCGGATAGTCGTTCGGATCATTTCGTAGCGAGATAAATGCCGACGTAAGCGCGGCAAGATGACGAATACGCCGGGGCTTTATTGATACCAGATACATGGGATTTTATTGCGCCGTTACCGTCCGGGAATTATGGGGCCGGTTTAAATTCTCAATTCCCTTCGTTGTCTTATTAGAATCATTACCGAGGACTTATTGCCTGGCGCTCGAGAACAACCAGGAACGTTTAATCGGGCCGTACACGATCGAAATTCTGCTCGATAACTGCCTGCCTCCATGAAACTTTTCTCTCAAATGTTGCACCAACGCGGTCTGACTTTGCTGCGAGTTCGATACTGCACTTGTAATTGTTATTACATCGGATTAATATTGCTTCCAGTTTTGATCACTAATGCTTTGACATGGAACATTGGTTAAATTGTATCACTCTTTCCAGCCTTTCGAATTTCTTTCCATTTTTCCATGACTTTTTTTCTGGTGATTACATAAATCATATACTATAGAGCTCAATTAATGCGTAAACTGAAATTTTTTAAAATTGCGACATGTAACGTTTTTCTTTACAATGACAGATATGTATATCGCTTGCTTGGCTAGGAACATGTCTTGGACTTACTTAACAGGTTAGCGACGCGAGACAACGTCGGAGAAAACTGAAATTCCAGAGAACGCGTCGAGACGCGTGCAGAGACGTCAATAAAACGTGCCGAAAGTTCCACGAAAGAGTGTGTAAGGATTAGTGGAAAACGGGGACGGTAAAGGGTGTCGGAGGACGACAGAGAGTGTAGGAGGGTGGTAAAAGCACTGGGGGAGGGGAGGTGAGGGTGAAAAGGGTGAGGGTACCGGGATTCCCGGGTCCCAATGCCGACAGCGGCGCCAGTGCCGCGCGAGGCTGTAATGCGTTATTAATGAACACCAAGAATTTCATTAAAGATTGTTTGTATATCAAACTGTCCACTAAATTATGCCCTATAACCCCCGTGGCGCCTTCCCGGGCCTGGAAACTATTGGCTGCGACCGCGGGTTTGGCGCCGCCTTTCGCACCTAACTAGCGATCCGCGTTGGCGAATCTTCCGGAAAACGGTTTATGGAATTTCATACTTAATTTTGTCGGGCGACTGGCCTGTCAAATCGGCCGGCGAACGGTAAGAAGAAAGATTGAAAGCGAGAACAAAACGATGGGGCGATGGCGGTGTCGTTGTTTTCCTGGCGTGTTGTTGTTAACACTCTGGGATGCCATCAGTCAGGCTGCCCTCTCGGCAAAGTCAGTTATTTCACGACCTTTGGAACATATATTATTAGAAGGGACGATATAGGTAAGTAGAAACGCGCGACCGAGCCCCGGGTGAAAGCAAGAAGGATGATCGCTACGGAGAAAGAGGGAGAGGTCGAATGGCAAAATGGGCTAGCAACGATGCCAGAGGGAAAGAGACGGAACGAACAGGCATGACGCGTCGAATGAACGGTCAGGGGGAAAGAGAGGAAGAGACCGGGTAGACGCGGTGGGTTGGGAGATACAGTTAATCGTTGGGAAGCTATTAACTTCGGACTGGAATGCCCCATAGCGCCTCATTTCGTTCAATGCAAATTTACACCCGACGTCGACCACCTAACGGGCCTCTCCCTACCTCTTTCTCACTGAAAACGCCGCGTATACCGGGTGTTTCTTCGTGTATCGGCATTGATCCTCAACCGGTCAATGATTATTCCTCATTTTCCTCATCGATCCATTCGATATCAGACAGACGCTTCGAAAATCAACATTCAGCCACTGAGGACGAAGCACGAGCGTTCTACCGTCTGTATTTAACAAGCTTGAAATTCTCTATACTAGAGCAACGTCGGTCAGATATAGAGACCAAGTAGCCTGAGCCCATCTATGGTCAGACGGGGGGCACAGTTTTCCCAGTTAGGTTACCAATGGCTAGGAACTGTAATAGGTTACAGAAGAGGGCCGTGAGACCTTTCGGACCGGATATGCTACTGTCAGAGACATCCGAAGGATTTGCGAATTCGAAGACTATATCTAATTGAAATTCTTGGAGGGTAATGGTCTAAGTAGTCAGCGAAGAAGCTGCTTGAACTTATCCAATTTGGTTGTCTCTCGTAGACGATCAACGTCGTAATCGGTGACCCGCTTCGTGGCTGCTCGGTGAAACTTGGATCCTTCTAGCGTCACCCTTTCCTACTCCTGATCGTCCCACCTCGGCTGTTGTCTTATTAGTTTAGAACTTAGGCTTAATATAAAGTTGCGTGTGTCGCGAGCGATGGAGGTCTCCACGGAAGATGGTGGGAATTCCATTGCTCGCGCGTACCTGCCGTTATCAATCGATCGTTCGTCCTCGAATCGATCAAGGACCTTCTGAACTTATTAGAATTGTTAAAGGAGGAAATAAGAAATGCTCGTTCGGTTCCAGCACCTCCGGACAAATTTTTATTTTGCACAAGGATTGATATAACAAACGAATGGATGGGAATTAGAGCGAAGCAACGAGGTAGCGCCTGATCCCCAGAATCCACGTCTCGTGTCACAGAGAAGTTTCTCTCGGTCCAGCCAGCCGCGGCGCGTTCAAGACCAATATGTCTCGGCAAAGTGAAACATCCTCGGTGGCGTGCATCTTAACACGGAAAATAACGCGTGCGGAGGAAGCGACCGATGACAAACGGCCAGGTAACGGATGCTCAAGATACACATAGTTAACACAGGGCGGTGGGGCTCCGGCTAACGACGACTGATGCGGCCACTATATAATTTCAAAGCGCGCACGCAACAGACGCGCGGGAACGAAAACCGGCGGCGTGGCGACGCGTTAACGCCTTAATATGGACAAATGTCGGATTACGTCTCGGATGAGGTTTGCTTTGCATTATTCGGATAACGGGCTAGTTTGCCATCTTTGCTTCTTCCTTGTATGTACTCTCTCGCAGGTTTACCATTTTTCCACTCGCGTTTACGCTTCCGCTACGATGCCCGCTAAAAATCACACTGTTCATTAATTACATAATTTAGTATATTATGCACTTTCGAAACTGTTCGTCCAACTCCATGCGTCAAATCGAAGGTATTCTTGTAACGTTAGTATGCACAGTCATGTACGCGTTGCTAATAATGCCATATGGGGTTTTGCAGTTAAAAAAACAAAAAACAAGTTGGCGAGTTTTAAGAAGAGTTCACACAGACGTCCGACTGACTGACATTTCTCGGCAAGACTCCGTCCCGAAACGGTGGAGTTAATGATGCCGATTTGACAGTGAGAGAGAAAGAGAAAGAGAGAGAGAGAGAGAGAATCACGGGGAGCAGGGGCGTCGTTGGAAAAGAGGGTCACGGAATGAATGTGTTCACATTATAAACCCTCTGTTCTTTTAATTTCTTCAAAGCGCTTCTCTCTACCGGGCGACACCTTGCTCCTCCCCTCTCTTCGACCCCCACCCCCTCCGAATTAATAAGGCGTCGACGATGCGACGTCTCTTTTTCATCTTCTTTTTCTTAGTTCTTCACTCTCCCCTAAACAGAACCGGGTACAGACAGACTGGAGCAAAGTGAATGAGAGGAACTCTCGGCGAGAGGATAACAGAGGGAGGAGCACTCTCTTACCGGTGCTTAACAGTGGGACGAGATGAGCTGCCGTTAATAAATGTGTTTCTAACTGCGGGGACAGGGAAGAACTGTCTTTGCCCGTGTTGCATACCGCCGACGTCCCTCCGGAATAAGTCTTAATGAAAAGAAAACTTTTAAACGCGCTAGACCTCCCGATCCTCCGTCGTGCGCGGATTTCACGCTGCCTCCGAGGGACGAGGATAGGGGGACAGTGATTGAATCGAAGCAACCTTGGAGGAGTTCGTGTTTTCTGGCTTGTTCCAGCTTTTTCGGTTCGAGTTTATTTCTTGCCGGGGACTGTCTGAACTCTAGTAGAACTGTATTGGAAATGGGTGTTGATAAATGCACACTGGTACTTTTAAAATAAAACTACCCTAGTAGCATAAAATATTTTATACACATTCATATAATATTAAAAATAGATTCAATCTCTTCTTAATATTTAAATATACATACAATATTTATTTTATATTAAGTAAGAATTATTTCTTTTTAAATATGCAGGAAATATCTATTTCATGTTACGAGAAAAATATATTTTTTTTAATGTTATATGGATCTTTATTTCATATGAGAAGTAGAATATTTTTTTCTAATATACAAATAATATTTATTTCATATTATGAAAAATATGTTTTTTTTCTCATTATAAAACAAATATTTTTTTATTATTAGAAATCGACTCCTAGACACATGATTGTTGTCTTCGAAATTTGTACAAGTATTAGAATAAAAATCGAGCAGTGTCGAAGAAGAATTTTCTTAAGGGACAAAAGTTGGTCGGATTGCGAGAAGAGATCCGGAAAAGATCGAGTCGATGGTTTCGGTTCCGTGGTTCGTCGTCTTGGCGGAAACTACCTCCGGGGTAAAAGAATAATTGCCCCTTGATACGCGCCGATACCCCACCCGCGGGGATGCCGACGCGTAATGATGTTCGCGTTCGCGAACTTAGTTCGAAATTAAATATCAAGGCGGGGGTATGAGGGTGGTCGGGACCCTGGTGGACGAAAGGGGATGTTAAAGAGGAGTCTCAAGGGCGATACGGGGTGCAAGGGGGATTGGTCGTGCACCTGCCTTTTTCCCGGCAACCGCCGTGATAAAAATCAAACTGGAAAACAAACGAGAAGTAGGATCGTATTATAAAGTTTATTAATCGATAGACGATGCGAGGGTGAAAGTGGAAGTTATGGGGTTCAGGAATATCTCGTTACCGCGGGAAATTAAAATTGTAATGCTGCACGAGCAACGGGGAAATTTCGCTCGCGACGATATCGTTGGAGTTAGAGCAAAGATGAAGTTTATAAAAATTGTTTCAGAGGCGGAAGAATCTCTTGGTCGGCCGGGTGAATGTTTAAGGGATCAAACCGGTTATTTGTTTATTTTTTCTTCATGTATTGAGTGTTTTCTTTTATTTGTGCTTCAGAAACTTCGTCCCACGGATCCGCCGATCTTCGAAGTTAAAAATCTAGTAATCAACGAGACGGGAACACAGCTCGCACTATGGGGGAACATGGGGATAGTTCTGATGGAGTTACCGAAACGATGGGGCAAGGACGGGATGTTCCAAGGTGGAAAGAACGAGATACTTTGCGTGTGAGTAGCTTCTACATGTCCAGAAATTTTTGCAATTTAATTACGGCTCAACTTTCGTGGAACACGTGTCTACAGTAGAATAAGGCTGTTTTGGTCAGACAAGAGCAGCTCACCGTGCAAACTTAGAAATCGAAAGCGCACGATTCGGTGGCGATTAAAAGAATAGGGGTGTCAGCAGGGGAGGAATCAATCTCGCGTAGCCGGCGGGGGAGTTTACAGACGAAGAAATCCGGCAGCTAAAAACCGAGATAAGGTAGACCGCGAATAATAAATCGCACTATCTGGCTTCCTGCACCTCCGTGGCTCCTGCGGGCGTCCTAATATCCTGTAATTAAGAGGGTGTTACGATGACGCCCGAACCCCTTTGGCCTCCCTCTTATGGAATTAAGGTGGCTTTACTCGGTTAGTTTTCAAAAGTTCCAGGCCCGGAAAGCACCAAGCTGAATACTAACCGCCTCATCAACGACACATGCCACACCGGGACTACTGCCTCGCGTAACATTACCCTTTCGCGGGCTTCGTCACCGCGTCTCCTCGTTCTCGCTCGCGTCTAATCTTTCGGGTGATTAGAACCTGACGCAATTAGCCGCGCCGCGGTCGACGAGATTACGCGACCGCGCTTTTCCAAAGCTTTCTTATTCGTGCCTGCCTCCTCTTCTATCCCGATCCGTACGATCCACGTCGCTTTACGAGCAACACGTTGATCGACTCTGAACGCGTCTGCTTATTCTCAACTGCAAAAACGGGCTGTTCAGTTTTAAAAATTTTTTTATTATTATTTAACGTCGCTTTTTGAATTCTTATGTTTTATGTTAATTCTGGTTCACTCCAGGCCAATTCTCTTGTGCATAAAGATCCGCTGATTCAGGTCCAAGCTGAAACTCTCGGACCTTGAATCTTTCATTCAAGTTTAAGACTTCGAAATAACAAATGTTTGTTAATGGAATCGCTCGTACCGCACTATGATCATGCTCACACTAGGAAGCGAGTGAAAGAGGCCGACGAAATAATTCTTGAGAAGGTTAGACGGGCCATTTAGGAGGGAAATTGAAATTAATTTGAATTACGATGAACGAGACGAGACACGAAGCTACTTTATTCAGGGACAGGGACGAGCAGAGCGGGGAGGGTGAGAGACCGGGCACCCGTTCGCTCCAAGTTGTCCTTCGCATTATAATTTCATAATAAGTCGAGGTCAGAATAAATGCATTACCATCCTGCCGACTTCCCGCTAATTCATAATTCCGAAGTTTTTCCGGAAACGAACGAAACGTTTAGCCCCTCCATACCTACGCCTTGGTGTCTGAGCGAACAACACAAACTGGTCAAATTAAGAGCGGCAGTTTATGCTAAAGTTTTTTCGTTATTTCACTTAAGCAATTTCCGCGGGCCGGGCTACTGTTGGTTGTTCCTCCCCTCTGCTACAGGAGGAGGGAGGGGGAGCCAGGAATCGAGGGAATTTATAAGAACCGTACGTAGAGCGAGCGGCGTTAAATGCGCGCGGCATAAAAGACCACGCGCGGGAGGAATAGTTTGTAAGAGAGTCCGCGGCCATTAGAACGAATCTCTGGGATTTAATGTCTCCTTCCTTCCGTTGGCTTAAATAAGGCTAAATGGAGTTTATGCATTATTGCCGCGAAACTTCCAGCATCGCGACAGATCTTTACCTACCCTCGCAGAGGGAAAAGTTTAATCGTTGTCCTGCGGCCGCTACCATGATCCCGCGGAATCCATACAACCGACAAATCATCGAGCTCTCCTTTCGCAACCCACAAGTGTTAGTTACGAGGATATATGAGTATGTGTGAAAGAGTGACAGAGTTATATCACAATTATATTATTTAAAATCCTACTACTCGAGGAGACTTAAACTTTTTTTTGTATTTTCACCACAATGTATAGATTGTATTGTACTTTTACGTATAATGCGTATAATGCGCATTAAAAATCATTCTGTGACCCGGTACGAAATGCTTCAATGTCAGAATCAAGGATTCAATGTCAAATAGTATGGCTACCGTTGACAGATATTTTTGATTAACAAAAAAGTTCATTTTGTTCAACGCGTTCTCCTCGTACCCCCAGGATTAAATCCTGAGTGCGCCACTGCTCCGAGTGCAAAGTTCAAAATATTATAGGTTAAAAATAATATAATAGTATATTGAAATTCCTCTAATTTATTTACTGTATTAAATTACACCTACTCATTTTTGTCATAAATACATCAAATACGCTGTCTACACGTGAACGAATGTTTGAATGAATAGTTAGGCTGGTTGTTCGACGGTTGCCCTAACTTCCGGATCAGCTTGAGCGTATTTTCGGAGTAATCGAACAGACTTCGGAGTTAAATTCCGAGGTGGTAGTTTCGATACAATGCCGGGCATCGTCATCGGCCAACAGATCCCAAGTCCCGAAGCGTGGAAAAGCAAGCGGCCGAGCTTCGGATTAAGCAAATGGCGGCAATAATAGTGATTATTCGGATTATGATATCAGAGCGCGAAGTGGGTTCGCTTGGACTTACCAGCAGCCACTAACTGCTGCGCCACCAAATCCCGACTTCAAGACACCGGATTAAAACTATTACCACTTCGCGGCGCCGCTACCCTCTACCTTCGCCAATCCACGCCTAGCTTCTTCCTCTTTCCACTGTGTCTTTAAGGCTGCCGTCTGAAAAAAAAGAATCCTGGTTGGTCTACGCTTTCGACGGTTTCTTCAATTTTCTACCTCGAACACTGCGGAATCGTTTTGTAAAACAATAAGAGGTAGAATCCTCGAAGTTTCTTATATTTTTTCGTTTCTCTTTTCGTACTGCTGCTGGAAATGTTCGGATCATTGAATTCAGTCTCCAACTGCTCAGAGTTGAACGGCTAGAAAATTTCGTAATATGGTAAGATTGAATTTTGAATACAGTAATTTCGTAAAAATCAAAGGAAGCATTTGATCCAGTCGGTGTTCTTCTGAAAGCAATTTTACAATTTAAAAAAATCATGCACTATTTATAATCCCATTGACTTTTTTATTGAATCTTTACAAAATTTTCAAATGCAACTACGCAGGATTGTATGATAATATCTAATATAGATTAGACGAGTAGTCTTGTATCTTCCTCTATTTTTTAATTGGAAACACTTATGTAAAAGGTGTTCGGTCCGTGTATAATAAATAATAATAATAACTTCAACAATTACGAGATAGAAAACCGCAAAAATCCGAAAAAAACAACAGATATCAACAGGTACGGATAGAGGACTGCGTTTCGACCACAGGGAAATAAAAGAAACAGGAATAAAGTTCTTTCGAAAGTGCAATTACGAAAGCAGCCTATCGAGGATTCCTGGAGGTACAGAGTTCCCTCCTCGAAGCAAACATTCCGCGGGATAATGGTCATAGGAAGAAGGTGCAATTCCGAGGTAACATAACTCGGATCGGGGTAAGTAAGTCGCGGGCGTCGCGAATTGTGGTATTAATTCGAGAACGGAACACGAATACAACGTTATTCCGCCGCTACGCCCGGAAGATCGTCGCCCGGTGGTTGGCTGTTGCGGCTAATTATTGTTTTAAGGATTACCGTTATGTGTTTATTATGCGGTCTGGGAGGACCTTTCCTGCCTTAATATTCGGTAGATTTCAGCTTCGGTCGGTCTGCGAGGCGCGCCACCGTAGACAGAGAGAGACAGAGAGAGAAAGAGAGGGAAAGATAGTGAGAGAGAAAACGAGAGACACTCTACACCCCCAGTTCTCCCGTCTCCTTCTCCTCATCCCTCACGTCGCCGGGCCAGCCTACGTTTATGAATAATTTTCACCTTTCGCGTTACCCACCCACGCCATCCGACCATTCCACTTCCAACGAACGCTACTCCGAATCATCCCCGGAGTATTCACCTCGTAAAACCCTAACGCTGTGTCCTCGTTCCAGGGACATTCCGTTCTCTGATCCCTCAAGCTTCGAACCCTAGCCTCAAGAAAGAGCAGACACTTCGGAAACACGCCAACTTCAACGTGGATACGCTAAATTTCGTTATTCGGGTTTCATCGAATCGACCACGATCCGTGGTCGCACTATGTTAGATTTATTACTACAATCTAGGCGGGAAAAGACATCCTACACACGTAAAGCGGGTTCAAGTTTACGGTATTTTTGATTGCGAAAAAAATATTTGAAAAAGGAATTTGAATCACACGTAAGTTTTTTAACATCTCTGAATGAGTTTCAATGTCAACTAGAATGTGCAGGAAAAGGAATATACATTTACAAGAAAAACAATATCGATGACCCTGAAAAATGACCACGAAAAAAAAATGAAATGTGGAAAGCATTCACCCTGCGATACCCCATTTCCATCGTATGGAAAACATTTGTTACGACATCGAGGAAAGCGGAGATATTTAGGTGGCCGCATTACAGAAAGTTATGTCTACTTTCTGACATGACTCGTCTCCACTGTCCACCTACAATGGCCATTCGGTTGACTACTGTGCAGAGCGAAGTGCACCGGTACGAAGGTAGCAGCGGAACAGACTGATTCCCCAATTTCGCGCGGGCTCTCTGACACAGCCGGGCGTTTTGTTAAGCGCTGATTCGACGAGAAATATCATTCGACCGGCAATAAAGTCTCCGGTTGGTCTGATAAAGCGCCGTGGTAGCAACTCGCGCGCGGGCTTCGCCCGGTTTGTGCTCTCGGGGCTTCTATATTTTTTTCTCGGCGCGGCGTGGCGACATTTTTCAAAAGGCGGCGGATATCATCGGGGACCATCTAAATCATCCGGGGGCTCGCTCGAGCACAACGCACCCTATGCTCGGCCTCCGCAAACACGCCCCTCTTACGCCACCCTCTCGCGGCTAACCGGTGATTTTCGTTAGTGCTTGCTCATCGAAAAAAAGTTGGAAAAAACGAGCGAGAACGAGAGAGAGAGAGAGAGAGGGAGGTGGAAAGTATGGGTGGTTTGAACAGGTCAAACCATGTACGCGAGGAGGTAGTGTGTAGGAGGGGGTGGAACCTGGTTCCGTTGTGTGCTCGGGGGATGAAGCGTGGGCGAGAGCGTACGTGGATTACCAGGACACCGGGATGTACGCGTGAACCGTGTGTGGTTTTCCGAGATTAGCCGCGGGTTTATATCGGGATTACATATGTAAAACCATTAGGTTAAATCATTTTTTAAATAAACGCATCCTATCCCCTTTCAGCGCGGGCCGAGCCGGCGCCAGGACAGATAGGCGAGTGCCTGCAACAGCCCTTCAACGGCCAAGGGGTGAGTCGCGCGACGGGACAGTGAAATATTCCGCAACACGTCCCGTTGCGTGCTCCTGTGGGATTTTCGCGGAGACCGAGGAATCGATCCGATGAACGACTCGTTGTCGCGTTCCTTTCATCGGCATCTTTCCAATTCGAACAATTAGATTACGTTATCGAAGGTGATCGTTTATGATCGTCATTTCCACGTACATTAGCTTAAAGGGTTAGACTCGTTTCCATTATTAAGCCTATGTATGGCAACTGTTAGAAATGCCCAAATTAGCCGTTCACATTTCTTTCCGCATTTAGGCATGCCTAACTAAATTTCTAGTCGGGTTGCATTATTCAGCAGCATGTATACGCCTACATACGACAGCTGCAATATTACTAGTTTTACTACTTGAAGAGAATGAAAACACCCCCTTAATTATCCGGACGGGGTGTCTAACAACGTCTCGGTTGGGCTGACGTTGAACTTCCGGTTCCTTGTACGATAAAAGGTCGAAATTTCGAGCGACGCGTGATGTAATCACCGACAAAACGTTGGGTCAAGCTCGGAGACGTCGTCTCTCGTTCTCGGTCGTTGTCAAAGATTTGTGCCCGTCGTTTCGAATGCAACGGAGCAAGCATACACGCGAGGGTCCAGCTTCGAATATCATAAGCGTGAATAATAGGGAGCTTGAGTGGTTTTCCGGGTCCTTTCCGTTGACCTGGCATCTTTTCTGAGGAAAACGGTATTCTACGGTTTGTATGAACGTGCGCCGGAGTGAAACACAAAGACAGTGGGTATGGCGCGGGGTACCGTGGCAAGGGAACGGGAATAGAGAAACGTCGACGGAAGAGGGTTGGTCGGTGCAACATCTACTTGCGAAAAAACACGCACTTAGGTAATCCTGCAACGCCTGTAGGCACCTGGCAGCGGTTCTTCTAATCAAAGAATTCCGGCCGGGACGCCGGTGGAAAATTTAAATAGGCGAGACGCATTCTGCTCGTCTGCGTCGACATTGTCCTGCACATCGTCGTTGTCGTAACGAAATAAAACCCGACGGCAAAAGAGAGACATCTGTCGGTTCTTTTAATTACCGCGGTACGTGTGCCAGGACTACCGCCGTGGACTTACATTTTCCTTCCTTCTCTCTATACCTGCTTTCTCTCTCTCCTCTCTCCTTCTTTCTCTCTTCATCTCGTTCGTTCTCTCTGTACGACCGTCTCTTTCTCGTCGACAGCGGCGAGCTTTTGTTAGCCATTTTTCGTCAGCCTCTGCGTCGTCGTCGTTCGTTCATACTCTATCAGATCTCGCCTGGCCGCTCCAGTCCGTCACGCTCGAAGACTGAAAATTTTCGTCCTCCGTGTCCCCGGTAGTCCGGCTAATTTTATTACCCGAAATATTTTCTACGCCTTTGCTCCGCCAAAAAAGAATTCACCGCTCAACCGGTGCCGTTTCCAACCCCGAAAAAAGAATAGCCGACGATCCTTACCAAGGAATTCCACCGACCACCTCGTTTAATCATTCCCGCTGACGAGCTGCCACCCTATTTCCACGATTCTTTTTTCACGATCTTCAATCCCACGATCTGTTTGAAATATTTTTCCTTCGATCAATCAAGTTCAACAAATTAATAGAAAAAATATATCGTAGAGAAAGAAAGTCTAGAGTGAAATTTCGCTGTGGACGTTACAGGACACGGATTGCCAGACGCAGGGTTAATTCAGTACCGTCTCCTAATGTGCTCCACACAAATTAGACATTCCGTTTTACGGTTCCACTGGCAATTCACGTGTTTCCTACTGAAATGATTTCAATGTCAATGGGAGAAACTCGAAGGGTAAGAGACGAGAATAGAGAGTAGATTGTGGTAGAGGTAAGGGTGCTTGCAATTAAAAATCGCTGGGTCGTTAAAGGTGCGGCGTAAACGGTGGCCGGCATTTTATCAATGTAAATGGACGATTTTTCATCGGACCGTATTTAGATGAAAGGATCCGTGGGTAGGATAGTCGGGAGCGTCTCTGTTACCGCGAGTAAGATGCGAGGCATGGTCCGGGTGTAGGAGGGGTGGCCCATAAAATCGGGATGTTACGCAAAATATAACGAGCAACGTTCTGCTGGGCTGGCTGACGCTCCTGTCGTAATTCATCCGGCTCTCGCTTGCGTTCGCCTTCCCGACGACACCTGCGTCGGCAACTAAGCCCGTTAATTCTCGAGGTTGCGTCGCGCTCTCTTCGCGGCCATCGGTTTCCAGGAGCCTGCTCTCCTCTGCCTTTGCTCTGTTCTATCCGAGGAGCTTCTCCGCGCTGCTACTTTGCAGCTACGTCCTGCGTGCCTTGGTTCTCGATCTTCCCGTTAGCGACACAGCACGTTCCGAGGGTCGGGCGGTCACACTTGAATCATAAATTTTCTATGCGAACGCGAAAGACAAGCTACTTGCAGCCCTTTCCCACCCTGCCGTTCGTTTACTACGTCGAAATATCTGGACGATGGTCAACGATCAAAGGTAACACACGTCTGGACACGCTGCGGACATTCTTTGCGGCCGCGCAATGATCGATTCCTCGATAATAGCTTCTCCCGGACTCGGCCGGACTTCGTTCATTGATAGCTTTGAAGAATACTTATTTCAAAGTAATGATACTAAATATCGCTCGGTTGTTTTTGCCCGATAGTTATTCATATCATTTTTTAGAAAAGACATGGGATGTGCCACAAAGACTGATGTTTGAAAAACCTGGTGTTCAAAAAGTTCTAAAGATATTAAATCCAAAGTTGATGCAATAATAGATCTGATATACTTTTTAAAAATGTTTTTGCAAAAGAGTGCAAGGAAAATGACAGGAATGCAACCTATGATGCCTGCGATGACTACAATTTTAAGTTCATGTAGCTTTAAAGTAAAGTGTTATTACTACAAGGGAACACAAAAATTTGAATTTTCTCCACCTAGAATCGAGGAATCGATCACTGTGGGCTGTCTTGAAACAGTCCAATGGTTATAAAAGATATCATCTTTTAGAAAATCAGGTGCGAGTAATCGAAGGTTAAACGAACTGTGAATCGGTTTTTTCAGACGTTGTGGCTGGTGGTTTTACTTTTTTTATGAGAAAAGGCAATTTGTGACGCACGCAAAGCGTCTAATTCCCTGCCAAACGTAAGCACCCTTGATCCTTGATACTTGCTCTTTCATCGTACACGTCGCACACAGCCGGGTTAACGAGTTATGTCTAATCTATGCATCCGCTTATCATAATGGCTCTCGTTATATCGCGAGCATAGCTTCCTAGGCTTGGGAAAACCGCCCCCTCAACTACACCAGTGTCTCCTGGCCACCCTCTCACTCTCTCTCTCTCTCTCTCTCTCTCGCCATCTCTTTCCACCCCTTCTGCTTCGCCATGCCGCCACGGAGAACGTAATAAAAATACTCGGAGTAACTGAACGATATTACGTCGTTACGGGGTCACCGAGCGGAATTAAGTAGACCGGCTTCCTCGTCGGCATCGATGTCGATTTTTATCTGTTATAACATTTTTCTCTTTTAATGATCAACACTAAACCTTAAATATGTAAGCGATTTCATAATTTCAATAATTGTAAGATGATTTAGTATTAAACATGGAAAGAAATCTGCAGGAAATTTTGATTGCAATCGAGAAAGTCTACGATCTACGTGATCTATTTATCGAAGGGCTGGAAGTGGGAGAGGAATGTCAATTAAGTCGCGCAGCTTGCGTATTTGTGAATTAAGCGTTTCTCGAGCTCGCCGAAAAATTCGAATAAAATGTAATTAAAATTTTCTCCGGCCCTCATATCGATCCGACTATGGACTCGGCTAACCGGAAGAGAGATCCGGTCGCGCGGATGAGCATTAATGGCTTTATAATCTAATGAATTTTTAGGTTAAGCGGCGAAAGGGCCAGCGGGAGATCCGGATAGGTTTTTTCCCCAAAATTTATAGCCGAGAAGGAAAAGACGAAAAGCAAGAGAGAGAGAGAGTTGGTTGCTTATCTCTCGTTCACCGTTACCTTCAGACCCGTTGGGGATAGGCACCCGGCATTTTATTCTACCGAAAATTCCGACTTTGCATGCTCGCTGTACTTCCGCAACCATTAACCCTTTTTTATATACACGCCACCGCCTATGATAAAAAGAAACGGTTACTTCATTTTTCGCTCGGAAAACTTCAAAATCCATTTTATTCATTGCGAAACGATTCCTGAATCGAGTTGGTTCCTCTTTATTTCGACAACAGAAAGACATTTTATTAAACACTATCTGACCCGACAGACGTTGTCCTCTTCAAATTTCAATATATTATAATTTTTGCTGTTTGTCCGAATTTTCCGACTTTCCTTTATAATTGTCTCGAATTTTTTTCCTGAAAATTTTTCCAAGACCGTAAAGAACAAAACGAGAAAAAAGAATTACGCATATCCGTCGTTCCTATTGTGAGTCATGATATTGAATTCATACAAAAATCTCATAAAAGAAAGCACTTTCGTTTCTCCGAAATTTTCTATTTTTCCAGGCATAGTTTCCAATTTCTCTTTCCCTAAAAATTACCCAAATCAGTCCAGCCGTTCTCACGTGATGTCGTGACCAACGAACAGCATTTCATTTTTATTATATAGATTTAGTATATTAATACAGCTGTTCGGTTTTTATGAAAAGGAAATTGATATTTAGTATGGCAATGTTCCTGTTGTTCCTTGGGCTGGGACGACGACAGTAAAAAGACGCTGTCCTGCGGAGATTCGGATGGATTTACGATTCAAAGTTTTACGGTATAATTAAACATGGCGGCTGGAGGCCATCGAAAGTTTCAACGTCGGGAGACTTAATCTAAATTTATCATCGCTGTTTCACATTGAAGATGAGGATAACAAAAAAGAAACACCCTGATCGCAACTATCGGTCTCTCTCTCTCTCTCTCTCTCTCATGCTTGTCGACTCCTCGGAGACCCTAAACTCTTGCGACATCCGCGAGAACGCTCGGTGTTCCCGTCTCCCGCGCAACAAATTTGAAAACACTTTAATTCACCGGCACGGAAGAAAACGCGAGGAAGTGGACAAACAAGCTGGGTAAATTATCGGTGAAAGCACGTAGGGGTTGGAAGAAGAAGGGGGTGCACGGTGAAAAGCCGCGACGGAAGCGCGGGCAACTTAAGCATGCGGGCCAAGAGAAACACGAGGGAAAAGTTTTGCAAGAACAGAATGATACGACACCGCGTAAGATCCGCTTTGAAGTCAGCTCTCCGTGGGCCATTCTTTGTAGAAATTGGAAGAAAAGCGCGGCGTAAAAAGCTGCTCTCGGCTACGACTCCGCTCGTGCTCTCTCTCTCTCTCTCCCCGCTTCGAGGTTAATACGTTTACGTAGGAAAAAAATTATTCTTAATTTTTTCTAGACTGCCCCCGACAAGAGGTGTACAACCACGGCACGAGGGTGTGGCAGAATGTGCGGCACCGCCGTGTAAGAATTTCTTAATTAGATTCGAGCAGCTGCCTGGCCCTCTATTTTCTTTTGTCCCGCCAAGAAATTTCACGTCGGTTCATGCCGGCGAGAGCGAGCCACCGCCCAACTAAATATTCGAACATTATTAGCAGCTTTCTTTTCCTTACAACCTCGACGGATTTTGTATCCATTGTGCGAGCAATTCTAATCCGGTAATTATTAATGTCGCGAGATGTTAAGAGGTTGATCGGACAACTAGTCGGGAAGAAGAAGCAACAAATTCACTATTCAGAAACGCGTAAACTGTTTACGGTGGCCGGTGGGGCCGGTGGGGCCGTACGGCGCGCGGCTACACACGCACAGGGGTGGACCATAAATTTTGATAATTCCGAAATTGTGACAGAACGAAGAAAAATCCCCGCGAGGCCGTGGTGCAAAGTGCGAATAAATCGTTGCGTGTGCCTTTGTCAACGAAGCATGAAAGGTTGGCCGTGCAAAAGGGAAAAAAAGAGCGAGCGAGAGAGGCTCGACCGAAAGCTCCGTGGAACGAGGAACGAAAAGAGAAAAACAGAGAGAGAGAGAGAGAGGGAGAGAGAGAGAGAGAGAGAGACAGAGAGGGGCAGAGAGGAAGGGGACGATGAAAACGGAAGGGGTGAGCGGAGAGGGTGGTCAGACCGAGGCGCTGGGGTTGACCACGTCGTCTGGCTTTCGACCGACTCTCTCTACTGGTGCGTGCATGCGTACATTTTTATCAATTATTAAGAACTCTGGCGTGCTTTTGCAACGAGCCGAGGCTGCTGGTGATGGTAAAGTTGCTTTCGTCCTTGTCGTTGGTGTGCCCGGTGTAACCAGTCGTTGCTGACGATACCCTATGCCCACCCGAACTTTTTTGTTTCCTTTTCATCCCCCGTACCCCTACGGCTGCTCTTCAACCCTCTCCCCCGTCCCCATTTGCGTCAGATCGTACTCTCTTCCTCTTTCTCTCTTCTTCTTCTCTGTTTCCTCCATCCTCACCTCGCCGAACCCACAGCACCCTCTCTCCCTCCAGCCGGTACTGTGCCGCGGACATTAATAACGGCCACGGGCTAACCACCGTCAACCCCCTTTTGCCAACGTTACCGTGTCCAGCCACGGAAAGTGCGAGAGTAATAATAAAATATACGAAATGTAGGCGACCATCGTTGCCGCGCGGCACAGCCTCGTGCGCCGCGAAAAAACAAACACTGCGACCAGGACCCCGGCCGCTGTATTCCTTTCCTTTCGTTTCGTTCCCGTTCCCGTTCCCGTTCTCGTTCCCGTTCCCGTTCTCGTTCCCGTTCCCGTTCCCGTTCCGTTCTGGACCGAGGGTACGGCGATCGTGAAAGATTACCGTAATTTGCGTTAAATAACGACACGTCGACCCGGCCCTGGCTAAGTAGCGACGCCCAGAGACAATGCTCGAGATACTCCACTGTAATTCGCGACGATCCCACTACAAACTGCGAATCGAACGCTTTGAATCCACTTCTCCACTTTGAAATTATCCCTAGAGACCCACCCACCTTTACAACGTGAAAATGATGAGCTTCGAATTTTTTAATTTGGGATTATCGAGGTTGTAAAGCTGTATTCAAATATTTTATTCAATTTTATTATTTTTATTATTATTATTTATTTATTATAAACGGAATGAGATCTTTTTACAAAACTGTTAACAATAACAAAGAAGAAAAAAATATAAGACAACTCGTTTAACAACAACAACGACATGGTACCATCCTGCTAGGTTGTATTTGAAAATTTAGTAAAGAATTGGTGAACAAAATCAACACGATTATAAATAGTGCAAGAATTTGCAATAATGCGATTTAATGGATTAATTAATTCATAATTAGATTTCGCTTTAAGTGTTTAAAAAGCCGCTCTTTTTCTCAGTTCGCGTTCCGGATTTGCTCAAGTAGAGAGAATCCACATGATTATTAATAATATTAAAAATAAACATTTTACATTAAATTAAAAATAACTTTTACATTGTGAACCCATTTTATTATCTGGAGATTCGTTATCTAAGATTATAAATGATTTGGCGTGCAATTTTGCATGTGATTATACGTTAAATTTTTCATTGCAGGGAAAATGTTTATCTACCGTAAGTTGGATAGCATTCCCTCGATCTGTTTTCTTCGGAAAACTTGGTCGATTTCGCACGCGCCGAACAGAGATCGTATACTTATGCAAATTCTATCAAATACACTCGAACTACCTTCGAATGTTTGATTGACTTTGGCCCGTATAAACTGGCACCGATGTTGTGTCAGATGCAGCTAATCTGCATAGTTCACAACTCATTTGAATTCGATCCGAGCCAGATGTAAAGTGAATTAAAACTTCGGGCTTGCTTCGAGCCTGAGTCTACTTTCTCGAAACATAAATCTTCGTGATTCCTGAATATTTTAATCAATATTATTATCACGTCAATGTCCACGTTGAAACACGTCACGTAAACCCCGTTCCTTTTACTCGGGCCAATGCATATCATTAATAACAAACCTCTTCGTTATTTTAGAATATACAAATTCGATCATTTCAACACATCAATGGAGATTCGCCAGGCTAGATGGCATCCTGCGTCGACGAATGACTCTCATCTGCTCGTTCTCACGTCTGAGAACACATTCTGGTAAGTTTCATCGACGTGCAGTTCAAACAAAATATGTAACAATACATTTTTAAATGAAAGTCCAGCTACACTTCACGTTCAGCTATTCTACTATATTTCTGTGATCAATTAACTTCGTAGAGAACATTTCTCTCCTGGATTAACTTCACAAGAATTTTCTTACTCAGCACATAAGAATTTTCGGGTTCCATGGAAATCACCGACTCCAGATTGGATCGACAACGATTTTGGCAGACAATGAATTTGATCGACAACGAATCTGAAAACGTTGCCGGTCAAAATCATTGTCGATCAAATTCGTTATCGATCAAAGTCGTTTTCGATTAAAGATGTTGTCGTTGAAATCTGGAGTCGGTAAAATGTTGTCGGGAAAATTTGTGTCCGTGATTTCCATGGGACCGAAATTTTCTTGCTTAAGAAGATTTTTCTTGTCCAGGAAGAATTGACTTGCTCAAGAAGATTTTTCTTATTCAACAAGAATTTTCTTGTCAAGACTATCTCAACACCATCTCGAGCTTTAATAAATGTTCAAAAAATCATACCACGTCTCGAAATCATTTCAAAATACTACAACCATTTGAATTGTGAAACAAAAAAAAATGGTTTCTGCAGCCTATACGAGTGCGAACAGAGCAACGCGCCGAAGCTGATAAAATCGTGGAAAGTCGGTCGCACACATTTCGGCTCACCCTCGAAGATACCAGATTTCTCAGCTTTGGGAGACACAGCGGTGGATTTCGATTTCGCAACACCCACACTTCGTAAACCGGAAATTTTCGCCGGGAAACATATTAACAAGGTAGGAGAGTGAACGATCGAACGTTTGCGGCGCGGTAACTGCGAGAGCTAAATGGGAATTGCTTCTAGAACACTATGGTCGATTGGAACCAAATCGAATGGCCCATTCTGGTTCTCCGTGGGAATGGCGAAGTGGTTATTGTTCATGGCAACGTGTTGCTCGATAAGTATGTAAATGCGATCTGAATTGCTCAGATCCGCGCAATCTATTCGGAGATAGGATCTAGTTCTGAAATAGATTCTAAAATCATGTATATATATATATTCTTTGTATTCTTCTATTGTAGAAGATGTCGATTCATTGTTTCTGTTTTGTTTCCAACTTCTGGTAATGTTAAGTTACGAAAACCCGGTGGTGTCAGGAACTCTCTCCATGTACCCTCCAGCCGATGATAATTACGGGATAGACTCGTGCTCCATCATGTGCGTGCAAACTACCCCTCCTATAGTGATCATCGCGATGTGCAGCGGAAAAATCTACCACGCGATTTTGCTGAAAAAAGAAGTGAACGACGAGGACAACGATGACAGCAGAGTAAATCTTCTTTCGAACAGATAACTTTATTTACAGTCTTTGTATCTCGAGCGTTTGTTTTTGGATTTTTAAAGAACTGTATACTAATAACTGCATATAGCTAGAGCGTTAATTAATGACTATCTAATTTTTCAGAATTGGTTGCAGTCCAGTTCCATGTTCAACGTTCACACATCGGACCACGCGCTTTACGTTTACGAGTGTGTCGAGATCGAGCTGGGTCTCTTCTACGCAGACAACGATAAGAAATATAATTGTCCTATACATATTCGTTGCGACAAGAGTAACAAGTCCAGGTAGATACAACTGCCACGTATTTCAGTAACGTATTTGATTAACAACCTTATTTTTCGTGTCAGATATTTCTGTACTCACAACGCCGGCGTGCATATGGTCACTCTGCCGATGGTCCCTCAATTGGAGGAGTACTTGAACAGTTCGGATGGTAAACTATCTATAGCACTGCCATCATTGTCCAATCAGTCCAGCTCTCAGTACCTGATTTGTAGAAGAACCAAGCACACAGGGACGAACCAAGCAACGCCTATCCTTGGCTTCGGACTTCTTCAGGAACCGTGTGTCCTGGTCGCTCTGTTGCACACTGGTGACATAGTTGCTCGTTCCGTCATCGATCTACACTATTTTCCAAAAATCGAGCCTCTGGAACCGATAGTTAACACGGAAAAGGAGATATACAAGGTACAAGATAAATTATAGGAATGGATAATGCGGTAATTTGAAACTGGTAATCGTGAATATAATTTTAACAGCCCACCAAGGAACCATTCGACGTCTACATAAAGAAATTGTTGAAACGCGAGACCTCCCAGCCGATTATAAAAATGGGACCGAAGTCGATGTCGCCCAGAGAATGTCTGCAGGTATCGAATCGACAGAGTTATTAGGTTGGAGGGAATGTTCTGTCGTATTTTAAATAACCAGGTAATTTTGCGTGTAAGTGAATAACACGTGTTGCTAGGGAGTGATTAGGAAAACAGGAGTTGACAGAATATCTGACAAAATTTTCTATAAAATACGACAGAACTTTCTCTTTCTCTCTGTCTCCAACCTAATATTTATCGTAGATCAATTGGAGCAGAGTTATTTAGGTAAACGACTTTGTGAAACAGCTTCTGTACCACGCGACCGACATCTTCCGCAAGGAGCATTTCGTCAGACACGACAACGTCCGCAAGGAAATCGGCAAGAAGGTGCGGGCGTTGAAATTAATGAAAACTCATCTGCTGAAACAGTTGGACAGTTTAATGGAGGCCAGGAAAGATTTGCAGCAAACTGCTGAACGTTTGGCCGAACGGTACGAGGACATTAAAGACGAGCAAGAGAGGCTGGCGAAAAGGTAACGAAAAGAAAATATGTTATCTGATGTTTGACACTTATTAACCGAGTGGTCATTGTTTAGAGCGAAAGAAGTGTTACGGCTAGTAAATTACAAGGAACCGTCCATCACCCCAATCGAAAGGGCGGAAGCTGAGGAACTCCGGAGAATAGAGATGAAGATCGAAGAGATGAAGATCAGGTTACTAGAGCTGCGGAAAAAATCGGAACAACAGTCGCAATACATAGACAACAGCGACACCAACGAAAGGAGGAAGGAAATCGTTTTTAGAGGTGATCAGGAGAGGACGATAAAGAATACTCTCAATATCATGTACGTATCTCAACACGTAAACATACACAGACTCGAAAAATTTACAGTTTCTAATAGTGTTTCTCGTTCGCCAGGGGAAAGGAAATTAAAGATTTAATTTCTGACGTGAAGAAGCTCGAGGAGGAAACGAGCATTTAAATGTAACAGTAAAGTATTAATTTCGTTATATAGAAACATTTTTTAATCTAATTCAATGATAACATAGGATTTTGGATATAATAAACAGTGATTTTATTCGCAAAATAATTTATTATTATATTCCGGATATACACATATCCTATATCTAGTCACAGTACTCGTGGAATACTTTAGAGTTTATGTATATGTATATACAATAATTTCATTTTGCGTGAATCATAAACACATCTCGGAGAAAAATTCGCGAATGACGGAACATCGATCGTTACACATGCTTGGGAAATTGTTGTTTAACGACAACGACAACGGTACGCTAGTAATTAAAAGTAAATTTAGAAAACGTTTACAAAATTGGAAATGTATCGTTACAACGGTTACGGCGAATCACATAAGTAGCCTCTCAATTTCTCTCTTTGTTGGTTTTCGCTTGATTTGACACTTAAAAAGAACACAACGTTTAATATAATTAATATTAATTAAATATAATTAATTATATAATTAATATTAATATAATTAAATAAAAAGCGGCGTGGACTCGTCCGCGATCTTACAACCGACTCGTTCGATATCGTTCAAGGCACAAAGATGTAATGAGACACGTCGTTGGAATCCTCCATCACTTTCGACTGCAGCAACTTGATCTCCAGCCGCAGTTTCTCCTTCTCCATCTCTTGCTTCCGTATCTCATTCGAGTAGCAATTAATCTGAAGCTTCAACTTGTCTTTCTTCAGTTTTAGCATCTCAGTCTCGTGGTACAGCTTCCCCTTTTCCGCTCGCAGCACCGCAAGCTGCTCCTGAAGAAGCTGATGGCTGGCCTCGTCAGAAAGTATCACGTCCGGTGCGTCGATATCCCCTTTCCCGGTGGCCACAGAGTTCGAACAGTTTTCTCCGCTTTCTGGTCCGCTGTCTGGTTCCGTTTCAGCATTTGTAGCTTCCTTCATGATCCAAATCCTGGAATCATCAGCCTCGTTGAAAGCGTTAGGCGATTTGGTCGGCTGCTGCGGTTGCGGACTTCTGTTCTGTGGTTTGGGAGACAGCGATGTTGCCTTCATTTTTTCTATGTCGCTGGTGGGGGCGATCGCCTCTATGTCCAACACTGGAATAAACATTTCCTATTAGTAATCTTGTTGTAATTAGTATTCTTGAAAAATAAGCAGAAAAGAATGATGAAGAAAAATAAGCAGATCCAATTTAAAACAGTACAATTATACACAGAGTGAATTTATTGCTGACTTAAGGTACCTCTAGGGTTGGACGATTGACTGTCGTCCACTGTGTGCGACAAATGATTGTTGCAGTAAGTATTGAACTCCCTTTCGTCAACGAAAACCGAACCGTCAGCGTTCACGATGGATTCGACTATCACAGACGGGTCTCCTTCCTGCATTACCAATTCCCCGACAATCTCGCCGTTCGCTGCTATAATATCCCCCTCGTTATTCGCTCTTAACAATTCACCATCCGTCGTGTCTATTTCGTCTACTACTTCTTCATGTGTTAATTGACCACTGTAGGAATCCTCGCCATCGTTCCCTTCGCTCACTTCTAATTCCGTCGGCAACCTCTGGGGACATGAAAATTGTTACCCAAATATGCAAAAATCTACCTATCGTGCATAGAAGAAGATCTCTTACATCTTGGCCCCAAGGCGATTCTTGCTCCTTCTTCATCTTCTTTATCGTTTGCGCAATTTCATCTTCAGACTCCGAGTACGTTTTCCTATCGCTATCCCTTCCCTGCATTTTCTCGATGTCGTGAATCTTTTTAAATAACTGATAAGCTCTTTCCGGAGTTATGTTTCGTTTTTGTTTATTCGCCGCTGCTATATTGAACAAATCTTTGGATCTAAGTATCTTGTTCGTCCGCAACTTTACGTATTCTTTCAGTCTCTTACGATCTATGTGCAGTTGCATTAAATCCTGTACTTCTTGCCTAATCTCGCCACATAATTTTCTCTCTTGCGGAAGGTTCTTAAACAATTTCTGAATGAACGAATAAACGTTCAGTTAAACATTTTATGATGATAAATTGAATTATCCAATGATTCTTAGTTACCTCAGAGATCTCGTGATTATGCTCGTTGTTTACACTGGTCACCTCTAGTTTTGTACCGTCTTTCGATGCCCTTAACATAATATGCGCTGGACAATTTGTCCTTATCGATCTAAAATAAAAACATATGAGATATACACACGGTCTGCAATGAAATGCATGTAGGAAATGTATATACAGAGTGATCCACCACTAAATGTAGCCACCTAAATATCGCCTTTTTTCTTATGATGTAATAAATATTTTTAATGCAATGTAAGGTCATTTTATAAAAATATATTTTCTTTCTTTGGAGATATTTAGGTGGCTCCATTTAAGTGGACCACCCTGTGTATGTAGTCTTTAATTTCATCAACTAACTGAGACTGTCTCCTGCCTGCTCCTCGTGGTAAAAACTTCTGCCCACCATAGATACAAGCGTATTTTACAGAATAATATTTCAAACGCTCGCTGATCGGACGAGCAGTTTTCATATGAGCTCCACTGACTGTTCTGCTGTCTCTCCTCCAATAATGGACTAGACTACGCTTTGAAAACTTCTCTAGTTTGTGTTCTAGCTCTTCGTAACTGTCAAACAGTTCTCCCAAGTGGAACGATACATCTTCGTCTTCCACTATATTTACATCCATTATAAAAGTAACAGCTAACAATCTATTTTGTAAACAGATATAGGGATTCCTTATGAATTTAAACAGACATACACTCACAATATTTGATTAGATTGGTTCAAAGTTTTTGCCAGATTCCTTGTTGTACATACTTTAATATGAAATCAGGCAGAAACTTCTAAAGACATATAAGACGTAAACATATTTATTACACACAGACTGAGAATCTTATATATCATTGAAATATACGTGAAATATCAAGATCAAATAAACAAGAGAGGGAAGAATGCAACAGGATTGAATAACATAATATCATCGTCGCGATTTTTCTCATTGTTTCCAAAAGGGGTTCTGAAAATTGATCGCGTTATTGTAATTAATTTTATGAAAAATACAACGTTATATAAAAATCTAAATAAAATGTTAAGGTCAAACGAACAATATTTCTAGATCGCGATGCTATATATGGAAAGAGATGAAGCGCAAAGGGGATGAGCAAAGTGATAGCATTTTACGCATTTGTTTCTCATTATTTTCAAGGGCAATTCTTGAAAATAATGAAATCGTTTAAATGGGGTTCGGAGGGAAAGCATTGTTTTCGTTGATCGATGTTTTTGAGGTTAGTTTTCGATTTGATTGGCGTGGCAGAAGCCAAGGCGAAGGAACCGTGAACACAGCCAGACAGAATTACTCGAGAACCGGACAAAGACGGGCGGGACTTTCTGTTGCCTATTAATTTCTCAATCTTTACTACAGAGTAACTTACGTCTTGTCATATTTCTCGTGGTCTCCCGGTATCCGTTTGTTGTTTTTATTCGGATCTGTTTGTTATGGAAACGTGCACTGTGATTTTACGCCATTTCTAAAACAGGACAAGCGGCTGAACAACGGCGCAACTGTTGTAATTTCCATCGCGATCAAACGTGTTTTCATTTCGAAAGAAATCGTTTCAGAAATTCATGAAACATCTTTTCTATTGACAGACCCATCCTTTTCCACTCGGTTTATTGTATTTTACTTATACGAAATGCCAAGACACGTTTATATTTATATACATTTTAGACACGAATCGCAATAACCTAAATATATAATAAGTCGCGATTGTAACTAAAATAATTTTAGTTTAGAAAAATTGTTTGTTTACATACATTACAGTTATGTTGATTAGGGGATGTTCTTTGCTCTTGCAGCTCTTGCATGGAAATATGTATAAACAGCGGATATTATGCATTTATAACAAAAAATGAGTAGGTGCGATTTAATACTGTAAAAACATTAGAAGAATTTAAAAATACTTTTATATTATTTTAGGCAATTCAAGTAGAAAATATTTATTTCGCATGAAAATCCACTGTTTATGGATAACTGAGAAAACATACTTAAGTTTAATGGGGGTAAATGTTGTAGTAAACAAAAGTTTTCTCAAGGTCACAATTCTCAAAATCTGAAGGTCATCGATGTTTGTTTTAACGAGACAGTATATTTTGACTGAGAACTTATACCTTGACCTTCAAGATATATTTTTGTCACCTAATTAATAACTAGACTGCGGATCTTTATGCAAAATAACAATGTTCTCCATTTATTGTGGGAAGTAGGAGTAAAATAAAAATTGATTTTATCCCTTAATCCCAATTTTTTTTTATAAATGCATAATGATCCGCAGTCTATCAATAACATTCGCGATATTTGTAGTGTTCAAGCTAGACAAGCCAGCTATAAAAAATAGTCGCATTCGTCTTCAGGGTCCATGGGAGGAATAGGTGGGGGCTCATCCTGTAACAATATGGGTGATATCTGCAAATAGAAAGAGCATAAGAATTTGTCTGAAAGTCGAAGAGAATTCACTGTAAAAAATCAATAGTACATTAGTACTCTCAGAAACATAAGTCTGCTTTGGTGGCTGGGTTGGTAAAATACTCGGGGCAGGAGTAACAGTTTCTGTAACTTTTGGAGCCTCTGCTTCTGTTACATTGGCAGCCACTGATTCAGCCTTTTTACTGGTTTCTTTATCAGCATTGTACAAAATTTGTAACGTTTCATTCTAAAATCACATTATCAGTGAAAAGTTGCGAATGTCCTAGAGAATCACTAATGTTTTATTTTATTTAGGATTTACCCTTATTGTAACAGCAATTGTTGATTTGATATAAGAGGTGGGGTACGATTCATCCACAAATTTATCCATGAGCGTAGAATAAATTCTATTCATTATACTTTTAATTTCTCTGTTTTTATTCTGGAAAGAATTGTTACTAAAATGTTGAATATTATTGTATGAATTACGTAAAACAGATATAAATAGTCTTACATCATTTGTTTCCACGGAACACGCGGATGTTGATGAATTGCACTGTTCAACAAGCTTGGATATTCTATTCTCTAACTCAATTTTCTCTTCCATATATTTACTATTGAATTTCTTCGTCTCTTCTAAATCTTTTTTCGTTCTCTCGGCATGTTGATTTGTTTCTCTCAACGAAACCCCTAGCTCTTGAATCGTTTTACTTAAGCTTTCATTCGTTTTCGTTAAAGAGTCTTTCTGACTCTCTAGATTTTTAATGCGATCTGTTTTCTCAATCAATGCAGCTATAAACGAATCCATCGATTAACATACTGTTCCATAGAACTACACGGTATTAGACAGTTCAGAATACCTTCCGACTCCGCCAATTTCTCCTTCATCGCGCTAATAGTACTCCTCAAATCATTCAATTCTACGGAATCCTTGGCAATCGCAACGTCTGTACTTTTTTGTAACAGTGCGTCCGTTTCTCCGGTCTGAGATGTCTTCATGGTCAAAAACATCTTCAGAACGGCGTCCAGAGCTGTTTGATCTTTTACAGGAGACGTAGCATTTTGAAGTTCAAGAACATGAAACTGTACACGATATATAATGGCGTTTTTGTAAATGGTAGATTACATTCCCAGCATATAGCTACCTTATCGAGCAACTTCTGCACATTGTCCCCTATTTTCGACATTCCCATTCTGAGTTCTGTGTTGGTCATTCTAGTTTCTGATAGCAACATATTCAGCCCTGGGTCTATCACTGGCGACAATGTTGGTGTTACATTTGGTCGCTGTAATGAATACATTTGACCATCCAGTGTAACAACATTTGGCTATAATGTACATATACACAAATTAATAAAGGTAACTTGTTGGTACGAGTGCTTTTCAATAATGAATATTTGATACAGAATGTTCTGAAAATCGAAGTAAAACTGGAGAGAAGACGACTCTGCTCTTTCCGGTTGTATCATGGTTTATGCAACACCCTGTATACCTGCGTATGTTTAGAAGACCACTGCGGAAACGTGGGTGCAGAAACGAAAGGTCTACAAGCAGCATTTGTTACGGGCACATCATCTTTCGAATTTCTATGGGCCTTCAGTGGTGCTTCTTCTAAAGACTCTTTGGATGAATGCTTCCTATGGTGGCCATCTTCAGAAGAATGCGCCTAAAGTAAAATATGACTGTACAATGTGAATTGGTTCTTCGTTAACTCTAGGTTCACAATAGTTAAAAATTTAGATAGACACATTTTCATTGGTCTTACAAAGTAATGTAAAGCCAGTGTTAAGAGAAATGTGTAATTGGGACAAAAAACGGTGCTTACCATCCTATGGCGCGGTGATTTGTGTGGTATATCATCCTGCACACAAAGTACACACAAATTATTATAAATTACGAGCATTGTTAAATATTAACTCAAAGATCATAAGTACCTCAGTATCTTCGGAATCAGTAGTGGTGGACACAGGTATTTTTGGCAGCATAGAGTGACCCATTTTTGCCATTCTCGATATGATCGACGCTTTCTCATTGGCAATTTTATGCAATTTAGTAACTTCTTCTCTCGGTTGTATATCTATTATCTCTATGTCCAACATAACATCTTTCTCTTTAGGAAACCCAGGACCCAAACTGATCTATGGAATATTAAGATGTTTATACTTATTCGTCCGTGAATGGTTCAGATTATACAAAGCATCGGTCTTCAAACTTTGACGACACGCAGAACCACCCTTAAAAATTAGAAATTATTGCTCTCTCGAGTTTCCCTTTTGAGTTTGAACTCTGTCTCACGGAACAGACTTTGAAGACCGCTGATATTAAGTGTTTGGATGCGAAACCTGTTTACTCGGCGGCAAAAACAAAATTCTCTTCAACCCCTTGCTACTTCCGGCGAGTGTTTTCTCCCAATTGTCATCTGTAGAGATTTCTACAGTCATCGTTTGCAATGCTGCCAAGTTGCATTTAACAGGCTGTACTATATCCGGAGCGATAAAATACATTAGAGTCAGCTTGTCCCCTTCTCTCGCCGTCGAGTCTTTGCTCGTAGGAGACAAGTCTTGATAAAGTACATTCTCCATTTTCCCATTTCTCGAGAAATATCGAGCTAACGCAACTTCTCTAGCAAATTCTAAACAAGTATCGTTATTCTCGAATAAAATCGACCAATGTTCCTGCTTGCAATCATAGTAGCTCGAATAATTATTTGGCTGTACAAAGTATAAAAAATCGTGCGTCACTGTAACGGTAGATACATGATCCAGCTTGGTTCTGTATAAAATAATCTGATATGTCCTGGTAGCAATCTTTCCTGTGAGAGCCATACCGAGGGTACCAACTGGTACGTAGGCTCCATTTTCTCTGCAAATAATTTCAATTGTCATGTATTAACATATTTCAGATAAAACGAACATGTTAATCAAGACTTACAATTTAAAAGCACGCACTGCTTTCGCAATTATAACTTTTACATTGTTCGGATCACTTTGCTGTGGATTACGTGAATTGCTTGCTTGTTTCTTGATGGTTTGTTGTTTCGACAAAGAATGATTGTCCAACGGCTTGACTTGCATCCCAAAAATAGCAGCCAAATTAGACCTGTAACGGTGTTATTTCATTAATTATTAAGAATTTGACAGCATAACATTAACGCTATCCTAACCAATTTTTCTCCGTACATATTTTCCACAATACGAGGATACTTGACAACTAAAATATTCCCTCAAACTGTTCAAGTTATTTTTTTGTTTTTCATGAGATATGCATTAATTGTTTAAACGAAAGTTATTAAAAACAACGTACCCTCCAGAGGGTAAAAAATCCGGCTCATCATCGTCCCGAAAAATTTTATCGAGATTTGGCAGTTGATTTCCCGAACTCATAATTATAAATCGAATGTAAACATGTATGATGCTGTTGTAGTAAATAAGAAATAAATAAGATATAATCGAAATAAATTCGCAGAGAAGAATTCTTTTGTCACTTGCAGATTAAGTGATCAAATTTCCAGCAGACGGCGCACCTACCTGTATCACCTATTTAAATACGTAATATGTACACGAAATAAGCGGCCGTTTCATTCGAATTTTTATCTAAATTTTTATGTAAAAGATTCGTGTAAAATGAAATCGTATCTGTAGTCTTATTTATGCATTGTTAGGTTTCGATTATTTCCGCATGTAAAAATGTATCATCATTTTCATGATCCAGTCATTTACTGGAATAATACAGGTATCGAATAATAAACAATAAATACAATTTGATCTACTTATTTATTAGAATATCTGTGTGGATTGTTTTATTATACGAATTTTTACTGCGCATATTGTATCTACAACTTCAATCCAGATCAGGAAAGCTATAGTGAACTTCTCCACGGTATGGATACTGTTTTGGACTCTAAAATAATGATGCATTAGTATCTTAATTACTAAAAACGTCTACTCGTGAATGTTATAATCATGAAACGATACTTACGTAGAGTGGTTTAGCACCTGATATCATGTTTCCAAAGTATAAAATGGCAAAATAGTAGAATATGAAAAGCGCAGTATATTTATAGTAATTTTCTTTCCTACGAACACCGTATGCAAAGCGATCTTCTTGCATCAAGTCGAACTCATAATGTATCTGTAACAGTATAAATTACTGATTAGTATTATTGTTATGCAATGCATAAACCAAATTCTATAAAGTACAGCTGTTAGTTGAAACTTACAACTTCCCCGTAATTCCTTCTTAAACCAGGAAAGTCCCATGGATAATTAGGATCTTGAGCTTCAACACCTTTCCATGGTAAATTTGGATAATCTCCTAGATTTGTCTCGTCGTCTGGAAAAGGTTCATATTCGCTTCGATGTAAACCGTACCGTTTCGCAGCAGTTTTCATCTCTTCTTCCGTTTCCGGACGTCTAGCTGGGTACCATTTTTTAAATGTAGGACCTGCAAAAAAAGACGCGAAAGTGTAAATTACTACTTGCTCGATCTTTATTAGCATTGTAGAAAGTCTGTAAACGTTGCGTTCTACAATCACATTATCAATAAATGTGGAAATTACTACCAATCTAATTCCATTTCCCTTTATAGAGATAAAATAAGTGTTGTAATATCTAGAAATGATCTAAAACATGATCGATTAGAAATTGTGTTTGATTCGAATTTCTTTAAATTAAATCATCTCGGGAACGATTGTTCAACAAATCCTTATATAATAAAACCTAACCTATCAATAGAAGAAAATATTTTAATATCTTTTACCGAGAAACATGATACCCACTTATGGCCTTTTCCAACTCAGCTTCATACATTTTCTCATACTTAGAAATAGTACAATATCTGTAAATGCAAACATTTGAACTGTTTGTCTTTAGTAATGCAATTGGTAATGAACCAAATTTCTTTAAAGCAGCCATTTTCGACGAACCATAACCATCGCACAGTATTAGTGACAGTAGTGACACTATTGGCGAAATCAATGACGGAATGTAAGCAAGCATGTGTGCAGTGTGACTACCCAAATGAGGAATGGACCAATCACGAAAAACGAATTCGAAACGAATTTTCAGCAATAATATTTAAAATCAAAATTCAAACTAAAAAGAAAGAGAAAGACAAAAGACAAATATTTCTAATGTCCTTCAAATAAAATACTATTTTCAAAAATTACTGCATCAAAGAAAATATTTTATTTTCAAAGTTGTACGGATTATTTATTATTTATACTATTTTTGCCAGCTCTGGCGAAATTCCAGCCAAAAAGGAAATCTTTCCTGTATTTCTTCTCTGTTCAGGAATTGTGTCGCTATCCGGCGTGAGATCGTTCCCAATCTGTGGGTCGAGCTTATAGCGAGACAGCGTGCAAGACGGCCATGTTTCCCGACGTGTTAACGTATTACGAATAGGGACAGCAGGAAAATGGCCGGTAGCGTGTGTTTGCCTGTGTTGTTGAATTTAGCATAGCTTTGGATAAATCCCTTTGTTTAACACTGGCGGACGTATGGCGAGAAAGGTGTTTCCCCTTTCGATTGAGTGAATTTCAAAAGGTAAAACCCGCGAACGAAACTATTTCTATGACAGTAATGGAAATCCCGTCGCTTTGCCAAACCCTAGCTCAAACCTACAATTCAGAATGAGTTGTCAAATTTGCTGTTCGAACGTACCAGTTTCCAATTAATACCGTTTGACAATACACATTTTCTTGTAGAATCAACGCGAAAAACTACATTCCGTCGATACCGTTCAATTTATTGCAAGAAGCTTCGTGTACGCGTGCGCGTTCGTATGTGTGCGTGTGTGTGCGAAGTTTGTGTACCTTCGACAACACTAATTATTTCAGTATTGCTGTAATTTTTACTGTCTTCAAATGTTAACCAATTATCACTGAAATCCCGTTGATTCATTGTCGAGGTTGTTCAATTGTTGTTCATTAATTCTTCACTTATTTATTTCTTTTATAATCTGAATGTCTGTTTGCACTATAGTGATTATCGTATTTTAAGGAACTGCAGTCTGTTCTTTGGAAGAGAAGTATCAAATTTCTTCTCTCCAGTGCTAATTGTTGTAATGTTTCAGGAGGTGATTAAATAAGAGTATAAGGATAACAAGATGGCAAGTCCTTCGCCGCAATCGTCTCCCATGCCTCCGCCGCAAGCCCCAAGTCCGATGGGACCTCCTCAACAAGCGCCGTCACCATCCAATCCCCAAGGCAGTCCAATGGGTCCACCGCAACATCATCCACATAGTCCGACACAAGCGTATCAGTCTGGTCCTTCGATTCCACCTGGTGGCCCACCCATGTCTCAACAACCTCAGCAACCGCCTCAACAGCAGCAAAATTACCCGCCGCATCCCCAACAAATGCAGCAGAACATGGGTCCACAGGTAAGAACAAGACAACTTAATTTTGCTCCAATCTTATGTCTTTTGTAGGATGCATCTTTATTGCATACATATATAGATCGGGTAGCTGGAATTTGAAGCAGTTAGAAGACCAAAAGAACTTTTCTTTTGCAGAAGTATCCTCAGTCTGATTAACATGTGAGAGAATGTGGGTTTACAGAATTGTTTTTATTACAAATTACATATTCTATATTAGGAGCAGTTGAACATAGTAAACAGTTTGTAAATCAAAAAATTAAATAGTATCATTATATACAGTAAAGTCTTGATCTAAGAAACACCCTTGGGGTCCGGGCAATATTCTTAGATCCTAAAGTTCTCATATTTTTAAAATCAAGACTTTACTGTATCATCATCTTAAGTTTCTATCGATGGCCTTTGAGTCAGCAATTTTAAAGAGATCGACCAGCTGATCGGCAATCTGATGATTACAAGCTGCAATTACTCTAGGCACCATTAAATCCAATTCTCCACCTGAAACAGTACAGTTGATGTTGTAACTATTGCAATTTACGAAGCAAAGAATTATTTACAGTATTTAGAAGTGATTCGTACCGGCTGTATCAATTACTATTCCACCTGCTTCTTCGATTATTAATTTCCCAGCAGCGACGTCCCAGGCGTCTATACTCTCGACGTGATACGCTTCTATAGCGCCCATTGCAACGTAACATAGCGTAAGAGCGGCAGTGCCTAGTGATCTGATTCTAGAGGCAAAATTCAAATAACAAATTAAACAAGATTTCTTAATAGGTAGCAGTAGCGATTTTTTTTGTTCATAGGCTGAACAAGTTGTGTCGAATAATAACAAATTATAATGCTATTATTATTTGAAGGGAAATTATCAAGCTTCTTCTACATTCAGAAGAGTCGAATATACTCGTCATCACTTCCAAAATGGAATGATGAATCTAAGGGTTTATAAGACATTGCAGAAGATTGAATTGCATAAGACACACTACTTCTCATTAAGTAGCAAATCGTCAGCCAATGAGGAGAACACAATGAGAGAATAGCATACAAATATTAGCAAAATTACCCGTGAGTTCCTTGAATCAGAGCATGCATCCTACTGTACACGGTAACTAGGTAATTCGAGTCTTTGGCGAGCCACGGCTCCATTGCGATTAGCGACTGAGCTATGTCTGAAACCAGGAAGCAGAATTCATTAAACATGTTCAAGGTGTTTCTTGTAGGATCGAGTATCTACATACCTGCTATGTCCGAAGTCTTTATTGGGCGTCTATTTAAAAATGCTCCTTTCTGTCTCCTCGCGGTAAACAGTTGTCTCATTAGCGGATTATACACTATACCGATCTCTGCTTTCTTATTAATTAACAACGCTAACGAAATGCACGTGTGGGGGAACCTGTGCACGAAGTTCGTTGTGCCGTCTATGGGGTCAATGATCCACGTTGGATCATCCGTTAGCATTGGCAAACATTTGTCCTCCGCCGTTGCTTCTTCGCCGATAAATCTGAAAAATGATCGAATTATAGGCCACTCGGTGATTAAATCTGTTTAATGTGCCTTCGATCTTTGGGCAAACTTACTTGTGCTCTGGATATATTTTCGACAACTGTCTCTGCAGATCGTGCTCGATTTTGCGATCATACTCCGTTACCAGGTCCCAGTCGATCCCTTTGATCTTCACACTCTTTTTCGTGTTGATTGCGCTCTCGATAATCTGCAATTCGAATATTTATCAATTAAAATATATAGGGAATATTCTAGAATATTTTACATTTTCTCATTCGATTTGGAAAAATAGTAGTTTTGGGCCAAACGTTCACAATATTTAATAGATGATCTCCGATATGTGGTAGTTTACGTTGACGACTAATTTCGTTAACTGTTCTAGGCTTTCAAAAAATATTAAAACCCCTATTTGTAATATATAATGGTTGGAACGTCGAATGTTTAAGAAATTAATGGGAAAAAATAAATATCGAGAAGAAAGAAATTCGCATTGAACGACCCCCGTTGCTCACAGAGGGTTAATTAATTTTTTGGCACATTAGACAGTATTTAAAAATGGCGTCGTCCCGTTCGCACTATTAAGAGAGTTGCACCACACGATAATCGTTTGGGAATTTCGAAGCACCCCGTATAAAAATCTGCACACGTACTTTTCCCGCTTTCAAAACCAGTTCCTCAGCCACATTGTAGTATCCTTCGATATCGTGCGACTGCATCGTGGTTCTTCTCGCAAGAGCTCGCGTCGATTTGAGATTTCTTACAGCTGCACTGACACTAAGGATGCACTTGCTGGCCTATATAGTGACTAGAATGGAAGAAAGAAGAGAGCGGGGCAAACGAGAAATAGGTGGGGCGAAAATCCGTAATGTCTGATTTAGCAAACACCTATGTGTTGTGTTACCTACCACGGCTACTTTTAATATCCCTGGCAGAATCACGCGATACATAACGATTCTTTAAATAAATAAAAACGTAATCGTGGATCCTTGTCGCAATGATCGTACTTCTTTTTCTTCCTCGTCGTATTTCACAGGATACGGGTTTTCCTCTGTCGTAGTCGCAATGATTTTTTCCCGGTGGATTCCACTTGTTCGTCATTGTCTTATCAGATCGCGAGATAACGTCAAAATTATCAGACTTTATCGCAGAAACGAAAGTCGATCAACTGTGAGGGGGAAATTATTTGCATCGTGTTCGATCTAGAATGCAGATCAATTGCGAGTGCGATATCGCAGGAATCCGCGTTGTTGTTGTTATTATTATTATTATTATTATTATTATTATTATTATTATTAGACTGCGTTTTATTTTATTTATTGCATTTATGACAAAAATAGACACACACAATTTAGAGCGGTGGTATTAGTTTCAGTATGGTAATTAAAAGAAGAATACAATTTTTATTTGGCTCCTGTGTCCTGCGATCGATGCAAACATTTTTTATTTTGCATAAAAATCCGCAGTCTAATTATTATTATTATTATTAGGATTCCTCTTACTATTAAAAAAATGGAAAATTCAGGTAATATTCGTGAATAAAATGCTCAGATGGACACGAAATATTTCTTTTATTGTCGCAACGGTACAGAGAAATCACTATCCCTTATTCTCTACTCTTTGGTCAGCTTCTCGAATGATTCTGAAAACGTCCCTTGCGATCTTCTCGTTGCACGCACCGATTGCACGGGGTTTCATGATGTCTATTATCTCGCCTGCAATCAAAACGACTCTGAATAACTGTCACATTTAAAAGAATATATTGACAATGATTTTTTTATTACCTGTTTCACGATCTAGAACCACACCGCCCGCTTCGGTGATGATTAACGAAGCTGCGGCGATGTCCCACGTCGAAATTCCTGGACCCTCTATGTAATATGCTTCCACGATTCCCAGAGCAACGTAGCATAACGTCAACGCAGCCACTCCGAGCGTGCGAATCCTTTAAAAGCAAAAAAATCGTGAACAATCTCCATCGAGGAATTATATGATAAATATCCATCGCTTTGTGAAATCTCACCCCTGTGCCTCGCTAATAAGGGCTTGCAATCTCTCCATGGTTTTCTCTCTCATGCTGTCCACCTTCATAAATCCGGCTTCCATGCAGACTAGAGCCTTCGATAGATCTGCAAAAGTGATGGACACTTTGTCAAATTAATTCTATCGATGAGATTTTGCACCATGGTATTATTTGAACAATCAATTGTAGAAGCTATTGGTTTGGATGATTCTTATTTACGAACCAAGAAATGGCAATGTATTTGAAAGTGGCAAGGTCTGCACGCAATGGGGGGGGGGGGGGGGGCTTATGGTGTCCATCGCCTACGACTTACCTTGAACTTCGGAGACCTTGATAGGTTTCCCGTTCAAAAACGCGCCACGTCCCTTCCTCGCGGTGAACAGCTGCTCGAGAACAGGATTGTAGACGATTCCGATCACCATTTCTTTTTTAATCGCCAGGCCAATCACCACGCAGGTGTGTGGAAAGCCGTGAATGAAGTTGGTCGTGCCGTCGATCGGATCAATGATCCATGTTGGATCGTCTGTTAAAACCGGCAGCTCTTTGCCTGTCGATTCTTCGCCGATGAACCTGAACATTTCACACACATTTTCACATATTTGCAATTGCAAGCTGGGTTGTAGAATTTTTATTTAATATATCTTCGACAGATTTTGTTGAATCTGGGACACTATTGATTTGGGAATTTTCGAGCTAATAGATTTAGAAGTTTGATTTTTTATTGCGAGAGACAAAATGTATGTATTATCAAGTGTACCTGTGATTGGGAAACTTGGTCTTCAGATTGCCAATGATGACGTCCTCTATTTTGCGATCGTACTCCGTCACCAGGTCCCAGTTACCTAGTTTTTCGTCAACCTTCTTCAACCCGCTGATGGCCGTCTTGAGAATCTTGAACAGTAAATCATCCAGTTACATACTTTCTCTTTGATTCGACGTTTCGTTACTTTGTTTCCTCAAGTATCTCCTCTAAAATATTCTGATAAATCTGCTGTTCCGTTGAATCTGTGATCGCTGTGATTGTGTGCCGAATCCCATTTAAACCCTGTCACTGTCTTCTACATGATATACTATGTCACTTAACACTCCGCGATTAACTGCATTCAAATTGTTGATAGGTGACCCGATAACATTCCCCCAAGTGCAAGAGGCTAATTTTTAATCAATATTGCAACGGTTTCTCCTTCGCACACTTCCTTCGTGATGCAAAATAGATCCGCGACCTGACACGAGTTCCGGGGCAAATCCTTTCGACCGATCAAGCATTTAAAACAGCAATTACGATCGTAACGATAAGGAAGTCATGTTGCACTCTATGAAAAATGTGATGTCAGAAAAGTAGAATACATTGACGCCACGGGGAAATACTATGAATCAATGTGACGCAAGTGTAGGTTCTCTATTTGCCTCTGCGTCTCCGGTTTCCCCACTTTGATACTCGAAAGTGTACTGTTGTGTCACCTGAAATTACCGTTTTTTTAAGCCTTATTAATCATCGTTCACGTTAATGGCTTCTTCCCGACGAGAATTCTATTTTTACGAAAATCACCGCTTTCCTATTCGAGAGATCGATTTTACACGAGATACGTGATACACAACTTCTCGTACGTCTATGAACACGAACGATTGAATACCTTGTGCGAAGACTGGGCGAGGCCATTTTTTTTTAGCAAAGTTATACCGCTATCTTCATGACTTCACTGCTTGGTACCAGAATTAAACCATTTTCTTCTGAGGTCGTTAGTTAAAGGTTCAAATCAAATCAAATCAAAATCGCTGTGATTTCAATAATTTTCTTTTAATTGTGTATACTTTGTTCGACTATACTTGTCTGCTTTTAATACGAACAAAACTTAATTGGACGTCTATGAACCAATTTGTCACATTAAGCTCAAGGTGTTTAATGTTTCTGATAAATTTTCAAAATTTTACTCTCAACAATACTTCGAATTAGCACTGTGCAAAGTAACAAGAATGCAATATGTTCGAGACAAATTCTAAAATGAATGTAGCGGAAACCAAAGCGCTTGGGACCACATACTATTTTTTAACACGAAGATATGAGATTGTGAAAGCGATGGTACTCACCAAAGCAGCATTTCGAGTCAGGGTGATGGCGAATTCATAGTAAACGTCTTCGGCGTATCGCGCCATATTTCCTGGAGACCGACGAACGCGAGATCCTCGCCAGGAAAACGCGTCAACGGGTACTGCGTTTGCCAGACCGGTATCCTGTTCTTTTCATTCGAAACCGCTTCGAATATATCGTCGCCAATGACTCAATGACTTGATCCATCGTGCTCCCTCAACACTCTCTAGCCTCGGGTATCATTTTCGGCTCGCCTGAGCCTCTTTGGTGGGCAATATTTTTACAAAAGTCTCACGATAACACGAGGTTGACACAATGCTCCCGTGATACGACATAGTTAATTTAGGCAAACAATCGTTCGCAGCCTTGCCTCCGGACAGCCAGCCAGTTGATTTATTCGAGATAAAACGGTCCGTTTGATAACTGCCTGCTTGTTTCTCAACCGATCCTTTTGCTAATTCGCCTCGGGACCAATAGGATGCGGGCCTGATAGCATCGTTTCGAGGCTACATGCAACCGGCAACGTGAGATTCACCATTTTGTTTTTTACATTTTATTCAACGATTCTCGCACGCGGAACGTTATGCAAATCCTCGTTTTAATAGAAGAATCCGAAGAACCTGCAATTAAAGAAGGCAGTGATTCCTCTATAAATGATTCCGTGATGTTAATACTATGTTTTTCTATTCAGAGCCTCTCTTCAGATTTATTTTAGAAAGATTTCTACAGTTTCTGTGATGGAATTTGTTCGCGGAGAAAAATTTTTATTAGGAATAAAAGATAGAATGCTTCAAGGTAAGCGTGAAGGTCGTTCCAAGGTTAGTGATGTTTCTCTGGTTCGATGGATCAGAATTTTATGAATTTTATGAAATTGGTCTTACGTGGCACAATAGTATTTGCAGCACCGTGAATTTTTCAAAATAATTGCTGATCAACAAGCGATCGGTTTGTTCCGGTTGTCATAGCTGCCGGATCCGATCCAGAGGCAAAATACTCTATTGAGCTTCTCCATTAACATATTTATTATGGAATTTTTCACTCGTTCGAGTAAACCGCTGTTAGATATCACTCGCTGGTAATGAGGTTACGAAAGAGTCAAGATCATTATCAACGTAGCTAGAAAATCCGCCGGCGGATTTTACTGCAGTGACAACCAATGTGTCCGAGGGTACGTGTCCAAAGACTGTGCCAAGGTGAAACATTATGATCACACTTTCACAGCGGCGATCAGCTGTGGCACACGATTATTTCAATTATCGCGTTTAATTAGGTGTATCGATGTGGGAACCAGTTTTTTCTTTTTAGTAAATTTGGTAGGCGTTCTACCAACGCGGCAAGGAATATTTTGCGATGGATTAGTCAGGCGAATTGGGGTTTTCTTCTTTTTTTCTCTTTTTGTTATGGTACCTACGGTAACATGTACCATAATAGGATTCAACGATATTTGCGTTGCGCGAGATTGCATTCTGAGAAACTGCAGGTGCTGCCTCTTACACTGTATCCTTGAGATCTATCGATCTTTTTGCTCGTTAATTTGTCAGCAAGAATCAGTTAATTCATACCTCTGAACGCGACCATTACAAGCCGGTGCCGTTACGCGCATTTTTTTCGGTCATTATGAAATAGAAACTCGGGCTGAAATTAATCGAGTTTCTTTTTCATTTCTAATTTAATACATATCTTCGCGCCATGAGATGGCCAATCACGGGCAAAAAAACGAAATCATACATATTTTATAGATTTCTTGCATTCCAGATTCAAGCCGACAAAATTAATTTAATAACCAGACTGCGGATCTTTATGCATTATTAAACAGTAATAGAAATCAATTTTATTCCTGTTTCTCACAATCGTTGTAGAATATTTCTATTTCTCAAGTATTTTAATATCTGAAAAATTCCGCTGAATTTCTTTCTGTTCTCTCGCCAGTACATTATTTAATTAAAAGTCAATTAAAATCTCGCTAAATCATCGACGCAGCCTCGAATGCTTAAAATAACTTCAGGCCTGTCCGCGATTAATCAAAATAATTCAACGACCATTGAAAGATTGTTTTCAATCGTTTATCCCCAGGATGCTTGCGAAATTCCTTGATTGCCGAGCGTTTGATTTCCGATTACCTTGACAAGCAATAAAGTAATAAAAACAGTAATAGCGTTCTATGCAGAAACATACATCATTAGAATACTTGGATCGATCTATGCACGCCTCGTGGAGGCTCGACTTGATTTGCAATCGTTTTTTCTCCCCATTATGATTAATGTACCTCCGGCCTGTCGAATTGTTAATTGTCGAGTAGAATTTCCAAGACGTCGCCTCGAATTTCGTGGAATCTGTCTCGGTTGGATTACCTATTCATCTGACGTGATCTAAATAATTGCTTTTGTGAAGTTTCCCGTTACCAAAGTTCCCATTCCCCGTAGTGGTTCCCCTGTAGATCGTTTTGCTACCGTGTCTAATGTAGATCGATGAGTCATTTGTTTATTCGCGATGCATTCGCGAAAGGAAACCGCGACCAAAAATGCAAGAGACTTGCTGCAAAACATACCTGCATCGCCGACATCAATTTCCCAAGCATTTGATCATATTTACTCACTTCTGTCGACTGTAATATAAATTATTCAACGAACAGATTAACCCCGGATCGACAAAACTGATAGTTTATCTCATAAATAGACAGCTGATTTTATGCCTTCGTTTTCCATAAAGATCCGACAAATCAAAATGAACCTTTACCATTGTGGAAAATATAAACAACGTCTTTATTCATCAAAGTGAAAAATTGCCGAGTTATTAGATCAGGACCTCGTTAATCTCTTTCTCATTGCTTTTAAATCGGTGTTCACGATTAGAGTCTTCAACTCCGTCAACAGTGTTTCGTTCGCAGCCGCCAGCACATCCGGTTTCATTAAATCCAGTTCATTACCTGAAGAAAATTCAAGTATAGTTTTTTTTAGAGATCGTTCCCGTTAATGTTCGATAGTCTGTTGATTAAACGTGCATACTTTTTATGCTGTTTATTGAGCCACCAGCTTCACGAACAAGCAACACACCCGCCGCAACGTCCCAAGATTGAAGGCCGTCTATTTGAAAGCAATCCAACGCACCTTTCGCTACGAATGCTAACGCGAGCGCGGCCGATCCTAAGAACCTAATTCTGTATTCAGGAAAAAATTAACAAACCTTCAGTATCATTGTTCTGCCATTTTTTCGGAGACCTAAACATTCGATCTGTTTCGTAATCTCTCCGTGAGCATTTTCGATAATCGTTGATGATCTTTAATTTAAAAAATTTATTATTAAATTTATTTGAAGATTCAAAACTATGAATATTCAAAAGATTTCAAATTTTCAAGCAGTTCGCGGGACTTTAAAATGTGAAATAAGTTTTCTTTCCCTATTTAGACAGTATGATAAAGTGAATTTTGATTTGATTAATTAATTTTCGTTTACCCTCGAGTGTTTTCAAGAATGGTTTCGAATCTGCTCATCCTGATGTCCCTGTTCTTGATGAATTCACTCTTCAAGGTAAACACTTCTATTTCGATCAAAGCTTTCTTCAGCTCTGCAAAGAACATGAAAATAATCGATCGTGTTCCTAATAATGAACAATCTCCGAGAAAATACTTTGTCGATCGAAGAACGCGTTAATCGATTCGCTGTGCGCGTTGTTTCCAGCCGAAGCTAATAATGAAAATTGCGAAAAGAAACATAGTGTTACAGCAGAGAGATTTCGTAACCTAATCAGCGGCAACGATTTCAAACTAGATATGACCAAGTTTTAGTTAATTACTGGAGTGGGTATAATTTTGCTGGAAGCATCGTAACCGAATGTCAATGCGCAGTGCTCGGCGTTATGATTGAATTATGTATTTTCATTTACGTCCACGTTTTCGTTATCTCGCGAGATCCATGAGGATCTTAGTCATTCTTGGTGCAAAACACCATCATCACTCTATTATCTAAGCCTTCGGTTACTTATTACACAATAAGATGTGTTTCTCACTACCACTGCACCTCGATTTATACATTAAGAGACTTAACTCTTCATCAGCTACAAAAACAAGAAGAATTCGTTTCGTACTCTTTCTTTAAAGAGGCGACAATGAAATTTAGAATATGAACGAACATTACCAGTGACGTTTGAAGTTTTGATGGGCCTTCCATTCAGAAACGCGCCCCCTCCTTTGACAGCAGTGTACAGTTCGTTGCTCACAGGGTTGTAAATAATCCCAACAACGATTTCTTTGCGGATGGTCAAAGCAACAGAGATGCAAGCATGAGGAAACGAGTTCACATAATTTGTCGTCCCATCGATCGGATCTATAATCCACGTCGGCTTATCCGTCCACTCTTTTTGTCCTCCTTCAGCAGCAGATTCCTCGCCGATAAAACTGCAAAATCGTACTCGAATCTTGATCAATGAACACACAAACCTTTCCGAGACTGAATCGACTCACTCGTGATCGGGGAATTTCTCTCTCAGTCCCGTGAACAACAGATCCTCGATCTTCTTGTCGTAGTCCGTGACCAGGTCCCACTCGATTTTCTTGGTGGTCACGTTTTTCTCACCTTCGAAGCCGCATTTGAATATCTGGAACGAGGCGAGAAAGTAGTTAAATGGATTTTATGGTCGCCGTGAAAACTATTATCTCTTCGCCTATGTGATAAGCTCCCGGCGATAACAACGAATCGTTGATTCATTGTTATTTGCGTTCGACTTTTTCCATTCGTTTCGTTTCTCATTTTTTCAGCGAGTCTTCTGTTTCTGGACTGACAATGAGACTAATTATAGGTAGACTATTATATTTCTGAGTAATGTCGCAATTGCTGGCTAGTGTTCAGTCACTAAGTTAAACATAGTAATCGTATACTGTTGATAAGAGTCGCGGAAGAAGATGTGTTGGTAAAAATCATGGAAGGAAATTATTGCGTTCTTATTCTAAAGTCCTAGGAATTAAACAAATAACAGCCGAATGATTCACAACGAGAGCGTCAATTAAAAGCAATCACAATTCTCTGAATTGGTCATTGATAAAAATCACGAAACACGTTTTTGTTACGTTCAACACTAACACTAATTAACGCTTATTAAAACTCTTGTAAATTCGATAAACAATAGCGGAATAATTCAGAGCCACGGGATAAATTAAAAGCGGTAATAATTCTCGAGTTCGTGTAATAATCATCGGATTGCGACGTTGTTACGTTTGATTAGCGTGGTCCATGAAATGAATACAGAAACGCGAGGATCAGAATCTCTCTGGAGATAGATGAATTTATTGTTTCAGTGAGAAAATGTTTTGGAAAGGAATTCAACTGTTGAATGAACGCCTCGAGGCCACGGATACTGTTCTATCATGCATTGAGATCACCAGAACCGAGTTTCCGTCGATCGCGTTCACCATTCTATCATTCGGAAACGATGAGTCATATTTACCACGCTTGTGCATTCGAAATTTCAAGGATACACACCACTGTGCAGCAGACGCTGCGTTTGTTAAATTTGATTATGCAATTCTGATAATTCATTTGTTATGCAATTAATAAATGCGCTCTTCGAGGGATAATGGATTTTACATTACGCCCCCGACAATTCCCTTAAGTGTCACACGGTCGATCAACTTTTGCTGCAATAATTAAATTGACGTTCTTCTCGTGAACGAATATAATGTGGTTCGTGTCGATTTTACGGATCGATAGATGAAATGAGAAAAATTAAAGCATGTCTCACCTCGCCTGCCTTCAGGGTGAGGTCCCTGGCAAACTCGAAATAATACCAGATGTCCTGCTTGCTCGACATTGTCAGCGAGGCTCTCGAGGGAACGACTGATCGATCGAGCACACCGCCTGCTAGCGGTGTTTCTCTTATCACTATCACCGACGACAGAGAGCCGCGCAGACGACATAGGTGGCTGAACTTAAACATTCGAAGCCGCTTCTTATCTAACGCGCTGCTATCAATCGATTTTCAAGAAGGTGTTTGAAGTTTGAACCTTTGCCGTTGCTTCCGTCTGAAGCTGCCGCTTTCCCTCGCTTTGAACTTTTAACTGGTTTATCAACCAGTTAATTATCGTATTGGGTAAAAATAAAAATTCACTGAGAATGAAAAACCGGTGAAATGATTTTTAATGTATTGCAGTCGAAGGGTTAATGTTCAACTAGATTTTTATTTGGTGTATTCTCCTGTGGAACTTTTGCTAATTATAGACTACTTATTCTACTAATTCGCAATCAACGATAACATGTTAAAAATCATGATGACGTTAAATAATACTTCGTTTCGACGACGACCGTCACGGTCACCTCGGCCATAATCTTACAATTTCGACCGTTCATCGCGGTCTCGGTTATGATTCAATGGGCAAGAATAAATGCATAAGGATCGCATTATCGTCGAGGAACCTTTTTTCCAATTGTCACAGCTCGCGCATCGCTTATGCAACTGGCACTACTATCTATTGTTATATAGAGGAGTCGGAGATTAACGTAGTTAACATTAATAAGATACTAGTTTGGATCTCAGCATTCACATTTCCCGCGGAAAGTGGTGTTCCTCTTTCTTCTCGTGTCATCTAAATAGTATCCATTTAATCTTTGGTCATTTCATCTATGGAAAAAAGAATTGTCTACTTAATGAGCTTCAGTCTAAGAGAATTATGAGTCGAGGATGTTCTTCTCCGGCTGTTTCTTATGTTGATGATCTCTTTTGCAAAGTAGTAGTGTCAGCCTTTTTTATCAGCTTCACCAGTTCAACGGCCAATTTGTGATTGCCAACGGCGAGTACCTTCGGTGATCTCACGTTAAACTCGCCACCTGAAGCAAAACGAACGGTGTCAGCATCTGTGACTAATTTCTAGGGAATGATTAAACGCTGAAGATTTTCTTTAAAAAAGAAATTACAGCGACAAGCTGACAAACACACTAAATCCATAAAAGCATTTCGTTATTCCCAGAAAGAACTCGTCAAAACGAATGCCAATCGTTGAGGAATTATCTCTTAGTTTTACCGTTGTGTAAACGAGTAACAGTCATTATCAGTTATTATCATAATAATTATCGCCGCGTTCAGAAACGTAATAGAGAAGTAATAGAGAATTTTATCTCCGTTACCGTTATGTGCATAGCGGGATCTATTTTTATTATAGTTAATGGTAGTAATCAGTAAATGATCCCAGTAATCGTTACAGTAACCTTCAATTGAACAGCCTTTGCCGCAGGTAATTGTTAGATTGCGGATCTCCGGGTCACTTTTAAATTGTTACAAAAACAGTTGAATAGATTTTGACTTTCTCGCATGAACGAAATCTGAACGTTTCAAAAGAACGATAAGGAAGCATAGTTGGCGAGAAGATGGGTGGATGGAAATTGTAATGGCTATGGTAGTAGACGCACCGTTTGTATCAATCACTACCCCGCCAGCCTCCCTAATGATAAGCACGCCGGCAGCCACGTCCCAAGGCATCAGATTGTCACAGTGATAGGCTTCCGCTGCGCCCATTGCCACGTAACAAAGAGTCAATGCCGCTGATCCCATTGTTCGTATTCCGTGAGCAACCGAGACGAATGCCTCCACTCTTCCCAGAATAATGTCTCTGATACTCTCAATCGTCGCATATGATGTCTCCAGACAGAGCAACGAGTGCTGCAATTCTGCAACAAATCAATTAGCTCCCCTAAGAAATCATCGAATTTATCCTTCATCTCGTAAAGCTGCGTCCACGCCGCGCCGTGCAACTGTTCCTCGCCCTTTTCTTACCTTCTTCCTTTATTCCCAAATAAAACAGTCTTCTCACTCAATCGTTTAACCACTCGAAGCAGCTGTTGCAGACAATTTATCTAAGGATTACCTTTAATAACTCCAATTTCTTGCCGAATATTTAACCTTGAATCCGCGGCGACTTTAGCCTTGAATTGACAAGGCTAAATATTCGGCAAGAAATTGAAGCTATTAAAAACAATCCCTGCAACAATTGCTTCAAGTGGTTAAACGATTGGGCAAGAAGTTTGGGTCTGTTTGAAGCATGTATGTGTACAGCAATTTCGTAGGTACGATAATGAGTGCGACTCCAGGGTCAACTGAATTAATCAACTGGGATGATATAGTTTATTGTTGATAGTATAATAGTCGTTTTTTTTGAGACGAGCTTAACGAGGAGCAATATAGGCCACTTCGATCCAGTAGGAGGTTGTTAATTAATCAGGTCAATGTGAATTAGGGATCTGCTTCCGCGTGTTCTGGCAATGCTGTTCAGCCATTCAAAACATTCTGATTTCAATTGATAGGCTATTCAAGCAATGAATCGGCTTTATTAATAGCTACGATATTGAATTTCTGCTTTGAACACAAGTATCGTCGGTCAACTATTCATATTTTCTGGAAACCAGTCATTACGAGAGATGAATTAGGATGTCCACAAAAGACTTACGCTCAATTTTCGAAGACTGTATAGGCATCCCATTGAGGAACGCTCCGCGACCTCTCCTCGCCGTGAACAATTGCTCCAGTATTGGATTGTAAACAATGCCAATCTCCAGTTGCTTGTTGACAGACAACGCGATCGATACGCACGTGAAAGGGAACGAGTGAACAAAGTTGGTGGTGCCATCGATCGGATCGATGATCCATGTTGGCTCGTCCGTCAACTCTGGCAGTGAGTTTGTCGAAGACACTGTCTCCTCGCCAATGAACCTAAAATTCGGACAGATACAACTCTCAATACACCAATCAATAATTTCATCAATTCTCTCTTAACAATTTCGATGCTTCTCAACTTCCAACAAAATTCTCTAATTATACAATTATTAAACTCGGAAGAATCTCCGTACTTGTGTTTCGGGAATTTTTTGGCAATACTGTTGATGATAATCTCCTCCACCTTCTTGTCGAACTGTGTCACCAGGTCCCAGTCTCCAGCTTTGGTCTCGATCTTCTTGGATCCCTGGATGGCATCTTTAATGATCTACAAAGTAAAAAATAGACATTCAGTCTCCAGTTTCAATTAGAATATACGGTAATGGCAGAGTAGTACACCGAATCGTAGAAATTCCTGAAAAGTAACAGAATCATATGAAACGTGGCTCAAAGTCCTTGCGTACCCAAGATAAAGCGTTCAAACACGACCGTAAACGTTCTGTTTTCCCGCAGACCAATTAGCGCACCGATTCGAACAATAGCTTTGGACGAAGTGTACCGAGTTGCCTAGTCGGTGAGATTTATGAGCGAACACAACAGCGATCATGTAGTAATGACGGTGTTTGTATCAAAACGAGATAATTGTAGCGGAAACCAGCCGGGAGTCATGAAACTGGTTTAATTCCAATAATACAAACGATGATTTTATTAAGAATGGAATCGTGTGAATCGATTAAAAAAAAAACAAGTAAGGTAATTGTCGTGTAAACTAATAATTGAAAGGGGTTGGATTTGTCGATGATAATAATACCTTTCCCGCATCGGCGGTCAGCTTCAGAACAAAATTGTAGCAGCGGTCGAGTTCTTCGTTACTAATCATGTCGAATGTTGTTAGTAGACCAACGCTTGTCGCTCTATTGTCTTAACATGGTGGGCTCTGCTCTTATGCTGCGATTGTCAACCCCCACTAGGAAGTCCGCGTAGTCTGATGACATTACCAATGAACTTCCCCGGTGGATGAATTATCAGTTACTGATTACATGTCAACCACGCGTGAAACTTACAAGGTTTTTATCTCTTACATTTTTATTCGCGCACAAGCTGCATAACAACTAGCCACGGTCTGATAAAAAAATGCTCATTTTTACAGTAGAACGTCTCCTTGACTTCTTCACTGGGGATGACGAGTTATCCTCGCTCGTCATTTTGCTATATATTGTCTATGACAACGAAATAGAATTTTAAATATGTTGCCACGATATAAATACGGCGAGCGATTAAATTGTTAGAACTTAGCCATACTGAATTCTTATTGATTATTTAACACGTTTGATTGATTATCTAACACGCTTTATTGATTATCTAACGTGGCCAAACAATAAATTTGTTTTATGTAATCTCCAATCTTCGAAATTCCTAATGAATAATGTTTGTTTGTAAGATTGAAGCGTGATACAGTAAAGAGCTGAATTGTTAGTTAAGAGTTAAGTTGTTTATTTAAACATATGCTATACCATATGTTGAATGTATGATAAATTATAAATCATGCTTCACATGTAGAGTAAATATGGGCAAAATTATATCGTGTTTGGTCTTGTTTTAACCAGAATAATGCCAGAAACAAGTCAGTGAAAGTCTCATAACAAAAATAATGAAAAATAAAGCATTTTGAATTGGCATTACATTGTGAGAACACGAGAGCCTTTAAACTGTGTCGGCACGAACGGAGTGGTAGACGCAGACATAAATCAGAAAAGCAAGGAAGATTGCAATTCCTGTCCACTCCAAGGAACCACCCCTTGAACAAGAATCAAGGGATTACTGTACTGTCGTTTATGCTGTTCAGCAGACAGATCAGTGAGAGAATGGAGTAAGGCAGCGCGGATCTCCGATTAAAGGATGAAAATGATTTAAGTATCTGAATAATAAGGAATGAGCTCTATCGGATGCTATCAATTAATCTTGACAGAGACTATGAATATGAAGACTTTGAATAATCTGATCTCTTCCGCGGGAAACTGAATGAACGTCTTGGTGGAACGCCTCCGCTGATTGGAGAGAATAACGTTTTACTTTTCTCGCCACGACCTGTGCAGTTTTCTGTCATACCTGATCCACGTGCCGGCCAGATGATCGTTTTTATCTGCATGACCGAAATGATCTTCCGCGGTGCGTCAGTCCGCTTAATGGAAAGTGTACTGACCATTTATCGGTGCACGTCACACAACGCACACGATCATGCGTCACAAAGGATTTCTATCGGCCGAGTCACAATTGGATAATTGCGGTGTTTTCAAATACGGCAACCGTACCTGAGCAAACGTTCCTGTTAATTTCTATGCGAAACACCGAAATTCGCCTAATCAGGACGCCGAAAACTTTCCATTGTTGTTTATCAGGTTTCATAATTTTACTGCCGGGAACTCTGCGGAAGATTATAGGCAATAAATCGAATCTTTCTAGATATTCTTCCTGGTACAGATAAACATTTTTTTTGTGCAGTCGATAAGGGTCCATAAAATAATTTTTACTTGGGTGCTGAAGTGCTAAGGAATTGGATTATATAAATTTTTTGTATATATATATTTCTTATTTATATATATTTATATATATATATATATATTTTTAACCATGGATTATGATTGTTCAATATGTTTACTCGTCCCATAAAAATAATTAGCAAGCAGTTGCGCACTGCTAAAATTAAGTGTTGTATCAAATAAATCAGCTGACAAAATTTTCAAATGTTCCAGAACCAAGGCGGACCGGGTGGCCCAACAAGCCAGAATGCTAGCACCCAGCAGGGTCCCGGAGGACCAATGGTTCCTGGTCAGATGGGGCCCAACGGACCTCAAGGTGCGACACACATGATGCAGTCAGGCCCAAACCAGATGGGATCAAGTGGACCTGGGCAGATGAGTGGAGGTGGGCCAGGGCAAATGGTTCCTGGACAAATGGGGCCTGGTGGGCCTGGTCAGATGGGACCGGGTGGACCAGGTCCTATCGGGCCGAGTCATATGTCGCAGGGAAGTGGAGGTCCTGGAGGACCTGGAGGCCCTCACATGAGTCAAGGATCTGGTCAGATGGGTCCTGGGAGTGGGCCTGGTGGAATGGGACCCGGAAGTGGATCTGGAGGAATGGGTCCTGGAGGACCGCCCAATACGCAAATGGTTCCAGGAGGACCGGGAGGACACATGAGTGGTCCGCCTGGACCGGGTCACATAAACGCATCTGGTCCTCCTGGGACTGGTCACATGAGTTCGAGCGGACCCCCAGGGCCAGGACATATGAACACAACCGGGCCCCCTGGATCGGGACATGTTAACACTAGTGGTCCGCCAGGATCTGGGCATATGAGTTCTGGAGGCCCCCCAGGATCTGGGCATATGAGTTCTGGAGGCCCCCCAGGATCGGGACATATGAGCTCTGGAGGACCCCCAGGATCGGGGCATATGAGCTCTGGAGGTCCCCCAGGATCGGGGCACATGAGCTCTGGAGGACCCCCAGGATCGGGACATATGAGCTCTGGAGGTCCCCCAGGATCCGGACATATGAGCTCTGGAGGACCCCCAGTATCAGGACATATGAGCTCTGGAGGACCCCCGGGACCGGGACACATGAGCTCTGGAGGACCCTCAGGATCGACGCACATCAACACGAGCGGCCCCCCTGGTCCAGGGAGTCATTTGAATAGTGGGCCGCCTATTCCCAGTCACATGAACGCGAGTGGGCCTCCTGGATCTGGGCACATGAGTTCCAGTGGACCGGGGAGTCACATGGGGCCCGGTGGTCCTGGTCAGATGCCACCCAGCGGGCCCAATGCACACAATATGCCACCAGGTGGCCCGAATCAGATGGGTCCTGGAGGTCCGAATCAGATGGTGCCCAGCAATCAGTCTCCCATGGGTCCTTCTTCGATGGGGTCTGTGGGACCCACAGGACAAATGGGACACAACGGACCCTCCCAGATGGGTCCGAACGGGCCGGGGCAGATGAACATGGGAGGCTCGTCGGCGCAGATGAGTATGGGACCCGGAGGCCCTGGAAGTCAGATGGGGCCTGGAGGACTAGCTGGACAGATCGGGCCTGGAAATGGGCCTGGAGGACAATTAGGACCGAATGGACTAGGGCAGATGGGTGGTGGAAGTGGTCCTGGAGGACAGATGCCTCCTGGAAACGGACCTGGCGGTCCTATGGGTCCTGGAAGTGGGCCTGGTGGGCCAATGGGATCCAGCAGTGGTCCCACAAATCAAATGGGCGTTGGAAACGGTCCTGGAGGACAGATCGGATCGGGGGGAGGCAGTGGGAGTCAAGGCGGACCAGGTAATACTCCGGGAAATCAAATGCCACCTGGAGGTGGGCCTGGAGGGCAGATGGGTGGTCCAGGAAGTGGACCTGGCGGTCAAATGGGTGGTCCCGGAAGCGGTCCCGGTGGGCAAATGGGGCCTGGCAATTTATCTGGAAATCAGATGGGACCTGGAAGCGGGCCTAGTGGACCTGGCGGAATGGGGCCTGGTAATCAGATGGGACCCAGTTGTCCTGGAGGGCAAATGGGACCTGGTCCGGGAAATCAAATGGGACCTGGTCCGGGAAGTCAAATGGGACCTGGTGGACCTGGGATGGGAGGTCCAGGAAGTGGACCAGGTGGACAAATGGGTGGTCCAGGAAGCGGTCCCGGTGCGCAAATGGGTCCTGGAAATTTATCTGGAAACCAGATGGGACCTGGAAGCGGGCCCAGTGGACCTGGTGGAATGGGGCCTGGTAATCAGATAGGACCCAATGGACCGTCCAGTCAAATGGGTCACGGTGGTTCCAGCAATCAGCTGGGTCCTAACGGAGTCAGTGGTCAACCGTCTTCTGGTCAAATGGGGCCTGTTTCGCAAAGCCAGCCAATGGGACCTACGGGATCGGCGCCGATGGGACCTGGCGCACCTGTAAACCAGATGAGCCAGACTGGACCTGGGCAAGCAGTTCCTTCCGGTCCCAGCGGTCCTCCAGGACCTTGTCAAATTGGGCCTGCTGGAGGTCCTCCTGGTCCTGGCCAAGAGAATCTGAACGCTTTACAGAAAGCGATTGATTCAATGGAGGAAAGAGGACTTCAAGAAGATCCACGTTACTCGCAGCTGCTCGCTCTAAAAGCTCGGCAAGGTAGCATGGGTGAAAAGCAAGCTTTCAGCTCTCAGCAGTTGCAACAGCTACGGTACGTCACATCAGGGAAAGCATTAAGAAATTTATAATTATAATAATTATTTATAGACATCAATATTTCATAGAGAATTGTTTTCAGGGTACAGATAATGGCGTACCGATTACTGGCTAGGAACCAACCATTAACTCCGCAACTAACGCTCGCTCTTCAAGGTTAGTCAACGCTTCCAATATTCAATATTGTGCTGTAGGTGACTACTCTATCTTTTGTATCGCTTTTACGTTAATTAACGTCTGCTTGCTGATTGATACTTTCGCTTGCTGGTTTGATTGTCGTTAATAGACTGCGGATCTTATGCAAAAATATTGAACTTCTACACAGTTATTTCTGTCATAAATGCATAAAAACCACGGACTACTTAGTAACGTAGACAACGCTCGCTTCTGTTTGCAATAGATAATTTGACAGTATTAATCACACTGGTTTCTGGTTCTAAACCGATTCTAGAAAATATTTTTTATGGAAATGCAAAAGTAGAGTAGAATGATCCACACGCTGGGGGTTTGATGTAAGATTAATGTAAATAGGTGGAGCACCTCCTCCTCCTCCTCCAGGTATGGTGCCACGCCCTCCCATAGATCCAACTCAAGCAACCGCCGCTACAACAGGACCACAGATTCCTGGGCCGAACGTGATTGGCCCTGCGGTACCACCTAGACCCGGGTGTCAGACACCGCAACAACAACAACAACCTCCGGCCGGTGCTAAGACCAACAGGGTGACTAGCGTGGCGAAACCAGCTGGGTTGGATCCATTACTAATATTACAAGAACGCGAAAACAGGTACTTGATAGAATTAGATAAATTTCAACAAGATAATCTCAATGAATTTAATGTTGCGTCAACAGAGTGGCAGCGCGGATAGCGCTACGGATGGAGCAGCTGAGCAACTTGCCCACCAACATGCCAGAAGACCTCCGTATCCAGGCTCAGATCGAGTTAAGAATGCTGAGAGTGCTGAATTTCCAAAGACAATTACGATCAGAGGTAACTATCAAATATTCTTAACATCCTCTAGTAGATCTTAACCGTGATTGTCTTCAGATTTTAGCCTGCACACGAAAGGACACAACTCTAGAGACTGCAGTAAACGTAAAGGCCTACAAACGTACGAAGAAGCAGAGTCTCCGCGAGGCCAGGGCCACAGAGAAGCTGGAGAAGCAGCAGAAGTTGGAGGCTGAGCGGAAACGCAGACAGAAACATCAGGTAATTTGATCGTACAGCTTGTTATTGTCAGGACGATAGTAATAATTGAATTCTCATTTCGCAGGAATTCCTGAACTCCGTGCTTCAGCATGGCAAGGACTTCAAAGAGTTCCACAGGAACAATTTAGCTAGATTAGGCAGGCTGAACAAGGCTGTGCTGAACTACCACGCGAACGCGGAACGTGAACAGAAGAAGGAGCAAGAACGTATCGAGAAGGAACGTATGAGACGTCTGATGGCGGAGGATGAAGAGGGATACAGGAAACTGATTGATCAGAAGAAAGACAAACGATTGGCATTCCTGTTGTCCCAGACCGACGAGTACATCAGCAACTTGACCGAGATGGTGAAGCAGCACAAGATCGAGCAGAAGAGGAAGCAAGTGGAGGAGCAGAAGCGCAAGAAGAAAAAGAAGAAGAAGCTGCAGGATGGCGAGGGTGGCGAAGACGGTTCCAATAACGAAGATTCTCGCGTCGGCGTCATGGAAACAGCTACAGGTCGCACGTTAACTGGAGAAGACGCACCTTTGATGACCCAATTGCAAGCGTTCTTAGAATCTCACCCAGGATGGGAACCGATCGATTCGGAAAGCGATGACGACGATGACGACGATGACGATGACGAAGACAAATCGGATCACAAAGAGAAGGCAGACTCCGAAGAGGACAAAGTGAAGAAAACCATACACAAAGCCAAAGTGGAGGACGACGAATACAAAACTGAAGAACAGACTTATTACAGCATCGCTCACACTGTTCACGAAGTGGTGACCGAGCAGGCGTCTATCATGGTGAACGGGAAATTGAAGGAGTACCAGATCAAGGGATTAGAGTGGTTAGTGTCGTTGTTCAACAATAACCTGAACGGTATACTCGCTGACGAGATGGGTCTTGGCAAGACTATTCAGACAATAGCTTTAGTAACCTATTTAATGGAGAAAAAGAAGGTGAACGGACCGTTCTTGATCATCGTACCTTTGTCTACTCTATCGAATTGGGTCCTGGAATTTGAAAAGTGGGCTCCCAGCGTTGTGGTAGTCTCGTACAAGGGCTCGCCAGCTGGAAGAAGAGCTATTCAGTCTCAGATGAGAGCCACAAAGTTCAACGTATTGTTAACTACTTATGAGTACGTCATCAAGGACAAGGGAGTGCTAGCAAAGTTGCAATGGAAGTACATGATAATCGACGAGGGTCACAGAATGAAGAACCACCATTGCAAGCTGACGCAAGTTCTGAATACACATTACTTAGCCCCTCATCGTCTCCTCCTGACAGGTACGCCACTGCAGAACAAACTGCCAGAACTGTGGGCGTTATTGAACTTCCTACTACCCTCCATCTTCAAGTCCTGCAGCACCTTCGAACAGTGGTTCAACGCGCCATTCGCCACCACCGGAGAGAAGGTCGAACTGAACGAGGAAGAAACGATCCTTATCATTCGTCGTCTGCATAAGGTGCTGCGACCTTTCTTGCTGAGACGTCTGAAGAAGGAGGTCGAGTCTCAACTGCCGGACAAGGTCGAGTACATCATCAAGTGCGACATGTCTGGACTACAGAAGGTGCTGTACAAACACATGCAGAGCAAGGGCGTGCTGTTGACGGATGGCTCGGAGAAGGGCAAGCAGGGCAAGGGTGGCGCCAAGGCCTTGATGAACACCATCGTGCAGCTGAGGAAGCTGTGCAACCATCCATTCATGTTCCAAGCAATCGAGGAGAAATACTGCGAGCACGTTGGTACTCAAGGTTCGGGAGTGATCACTGGGCCAGACTTGTATCGAGCGTCTGGCAAGTTTGAATTGTTAGATCGCATCCTTCCTAAACTGAAGGCTACCAACCACAGAGTACTGCTGTTTTGTCAGATGACGCAGTTAATGACGATCATGGAGGACTACCTAAATTGGCGAGGATTTATGTACCTGCGTCTAGACGGAACGACAAAGGCCGAGGATAGAGGAGATTTGTTGAAGAAATTCAACGATCCCGGCTCCGAGTACTTTCTCTTCTTGCTCTCCACGCGTGCCGGTGGTTTAGGGTTGAATCTCCAAGCTGCCGACACCGTGATCATTTTCGACTCCGATTGGAATCCTCACCAAGACTTGCAAGCTCAAGACAGAGCGCACAGAATTGGCCAGAAGAATGAGGTGCGCGTGCTTCGGCTGATGACGGTGAACTCCGTCGAAGAGAGGATCCTAGCTGCGGCCAGATACAAGTTGAATATGGACGAGAAGGTTATCCAGGCTGGTATGTTCGATCAGAAGTCCACCGGATCTGAACGGCAGCAGTTCTTGCAGAGTATCTTGCATCAGGATGACGCTGAAGATGAGGAAGAGAACGAGGTGCCGGACGATGAGACGGTGAACCAGATGATTGCTCGGACGGAGGGTGAGTTTGAAACATTCCAGAAGTTGGACCTGGAGCGGAGAAGAGAGGAAGCTAAGTTTGGGCCTAGCAGGAAGGCTCGATTGCTAGAAGAAAAGGAATTGCCAGACTGGTTGGTGAAGGATGACGACGAGGTGGAGAGATGGACTTACGAAGAGGACGAGCCTGGATTCCTAGGACGAGGGTCCAGACAGAGGAAAGAAGTCGATTATAGCGATAGCTTGACGGAGAAAGAATGGTTGAAGGCTATAGACGATGATGGAGCAGACTATGAAGAAGAAGAGGAGGATGATAAGAAAAAGAAGAAGACCCGGAAGAGAAAGAAGAAGGGTGAAGAAGATGACGAGCCTATGCCAAAGAAACGGAGAGGTGCCGGATCCTCCATCGATCCGAAGATGAAGCGTGCCATGAAGAAACTGATCATGGTGGTGGTTAATTACACGGACAGCACCGATGGCAGGCTACTCAGCGAACCGTTCATGAAACTACCTTCAAGAAGAGAACTGCCAGATTACTATGAGATCATTAAGAAACCGCTGACCATTAATAAACTACTGCAGAAGATCGAGGAGGGAAAGGTAAGTGTCAAATAAACCTGGGCTATTTTATAACTATTTCAGATTGTTTATATGGCCAATCGATCTCTGTTCACAGTACACCGATTTCGACGATCTAGAGAAGGATTTTATGCAGCTATGCAAAAATGCGCAGATTTATAACGAAGAGGCTTCTTTGATACACGAAGATTCTATTGTGCTGCAATCTGTTTTCACTAACGCCAGGCAACGGATCGAAGAGGAGGGTAATAATTCTGATATCGATGACAAAGGTAACTTCTATTGGCATTGTAATTTCTTGAGAATGTGATCGGTGTTGTTTTCAAGGTTATTTGAAGGTCGTACATTTTGTTTTTAAATAGTGTCGTGTGTTTTAATTCCATAGTGTGACTGGATGAAGTCCAATATACAATGGTGACAGTAGAAAGAATGTTGATGACCTCCAAATAACCTTGGAAAAATCTTCGAAAGGAAGATGAAGGATGGAAGAAGTGTCCAATAAGGATAAATATTTTACTTATTTTTTTTTACTATTTTATTTTCTCGGAGAACTTTGATGTAAACACTGTTCGAACAAGTACAACTATCTATAATCTTGTTTAAAAGAAAGCACAGAAAATTCTGAAAGTTAAAAAGTGCCTTTTTGTTTTGAAGTTTTTAAGAACAGAGAGTTGCTTTTTAATTTTTAAAACAAGTTCGGCCGTTTAGAATGCCGTAAAGAAATACGCTGTTATACTTATGAGAGTCTAATAGGATATTTCTGTGTGAAAAGCGTTCTCAGTTGAAGATTAGCATTTTAATTCAGTGTGATATGCTTGTTGTTTCAAGGTGACGGCGACGACGGTTCGGACGCTGACTCGAGTATGCGAATGAAGATAAAATTGAAAGGGAGAAAGGGCGAGGGTCGAGGTGGCCGTAGGAAAAGGGTCACCAAGAAGTATATATCTGATGACGACGATGACGCCGACGACAACTGAGAGTTGTATGTGATTTTATAGGGGTACAGGAGAGAATAGGTAAGGCACGTTTAACCAGCTATCTCAAAGTCGAACTATTACCCAATGTGCACAATTGTTATGATATAGTTGAGCTATATGAAATTCCGCGGGAGCATTACAAAGTGAATTATAGTGGTGGTATTATTGTCGGTAAGATTGTAAGTTGGCGTGGTCGACTGAAATTACCACCTTCGGCGTGTGTTCGCGCTGGATCCATTCTTTGTAGATTTGATACAAATTGTAACAGGGTCGACGGATCATCTTTCTTTCTTTTCCTTCTTTACTTCTCTCTTCGCTTTAGTTTTTTTTTTTTATTTCGCCGAACCGAGTGTACGTGCAAAACTTGTACGATGTACAGTAAAGATTAACCGATGAAAGAGAAATGCAGTACGTAATTTTATTTTAATTTTTAAAACAACGAGTGCTCGCGATGATTTAGCCTGTACATTAAATATCAGCGAACTTGCTTTCATTCATGTTTTTATTTAGCTCGTTTGAGGTGATTAACGAGGACATTCTATTCCAAAGAAGCAATATCGAATGATGACATCAATTACTCGAATACATGCTCGAATTCTTATATTATATCAAGTATTTACGCGTACGACAAATGATTCGTTTCGTCTAATTCGGTATGAGCCTCGTTACTCGTTCCTCCCGCTAACATTTTTAATCCATGAAGATTGAAACGTTGGGTATTCGGATTAGGGATTTCTATCGATCATGTTGTCCGTGAGTTTCGACTATCCTTCGGTGGTTCCTTCGCATGTATAGAATCTGTATCACCTATGGGACTCGTTTCGTAATATTTTTTTCGCGTTCGCCGTCGTTCAGTGAAAGCAGCAGCAATGATGATGTCTTCGTCTAGAGTCTAGAGTTCCATCTCGTGAGATACGATTATTTCATTTACACTATATTGTAACTTGATCTTATATATATAAGTGAATAAATCTGAAAAAAAAATATTGAAACATCTGTGTACCACGTTCTTATTATTCTAAGCGTTTTTTAACCAGTAGAATAATATAAGTGATGCATGCTTAATATTCTTTGTCTCGCTATTCTCTAACTTGAACTATCTTCAACTTCAGTAGAGACAGCCATTTCTGAAACACAGATAACTCTCGAATCATTTTTATTTAATCCCTCGTGAACATAAATGTTTTCCAATTCCAGTCGACACTCCTTTCTTTGCTTATAGTGCCTTAACAAACTTTACTTTGTAGTATTGCTAACAGTAAATGCAATTTCTCTTTATGTATATAATCAAGCATTTTTAAACAAGCCTTAGAAATTGAATAGCAATTGTTTTCTGATGTACTTTGTACGCCTATGATTTTGATTTTCCTTTAATTTGCCGTTTCGCGAGAACATTTTTGCAGTCAAAGGTGCAGTGTCCTTGAAAAAGTGCAGCAGATAATGCGAGCTGAATTCTAGCTGGCAGCAAGTGTTACGCCTCGTGTGCACGTAATTAACGAAACACTCTTCAATCTTCGTCACATTCATTAGTAGATAGCGGGCCGCGTATATTACACGTGCACGCCATGCAGACAGTGAATAGATATGCAAATGAAATCTTATCAGAGATGCATCCAAATGTCATCTGTATCAATGCCATCCTGTTAGCGTAATATTTGTCTGCGGGATATACAGGGTGTTACCGGAAGATAACAACCGTGTTTCGGATAACTTGTTTCATTTTCCATATATTCCAAAGTTTCATTCGAAAAACAACCATACAATATTCTCGAACGTACACATCGGGAAAAATTCTTTCAGAATTTTCTTTCTATTCTGTCAGCGTCAGTTCGTTACCAGAAGGCGTTAAAGCCTCGATTTTCTTTCGCAGAGAATCGTCGAATCGTTCGCATTGTGTCAGAGGTCTCTTCTTTAGATTATTGTGAAGATGAAATCCAGAATGAATCGTTCGATTCCACGGTTGAAACGAACAAGTTTGAACGATTCGGTGTGCTCGAGATCTCTGTCGAAACTTACTCCGTTTCCTGGGTTTACACGGCGAAAATGAAGGAAGAAGGTGAGGAAATTACGTGTCAGCCTCGCGTCAAAGATCCCGCTCTCATGTGAACCGGCTGCGTGGATCCTTAGTGTTTTCACGAACTTCGTGTATTCCGATGTCTTACTCCATAGTTCCCCTCTTTTCCCCTCTTCCTCGATCCTTTCTTTAACGTCCATTTTCCGCTAAACCATTATCACAGAAAATTATGTCTGCGATTTTTGTAGCTCAGCTAAATTATTCGCTCAGGATTTTATTCGATTAACGATAAAATCGATGGGGTAAACGTCGTTTACCGAATTTCTGAATTGCTTATAATTCGATGGGTATTTGCTGTAAACGTTTAATGGAACATTTTATCAGATTATTTTATCTCCACGCAAATCCTTCTTGATTAGGATTAGTATTAGTTCTTGCGACTCGAATTTTTCTGCAGTTGTTTGATTTATTTTATGGAACATTTACTACGTCCCCGATAAAAGTTATACAATTTTCTAGAATATTCTTTCTCCTTGCCTTTCGTTTGATACTCAAGTTATACAGTAAAAGAGAAGGTCAGCTCTTCTGCCGGAAAAATAGCGAATCGTTCAGACGGACGAAACCGAAAGGGTTTGTTCCAAAAGATCCCTTGACCGCGGGGAAAAAAAGGAATTGACGCATCCCTGCAACACGCGTGGCAGTTTAATTACCGTCCACAGTCGAGTGTGAAATTGTCAATTACTATGGCGTCACAAGCGGGCCCCTCTTTGTATCGGGTTTCCAATTAATCTGGGCGTTAGCCCAATGACTGATCGGCTCACTCTGTTTCTTTGAACGATCCGTGTAATTTTTTAAACAACTTCGTACGCGATCGATTACGTTTCACACATGTTTTTTTTTGTCCCTCTTGTCGAACGTTGATCGTTTCTCAGCCAGAGCGGATGGTTTTGCTAGACAATCGACCGCAAACAACCGGACAATCGTAAATCGAGCTCGTTACTTAAGTAATGAGCAAAACTTCGGCTGGGTGACCCGGTACCGCAGACATTGGTGAGTACTTGCGAGCACTTACGCAAATTACGAGCAATATGTTTAAAAAGGACTGCCTGGAACGAGGTGGAATATATAAAAGCAGCGGTTAATGTTGGACCATCTCCGTTAATTTTATTGCTTTTCAGTTGTTGTTTTTTTATCCAACACATTCATTTATCGACTTAACAGCAGAGAGAAATCGGTAGTTGTAATTTTATAAACGATGATTCTTTTAAGAATTAGAATATACGATGTTTAAGTTGTTGATAAATATTGCTGTATGAAAATTTTATAGAAATTTTACGAGTGTTAATCGAAATGCGATTAAAAAAGTTATGAAAAATGAGTCGGGGATTGGAAACTGAGCCAAATTAAGAACTTAAAAGAAGTTCTTTAGAACGAAAGTTGTTATGGGTGTTTTAAAAGTTATCGTAATATAGTTGTAGCAGTCTATGGGTAGTTCAGAATGTAAGTACATAGTCATCTGATATTTCAAGTTAAGCGGGCGACTTCGTTTTACCAGATCGGGATGGGTTGCCCCGCGCGGATTTTTCTCGGCAATTAATTCAGGATAAAATTGCATCTGGCGTTTGTTAGGGAGACCATTCTTACCTTTTAAGGTTTTCTAAGATCATTTTAAAGCTATTTGCAATAGAAAAGAGTGAGCGCTAGCAGCCACATCTAACAGAAAATGAAAAAATCCGACGGTGAATTGGCAACAAGATTGATATACGTGTCATCGACTTAACAGCCAGTTAAGAAAACATCAGATTAAACTTGCGGAACAGAAAAGTGTTGTTGCTATGTTGCACGAACAGGTCACGATATGCTGTCGCGTCGGGTTCGTGGCCCGATGCGGAAACTGTGGACTTATATAACCGTTTCCGGCCTGTACGAAACATAAAAACTTTCCTAATATAAACTTCGTCTATCAACGTCGCGGCTTTGGATGGATTTCATTCGCGATGCGATACGAGATACGTAAACCGGCCCCTGTGTGTCGTTACAAAAGGAAATAAAGGGAGCCATTGTCATCGGGAGAATCTTTGGAGCTTGTTGCCCGAGCGGTGGCTGCTGTGTTGTGCCATTAATAAACGGGGAGAACTTCAACAAACAGTTACAAGCTCGAGAAACAATAGGAAGCAAGCTTATAATTCGATGATTGCTGCGAACTACAATTTAAAAATTCCAAACACTATTATGAATATTATGCAAGAGAGACTCTCGGCGAAATGATGCAACGCACGAATTGCATCGAAACACGTGGTTTCCCGAAGCGCGCGTGAATCACAACCTTGATAACGATCTGCTAATTCGCGTTTCTATCTGGAGCGAAAGTTCTGTCAGCGTTGAGCAATTTATTTTTTAATTTGTACAAGAGGATAAATCGCGTCGCGCCGGTGAAAAATTCTGGAGTCTTCGAGTCGTTCTTCATTTGTCAAAGACAAACGTACGCATGATTAATCGGCGCGATGTAGAGCATAAGACAGAGGCTTGTTTGCAAACCTGACTTCTTTCTGTGCCGAGCGTTATTAATCGGCCCCGTTGATTATTTATCGGCGCGGACTCCATTTGCAGTTTCTACTTTAGGCTATACTCATTACGAATATCCGGTTTGATCTAGATACCATCGATTATCCTCTATTCGATTATCCTCGCGGATACTGGACTCCTTTACGAGCAAGTTAATACCATGGCCGTGTATGTCCATCCGAGGAACACGAATCTATTAATCCGGCATCGATTAGCGCTCGACCCGTTACAGTGTTTCGGGTTACGGATCTATCCCGCTTGATACCACGTTAAATACTGATTATAACGGTCAACCATAAGATTCACCGTTGCCGTGTAGCCGGAAGAGAACAACCGGCAATTTATAATTCCGATATGAGCGCAATCTTCGTCGATCTAACCGGCTAAGTTATTCTCCGGGCATAGATATCGCGTTAGAAATTTGTCGGCTGGGTCCGCGGCTTTATTAAAATGTTAATATTAATCTTATCAATCTCAAATCAACTGGGTAACAAAATATTTCTGCGTTAATTACTAGCTGGAGCTAAACAGAAATTTGTTACCTCTTGTGTTTCAATTCCAATTCTACATTGAATTTAAATTTTTTTTACCTAATTCAACGTCGCTTTTTTAATTCTTCTATGAAACTTATTTTGCGACGAGAGCCACAGTTTACCTTGGATACCACAGTATTAGATGGCACATGGAACTGAATTTTAATTGTATCAAATTCGCTACCAACTAATAATCAGTTTTTCGAACCGATGCTTTAACGATCAGAAAGAAAAATTGTAAATGAAAAATCATGAAAGAATCGTTTCAGGATAATGAGGTCACAGAGCAGTCTAATTTGCTAAAAATTTATTCCGCCACATATAAAACTAAACCTTTACCCCGTCGCATACAATGTTTAAAAAATCATCCGCTTGAGCAATGTTTGAATCGTTCGACAATGAAACTCGACGTCCTCCAACGAAAACCAATTCGTTCCCCTATACTTTCTTTGTCGTATGTCCATCGAGATGTCCCTATTGTCTCACCACCGCTGATCAAATCTTCTCGATCCTCCATCCTGAACGTTATTGTTGCCGGGAACGATAATCCGTTAATTAGTAGTCGATGGTGTCGTAGAAACTTCACGGAACCCTTTCGAAGTTTCAAACTCAAGCCTCGAAGCTCGGAACTTCTTTGAAGTTCGAAGAAAATAAGATCACCGGTTATAATTAGTTTGGCTAATAGTCGAATCTTAGGGTTCTCCGTCCAATTATCCCTCTGGAAATGTGAAACAGAATGAATTAGTCGTCAAATACGAAAAAAAGTTCCACGTAACATTTTATGAACATGTGAATGGGGTCAATTTAGCAAATTAGTCGGTCTTCGTTAAATATGAAGCTTTTGATGTTTAGACGTGCGTTGAAACGTTCACGCTCATTTGCGAAGTGTAAAAAGCGCTTGCATGGAAACTGTACGTGTCAAACGCAGCTTGAATGATCCGTGTAAATGTTACAATTAATTATTAGAGTGTGTACTATGCGTTTATATTGTAAATGAGTGGCGTAAAACACAGTGGAAAGTTATTAAAACAGTCTATTCTAACAAAAACTGGTAGCGACTTTTAAAGAATTTAAAAATACTATCATATTATTCGCAGCTTACTGTAATTATTATTAAAATAAATAAATGTTAAGCTTAACAGCTTTTGGTAGCAGTTTTAACAACCTGAGATCGAGGATCGAATTCGCCAGTCAGAGAAATCGCAGCGGCGCCTAATTAATTTTGGCGAACGTTTCTCTAGTTTAACGGTGTTTCGTTTCGTTTCGATCGGTTTCTCGCCGGTTTGCTTCGCGTAGATCCTCACGGCGCGACGGCGTCTAGATCAATTAAAGATCTACGAGCGAGAGGGGGCGTATCCGGAGAACGAGGAAATTTCTATCGATGGCCGGGCGTTTCATTAAATTTATGGCGCTAATATCGCGGTAACTAATTGCGCCTTAGGGCAACGGATTTACGGCACTCGCGCGACGTCGAAACTCATGTATTTTACGAACTAGCAACGCCGCCCCGTGTACTAGAAATTACATCACGACAGCACATGCTCTGCGTAGAGAGCAGCTGCTAGGGCTTTCCCTCTCTCTCTCTCTCTCTCTCCCTCTCTCTCTCTCTCTCTCTCGCCCTCTCCTTCCTTGTCTCTTTCTCCTTCGCCGAGTTTTCGACAAAAGTGCACGGAAACGTCGTTATCTGCGGCCATTATCGTCCCTACTTCGCGCCTCGACTTCACTTCTCTGCCTCCACCTTCGGTTTGTTTGCCTTTTTCCTTTTCGGATTTTCCCTTTCTTTTTTTTTTTTTTGTTATTTTTGTTTCTCGATGGGGAGTCACGAGTTCGCCCGATCCGACTTAGCAGGACTTTCGGAATCGTAGCATCAAATCCCGACTGTCTTCGACCAATTCCCGTGGGAACGAATCTTTTTTAATATTTCCGCGCCGACAGTAACTTCAACGAGAAAGCTCCGCGAGGTTTCCACTGTATCGGATTTTTAATCTTTAAACTGTTCCAAACTCTCAACGCCGCCGTTTGCCAGGGTATCGAAATTTGTTTGTAGCTTCTTTGGTTTCCGTTTTGTCTTCCTTTCGCAGGGTATTGAATATTTTATTGACGTCTTCGGATTTCATCGAGGGGAAATATTTTAATGAGATCTTCTTTAGTTCATATCGGTGATGTTCTCTTGCTTTGAACGGAACTCGATTAATTAAATCTCGACATTTAACTTGACTGAATGTATCCATAAATACATTAACTTTGAACTACGCTGAGTATCTTAAGAACGTTCTATATGGGATTCAATTTTCTGTTGAATTTTCAAATTGTATAAAAAATATGTAGAGTCATTGAAGGTATTGAAATACCTTCAAATACCTTTATACAATCATATTAGCAACATTTTTCCTTTGAACGTAGCTAAGTATATATTAAGAACGCTTTCTATAGGATCTTTATGTAGAACTAGTCTCCCCCTCCTTGACCTTCCGTACACTCGACAAATGTTTCGCTATTGAAAAATTATACCGATTTTCGCTCGACGTTTCACGTTTTTTTTTACATAAGAAAACTGTACTCCCTTTACTTACTTTACCCCTCCTGGAGGGGTAAAAACTAGGGACCAAATAGGGGACTTTTTATTAAGATAGCAATGTTATGTATGTAGAATATATGAATTAAAAGTAAAAAATGTGTAGCATCCATAAAATAATTTGCGGTCTTCGGCTTGCGTAAAAAAACGTGTAGAATTTTGGTGGAAAGATTAAAGGTGAGGAGTTATATAATAATAATTGTTCTCGTGGTTAGAGTAGAACAATTGAACGAGTATTCCGCGAACCTGTTGAGTTTTCGGTCGGTCTGGATTGGAACGAGTCCTCACGCTGCGCTTTTCACGAGGCAAGGTGCACAGAGGAAGGCAAACACAATACCACCGGCAAGGATCAAAGCGATCATAGCTAGAATTGTCCATGTGTTGGAAGCGGAAGTCATTCGCGTAGACAACAGTCTCTTGCTCGCCGGCAGCTCGACGACTTCGTCCGTATTCAGGCCGAGCCTCTTGGCCTTGCCAAGCAAGAACCTGAGGCGTCGCGACGCCTTCTCACAGGACATCCTCAACAGGATAGACGTCCTCCTTCTATCTCTCTTCGGAGATGCCTTCCACAATGTCTTCAGACTGTGCACCGACTTCTGTCGTTCATTATCCTCAATATAATCAGCTGGCGAATGGATGGAATGCTTCGTGGCTCTCTGTCGCAGGAATTCCTTTTGACGTAGAATTCACCATTCGTCGGATTATACAATTGCACAGCTTCCGAATAGTTCTGTGTCGAATCCGCCAACGGCTTGGCCGATTTTTCGCAACAATTTCGCGTCCTCTTCTGACATCATGCACCACGATTTTATCGTAATTATTATTTATCCGTGTTAACGCGAGTTATTCGAAATTTTATTCTTTCTTCACTCGTAACTTCCTCCAGATGCTGTGAACAGAAAAATATACACAATTTAGCAAACAATAATACTTCTAATAATTGTATTATTTTATTGACGACAATCTACAAATATTCGAAATAGAACTCGTACAGATTTTATGCATTTATGGGAAAAATGATTGATATAATATCATGCAATAAATTTTTTTATATAATCGTGAAATTAAGCATAGATTCAATATTGAACAAAAATCCTGAGATAAGGAAATTAGAGCGAGATTTTATGGCGGATCTCGACGAAACCTTACGTCCCGTTCTGAAAAGAATTGAGAATTGATGGGACAGTAATTCTCTTTATTCTCCCTAATTCTCGTTCCCTCTATTCTCCGGCGAACACGTTTCGATCGCCGGCCACGTTCCCAAGGATCGTAGGCGTTTGAAACTGCTCGGAAAACTCTCCATAATTAACTTACGTAATTAACTCATCGATGAAGGATCTGGCGTCGGTGAAAAGAGAGGCGGGGGTGCGCGACTGAAAGAACGCTGTACGCTGATTAAACGTGTAGTCTTGACAATCAGTTTGATCGATCATTGAACGGTCTGCAATAAAAGACTGTTCAATCAATCGCTCTCTGCCGAGAGAGCTCGAAACTTTTTTCTAGATGTACCTCGTTAATCGTCAGAACTCGTTCCATCTTTTTAAGCAGCTTGCCATTCATTTGGAAAAATTCTGTAGCCTGGATACCTTCTGATACTAAGTCTCTAGTTTACTCGGTACGGAGAGATCAAGCGACTGATCCTTAAATACACGGTAGATCGTGGATCTTTAGGCAAAAATAATTTGTTCGTCAAACGAACATGAAAATAGGATCTTTATGCAAAAATAAAAATAGTATGTAAGTAGTATTAAATTTTTACTCTTTGGAAATCCACAGTCTAATCACGAATTTCCACAATTCAATCATAAATCTTAGGACAGTGATCATATTTATATTCAACTCTGTTAAAATGAAACAATCCTTGAAGGAAAGGATGCTGCACATATTTTCTTTTCATCGAAGAATCCGCCACGTTCCCTCATTACAGTTTTCACTATTCTCGGCATCCGTGTGAATAAATTTTCTTTTTATATGATGTTTGTGTAAACAGCAAAAGATCAGAGGTTCGCGACAGAAGAATAATGTTTTTGTGCATTGATGAAAAAGAAAATGCGAAGGTATCGTCGGAGCGAAGCCTATTAGACGCGCTATAAAGCGATGCGACTAAACGTTAAAATAATTTAAACGGTAGAATTATTAATTTCGTCATTCTTATCACGTAATTATTACTGAACATGCGCGGATATTTATATTATGTAGTAACCAGAGTTTTACTAAAAACCAGAGGTGTCCTAAGACTTATATGCAATAGTTGTACGTCGACGAGAACGTTTGCGGATTTACGGGTACGATTAACACGGATTCACGTTGAATTAATCAATTCCACGCGGCTCGTCGAATGATAGAACGATTCTTCTAGAAACATTGCGCAATGTTTCTTTCCCAGCGATAAATTAAGCACCGAGTAGGTATTTCAACGAATCGTTGTGTCATCGTATCGTGTTTATATACAAACCGTTGCATGTTGTCCACGGAAGTTTCCGAATCAACCGTAACACTGCGATCGTAACGGGAAGCATCGACGAAGGCGAACAGAAAGTTCTACCACGGAAGGAGAATCCAAGTGCACGGAGCTGTTCAATTTGATTTTTAACCAGCCAACAACCGATCTCGCTCGGAATTGCGTAACACGGTGAGCATTGTCAATGTCTTACTTTCGAAAATGCAACCGCCCACCCCTACGAAGTATAGTCGTTTCGCCGGGCCGCGGAATGCGATAGCGAAACCGTAATTAGAAAGAAACGCGAATCGTGCCAAAACTTTCATCGAGAAATTGCTATATCCGATTCGTTTCATAAAATTCATTCGTATATCAACAACCGTGCACTCGTTTGCACTCTGGATAAAAAATTTTGCTTGTATTCCCCACTGAACAATCACGGAATCGTTATTCGCCAAATAAACGTACAAAAATGTTCTTTAAATACCGTGTTTATTCATCAATTATTCATCAAACACTATGCCCGAAAATCGTGCTGATATTTCTGTGAAAAATACATGAAATAATGTTACAAAATTTTGTAGAAACGTACTGTTAACGAAGTTATATCATCGCGATATCACGAACAGCATGATCGTTTCACGTGGCCTATCTATGACGTTCTTGCCTGACCATAAAGTTGCTATACTACTTGCCCCAGAGCCATTCTAATCTGCTTAATTATCCCAGCACAGTTTCCATTCTCAACTTGATCGAACCCGAACAATCCTCCTCCGTTCTGGCTAGGAATAATACGATTTTTAAGAAGCTAGTTCGAAACAGTTTCCTGTGTCTGACCTATGACGTTCCACACCCCCTTGACGTTCGAATAACAAGCCTACTCCACTTGCTCGATCATCGTACATTTTTAATTACCTCTTGCTCCGATTCTGTCAGCTTGTTCCGTGAGCAATGTCGTTCTTGGACGCCGTCGTTCGAAGTATTAATACTTGCACTTATTTTTAACCATCGATCCATGGAGCCAGCTAAGTATTAGGCGCCCTCGACAAATTTTTTCATGTCTCGAAAATTATACTTCACAAGCTGTCCAATGTTTAAAATCTTTACCTACCAAAAGCCTGTCAATAGGATTTTCTGTCAATAATTATGCTGTACCAAAAGAGAGCGTAGAAATCTCCTTTTACATTACATTCTTAATTGAAAGTATTAGCTGACGTTATTGAGTCGCTGTTGAAGGTTCCATTAAGAAGTGTGTAGCCATGAACCATAGATTTTTCCAAAGTTATGCAATAATCACCGATCGGAAATGTGTTAAACTGCAGATAAGTAAATAGAATGAAGTAATGAATAATTCTGACGAGGTATTTTAATGAAATTTTGGTGTGATAAGTTAAATTGAAAGACGATCGAACAGGAATAAAATAGAGTAATCTATAAACTGAAATGTTAATGTTAATTGGTGCTCTCAATTTGAATTCTTTCTACTGAAATTTTTGTGTATTTATGTAAGGGGAATATAGCGAGGTATTTCTTGAATTTTTACTTAAGTTTTGAGTGTCGCTAGAAATTCCGAAACGCGCTTACGTTTTCACGCGAAGCCACTTTCCGAACGCCATAATTCACGCCGGCTAGAAAAAGTCTCGCCGGTTTCTCCCAAGTTCTCGCAATTCATCGCGGTTTTTACTCGCAAGGCTTACACGCGAATTTCGCGAGTTACCTAACTCATTCTTCGGATGATTACGCCCCGCACTTACACGGAACCCCTTTTACCTGTACTCCACCTTTCCCGGATTACGACAAGCCCGCGTAATTACATCGGGGAGATTCGTTATCACTTCTTAACCGGGCTCTCGTACAAATTACTCGATGAATAATTAAAGAGCTCGCCTCCTGCGACAAGCTTTGTCAAAATCTACGGTCCGTGGAATCGATGACGATATCGTCGCAAAACATCTACTTACGGTGTTCTACTTTCCACGAACCGATTCTACGTGAAAAACTACACCGAAACCGTACAATACAATTTTCCAACATGAGCCTCCATTCTTGAGAAAATTCAATTCGAAAATTATCCGGCGTCTTATGAACTCTTCCAATATTAATTCCATATTAAAAAAATAATGTTTCCCATTACCGAGGCAGATTTTCACGTAGAATCACTCAGGTGCCATTACTCTACAATAAATAGACTGCGGGTTTGATGCATTTATGACGAAAATGGTCACGTAAAATTTAAGGCAGTGGACAGCAGTGTTTAATTTCAGCTTAATAAGAGAATTACGAGTAAAAAAGGGAAGAAATCTCAATAAATGCAAACATATTTTACTCTGCACGAAGATCCGGAGTCTAATAATAAATATCTGGAATAGCCCATAAATGTGTATATTTATTTGAAGAATTTTTAGGAAGGTAGAAAGCGTTTGCTTCCTTCGGAGAATATTTTATTTGTTATTGTAGACAGGAGAAAATTGCGAGCTTGGTGGATTGCTGCTCCCTCTGTCTCTCTCGAAATCCGCGAGAGGATTTCCCAAGGAACTTGGATCATTCTTTTGATGATTGCATTCCGTGCTTACACGGAACCCCTTTTACCGACCCTCGTCCCTCCCGCCGTTTATCCGACGTGACTCTTAATTGTGACGGTGGTTGTATAATTCGAGGGCCACGATAAAGGTTCCCGGAAGTGGAACCGAATTATTCCATAATCCCATTAGTATCAAAGCTAATAAAATTAATGGTATTTACCGTGGGCCGTGAGAGGGGGAGCTTGGACGAGACCGTAACCGCATAAATTCGGAAGTTCGTAGTTTTGAAAGGGAGTTTCGGAATTAATATAAACTACGTCCGCGCCGCTAAATAATAAATCACACAGGTGAACGTGTTCTTGTAACGGATTCACAGGCGCTCCGGGGAATAATTGTTCGGTCTCCCCCGTCGAGAATTGATCAAAGAGCACTGACCACTTCAGAAAACAAATCTTCGCCGGCTAAACTGTTCGAAATAAATTACGAACAGACTTGTAAATTGCTACGCAAAAATATAAATGTGTGTACCGCGTAAGAAGCAGAAACTAGATGAAAATCTAATTCTTTCAATAATTTCAACGTGTCGAACAATAATGTAACATTCTGAAACTTTTTATGATATATTCACAGTTTCATTCTTCACTTATTCTTCATCCATTTTCATTATAGACTAGCTGATCCGACAGACGTTGTCCTGTCCAAATTTCAATAAATTTGCAGACAAACATGTCAACCTGCTACTCGTACCGTTTCAAAAATTATGATTTTTACAGTTTCTCCGAATTTTCCGACTTTCCTTCGAAATTGTCTGGAGTTTCTTTACCTAAAAACTTTTCCAGCACCGTAACGAACAAAACAGAAAAAGAATTACGCATATCCATCGTTCGGATCGTGAGTTATGATCTTGAGTTCATACAAAAATCTCATTAAAAAAGCACTTTCATTTTCCCGAATTTTCCATTTTTCTGGGCAACATTTGCAATTTTTCTATCTTTAAATACCTTATTCGGACTATTACGAACATTTTTTTTAAAATTAGCCAAGTCGGTCCAGCCGTTCTCCCGTGATGTCGTGACCAACGAACAGTATTTCATTTTTATTATATAGACGTATAAAATCCGCAATTACGAGACATTCTACTGAATTCTACTGAATTTGTCGATCTTCACAAGTGTGGAACTGTGGATAGAGAACTCACTCTAATTGTAATGTCAATTGTTGTTGAGGGAGGGAATTGATTCTCCGATGCACCATGTCACACGACACATTTTCCAGAATTCCTATTTTCGATTTCCACCGTTCCAAGACAGAAACTCTCGCGACACGAATACGTGGGATGATGAGAATAGTGAACACGCGGTTTTTCTTTCGAGTATAAATAAATCAGGCGAGGTTCCAGTAACCACGTGCTGACGATCTCGACGCAGAAACGCCGCACGCCGCATTCTCGACGGACGTCGCGACGCTTACTAGCTGCGGGACCGACTACCAGCGACGCTTTATGGGTTGTAGCTTCCCTTCTGTACACCCACCCTTTTCCACCTGTGTGTTTTCTCCCGCCATTGCGGCCGGGTGCGATTCAAATTGCGAATCCTGGATAACAAACAAACTCGATTCACAGAAAAACCGTAGAAACATTTATTATTATTTTACATGGAAAATCTCCAATCTTGTAATACAATTTTCCAATTCATTAAATGTCTTCAAAATTTATTACTTCATCGTTTCCAGCGGCAATTGCACAAAACGCTCATTGTAATTTCCAGAAATCGATCAAGTTCTCGTCTACCTCGCATCTGATAATTAATTTATTTCTCAAAAACTGGCTACACCAGCATCGTTCTCTACGGTAGATTTATCTTCCGGGCAGTTCATTTCGTTAGATAAAATTTTACAATCGCCGACGTTCAGCAATTAAGCGTAGAAATACCGTGCTCCTTGAACCCATGCTTGAGAGGCGGATAATCCGTAGGATTTTAATTCTAGGACTTAAAATCGAAGAAAATTAAAGGGGCGGGGAGAACTCCCATTGATTAATAGGGGGAGAGGGGGGGTAGACGACGACGGTGCCAAAGTTTGCTTTAGAGATCGTGTAACCAGATGTCGCATAAGCGGAAGCGGTAAAACCGAATTAATGTAACGAAATTTCTAATATGCGTACCGAGGCTGGCTAACTGGGTACCCTAAAATTGCGTTTTAGGTGGCTGCTTGGCCCCGAGCCATGAATTCCTGGTAGACCATCGGACGCATTTTCGTAAATTGATGGTAATTACGCAATTGATATCTAGAATGATATTATAGATTCAGATTTAGACGCGCGTACACGTTACCGGCAAGATATTATTACCGGTTTATCATTACCGTAGAATTCCCCACAATAAATTCTCGCGACACTCTGCTGTACCGTCCCTTTCGAAAGTATCAACCTAACAATTACAATAAATGAAAATTTTTACAATAAAATAACAGCAGCAAGTTTCGATCCCTGTATGGATCATTTTCAAGAGATACATTTTTGCGTCTGAAAAATTAATATGTTTATAAAAAGCTAGAAACAAAAATAGAATTTGCGACACAGCTGTGAAAACATATATTAAACAACAATTAAGAACACTTATTTGCTGTGACAAGATAATTTAAAAAAACTACAAAATAATGAGTTACAGTAAAACTTGGATATCATCCATGGTGGCAGATGCGTAACTGAAACAAGTGCTGCGACGCTGAAAGTTATATGCGATAACGAACGACATCTATCTATGATTGTTTGATAGGTATCGACCGATGGAAATTTGAAATCATCAAGGCGGTAAAATTTGAAACCACATAACTGAAACAATCTGTTCTACACTAGCAAGTGCAGAGAATTGTGTATAACGTAACGTAACAAAAAAAAACAAAAGAAGGAAAACTATACCAGAAAGTTATATCAAAATATAAGAAAAATAAGTTTTTATAATTTATATAGACTATGAAAATGGAAAAATTCAATACATCGGTAGAATCTAAGTTATATTGAAAAAATCATCATAAATGAACATTACTGGCTCAGTAATGTAGCGTAGTAGTAGCAGGTATCGAAACGTTGAGCTGTTATTAATGATCGAACCTCGCGCAGTCACAAGTTTAATTTTTTGTTAACAATTACAATATTGCATCTCCTAAATCCTGCACATTTCAGTGTTTTGACTCTGTCTCTGTCACAATTACATCACCGTTTACCCGATTAGTCTAGTCGCACATGGTTCCGTTGAATTAGAAATGATTTCTTTCTCTTGATCGAGGAATTTGAGTTTTGGACAGATTCAAACAATCTGGCACAGTAATTTCGCGGTGGTGTCACGGTCTTGCAAATGTATATTCGCCGCTGTTAACTTCGCTCAAAGTTCCGCCCTGATTATGACAATGTTTTGAACGGGGAACTTACGTGAATACAGATACTTCCGGGCCCGGCCCGTGGCAACAATTAATGGCGTTAGAAGTCTATTCTCGCTCATTAACGATCCTCCAGTCATGTGCAAGCGCCGAAACTTTGAAGTTTCCGCTAGGCTTGTGATATTTTGTCGGTGTCCCTGATCATTTAATGGCGATAACGCAGCAACCTACTGGCAATCTACCTCTAGCACACCTTCACTCCATCATCAACCACGTCCCACCACCGTTCATTCAAAAGAAAATCTCAACTACTCGCGTAACTTTCTAACAATATCGTTCAAAATGTTAGAGGCAGCCGTTCTCCTTGAATTTCATAATTATCTCATGTCTCCTGAATACGGAAGATCAGAAAAATAAAAAGAAATAGACTTTCTAAGTAAAAAATTGGCTTTTATTATATCTTTATATCGATCGTATTTGTTGTTAATATTAAATTACTAGTGCCGATCATATGTCACAATGCAACGAACCGTTAAAGTATATACAACCATTTAAATAAACCTCCTAAAAATCATATCAATATTTCAGGTCCACAAATTAAATCCTTAAATTGTGGAATCTCCGACTACGGCGCTTACTCGCATAATTATGCAAGAAAACGTTGAAAATGTTGAAGACAGCTTCCGTGAATGTTGAATGTTGTTGTTTCGAGAAAAGTATGGTTGCCCGATAAGATGGTGGAGTCGTCACAATACTTATCGGCGGGCCTCGTCGAACAAGATGCGATCGCGTTGATTATTCCGGTGCAGTGCATCCGGCGTGGTTCTTGTGCCCGGTGTATACGAGGTGCATGGTGCATTCACGCGTGCTCGACCATCGGCGTTTGGTAAGCGTCCCGTCGGAGATCGGTCTCCGGCATGTGCATTTGACAGTTTAAGATTATTTACACGTGGCTACGGAAGCTTCCCGACCGGGATCGAAACGAGGTTATGAAAGACGGTGTGCATTATGCAACGCCGGGATTTCGCGGCGCAATCTGACGCAGTACATTCACCGCGCGGCCGCACACATTGTGCATTTCATATGCGTTTCTGTCGCGCAAGATTCCATTTCGAATTGTCATTCGCCGCATTCGACGACAGTCATCGTGATCGAGGGACTCGGGTCTCGCTATATCATCGCGATACCGTATCAACGTCTCCATCAAACTTGATCGAGTCGTTTGCCAACAATCTCGCATCGCAAGATTAATTTATTTTTGCTTACCGTCTTTCGATAAATAAAAATGCAGTTAGGAGATGCATTATGTTAGGTCAGAAGTTAATCCGGAAGAACGGGGACGTTTTCTCAACACCAATTTTTTCAACATAAATAAGATTTTTGCTTTTGCACTAAGCAAATAGGTAACAGTTTTCTCCTTTTCTTTAAATTAACGCGCAACAAAATATAATTAAGTTTAATAATTTACAGACGCAATTCTTCTATTTCTCTTAAAAATAATCTGAAGTAAGATCGAAATGTCGAAAAAATTTTGTTGTAGTAATTTTCAAATAGTGTTTCAAATAATAATTGATCGAGCCAATGCGCCGAAAGCATAAAAATATTGTTATAAATAAGTTTTCATTCGATTAGATAACTAGCTTAAAATAAATTTAAAAGTTCCGAGATTGTAATTATAGGTTAATTAAATTTTCTTTGAAAACAGACTATTAAAAATGATCTTCTCCGTTGGTGCTACGCAGTAAACGATATTAAGTGCATAGAAGTACGCAGTCCGATCACAGAACGATTTATCGACGTCAGAAATGAAACCGCACAGTGACTGAACAAAGTCAAGTAGAACAGAATCGTCATTGATCAGACGCATCAAGCACGATGCAACTGCGCCGCTATTAAAAATGAAACGCTGTAGCCGATTAAATCCAAAAAGACCATCGAAGTAAAGAGAACAAGTAAGAGCGATAACAACGTTAAAACTGAACACGGCCGACACAGAAAATAATCGTGAATTACTAGTTACCTCTTTCAAACAATTAACAGACGACGTTCACTAATTATGTGCTATATCTCATCGCAATAAAATCGTATTTGGTCGGTAGAATTAAATCGATTTATGAGAGAAAATCCGTTACGAATGTCTCTGGTGCACAGCAACAGACTCCTTATATTATTTATGGTATCACATTATACTGTATCAGTGTCTCAATAATGAATGGCTGACGTTATCGTTTACCAGCGTCCCATTAAAACCGGACCATCAACTAACAGATGAGACTGTATTGTAAAAAAAATAAAAGAACCGTATCTTATCCTACGGAGAAATAATTCTTTTCAATCAGTCGTTAGCTCTAATTGTAAGACTCTCATTGTATCAGTCTAACACGCATTTTAATCATTCTGAAATGTACACACATCGATTTTTATTATCGTTGAACAATGCGAATTTTAATCTTTTCTAATCTTGCTAGAATCGTCCATCTCTCGAGAAGGAGCTCACCTTATCTTATATTGATTTCTTATCAGCAGACTGTGAGTTTGATGCACTTGTGAAAAAAATCTGTAGACCGAATACGAAACAGTGAAAACATTTGAGAAATTTGCAAATACTGTCGTACCACCTGTATCTTGTAATTAAAATAGTCCGCAGTCTAAAATGATTAAAATATCGTTGAAGAGAATGTGCGGAAGGCTGAAAGCCCTGTTTCTGATTGAAAGTGGATTTGCAAAAAATATATTTATTACGATAGTTATCAGTAAGAATAAATATAATTTTTTCATAAATTTTAGTGGAAATTTCATCTCGATATCTTTTATCGTTCAAAAGTTATAGTACAATTCAGACTAGTCTCCCCCTTGCCCTTCCGTGACGCTATCCCCTCACTCTCACCTCTTCGCTCAGCGTTCAAAATGTTCTGTCGCGGATGAATTAACGGCCGATTTCGCTATTGGAAAATTATACCGAGTTTCGCTCGACGTTTCACGTTTTTCTTTACATAGGACAACTGCACTCCCCTTACTTAGCGTCCCCTCCTGGACGGGTAAAAACTAGGGACCAAATTGGGGACGGGGACGAGGTACAAACGACGCGTCATCGCATTACCTGCCTCGCCCGGCCGATTCGTGTAACCGAATCGACGCCCCTCATACCGAGGGCCATGCCTATACCTGAGACGCTAAACTAAGGCTCACACGTGAATGTTAAACAATAGAAATTAATTCGGCGCCGCTTATAGGAGAGAAACATGAATGCGTGAACGTGTTAAACGTATAAAAGCCGCTGGAATAACAAAACGCTGCGTCCAGACGCTAAAAGGAGATTGCACCTTAACGCAGATGCCCTTTAATCAGAACAGGAATTCGACAGTGGTAAATCCATATAGGTGATCGTATAGAAACGGACATCAGGATTGATCCATCTCGCGACTGAGTGGATCTGAAAGATTGATCCGCAGGCTGGCCAGCGGAGGTAAGGCGTGAATTAAGGTTGAAGGCTTCTGGGATTATAAAGATGCCAGAAACAAGCCGTGGCCATTTGTCAAAGCTCGTAAATTCGAATCGACCGACGCGGACGGGTAATTCGAAGAGTTCGATCGATGTTTCATCTTGTTGGCGGGTGTTGCGTGGGTGGGATTCTCCTCTTTGTGGATCGTCGGAATAAAGCGTTCCGGGTTTATTTAAATTCCGTGAAAGAATGTGTCTCCCTTGAGGAGAGAGAGAGAGAGAGAGAGGCGAGAATTTTCGAAGGGCTCTGCGCCGGTAGCGTAATAGAATTCGAATATAATTGAGTGTCGCGTTCTGTAGTTGTCCGCTTCTTCTTCGAAGAAGAAGAAGAAGAAGAAGAAGGTAAGAGAGAATGGTTGTGCTACCCCGAGATCCTTGAATTCCCAGCATTTCCCGGATATTCCTGCTCGGATTCGGTGCAACCTTCCTCGCTACGGTGTTTACCAGGACTCCGATCCCAGGATAAGCGCCCTGTGCACGCGTACAACTCTCCTACAGTTGTGTATCCACCTATATACAGTACCGAAGTTCCGGCAGGAAAGTGCACCGGTATGCAATGCGTCTTCGCATATCGAACCTATCTCCAGACGACAAGGCGTTGAGAGGGAACGCTGCCGGAATGTAAACTCCTGTTTTATGCGTGCAACGACGAAAGACATTCGACCAGCACCCGGCCTATGATTATAAAACCGGTGAAACTATCGGAATTCATGCGCTACATACATATCACCGATCCTGAAGATTGTAGAGATGAGCCTGATGCCGTGACCAGCTTGACCATCGAAAAGTCTGCTGTCTTCAGGTTTTTTTGTTCAGGATAATTAATGATTGAAAAATTCCGATATATTGCAGCGATGGTGCCGCAACTTTCGACTTTATCCTAAATTTTTTCAAAAGAAAATATTTAAAAATGACCGAGTTATTTTGAAACTTGCTTCAGAATGTCCCTCGTGACTTGAGAAGTATGGCGGAAGTTTGAAGGGGATGAAAATAGCGAAAGGAACGAAGTTAACTGACACAGTTTCGCAGAACAAGGGAGGAACACGGTTACACGGTGACTGGCATGACGCAACGCATGACCGTGTTAAGAGAGCGTAAACGAAGGAGAAATCAGTTTTCGAATGAGACTCGACTGAGAAAACATAAGGAAGAGCCCCGTGCATCAGGTTAGGGAGTGCTTCTCTTCAACCACCGGGGCGACAGGTTAAAGGGGATGTTCGGTGGTTGGAGGCTATGTTTGCATCCCCCTGGTGGGAAAGCTCTCCCCGTAGCTTCTGAAGCCCGAGACATAAGTGCAACTTGATTTGCATATTTAACTCGACGAGCGTGCTGAACTGCCAAGGCCCCGCCGTTCCTTTAACATACACTCCAAAACCCTCCCTCTGGTCCTTTGCCACCCCCTGGCACCGTCATCCAGGACCGTTGCCCGGATTCGATTTACTTGCAATCACGCCGCGGATTAATTAGTTCGTCCTAACATAAGTGCGTGCGAAGCAGATCAGGAAGTCGAATATGGGGTTTCGTAGTTGATTGCGTTTAGAAGGTATGTTGATTATTCCGACGTGGGAAAATCGATGCGGAGGACCTCCGTGGAATTGTGTCGATATCGAGCCAATGTCGTTAACTCTCTTCTTTCAAATATGTTCTCGCGATTGTTGCATTCATGGAATTTTAATCGAGACAGGCGTCCACAAGAATTAATAGTAAACCTCTATATTTTTAGACGAATCAACCTTGTGTTTTTGCTTAAGAAAGGAACCATATTATATTTATCAAAACTTATTGCAAAGTAGAGGCAACCATCTAGACTATCCTCGGCAATTGCAAATTACTCTTGTTTACACTCTGAAAACAACTCGAGCTGTTCGATCCAATTTCGAAAGAGTTATTCGGTTTTAAAAGGTGTACGAATACTTTTCGCTGTAGAATCGCGAGGATTCGAACTCACACAAGGGCCAATCGCTGCCAACAAAGAGCTACTCTGTCCCAGCGCAGCGCCAGGAATCGGTTTTCCTGACGACATTGCTGAAAACCACGTGTAACGAAGTTTAGACAATGCCAGCCGCGCCGCGTGTTCTCTGTGCTCGAGACTATTTTGTCTATAAGATCGTAGACGAAGCGGCGAGTTCGCATTTGAACAGCGAGCTCGCTCATTAAGCTCATTAGCAGGTAGTTCGTCTCATCGACGACCTGACAACAGACAGCACGAAAAAGAAACAGAGGAAAAGCTGTAATCAAAGGAAACCGTCGCGTGTTTTCCACGAGAGCACGTATCGCAACCGATGCCCTGTGTTATTTGCTTCTGTAACTGCGTCGTATTACCTTGATGTGAACGCGAGACGTTACCTACTCCTCTGGAGCGGTAACATTTGATTGGTAGCTGTGATAGCTGGCGATGATATTCCGAAGGATATTCTCGAATTTATCCGGAACGAGATGTTTGCTCGATATTACTCGAAGCGAGTCGAGGAGAACGTTGTCGTTTTCATGGGAACGCGGATAAAAGGGCGAACAGCGAGTCAGTCTGATTTAGTCGATGGTAATTCAGTAATTGGTACAATTTTCTATTGATCAGAAAATTGGTCTCTTCGTGATTCAACAACACTTTCCGAGTTTGATTTCATTCTGTAAATTACTTTGAGGTATCATCATCATTTAAGAGTGTGCTATGTTCTTAGAACATTTTTCGAAACGTGTAACATTTGTTTTTGATAGGTCGAATGCTCGGCAACGTGCAACGACCTTTATGTCATACGTCCAAATTCCGAGATGTACACGCGTCCGAACACTCGGTTGCTCGCAGCTTGTATCTGGACCAGTGTATTTAATACCGTGAGTTAATTAATACTGTTCTCATTTTCCCCATACACTGAACACACAAACGTTGAAATTATTCATCCCGAACCGAACGCGGCAGTGTTCCGAGAGCGACCGCGGGCTGTTGTAATTTATTCGTATGATTAATTTCATCACAATGAACTGATGTCTGTCAATTACGTCGTGTACCGAAACGCTCGGGGAAATTGCTTGTAATTACTGTTAAAGAAAGGAGAGTGTAGGTAATTATCGTCGGAAAACAATACGCGCTTGCTCCTCTCTTTCTCTATCGCTCTCTCCTTCTCTATTTGCGAGAGCAGCGAATTCGACTGAGTCGGAAGTGCCTCGATGAGGAAGAGGTCGAATCTCTCGAGCGCCGTGAGAAACAATAAATCCTTCGTACCGCACAAGAATAATAATTAATGGACCCTTATAAATTGAAAAAAAGAGGGTGAGAGGGACGAAGTGGAAGAGGGTGGAACGGAAGGACCCTTCTTCAGGGTATAATCGGTTGAAACGGTCAAGCAATGGCGTAGCCATCCCAACTTCGAAGTCACCATAAACCCCGTCAATTAAACCATAATAAACTTCTCCTATACTCCTGACGCAATTAAAATTTTACTGAAACAACAAAATATACAGCTTCTGCATTCGTGTAAACTACAATTACAATATAAGAGAAAAAGGATCACTGTACTTCGGATCTTTATGCGAAATAAAAAATGTCGTGCATTGCAAGACACAGATTATGTGCTATAGCTCTTTTGTGTCAATTAACCCACATCCGTCCCTCGTGTCAATTTCACACAATTTTTCCCGAAATAAGTTATACTGTTCTATTATTTATAGGTAAACTAGCTTTTCCCCGCGGCTTCGCTCGCACAGAAAACTGTTTAATGCCCTCGAAAATTGATTGATTGTTTCTCCATAAAACCTTTTAACCCACAATTCACCCCATTCAGATTATATCAATGAACATTAAGACCAAGTACGATGTAAATCAGACCACGAACAATATAACAAGTAGGGGTTAAAATTTGTAAAATTCCGAAATAGGTGTTTGATTAATTACATCAAGGGAGCATTAAGACCAAGTTTCAAGAATATTCAACCACGAACAAAATATTCCTCGTGCAAACGTTACAACCACTTTTCACCCCCTTAGGAGTTGAATTTCGAAATATCCTTTCTTATCCCTTGTATAGATTATAAAGGAAACCTCTGTGCAAAATTTCAGCTTTCTAGGACCAAGGGTTTAGCCTGGGCGTTGATAGGTGACTGACTCAGGACTTCGTTTTTATTGTGTATATATATATAGATTTTAAGATTTAAATGTTCACTCGTCAATTTGAATTTGAGTAACACCGATATATAAGGGGGCGAGGGACGGATCAGGGTTAAATAGCAACGTCTCGATTACAGTTGAATATTTTTACGCCACTGTGGGATCGCCTCGTATTTAGTAACGTAGTCAGTCCTTCAGCAACGAGCCACTTGTACCGTTGCCAGAAAAGTCAATTGCTAGAGCAGAGACCGGCAAACAAAGAGGGTGAAAAGCGAAGGGGTGAAGAGAATGAAAAAGGAAGCGAGACATTTTGACCGAAGAGAACGGTCGGAGTTCGGCCGCGTTAATTAGCATATAGAAACCTGCGAGATAATTGGTTTCACCTGTTCATCGCAGAATCATCAATCATTGCCAGATATTATATCGAGTGTATGAATTCTGTCAAGCGCGAGTTACCCATAGGGATTGTTGTTGAGGATTGTCGTAATTGCTCGATCTTATAACTATAATATCGATGTTTCGCGGGATCGTCTCGAAACAGTGAACCTTTTGCAACGATATTACCGGGAATAACAACGTGTAATTGTGCGAGCTGCGTACTCTGGTTTCAAAGGATATTATACATATGTCATATATTTATGGAACGGGCAAATTCCGCTTCATAATTTTAATCCGCGGATTCGTGGCTCAAATTTTCCGAAACACTGTGTAACAAGGCTGCAAATGATTTTTTAATATGTACATACATCGTACACACATTATCATTTGAATGTACAGAATTTTTTGTTATCATACGTAGGGTAAGTTCTCTACTTTATGGTTTATTATAGTATATCTCACGCGATGAAATCGTTATTACATGTAATAACGTAAACGTATATTAATATTCAGATGGGATTGCATGTTCATTTACACGCTTGAACGTTGGCAAATATCTGTGTGCAGGAATGGAACAGGTAAGCACACGGCGTTTCTAGGAAATTACGTGTCAAATGTCATTCTGTTGATGAGTCTATAAGTTCCACCCCCATGCAGGCTCACAACATGGGATGTAATTTGCCCGTCAACGCCCTTCTGGTCACAGCAACGGGAAACAAAAGGTCCACTTAAGCGTGTGCCGGTGTTAGGGGCTGACATGAATCGCGAAGAAAACTGGACAGTGAAAATTCTGGTAACAATGACGGGGTTCCTTTAATAAAAACCGCTTAGATCAATAATTAACTACCCTATATCTTCAGGCAAACTCCGATTTTCTACAGATTCTTTCATTTAAAAAATCCTCAACATTCTTCCTGTTCTAAAATACACGTGTCGTGTGTACACGTCTATTTAAAAAATACACGGATTCGGAGATACGTCAGAAACATTGTGGTAGATTTCTAGGATTTTTCAAATTTTCTGGCTTTCTCATAGAGTTTGTTTCTTCGCCAGTTCGCTGAACGTGTCTCAGCTTTGCAACCTCGTTTATCTTTCAGAAGACAACCATGCCTTGAGCCCTATCTTTCGAAACGGCACTTTCAAATGCACACGAGCTGCGGTAACCAGGTTTCCGACTAATTAAATTTCCTTCGTTCGCGAAAACGATATGGGACCGGCCGAGAATTCCGTCGTCGTTCTCTCCGAACACCGTCGCCTTCGCAACCCCCCTAATTGCGGTTCTATCCCCGTCGCGGATCATCCGAACTCGAATGAAATTATGATCTAAAAATTATCCCCCTGGTCTGTCTTCATCGTGACGGGAATTCATCGCGCGAATTCCCTTCTGTCCTCGCCTCTGAGAGGCACGACTGAAATATGCTTTTTCAGAATGTTAATTCGAGGCTCTGTTCTGATAAAATACTGCCCTCGAATTACAACGGGTCGTACTTTAATAATAGAACTGAGGATCTCGTGATCCTCTTCAAAATGTAAGGGAGCCTTCCTAGGAAATTATTAACGCTTCAACGTTAATCGCCAGCACCAACAATTTTTCAGGAATGTAATTTTGAAGAATCCAATGTTCAACTATAAGAATTTCTCTTGTCTTATTTTTCAAACGAAGTGTACTATAAATTTCTCACTTTAAACAATTATTGTAATGTGTTTAAATGTTTCTAGTGGTAAATTTTCACTTTCTGTGATGTGAATTAAACAGAATAGCCACTGGTAATATTAATAATTGAAAAGAGAAGTATTGTAAGTAATACGTATGAAATAAATGCAGTCGTACAAATTGGAATCATTTCCTGTTTGTTACTTCTATCTCCAGAACTCAGTGTACTTAGTCTACTCTCAGGCTATCTAAAAAACAATATAATATGAAATTAAAATACATAGTAAACCCAGGGAAATAAAAATGAAACAAAATAATATATAAATTAGAATAAAAGAATGGAACGTGAAGATTCTAGATTTCCTTCTTTAGTTCAAGGTTCTGATACATCACATTTCAATGAGTTTAAAATTCCTTAGAATTAGATGATCTCTTATTACCAAGTATAATTATAATGCGTGCACGATGATCCTACGCAGGTGTTGTGTCCTATTTAACGAGGAATAAAAGAAACATACCCCATTTGAAGTTACAACTGTATTTATTCAATCATTTGATGCTTTACAATATCATGTTAAATACATTATCATTAATATTTTTCATACTAAACCACTTACCTTACCGTATCTTCTCGCATACAACAATTATTTTGTTCCGATCGACATCATAAGTGCTTCGTATCCCTTCTTCGCTGCTTGTGTCATCTACAAACCTGAAAATCATTTAAGCAATTATAACACAGGAGTAAATTCTAATAAAATCAATCAACACTTCATTCAACCTTACCCATAAAACGTTCTTCGTGAACATCTTTACAAAAAAAAAATATTTGATATCACCATTCTTCAAATAAATTGAACAGAAATTCTGAAAAAGTTTTAGCACACACCAGCCCTCAAAATATACATCGCAAAATATTTTCCAAATTTTCACTTGAACCTGTAGTAACCTATAATAAAACAAAATTCAACAAATTTCCCTGTTAGAAATGTGCAAATTTGAAGCAAGTAGATGATATATAGCAAAACTGAGTGTATGAAATTCGAAATTGTCGAACAATTTAAAAAATTGAAGACGTCAATATTGTATAATTTCTCCTCTATTAATTAATCAACATGTTCAATTTAATTTTTATTTCTTGCAATCGGTGCAGAGAATTTTGCATAAAGATCCTTGGTCTATTAATGAAGGATTGCAGAAATATTTGGAGGAGCCAATGAGTAAATTGTACTTACTGGCGAAACATGGAACCGCACGGAGTCAAATTGCGAAAAATCATTAGATCATTTTGAGGATCGGTGGGCGCATGCGTGAGTCGAATCAGCTGTTTCGGTAATAGCATGCGATGTGTGTCCCGACGAAAATGTGTTTTCCCGTGGTGGATCATAATTATTCCTCGGGAAAATAGTGTCCGCGGTATGACAAAGGTAGTTGTGAACAGAGGCGGTAACGATTTAACCTTGCCATCGCCAACGGCTCAATTACACGTCAGATTTTGAAGCGGCGGTGACTGGTGGCGACAGTGATGGTAGAATCGGCTCGGAGATGGAGGTAGTGGCAGTGATAAAAGCGGTAGTGATGGCGGCAACCACGATGATATGGTGACGGAGCAATGACATTGTCCTGCGTTTGAAAAAAAAAGGATATCTGTCTGCTGACAGGAGAGTTCTCGATACGAATTGTGATGTGAGGCCCGTGAAAACATGAAGATTCAGATAACATTCGTGTACTGGACCCTGCTTTTCATATCGGTCGTCTCCAGGCAAGTACTTATTCTCAGTTTACACTCTTTTATTAAACTATCTATCCTCGTATACATACACACACGTACACACGTGAGACCGCTTAGGGCGGCCACGCGCTTTATTCTCATGGTATTGGTGCGCCGTTAAAACCGGTGCGTTTCGCTGAAACCTAAATAGGAAAACTATGCTGTTACCACATGAAACGTGTCCTTCTCCTTATTATCGCGACACTTAACGTTACCATCGTTAAACCTTATCAGCGTTTTCGACCGTCTACGTTTTCATAACGCGAGACAATCATGAAATGTTGCTCGTTCCCAATTAAAACATGGTCTCTCACTCGTTACATTCCGCACACACTTGTCCTCATGTATGAATGAATTTCTGCTGGAAACGTTGAAATCAGAGCAAATTCTTTAACCTCGTGCGTTGCGTCATTTTATAAACGTCGCGCAGCGAGGCTCGTTTACGATTACAACCGTCGAACGAAATTGTTTTTATTTCGATTTATTTTATTTCTGTATTCGGACGCTAATAAAGACTTTCCCCTCTGCGATATCCTTTATGCTTCTTCCTAAATCCTGTTTATATATTTCTACAAGTACCGTAAATGTTACAGCACTTCTCTAATGCTTGTATACATATTGTACACACATGAACGTATTGTAATGAAGATGTATCTGGAAGATAAATAAATCAATGTTTCGAACAACATGATTATTTGAACAAATACATTGTACACCGAAACTGTATCTCTTGTGTACTCCTAACCAGAGAAGTACTAATTTCATACTTTCAACAGTGCCCTCCTCTTCGTCATAGTAGCTTCAGAAAATTCAGAAAGCAATTATTACTCTTCCGTGAGAAAGAATGAATCGTCCGAAATTTATGATAACGATACATTGGAGAGCATAGAGAATGATACTTTGGAGTCGGCCAATATCCCTGTCGTGAAACTGAAGAGTGTAAGGAAATTAGACCCTAATTATGAAGACTATTATCAGGTAATTAATCAATACATCAAGATGCATTATAGCGTTAACATAACTTCATTATGTTTCATTATTTTTAGGAACAGTTTCCTGAAACTTCTCACAACTTCGAGACCATAGCAAATAGCGAAACAAAGAGAAAAGAGAATCCTTATAAAGATGTAGATATTGTGGCTGAGAGTCTTCCCCAACAACCCAATCTATCGCATGGGTAAGTTTCTATTATCTGTCAACACAGGTAGGAAAATCTCATTACCGCGTATTGCATAATATCTCCATTCGTAGGCACATAAGATATATTTGTAAGAGTTAAATAACAGTATCGTATACTGCCCTATATAGATAGAAAGCTAGCAAAACATTCAACACAATATTTCTACTTCCTGCAGAACTTCTGGAACGGAGCAAGCTGCGGTATTAACTCTGGTGGACACGGCGGCAGCAGAGCTGCAGAGTTTGGTCGACCCAAAATTTACAACAGAATTTTCAAGAGCAAGAATATTTGGAAAGAATTCGTCTTTGTTAACAAAAACGACCAAGCTTGGGAAAGAAGCGAAAAAGGAAGAAATAGAGATATCGAGCACGCCGATGTCATCAACAATTATAGAAGAGAGCGAGAGGTCTAACAAAAGCATAGAAGAAGAATTGCTATCGAATGACGAAAGGACATCTGAGGGTGTGGTAGTGGTGAGGGCTGAACAGGGAGCTATTATCATCGATGAGACAGAGATCCTTGAAAATGAAGATAAAATACTTCCCGACGAGGTCGCAAAAGTAGATAAAATAGTCACAACAGCTCCTGAGCTCAGTGACTTGGATGCCAAAGGTCGATTAATGGGACACACCAGAGACGAAGCGCCCGCCATCGTTATCGGTGAAGAAATTGTGCCAGTAGGATCCCCCGATCCACACGAAGACATTCCATCGTTCAACGAGTGGACGCAGAAGAGGTTGGAGGAGGCCGAGAAGAAGAAAAGTAAGTATGGCATGTTTTTACACATAAAAATTAATGGAATCCGTAATCTAATGCGTAATTTATTTTCCTCAGCTCATTCGAACGCATCGGTTCAAAATCCCGGAACGCCGACTCGAAGTACGAGTGGAATGAAAGTTCGTTCCAAGAACTACGCTTCTCCAGATTGCGGGGCCAAGATCGTAGCAACAAATCCGGAAGCAAGGAGCGCTAGAAGCGTCCTGGCATCGACCAGGGACGAGTACATGCTAAACACCTGCACGTCCCGCATATGGTTCGTGGTGGAGCTCTGCGAGGCGATCCAAGCGAAGAAAATTGAGCTAGCGAATTTCGAGCTGTTCAGTTCGTCTCCGAAGGATTTCTCGGTGTACATAAGCGATCGTTTTCCCACGAGAGACTGGAGTATAGTTGGCCAGTTCGCTGCGAAAGATGTAAAGGACACTCAAAGCTTCGTCCTGCAGCCACACTTCTTTGGAAAGTTTATTAAGGTGGAGCTGCACACTTATCATGGGTCCGAACACTTTTGTCCAGTCTCTTTATTTCGCGCTTATGGCACCAGCGAATTCGAGGTTCTGGAGACGGAAACGGAAAACCAAATTTCTAGAGAGACGATCACGGACGTGGATGATGAAGAGGATAGCGACGAGGAGGAACCTTTAGACGTCGAGATCGGAGAGCCTCCAAGAAATCTGTTTGGCAGTGCCAGAGATGCTGTCTTAAGTATAGTGAAGAAAGCGGCCCAGGTGTTGGGAAAGTCAAGGGAATTCACCGACAAGAACATCACCGCGATCGAGCTAGGCATAAACGACGACAGTATTCTCGGGGATTCATTCGCAAGTTGCACCTCGCCGAAGTACTCGATTCTCTGCGACAGTTGTTCGGCGCAGACGTTCGCCAAGGTCTTCCAGTTAGTTAGTTGTAGGGATCATCAGCTGAATCAGTTGCTGAATATCAACTTTATAAATAGAACATTAAAGCAGAATGGCTTCTGCAGGAGCCACGCAGTAGATATCGAAGCCTTCAGAAGAAGTTTGGGTCTCGATGTCGAGAAAGTTACAAACGTAGAATTCAGACATAACCGAAAGAACGATTTCTTGACATCTATCTTCAAGCTTGAGTATATCGCAGCGCTGTGCAACATGATAGCGATAAAAGAGGGTAAAATGGTAGTGAACACGAGCTTCATAGCGAACGTAGCGGTACCGTTTAACAGTTCGAAAAATGTTAGCAAGGAGAACGTGTCTCGAGTGCATAGCGAGTCGGTCAAGTCGTTCGAGAGTTCTTCAACTGTGTCCACGTCTAACGCGAGCACTTCTAAGTCAGCATCTTCTCGAGATCAGCAGAAAACTAGTCAGGAATTGCCAAAAGAAGAACCTGAGAAACAGGTCGAGACTTCCTCGAGTTCGGAGAACGTAGCATCGCAGATTAAGCCAACGCTGGAGAAAGAAGAGGTGAAGAACGAGTCCTCGGTACCCGTTTTAGAATCTAGTAGAGACAGCGTGGAAGAAACAGTTCCTGCCGAGACGTTGTCAACCGATTCATCCACAAATGCTGGTCAACACGCGCCCACGAAAGTCTCTGAAGAACTCGTTGTTAGCCCTGGTACTGTGATCGAAAACACTCCACAAGCTACTGCCCCCGTACCAGTGGTCACTAACGATAACAATGAAGCACCATCGCAAGACGATGTAGCCGCTGATGTAGAACCCGTAGAAGCCCGGAGTACACCGAACACCGTAGAGAAAATGGAACGACATGCGAATGAACAAGAAGCAAAGCAACCGGAGATCCTGGAGCAAGAAATTAAATTATCCTCTCAGGATTCTTTGACGTTGGACACGTTATTGTCCGACTTGAAAGATCTAGAAGGGGTGGCAGTGCAGATGCAAGGCGGATCAGCAGCTAGCGCGTCTGCGACACAGTCGACGATGAACATCATGCCGCAAAAAGAATCTGTGTTCCTTCGACTGTCTAATAGAATTAAGGTAAGTTTGATTTTTCGTAGAAATTTCTGCAAAAATGGCCACGAAAATAATGTAATTTCGTTTTTAGGCATTAGAGCGGAACATGTCTCTAAGTGGGCAATACTTAGAGGAGCTAAGTCGACGCTACAAGAAGCAAGTCGAGGAGATGCAAAGGTCTTTGGAGCGAACGGTGTCGGTGATGAGCGAGGAGACGAAGAAACGAGACGAGCGTGAGATGAAGAGAGCGGAAGAGATCGCGATGTTAAGAGAAGAGATAGCTGCTCTGTCGGATTCAGTGAAGAACCTTCTGTACGACCACAATAGTTGGCAGGGAACGTTCGCAATGATAGGTCAATACGTAGTTTTACTGTGTTCCCAGATTTTCGTGATATTCCTGATTCTAATGTATTGTCGGTCGACGAAACAAATAGTAAGTAAAGAGAAGCAGCAGTTGAAGAAGGAGACTCTGCGGCGTAAGAGCGCGGAAAACTTCAGTTCTCACGTGAAGAAAACGAAGAAACGTCGGCCAAGCGAGATAGCGTGTCATATCACGGGCACGTATCGCGAATTGATGATAGACGAGAGATCCCAGTCGAAAAAGGAGAGGAAAAGGAAACGGAAAAAAGAAGCCGCAGGCAGCGGTATCAAGACAATTCTAAAGAGCGAAACTAGACCAAATTCAGTCGTAGACTATCCTCCAAATTCTCTCGTATACGATCCGTTATTGTTCGACGGGTCTCAGAACGATTCTCAAACCTGCAAAAGGCCTAAACACGTTTCAGAGAGCTCGACCGATTGGTTGAACAATTGCGAGGTGAAATCCACTGTTCAATTAACTTCACCTTGTAAGGACGACTGCGAGTCAGAATCTGTGAAGAGCTTGGAGTTTACTAGCCCCTACATAGAAGATTTGAACGAGTCTAACTCATTGATGGTAAATATGTTCCCGAAAAGCGAGAAACCTGCTAAAAAGACGATGGATGCTTTGAATTCGAACAACAGCGGCGTCACTGTGAAAGATAGCAAGCTAAGCGCCACGTCCTTTTTCATGAAGACCGCGCTGAGCACGAGGAAAAAAAGGAAAACGAATTCGAACACCGTGAACGGGGACTGGAGTCGGAATTCGAGCGACTCGAACGAGAAGTCCGTGGGAACGAGTCCCACGCCTTCGATATCGTTGCCTGAAAACGTTTATAGCGACTGTGATACTACTGCTAACGGTCTATCGGTGGACCAAAGCGACGAGTCTAGGAGCAGTAGCGTGGCGTCGATATCGAAACGAAAGGACAGAAAAAGTACTACTGGTTTTCGAAAGATGGTGAGAAAATTTTTTTGATTAAGATAGGCTTGTCCACGATCCGCTTGTTCAAGCTAAATCCAGGGGAGGCTACGCCGGTTCCACTTGACGCGTAGACGGTACGCTCGACTCGAATGCTTCGCTGATAGGTGTTAAATAGAGTGTAGAGTATACAGACACAGAGTTTACGCTATGTTGAAATCATGCTTGTACCGATGTTAACTGGATGTAAATGTTACTGTTAGGAAAGTTGTTCGTGTATAACATAGAACCGTTTTGAAAAAGTCTGATCACCTCTAATTAACGGCATGATAACGCCAGTAGAATTATCTCCGAGAAATTCGATTTGTACTTACATGTATGTACAGGGTGTTCGAGTGTCTCTGAAATTCTTTACGACGCCGGATCAAATATTTCAGACAGTAGTTGCGTTGTTCCATTTACAAAGAAATAAAGTTGACGTTTTGTCAGTGTCGTAAATCAATTTCAGAGATATATATAAGAGTATTGTTTTAAATCGGACACATCCTGTATATAGAAAGATAGTGTAGACCTATTCCGTTATACATATATTCTGTACTGGATTTTCCTACGGTTTTCTTTTGTACATACTTACAGAATCATCGTTGATCCTGTTTGTCACAAATAAGACGATCAATGTGGGGAGAGAGAGAGAGAGAGAGGCGTCGACAGTTTGTACAGAGCATGAAGGGGTGAATTTATGAGCTGGATTTTGTGATAGTTTGAGCGCATCTTCGACCAGTGTCTCAGTGTATGACCTAATATTCAATGTTCTTTTTAATTAACCCCTGTTTTAAAGGAGACGACTGATTTATGTTGTATTACGTACTGTACATAAATATGTTTGCAATTATATAAATATATATATATATATATACATATATTTATCGTGGTAATAGTCTAATGCGATTAAGGGATTCATTAAACATCTCGTATTTAATACAGCACCGCTTTTTCTAAAATTTGTTATGGTTTTAAAAAACCCTCCCCCGCCCCCTGAATATTAGCTAACGGCCCTAAGATAAATATTCTCTCATTCATAGTTTTTGAGTTTCGGTATCACGTGTGCGTCAAGATAACTGTTGTTTTATCGAGCAACAAATTGTACAAAGTATTTATGTATACTAATTATTTCTTTCATTCGCAAGAGTTATACAACGAGTGTCTTTCTCTGTGTACGAGTTTGCGAGCGTGTATGTGTGACTGTGTGTTTTCGTGCCGCTTATTGCGATAATTTACTTTAATAAGAACTGTTTACGGATTACAATTAATAGAGTAAAGGTATTGAGATAAGTATAGCTGTACGACGAGACTTTCCTAGCGCCTTATATAAAATATAAGCGATTTTTAATACAGTGAACGTTTCAGTTAATAAATCTATCCAATTTTCAATAGCGTTAGATAACATACTGTATAACTCTAAAAATTCCATTAACGCGAAACGAAAATTTTCAGATGAAAGTGTATTTTCTCGGGGTTCAGAGGTTTATTTTCAACCCTTAGTTCGATTAAATTTATATCAGCTAAAGGGATTCATAATTTTTTCTTCAGACTGGAGATCTTTTCTTTTGGATCTTTTGCAAGCCAGTGAAATTTCATCGAAGTAGTACATATATTTCGCGGGTATTGCTCGGCAAGAATCACATTGGTTTCCGCAAACCCTCTGGGATTAAATACTTTATTCCCCGACGGAGTTTGCGCACGATTTCTGGTAACATGGATCCCCGAAGAGTGCACGTCTTTCTCACCCTCTAACGTTCCGTGAATTTCAGTGTCTTTAGAGAACGGAAGCCCCGTGCTATATTGTTACACGGCTATTAATATTGCGCAATTGTTCCTGACAAAATGTCTCAGGCTTATATGCACGCGTGCGAACGAGCGGAATTGTTAGGGTTGCCGATACCGAGTGAAGAGGAGTGGAAAGAGACGCAGCGGATAGAAGACGAGAATTGTGCGAATGATGAGGACGATGACGCGACGCTGCAGGTAATCACGTCTACGGTCCATTAAAAAAAAAGGTGTCGCACCAGAGGCAAAAAAATATTCGACCAAAACCAAGCTTCTCACGATAAAATATATTTTTATTAACGATACAAGTGAACGCGGTAATGAACTCTGTGACACCTACAGGAAATACTAATTTACAAATGAAAAATGTTTATTTCCCTGTAAGATACAGAATGGGAAAATTTTGCACCTTTTAAGAGTGGGTTTCATCACCCCGTGTAGCACTAAGGAGATTCTCTTGGATTTTAGTCGGTAAAGATTTTTTTTGCAAATCTTCGATTTTTTACATTTTTTCTTACGTGCTTAAATAAATTCTTCATCGTTTATACATTCTTGGTCCTGTTTCAATATTTTATTCTAAGGATGGTATACGTGGTGGCAGATTTTGATTAAATTTTTCATGGAAATTTCAGAAAATTAAACGTCCTTTTGTAATTTATAGAACCTGGAGACCTCCGATGAAGCCGCACAACGAATCAGCGGCGGATTAGACGAATTAAACAGTATTCTGAACGTAACGCAGAAGAAGCTTAACAGATTCAAGGTTTCAACGATCGCTCTTGTATTTTTCGTAAACGGTTCTAACAGTCTGTCGCCAGGAATGGATAGTAATCGGAGATCTTTTGCAGACCGTATGCGGCAGTCTGAGTACCTTGCTGAAAGTGAGAGTTGGATCTAGACATAGTACACCGGATCACAAGGTCACCGAACGAAATCATAACAAGACGGAGGAGATCGACAACGAAGCAGAAGCGAACGACGAACAATTAACAGTAGATTTATCAGAGGATAAACAGACCGTAGAGATTGTACAATCTGAAACAGCACAACCGAAGCATATAGACCTGAACAAAAAGATGGGATCGCATTTAGACAAGTTGGATTCCCTTATCACGAAAGCTGAGAATGCTCAATATAGTATGCAGCATCAAAACAAACAGATGAAAAAATTTCTGAAGAAATGAATGACTTTTAAACATACTATCGCTATCAGATCTTCTTTCGTTTGCTGCTATTTACTAGTGTCTGCTTGATGAAATATAATTTATTGCTACTCAACATGAATATATTGTAGAGTTAGATCGAGAATCTCTGAAAAGAAGGAAAGTTACTTCACCGAAATGTTCATCAAATATCGAGAATCTATAATAATAGAGTTTCATACAGGGTGGGTCCACCCTGCATAGAAGAGTTCCCTTCGTAAGAGAAGGATGCATCTATTTTCTTTGTGAACTGAAAATGCTTCTACGCGCTCTATAACGATATTATATTTGCTATCACGTCGTTAATTGCCTTCTTCCGATTTAATATAAACGGTAGATAGATGCTACACTATTTATTGAAATTACTCGTCATAAGAGAATCTACTGAATGCAATACTTAAAAAAAAAAAAAATAAAACAATAGTCTTCATTGTGAATACGAATCGTCAACAATATACGTTCATTACGACTTCACGTATTTCTTTCTATGAAAGAATTATCGAAACAATCAGAATGAAGCCTTTTACTGCACTGTGAAACGGAGCACTGTGCATATATATAGATATATACATATACATGTATGTGTTTGTTGTGCGTCAGAGTTGGGCACGCATTGATTAAACTGTTTTACATGACTGGTCAATTAACGCTTACGCTCGACGAGAATTAATCATGAAAAGTCGCGGTAGATTTAAATGATTCGAGCGACACGATTGAACTTATTATTTAGATTAATGACTAAATCGATTGCGATTGTGCATCAGTTAAATTAAAAATTGAAGATTGCCCAACTCTGGTTGTGTATTTGATCATATAGTTAGTACAGTAGTTGTAACTGCAGTTTCAGATTATCTATATTATCATGTTACTTATCTCTTTAAGAAACAGATTTTATATAATTTATGCAATACCTTTTTAAAGGTTGATCATATACTGATATAATGTGTATGCAGCTGTTGAAAATAATTTATCGTTGTTATGTAAACTATAGCGACCATTGGTGGTACCTGAATTCAGGTATTGGACAATATTGATGTGCCATGTACATGTAACAGCTTCTTAAACATACAATTATTTTCCGTTAGTATAGATTTTTATAAACACGATGACGTCATTCATTTTGATTTACAAAAGAAAGATTTAAAATAATTACTGAACGATATATACTTTATATGTATATACTTTAAGACTAAATTCTATTTTTACATTGGCAATTACAATATAAATTAGTTATTAGTTGTAGTATTATATATATATATATATTTCTCAGAATTTTTTACACGCATGTAAGAAAACGATACATACATATTGCCTATGTGATTACAACGAGTAAAAAGCTTATTTTTAAAAAAGAACAAAGTATGATAACTTGACGAAACTATTTGATATAACTTGCCTTCGCATTCTACTTGTCTTTTCTCCAATACAAGCAATAAATAAAATTCCGTTGACTTTTATATATAAATTACGGTGAAAACGGGATTGAAGGTACCCATAGGTACGGACGGAAACAGCGGGCGATGACAGGCCCAACGCCGTAGCCAAACCACAAGGAGTCACGTACCGGGCTCATGTGCAATAACGGTGTCCCCACCATAAAAAACTGTCCGGCACGGCCGCTACATAAAAAAAAGCAAGTAAATTTATTATGCGTAGAAAAGTCGCATTTATTCATTATTGCAGTGGCTCACAAGGAGAGGTAACGGTCGTCGGGAACCGGATTTTCCTGAAACTTACAGTATATGAAGATGAAGTATCTAAATGTAATTTAGCAAAGCAGTAGCGCGCACTTCTCAAGATTTTTCGAGAAAATTGAATTTGAAAATCAGTACCCGGTTATAAGGAGTTCGCGTTAACATTTGAATAAGAACCGCGGTGGCCGAGGGCGCTGCGAGAAATACTGCTAATCGATAGGTCGGTGGTTCGAGTCTTGCTGTCAACATTTTTTTTTCAGTTTTAATTCTAAAATTTATGAAATCTGCAATTAAACAAATATTTTTTAAACAGAAAATGCATGTTTTTTATTTGTGGGTATTGAAAACAAGATCGAACATAAAAATAATACAGTGTTATATTTACTTTATTATTGCACATTTTTTATTAATACAAAAAAAATTACGTGTTAGTAATTGAACATTTACGTAGAAGAGCATGTAAATTTTAACTGCAACCTTCGATTTCTTTCAGTGCCGCTCCATATTACTGACGAAGTCGAGCCACTCTTGGCCCGCCTGATGTGTCATGCACGAATAGACTGCGGATCTTTATGCATTTATAGCAAGATTCAGTAGATGAAATTAATAGTTTTCGGAAAATTTTTAAAACTGAAGATGTCAATGTATGATTTCTCCTCTATTAAAATCATTAAGGGAAGAGATGTCATGTCTATCTTTGCATAAAGATCCACAGTCTATCCGTGACACATCATCCTTACATAAAACTTCCGAAAGTTTTATGATTATCATATTTCAATATTCTATTTTCCAGTGAACTGTTTACATGATTATTAACATATTTATACGTATACATTTAAATATTTAAAAATATGTATACTTATTCAAGGAAAATAAAAGTGACGCTTTAAAAATTACATATATTTATTTCAATTAATATACGCCGTTTAAACTCCGAGTGGATATTACTTCATTAAAAATTATAATTTTTAATTTATCTTATAAGAAATCACTTATATTGCATTGCGGAATATGTGATTGCGAGCGTGCATTGGGAATTCGCGTTTATTTCTTAAAAAAAGAAGTGTGTTGGAGGCAAATTCCATTAAATAGCATCATCGATTTCCAGGTAATTAGCATTGAATCGTGAACCGTTTCGATGTATCTAATAAGGAGATAAATATTCAAAAAAATGCTGTCGTGGCCGAAGTGATCGATATAAAAACTCTATGTAAATATCAAATCGTTTCACGAACTTTGACGTCAGATTAAAAATACAAAGATAATTGAAATAACAAATAGACTATACACGATTGCGTTCTTAAAGATTCAATTTTATTTATTCATTCACCGTGCGTACGAAATACAATAAAGAAAAGAAAAGTTACTACAAAAAGTACATAGTACTAAATATATATATATATATATTCGATCTTCCACGTATACAAACAAGCAGTAAGATTGGAAGACAGATTCCAAAGAAGTTATTGGTTAAATATGCCATATTCTGAGAGCCACATTAAAAATAAATTAACCGAAGGATTGAACGCTTCGCACGTGGTACGTATTCTACGATTTTTCATCCGTTTGCGTATATATTTAATCGAATTTTTTGTTTTCATCGTCTCTAACCTAGAATTCTCCACTATAAACTGTAGGTTGCTAAAAGTTCTTTTCTGAAACGCATTTGTTCCTCGGAAAGATTGTTGCTGTCTTGTTAAATATGCCAGGGAGCCAGCAGATTATATTAATTTCTCTGTTCGCACTCCTTTTGAGATGGTGCGTAACGTACCATTCCCATAGTGGTCAAGGGAAACCCCCAATGTTCGGAGACTATGAGGCGCAACGACATTGGCAGGAGATAACGTATAATTTGCCTGTTGAAAAATGGTATATTAATACTACAGAGAATGATTTACAGTACTGGGGATTAGATTATCCTCCTTTAACGGCTTATCATAGTTTTCTAATTGGCTACATCGCTAACAACATTGATCCTTCGTACATTACGCTACACGAATCGAGAGGGCTCTCCTCGGAGAGTCACAAATATTTCATGAGGCTCACAGTTTTAACAGCAGATGTGCTAATCTATTTGCCGGCAATAATTTACTTTCTGTTAAACAATCAAGCATCGAGAACAGTAACTAAACAGACTAACGTATTTGGCTTCAATAGAAAGCATATTGTTCTTCTAACAATGCTAATATATCCAGGCCAAATATTAATAGACCACGCTCATTTTCAGTATAATTGTATTTCTTTAGGGCTCTATATTGGAGCTGTTGCAGCCATTCTCCAAAATTCATTTGTTGTTGGATCATTTTTATTCGTATCGGCTCTAAATTATAAACAAATGGAGCTTTACCATGCACTGCCAATTTTTTTCTACATTCTTGGTAGATATTTACCTCCCAAAGGATTTCGTTTATCTAATTTGGTGAAGTTGTTGTGCATATCGGTCACGGTAGTTTTTACATTTTTTATCACATGGTTGCCCTTTCTCAAGAATTTAGAATTACTTACCATGGTTGCGCTACGATTATTTCCAATCGCCAGAGGGCTGTTTGAAGATAAAGTAGCCAACATCTGGTGCGCTGTGAATGTTTTATATAAATTACGTGGCACTTTCACCAATGCACAACTGGCTAAGATCTGTTTGGCAGCAACAACAGCTGCAGCTCTACCGAGTTGCATAGATGTATATTTAAAACCGCAGAAAGAGAGATTTGTGATTTCTCATATCAACTGTGCTTTAGCATTTTTCCTGTTCTCATTCCAAGTCCACGAAAAGTCAATTCTGCTCGTTGCGATTCCAGTATTATTGCATTTTCAGAATGATCCGTTCCCATGCTTCTGGTTCCTAATAATTTCGCATTTTAGCATGTTACCTTTATTCATGAAAGATAATTTATATTTAGCTTATTGGATAACATTAATCTTTTACACTCTGGCTACTCTTTGGATGTACCCTGATATACTCAGCTGCGAAAAACAAATGGTCGATGAAACACAAAAGTCGCGAAAGCGAGCCAAAGTAAAACTATCGAGGAGCAATAAGATTAAGTCAGTTTTCGCGAGACTGAAGAAAGATGTAATATATTATTGCGAAAATCATTTTAGCGCCTTTTCAAAGTACGATCTCTGGCTAGTCAGACTATTTTACAGTTCAGTTATAGGAACAATAGCATTGTCTATCGTTAGCGGTTTCTTAGAACCTCCGAAGAAATATCCGGATCTATTTCCACTATTAATTTCTGTATATTCCTGTGGACATTTTATTGTATTCTATTTATATTTCAATTATAAGCAATTCTGTGTACAAACAAATTATATATAAACTTGATATGAATAAACCAGCTGAATATTTTCAATACATTTGCATTATATTTTTTAATTCGTATTTAATTAGTATTAACAATCTGCAGCTATATCTATACTATCATTGACTAGATCGTTCCACCTTTTTGTAAATTATGTAATCCCCTATGTGAATCTGAACTTTGCTCTGTTACTGAATATTATTCTGCTAAATTAGCATAACAGTAATATTACCTGTATGCTTTCAATTCCTATCAGTAGTCAAATAGATGCTGCATTGTAAGCGCCTTCCTGATACAAACGAACGAGAATTATACGATAAAAAATTCGCGTTTCCTTTTAAACTGCAAAAAGTAATTTAGAGTGCAGTATTCTGTGGTGTATGTTACAGTTGTTGGTCAGTAACATCAAGTGATTTTTGCTTCGTTTTCAATGTTACAGGAAGTGGAAGATCAATCTGATGGTTGTGGTGCAAAGTTTTCTGTAATTGTTGTTTCTGATGCATTTGAGGGAAAACCGTTACTCCAACGTCACAGGTACTACACTCCTGCATACCTAATATCCAGTAATCACGATGAAATTCCTCGTTTCATATAATAAAACGATTTATTGTGAACAATTTAGGTTGGTGAACGCAGTGTTGGAAGAAGAGCTGAAAACGATTCATGCGTTTTCCCAGAAAACATTGACTCCGGAACAGTGGGAGAAGCAGAACAGTTAATACACTATTACTTCGCATGCTCCAGAACAATTTCCTTTTACAGTGACACGGGAAGAGGTGGAAGTATTCAACGTAGTATTTAAACAAAATTCTTCAAAGTAACTGAACCATGATCCAGTTCAAAGTTTCCGCACCAGGGAAGGTAATTCTTTATGGAGAGCATGCCGTTGTGTACGGAAGAACTGCGATTGCAGCTAGCTTGGGTTTACGCACGACTACAGAGTTCAGCGAGTTGCCAGAGGAGGAACAAGTGATTAAAATATGCTTTCCGAAAGTGAACTTGTTTATAAACGTGCCTGTGCAACAAGTTCAGAATTTTCTTCTGAACAACAGACACACAAAGGCTGCAGAGAACCATGAAGAGTTTTACGAGAAGACCAAAGAGCTCGTGGCCACTATCGGCTATTTCAATGTCAGACAGAAATTGAGCTTGGAAGTGTTGTTCTATCTTCTTTTATATATCGCGCAGAATGTTGAGCTGAACGTGAAGCCGTTTCAAATCCAATTAACCACCGATTTGTCGATCGGTTCCGGACTAGGTAGCTCCGCCTCGTTCGCGGTTTGCATAGCCGGTTGCTTTCTGCACTGGTCGCATTTGCAGAAAAACATTTTCAAAGTGTTTGATATGTCCGACTTGGAAGCTATCTCAAAATACGCGTTGGCGAGCGAAAGAATAATGCACGGCCATCCGTCCGGCATCGACAATTCCATTTGTACGTACGGTTCCGTGATAGAATACAAGAAGGACAGCTACATGAAATCCATAAACGTTACGCAAGTCATGAAAATTCTACTGGTGGACACGAGAGTCAGCAGAAGCACGAAAGCTTTGGTGGAGAAGTTGGCGGAATTGAAGCACAAGTATCCCGTTATAATTGACCTGATCCTGGACTCTATAGATAATATAGCAATCACGGCGATCAAAGTTATTCAGAAGATTAACAACGCCTCGGGCGTCGATAACGAGACGCTCTATGACGGCTACAAGCAATTAATGGTAAGTATGTTGTTCGATAGAATTGTTATTAACAGATTAGTAGAGAGTGGTCATTGTCCCCAATGTTTAAGTAATTTATGCAAATCTTCTTAAACGGGTATATCGTGTATCGTTCCAGACGCTGATTAACATGAATCAAGGATTGCTGGCCACATGCCAAGTGTCCCATCCGTCTTTGGATAGAATTTGCGGGGAGGCGCAAAACTATGCGCTAGCAGCGAAACTAACCGGGGCTGGCGGCGGTGGATACGCTTATATTTTATTGTTACCGGACACCCAGCCAGAAACAATCACGAGCATTTCACGGAAATTGATCGCAGACGGATTCCCCGTTACGTTAACGACGTTGGGCGGGGCGGGCGTACAAATTCAAAAATAACACCGTATATCAATCAAGATTTCTGCGGGTCTTTATGTATTTATGATTTATAAAGATTTTTAAAAATTTTTCACCTACAAATGTCATCTAGAAAAATTTAAAATTATGCATAAACACCCGCAAGTCTAGCTGTAACGTACAGATAGCATTTGTACCGGCTCTCTTCCGTTTTCTGTAAATTTTATTGTTACATGAATACAAATAAATATTAAGGACTATGTTCATTACACTTATGTTCTTGAATAATTGCACTAACTAGGTATTGCATTTTGATGTTACAACCTTGTGAGTGGACGCATCGCGCGAAGATATGTAACATGAAAATTAATGGTTAGACAGCGGATCTTTTTGTGCAAAATGATAATGTTCTACCTGAATTGCAACGCAACAAACTACACAGTAAGATAGAAATTTATTTTCATACGTCTAATTGATAGGAACTGATACAACAATAGTTTTCAAGTTTTCTAAAAGTTTTACCGCGTTACATCATAGCTGCTCTTCTGATTTTTGTCATAAATGCATCAAATCCGCTGTCTACTAATGGTTAATTATTGTCAACAAATTACACAACGTTTGATGTGCTACGATGTGTTGGCCGTGAGTTGCTTCTAGATCTGAGGTGATCTGACTCGGATATTACGTCCTCTCTTAGGTTATCCTCAGCACTATATACAGGGTTCGATAAATATAATCTTTCAGCCTCTTTAGCTTCCGCGATCCACTCGCTGATCTCGATCGTGTACATTTTCCTTTGCAAAACATCCCGCGTTCGTGGACGTGATCCAATGAATACGGTCGTTCCCTGTAACGAGAGCGCGTGAAAAAAAAATCATAAACAATATCGATTATGTTGTTAACTTACGCCGACCACGAGCGATGGTCTCAGTTTCTCTAGAATCTGAAAATCCTCTATCATACACTGCAACTCGTCCCATCTCAATTCCACTTCTTCGTGAAGCATTTTCTCCTCTGCAAGAAAATGATTTTAGAAAACAAATGGTCACAATTCTATCGAGATCTATCTTGTATGTGATCTTACATGTTATCTCTCACATCACAATATTTTAAACTAAATTAACTCAATGTTTAATTAATACCCTAAGCTTAAAAGTAATTTTACATATACTTTATATGTGCTCAGAATTATGAAAGTGGTCCAAGTCATATACATTTCTTGTTTCGATATATTTAACACTAAACCTATCACGACGGGTCAGATCCATTTTGTTTGTTTTTTTTGTTTAATGCATACGCATTAGTGACTTTTAATGGTCGGTAGGTTTAGTATTAAAGGAAAAAAGGGACAGATATTATAATGAACATAATTACCGTCGCGTTTAGACGTCGACTTCTTGTAGTGTATTCTAAATCGGAATGCTTCCAAGAAACTGGACACGACGATAGTTAGTACAATCATCGTCACCAGATAAAATACCATGAAATAAATTCTCGTGTACATGCCGACGGTGAACGCGTACGCGTTCATTAATATGAACCAGTTGTTAACAACTGTTAATTCGAAGAGCGTCATCCCGCTGGCTATAAGATTGTCAAAAGTATTCAAATAATAGTAGCCTAGCGTGGTACTTTCGTTGACAGAGTACTTGTAAAAATCTTCGACTGTTGTGTTTCTGTAAATCTTTCATTTAATACATGATATCAAATTAATCCTCCGTCTGCACATTGGATCAACATAAACGATCCAGGTCGCGGACAGAGGGTTGACTGCAGATTTTATGCATTTATAACAAAAGTTCATACGTACAATTTAAAGCAGTGAACAAAGAACATCAATATATTAGTTGTCGGTTTAATAATTAGAAGAGGGAAGACTTTTTTTATGTAACCTCTGTGTTAGTTTGCATAAAGATCCGCAGTTTACTAATTATATTTCCACGTACTTGCAGCAGTTCCGCATGTTGTAGCCGGCGAACAGCTCCATCCCGATTATGGCGAAGAAATAATACAAGACGAGCATGACCACGGCGGTAGAAGACATCAACGGAGTCAAGATAACCAGCGTGCCGAAAACGTCCCTGTACCTTTTCTTCATTTTAAATAATCTCAGAAGTCTGAGCGGTCTAAAGAGGACAAAGAACGTTGCTGTTGGAAAAAGACGTAAAATGCAAGCTGCGACAAGTGTCATTACTGAGGTGCCCAAGTCGAACAGGTTCCATCCAGAGCTGAGATACCATCTTGTGCCAAGGCCAAGTACTTTGATTAGCGCTTCAGCTACGAATACTGTAATATAAAACATTTTCATTACTATAGGTAGACTGATTTGTGAGCAAGATTTTACTTACTTCCTCCGAACAGGAAGGTGTCCCATGACGCGGCAAACAAACGGGCACTGTGAAGATTATCATCCGCCTGTAGAATTCTTATAATCATAGCAATTCCATTCGCAGCGATCGCGATGTCTGAAAAATAAATAAAAAATGTTCGCGTTGATTGCAGGACACAGGAGCTAGATAAAAATTGTATTCTTCTTTCGATTATTATCCTATTAAGCTGAAACTAATACCTTCATGTCCGTGGAATATTTTTAACATGTCCTTAAATGCATAAAATTCGTAGTCTTAGTAATAATGAATTTTTATTAGAGAAACTTACACATCATAGTCTCAAAGTAGCTCCATCTGATAGCAGCATGAGCTCCGTTGCAGAGGATTTGCAGAGGTTTGGACGCAGTGTGGTACCAAGGTACACTGGAGTATTGCGGTTCCCACTGTAGTACTATCGTGTCGTAAATGTTTAAAAATTCTTGCGAAGTCAATGCTCCAGATCCGGAAGAGTTTAAATGTCGAAAGATTAAAACAATGTCTCTTATACCTGTAACAAATGAATAGTTGAAATCTGTTTAATGAATTCTATGACAGTATGGCTGTGTACGCGATCGTGCATACTTCTATTCGGAGCGTAGTATCGCATCAACCCTTCGAACTGTCGGAATCTCATTTTCTCTGGATTCTGTTTGGAGACTAGCAACTTGAACGCGTGCTGGCACGCTTTTCTTTTGTGTAAAAATAACTTTTTAAACTTGTCCCGCTCGGCGGCTGTAAATGTTTCGTTTACTACTGCCAACATTAAATTCATCATCACATACAACATCGTTGATAAGTAAGAGACAAAGTATATTGCGTACCACTTGTTTTTCGAATACGACGGCATCATTACATCTGGAAAGCTAAGCGAATCAGATCATTACGAAATACTTTTGTACATCGATGGGCACGGCCGGTCGCATAATCGATGTTTATAACTAGACTGTGGATCTTTATGTGCATTTAGATGATAAGATTTTATTCGATGAAATACCACTTTCTCGCAGAAACGTCTACAGATCATTTACTTATGTTTGTATACAGCGTGCACCATCGATTATGCGACTGACTGTATGCGATAACGCTGCAGGATGTCCAGCTGACAATACTTACTTAGCAGTGGTGAGAAGGACGAAAAGACTTACAAAACTGTCTTGCAGCGTGGAAAAGTATCTGTTCATGTCGGAGAACATGTAATAGCCTAATACCATATAAAGTGTGATAAAAAATAGAAGCAGGCCAAGCATATCCAAAATCGGAGGCAACGTCTGAAGTATTTGTCTGATAAATCTTCGCACGCCCCCGAAACATTTTGTATCCACTAAAAAGATAGGCCTGAGAGCGCGTGTTACGCGAAAATGCGACGACTGTCTCACCAACACTGTCATTGCCTCCAGAAACATGATTGCCAATGTGGCGCACTGTAACAATAATTCAATGTAATTCCGATGCTTGTAATTAATTACTCGACATTGTCTCGTTATGTATGCAAGCTCTGAGTCTGTTACAAAAACATTTTATCGGTATCGGATAATAGTAATCCATTGCATAAGAAAAAATATGAATATGAATGAGCATGGGTACATGTCTATATAGTGATCTGTTAATAGTCGTAACTTAATGCTGATTTGCATGGAAGTATTCAAGGTATTCAAAGTGACCTTCTAAAGAATCTAATTACATGTTTGAACGCCAAATAATTTTCGAGTTGGAAAGATTTTTCAATGTAATAAATAGGTTTACAAATAGATTTGGCTTCACGGACAAACGATACAGCCCTGTATAATCGGAAGAAACAAGCAGCACAATTATCGGAAACTTGATTTGTTAAGAATATAAAATGGAACAGTCTGTAGTTGACGGCTTATCTTCTCATTAGTATATACTCGTATGTTTTTTGTATCAGTGCAGTGGAAAAGAACCATGGTACTTGCAAATACAGAGACAATGCAGCTGCTGCAATGCATTTAACGAGGACTATTCTATCCCTCTATAATTCGGAGTCACATTACTGCAGATCTTTATGCATTTATGGCTTTGAAAAATGTTCGGTAAATACTAGAAAATAAAGTTCCACAGAATTTCGTGCGATTCTTATCAATTTCAGATTTACAAAGGCTACTATCACTGAAAATAACGTTCCACGTGATTCCACTTTCTTAAAATTTCCCTATAAAAATTGAAAATTACATAAACATCCGCAGTCTAGTCATATTATAATCTTCACCTTCAGCATTGTTCTTTTATGCTTCAACATAGTTGCCCAGCCGATCCATCTTAATTTCAATGTTAGTTCGATGCCTATGATCATCAAAGCGAAAAGTTCTATCGACCCGTGCGCCCATACCGGTATCTAAAATAAAATGTATAAACTACAGAGATAGTATAACAACAGGAATCTATTGTTCGAGCTTTTTACAACTTACTTTAAATAATGGTACAGCTGGCTCCTCTACAAGAGCCAAAGCTAAAAGTAAAAGGGAGGTCAATAAATCTAATCCGTAATACCAATTATTGTGAACTAACAGATAGGCTGGCAAATCTTCCGGGTGTTTTGGATGGGATTCGAATTTCTCGTTGTTTCTACCTTCCTGTAAAAGAAATCCGTCGCTTCAAATAAATACCATAAACGGCAAGATAAATTTTCAATGGATTAAGAAACATTTAGCTACCTCTAAAAATATCGCTGCCTTGTGATAATTCATTTCCCAATACAAATCATGATCTGAAAGGGAGTCATGCAAAGGAAGTACAGCATTATTAGTCATGATGTCTCTTTCTATTTCGTCAGTGTCAAATTGTTCTGGCAACTGATTGCTTTCGCTATTGCCTAACGGTGAATTTATGTGCTTCCCTGGGAAAGAATATGACAACATTGATCCGTATTCTAAAACGAACAAGAAAAAAAATAAAATAAAATAATCGAGCGACAGAATTGTACGCAAATAAGTACAATCTTAAATAAAAACAATTAACAAACAGGCTGTGTGCCCGATAATCGACTATTTCGAAAGAAAAACAATGAACGATAATCGAAGCCGAGAGAGCAGTGTACCGCTAAATCAATGTTTACTATATCGAATATAAACAAATAAGGAAAGATGACGATTGTAAATTATTCATTAAGGAAAAAAAATGAATTTGCATTGTTTAAATACGACTTACTTTGGCTCGATTGATCGGAAGTGTCCTGCTCGTGGGACATGTTCGCGTCATCGTCGAAACGTTGATAATTGTCTGTGTATTCGGAAGATTTTGGGGAAGACATTTGAGAACGGTATGTCACATGTCACATGCACCGAGCACGCACACCGTTCGTTAAAATCAGTAAGTACTTATTTACGTTGGACGTAACGAGCAACGCGACGACGTCACTCTTCAGAAACTGGACACTGACTGGATTGAACCGAAAAAATCATCTCGGGATCTCTGCATGTTCTCTCTCGTGACAAATATTACATATTACAATGTCATAATACCAAGACGTTATTCGATTCCCTTATGTTTGACGTTTCAACACCGATACGCAAGCGCGCTTATAGTATGTATATACTTATGTATGTAAGTACAAAGCGGATTTATCCACTTGAACCATCATCGGTATCGCAAGGCTACTCTATTCAAGAAAATTTTCCCCTCTTTTCCCTTTGTGATGTAACAGATGCAACTAGCATTATTTACCGATTAACTGAACCGTGGGTAGTAGTTCCAGGTGATAAATAGTCTGAGCGAAACCTCCGCGGAATGATGATTCGAATTTCTACTTTTTCAAAATCACGATGTTATTTAGTTTCTAACGGAATTTTTATGAAATTATTCTACGGTGTTTTTCTCTATTACTTACTTGATTGAACAATAGACGAGTTATAAACAGTAGTATAAATCAATCATTTATTCAGAACAGAGAACTGCATGAAACTGCGGTATTTAATACAAAATGATCATTTCCAGGGTGGCTCGGTTTATGAAACATTGTTTATTAATTTAAACGAATTCCATAAGCTAGGCCAAGGTGGGCCAAGGGTACTTCGATGCTTTCTTTGTTTCACCTTGGCCCGCCAGTTTCTATTTCGGAATAAGTACTTGTTCATTCAACGAATACAATTTTTATTTCTCCCCTTTTTGTAGTTTGACCACAGACGAGATACTAAGTAAATACCAGCCCCTGTGCTACTCAGCGACATAAGCAGGTGGGCGCAGGGATAACGTGGAACTTACAGTGATCTGAAATACCAATATCGCTATAAAGACAATGTCATAAAGAACCGTATATATTTATTTATAGCACAATACTGAATTTTCGTGCCACCTCTTTCGATGTCATGTTCTAATACAAAAGTTGATTTTCAAGGATTTCCAGGGTAGTGTCACTCAATGTATTTTTCTGATAGCACGAAATCGAACGCCATCTGAATTTTGTGTACCACAACTAACGGGTCAAAACGCGGGGATTTGAAATCCATAATACCCATTCCTTGCTAATTTATAATTTTCATTTAAAAATAAAAAAAATTGAAACATTTTATTACAATTTTAAATACGTTTTATTCAATATTGCATTTTTCACGTTTATAAGTACATACTACTATTTACAATGTTTCCTATACTTACTATTTCTAATTGCGATGCACTGTTTAATAAGTAAACATGAAGTTGGTAAAAGTCTTTCGCGCTTGCCACACATTAAATCATTAAGATATCTACAAAAATTGCGAATCGTATACAGAACTAAATAATCTAAAAGGAAATCAATAAATAAATTTTCGTGGTCGCACGTAAAACTGAAAACTACATATTCATTTCGATCAGGAAAATTTCATAGTAGCTAGACTGTGCTGATCTCCTCAAAAGAGCGAATTAATTCGTGTAAAGGAGCGCATAGTTTTCCCGTAGTTCAAATTTCAATTTAAAACGACCGCCGAACAGTTGCGCCGCGAACGGCGAACTTCCGAACTACAATCAGACCTCCGTACAGCGCCATTCTGTGTAGCGGCGAAACGCTCAAACTGTTAGCCAAATGTTATCGACTGTCGATAACCAAGATGGCCGGCTAACAGTTTGAGCGTTCCGCCACTACGCGGAATGGCGCTGTACGGAGGTCTGAATGTAGTTCGGAAGTTCGCCGTTCGCGGCGCAACTGTTCGGCGGTCGTTTTAAATTGAAATTTGAACTACGGGAAAACTATGCGCTCCTTTACACGAATTAATTACAATTGTAGATGATTTTAAAAAATACGAAAGTACAATAGTTTTATTTATTGACAACGTGACCGTTTTATCTTTGTGTGTAGCACATTTATTTAATAGGATATATTGCTGTTTCAGATTTATTCATCAGCTTCTGCAGCACAATCGAGGTATTGCAGTACAGTAGTAGAAGTCTGACGGTGCGCCAGGTGGGTCTCACGAAGCAACTCGACCAGACGTGTTATAAATGATTAGAATATAATTTATATGTACATGTACGAAACAATCATTTGTTGTATGGATAAGAAATGAATAAATAAAGAGAGTGTGGTAAACGTATATTTGCGGTTTTTATTTTATTTTTATTTCCCGAACATCCGATTTCTCGTTAAGTTTTACCAATGAATTATCAACATTTTCAAGAGTCTGACTAGCCATTGACTTGTACTCCTGAATTTCGGATACCTCCTTCGATATCATGTTGTCCTAATACAAAGCTCATTTTCGAGATTTTTGAAAATTTTCATCAATTTTTGACTGTCTGACTTGCCGTTGACTTGTACTACTGATTTTCTAAAATTTTCGGGCGTCTGACTTATCGCTGACTTGTACTACTTTTCGAAAATTTTCGAAAAATTCAAGAAATTTTCAAAAAGTAGTACAAGTCAGCGATAAGTCAGACACCCGAAAAATTTCGAAAACCAGTAGTACAAGTCAACGACAAGTCAGACAGCTGACAATTTTTCATTCCACTCAATTTTCGAAATTTTCGAGCATCTTACTTGCCGTTGAGTTGTACTACTGAATTTCGGATACCTCCTTCGATATCATGTTCTCCTAATACAAAGTTCAATTTCCGAGGTTTTCGAAAATTTTTGTCAATGTGAGGGGTAAGGTAGAAAGCGCATGTGTAGGGTAAGTAAGAAAGAACGCATTAATTGTTGTAACTAATATTCTTTATTTTTCAAAATAAGATTACACTGTATTAAATGTGTATCGTGACGAATGCAGGATTGCAGGATTGCAGTAACGCAGCTACGAATGTCCATGCGAATACGGAAATATTCGGCTACGTGTAGGAGGCTGCTTCCCAGAAAGCGGTAGTTAATTTTTACTTGAATCAGCGTAAATTCACGTGAAATATTGCACCGGAGACGAGTGTAAGTTACTGCGTACTGAAGGACTAGAAACAGAAAGGAACACAATTAGCACACGATGATTACATGGACATTGGGGAAAGTGATAGAACAATAGTAGACTCGAAGCAATATTCTTCGCGTCGATGCAAAAATCAAATGAACGATCTTGAATAATATTGTATATGTTTTGTACTAAGGGAACGTGACATTACAAAATGTTATGGAAGGGAACAGAGTTGAAATAATTTTGGATATTAATATTCACTATTTTTACACGACTTAAAATATTAACAAAAATTCAAAGTGTGCAGCTATTAGCTCGACATTACCCTTTATTCGTAAGATACATGAAGTTGAACTTGATACTTACGAATAGAGGA